>CM062817.1:1886759304-1887359304 GCA_031772625.1 Pinus tabuliformis | reverse complement strand
ATCCTTTCCTGAACTGCTTGGAAAGCGCTTGGTTCACCATCGCTTTTGCCTGATATGTGAAATGTGACAGGCTTCGACAAAGGAACCAGTCGAACATTAGGGATCCTTCCAAATTTTCCTATAACTTTGAGAAGGAAAACCATTTATTTGAATGTAATTTTAGTCCAAGGACCTTTAAATTACAATCTACTCCTTGGGCGCAACTCCATTTATAGCATGGGAGCCATTTTCTCCTCACTTTTTCAAGTGATGTGTTTTTCACCTAAAGGCAGAGTGGTCCAACTCGTAGACCAGCTTTCATTCCCCGGTTCACACATAGCTAATAGTCAAATGGCATCCCTAACAGGTATTTTTGCACAAGGAATGTCTCATCAATCACCAGTCCGTCCACCTGATGAGTGAGAGTGATTCGGTGGTTGTGACTGAAACCCAAGGGGCATGCACCCTAGTCTGCACCCATCTGTTTAGGAAAATGGGATTAGACCGGAATAAGATACCTTTGTCAGAAGGTATGCCTTTCCCAACAGAGCCAGTGTTTTGTCTACAAATTGAAGGGTAATCTAGAAACTCTACTTCGCTATACCTAGGGGCATGCAAACCTTTTGTACGCAAGAGAAAAGCGATCAGCGTAACTCTAACCCCATAAGTTCTACTGGCTTCGACTGCTTAAGTTAGGTGATTGGTCTCATCAACCATTCACCTTTGTGGGGACCAACGAAAACGGCAAAGTAAAGGAGATGTTTCCCACCGAGAAGCTATCCTACCTAACCTTAGTAGTTCTTTAACCCCTAGGACAGTAGTTGGTCATTCCTAGCTTGCATGCAAAAGGCTCCGGAGCAAAGTTACGAATGGGGCAAGCTCCTTAAAAAATGAACCTACTAACGAGACATCCTTATTATACAACTCGCACGAGGAGTTTTACACAAAGTTCAAGCTCGTTAAAAAATAAACCTAGCAACTAGCATATGTTCCACGAGAGTTTAAGCTCATTAAAAAATTAACCCACCCCCAGTAAATAACTATTGAGATCGAATTGTTACGAGCTTTGTGTTGATATATGCAATTGCATGGTCAATATATATCTCATCCTATGTTGTTTATAGTGATAGATCTTTATGCTTTGATGGTATTATGTTGCTTTGACTCTACAGGTGCAGAGGACAAGTAAGGTAGGAGTGGCGAGATTTTCTCAAAGGGGAAAGGAAACAAGCAAGGACCCAAGCGAAAGTCTGAGGTTGGTACTCTCTCCTTCTTTCTCCTCTATTTCTCGTAAAGGAAAACACAAGTGACTTTAGTTTGTTTGTTTCTAAGACAACTAACCATCTTAGTGGGACTAACAATTGTGAATAGACACTAGTTTTCCCCATAACACATACCAAACTTTTGTCATATGGTAATACATGGTTGTTTCCACTATTAGTGGTTTGTTTACTCCTATGTGCTTGTCTCCACTAGGTCATTATTGAATGTTTAGAAGCCTAGCCTTAGGAAAGTCTGATGCCAGCTTTATGACACACCTAGTCACCCAATCACAATTTATATCATGGGAGTGTTTTGGATGATAAAATGACAGATTTTATTTTTAACACATATTATTCCATCATTTTACAATAATCTACCATGCATGGAGCTCAACTTGGAACCCATACCAACAATATAGGCATGTTTTGGTTATTACAGTCAATACACCATTTAGTATTGTGGAGATTTGGATGGGCACTCGGACTTCAACTATAATTCAAGGTTGTATATTCGTAACTTTTGTAGTTGCTCCAATTATTCTTGAATTAACCTAATGTTATTCACCTTATTAACCATGGTTTTCCTTTTGGTTGATATTCCAACAAGCTCCTTCTAACTTTAGGGAATTAGTTTGTAACGTCTCACCTATTCGATGATTATGTCATTATCATCTCCTTATTCATTTATTCTTTACTAAGTAGTAATAAAAAACAGGGAGTAAGATGAATTTAACCCTGCTCTTGTTCTTTATCCTTTTCCTATTTTAGCAAGTGGCTCACTCCATGCTGGTTGCACCTACTCTTGTTTGATTTATTCTTGACCTCTCTATTTTTGTAGCTTATTACCTTTATTCTTGACCTCTCTATTTTTGTAGCTTATTACCTTTATAGACCCTCTTCAATGTTCACTTCCTTGGTATAGGGGCCCTTTCTCTTCATTAACTCATATGTTTACTTCCTAACCTCTATGGGTCAATACTGTTCATCAACACAATTCTGTTCATCACCACATATGCTTACTGTAGAAATGAAAACAAATGTTCCTCAACAATTCTCTTTCATGTTGAGAACCTTGTTCTTCAATATTCATCCATTATAAAGAATTAGATGTCCTCATGAAAATGTATTTTCACTTATTGATTTTATTGTTGTGGAAAGTTAAGACCAATGTCAAATGCCAATGATAGTGCACTATACTAATCACCTGAGACCTTTGAAAAATGTGTCTTTATATTTGGTTTATTTCTATAGTAGTAACAAGGCCAATGGGAAAAAATCAACATGTCTACCATTATATATAAAAATTTAACCCATAACCAAAAAAAGCATGGCATACACCCATAACATAAGGTATGATGATGGAGAAAAACTAGAAAAAGCTATAACTAAACTAAGATCCATGAAGAGAAAACATGAAGGAACTACATAAAACTCCCATCAAATTCCTCCCTATTTGAGTGAATTGAGATACTTTTGTTTATGAAAATGGAACTGGATATAAACCAGCTAGATTTCTCCTTTATTTTTCATGATGGTCATAGGTTCCAAATTTTTTTAGCTGAAGCAATTAGGAAAGTACATACCTAGTTGTGACGTGAATTTTGATATATCATTCATATCATATACAACCTTTTCATTGGGATGAAAAACAAGATAAAGGTCTAGCAATTTTTGAATGTAAATTTCTTAGCACTATTTGGACTTTGAGTTGAATTTCTGTGCATCAAGAAACTACATTCTGAAGGTTGGTTCTCTAACATGCTTAGTATGTTTTTGAGAATTATGTGTAATTTAGATCTATGGATTGTAAATGAGCGTCATATCAGATTAACATGGAGTTTCTTTCTTGTTCTTTATCCTTTTCCTATTTTGGTAACTGGCTCACTCCATGTTGGTTGCACCTACTCTTGGTTGATTTATGCTTGGCCTCTCTCTTTTTGTAGCTTGTTACTTTTATAGACAGTTGTCAATCTTTACTTGGTAGGTATATGGGCCCTTTGATTTATGCTTGGCCTCTCTCTTGTTGTAGCTTGTTACTTTTGTAGAAGGTTTTCAATCTTTACTTGGTAGGTATATGGGCCCTTCCTCAAGTATGCTTACTACCAATGCAAAATTCCAATGATAGTGCACTATGCTAATCATGAGAACCAAAAAAACCATGGCATACGCCCATAACATAAGTTATGGTGATGGAGAAAAACTATAAAAACCTATAACTAAGCCAAGATCCATGAACAGAAAACATGAAGGAACTACATAAAACTCCCATCAACTTCCTCCCTATTTGAGTGAATTGAGATAGATTTGTTCATGAAAATGAAATTGGATATAAACCAGCTAGATTTCTCCTTTATTTTTCATGATGGTCATAGGTTCCAATTTTTTTACGGCAAGAAATAAGGAATGTACATACCTAGTTGTGACCTAAAATTTGATATATCATTCATATCATATACAATATTTTCTTTGGGATGAAAAAAATGATAAAGGTTAGTGATTTTTGGAGCAAGTCCTAGAAATATGTTTAAGAATGAATCCAAAATATTCCTTAACAAAAATCTCCAAAATTCTAGTTCAGCAACCCTAGTATGTGTCTCCAGCTCTCTTCATATTTTCATAAGGAATACTTTCCAAATCTGCTCCTTCAGGGCTTCAACAATTTTGTTCCAAAACAATGCCCAATGCTTCAAATAATGTAAAATCCAACTGTATTCATAGGGTGACTTCAAGCGCTGCTCTAAAAATGTCTATCTAACTTGGGTCTGCTCCAAATTAGCCACCACAGGTCAAAGTTGTAGGTGCACTCTCCAAGGTCCTCTCCAAGTATGCACAAATACAATCCTCAACCTATTTAATTATTACAGGTAAGAGGTAATTATTTCTCCAAAGTTTGTGTCCACAGGCTATAAGAAATGTCTACTTTCTAGTCCAAATGTAACCTTCAACGATGCTCAAAATGCCTTTAGAAAGTATGCTCAATGCTTCTTCAGATTGCCAACCAAGGTCTATAAAGAAAATATTCCAAAGAGTAACACTGTAAAATAATCCCAAGATTGTGCTTCTAACCAGTTATGTTTAAGTTTCTAACCAGTTATGTTTACAAGATAATATTAAGATCACAGCATAATTCACAAAGTCTCCAACAATTCAATATCTTGTAGCCAAACTGTTCTGTATTGATCCAGAGATTAGATACGATTTAATAAGTATTCAACAGTCTCAAAATTACATTGTCAAGGTTGCTGGTCTTCTACCTTGGCTATGTAACAATATACTATGGTCTGCAATCAGCTCCAAGATTATGCTCTGTCCATAAGACTCCAACCTAGTACAAGATTTCTAAATGGTTCCACAGGTTGAGTGGATGTCCTCCACAGTATGCAGAATATGCCAAGGTTCATGTCTGATATATTTCATTGTATAGGTCTGAGCTGCAGGTTCGAGGAGGCCTAGTGACTTTATTCTTCAGGTCTAAGCTACAAGAAGATCCGAAAATGGTGCCACCATAGGTCTCCACAGGTTTACATAATGTATAGATCAAGATCCAAATAAAAAATCTTCACTAACATTCATCCTTTCTGAGCCCTTTTTAGCTCCTCTTATTTCGTATCTAAGTTCTTATATTTCTTGATCAAATTGGTGATAAAATGGACGAGGCTGTCTATGTATTTACACTTGTTTGCATATGTGAAAGGACGTATGTTGTAGGAGTGAGCCAACCTGTATTAATTCCGACTTCTAAATTTTTTGGTTGAAATTAAAAAGTATAGGAATATTCAATAAAGCCACTTCTAAACAACCAGATTTTTTGGTTAAAATTATCTGCATGTTGGCATGATAAATATGGTTATTCATATTTGTAAAAATACCTTTATTGTTCTCTAAAATATATCTCCAACATTATTTCTACCAGGTTCCTAAATAATTCTTGAAATTTTTGCAATTACTAAAGCTATTTGAAGGCATATGAAAAAAAATAACTTAAAATTTTAAAACCGGACTGACCTGATGACAGATCTCGTGGGAAAAGAATTCTGTAAAATAGAGCTCCTGTTAAATTGTTAATTTGAACAGCGCGGCGGTGGTTTTTGAAAACCAGGCCGGTCTCCCCGCACCGCCATTCTCCAAGACTGTACGAGCAGGAGGAGGCTCCGAACACCTTCACTCTCCGCCACGCGTCCCATGTACGAACACCCCAAAACCACTTTCCCCGGACGGTAAAAGTCGTTTGTTTTGCTGGAGGTTGGCGTGCGAACCACGTTGGATTGGCTCAGCGATTTTATCGCGTAATCTCAGCCGTTGACTTTCCAAAGTTGCCTTCCGCCCACGACAAATCAATTTTTACGTGGAGTAAAAACTTATCCGTTGACCGCCGTAGTGGAGTTAATGAATTTTATTGGTTGGTCGTAGTTTTGGTGGAGGCTTTAATATTGGTTATGGGCATACGTCCCATATATTTAATATATTTATGGGCAGGATTTGATTTATGTTTTTTTATGTTGTTTCATATATATTTTCCATATACGTTGTCATAAAAAAAAGTCTATGTGTTGTAGTTTTTTTTATGTTGTGAGTGGTGGTTACGCACGAGAGTGCGATCCTTATTTTGTAAATGCACAGCAGTGCGATAAAGAAATGGTAATGTAATGTTTTGATTTAGTTTTTGAAGAACAGAGAGATGTGTATGTAATGTCTACAGCAGTGGAAAATCTGTGAGAGTAGCAGAGTTTTTTTTTTTTTTTTTTTTTTGTGTGTGTGATTCCCTCTTTGGACAGAGGAAGAAATATGTAACAGAGTTTCAGTTTTAAATTAATAGAAATGTCTTTGTGACTGTGTAATGGTGTCTTCTGAGTCATTTCGGTTTTAAGAGGTTTTCTGCAAAAGATCCTGGACAGAGTAAACAGAGCATTGTCTCTGTGGTGAATTTTATTTGGTTTTTGGTATTTTCTCCATTTAAAAATACCCAACAGTGGTATCGGAGCGAGGCTTAGGCTCTTTAAGGAAGTTAAAGAAGCTGAAGGGAGAAGGTTGTTGCTGCAGCAAAACTTCTCAGGCAGACAGAAGACTCAGACAGCGAAGGATTCAGGTATTCCCCAAAAGCATTTCTCTTGTTATTGCAGAAGACAGTCAGTTTTTAAAAAAAATCACAGTCAAGGATTTAAAACCATAGTTCAAGATGCAAGGAATGGCAAGCACAAGCATGGGTATGTTCAACACCCAGCTCCCACACTTTAATGGGAAGAACTATGACTACTGGTCTATAACCATGAGAGCTTTGTTCATCGCTCAAGATATATGGGAACTAGTAGAATATGGGTTTGAGGAACCAGCAGATGAAACTGAGTTCAATGCATTAACTCAGGGAGAGAAGGATCAGCTGAAGCTCAATAGGAAGAAGGATGCAAAGGCCATTGTCTTGTTGTATAAAGCAGTGGACCAGAGTATATTCCCAAGGATAGCAGCAGCTACAACATCACATGAAGCATGGCAAACTCTCAAGACAGCCTATCAAGGCATGGAGAGAGTGAAGACAGCAAAATTGCAAATGCTGAGAAAGGATTTTGAAAACTTGAACATGAAGGAGTCAGATAACATTGACTCATTCTTCACTCATGTGATTGGTGTAATCACACAAATGAGAACTCATGGAGAAACAATTGAAGATAGAAGAATAGTGGAGAAAATATTGAGGGTCTTACCCTCAAGGTTCGATGCCATAGTCACCACCATTGAAGAGACAAAGGATCTCTCAAAATATTCAGTTGATGAGCTACATGCATCACTGATAACTCATGAGCAGAGGTTGAGTAGGAATGAAAACTCATCCCTTGAGCAAGCCTTCAAGACCCAGATGTCCTTTGGAAGAGGAAGGGGTCAAGGAAGAGGAAACCGAAGAGGAAGAGGCAGAAGCCAGAACAGAGGTGGAAGGAACAACCCATCAAATGCACAAGGAAGAGGCAGCAATCAAAATCAGAACCAAGGTCAAGGTAGCAGCCAACAAAGAGATCAGTATCAGGCTCAAGGACAAAGGTATGATAAATCTAATGTTCAATGCTATTATTGCAAAAAGTATGGACATTATGCTAGTGATTGTAGAAAGAAACAGCATGATATGAACAGCAGACAAAGTGCAGATGTTACAAGAGAAAACATCAGTCAAGAAAATGTCCCGTTAGCTTGTAACATGGCTGAAACACATAGTGAGGACATATGGTTTTTAGACTCAGGTTGCAGCAACCATATGACAGGGAATATAGCCCTCTTTTCAGCCTTAAATCAGAATTTGAAATCAGAGGTCACACTAGGAACTGATAGTAAAGTGTCTGTTATGGGAAAAGGGGAGGTAAAAATATTTACAAAGCAAGGAGAAAGGAAAACCATAGCAGATGTCTACTATGTCCCCGGAATGAGATGTAACCTATTGAGTGTTGGACAGCTTATCCAAAAGGGTTACAATGTTTACTTTGTAAATGATGTGTGCACCATCATGGACATACCACCCAGCAAAAGATGCATTGCTGAAGTGAAGATGACAAGGAACAGGATGTTCCCTCTCCGGATCCGGGCAGACTTGAAGAACAAGAAGGAAATGGCAGCAGTCACCCAAGAGGCCTTCCAAAGCGTGCCAAAGGATGAGAACTGGTTATGGCACTTGAGATTCGGGCATCTAAATTTTGGAGGTCTAAACTTATTAAGCAGAAAAGGAATGGTAAAGGGATTACCATTAATAGAGAAACCGGACAGCCTATGTGAAGGCTGCATTTTGGGAAAACAACACAGAGAAAGTTTTCCATGAGGGAAAAGTATAAGGGCAAAGGCACCCATAGAGATTATCCACTCAGATTTGTGTGGACCAATGCAAGCTCCATCATTAGCTGGCAGCCTATATTTCTTGACATTCATTGATGATTTTACAAGAAAGACTTGGATATATTTCCTTAAGAACAAAAGTGAAGTCTTTGAGAAATTCCAAAACTTCAAAGCACTTGTGGAGAACCAAAGCGGGCTGCACATAAAAGTATTGAGAACTGATAGAGGAGGTGAGTATATCTCAAATGAATTCCTAAAGTTTTGTAGAGAAAATGGAATACATAAACAGTTCACAACTCGGTACACCCCACAGCAAAATGGAGTTGCTGAAAGGAAGAACAGGACCATCATGGAGATGGCAAGGAGCATGTTGAAGGCAAAGCATTTGCCAAATGAGTATTGGGCTGAAGCTGTACATTGTGCAGTTTATATTTTGAACAGGTGTCCTACAAAAGCAGTCATGAACAAAGTGTCAGAAGAGGCATGGAGTGGGAGAAAGCAAGGAGTCACCCACATGAGAGTTTTTGGGTGTGTGGCCTATGCACACATTCCAGATAAACTAAGGAGGAAGTTGGACAGCAAAGGGGAGAAATGCATCTTCATTGGATACAGTGATGAATCCAAAGCCTACAGGCTGTACATTCCATCTACCAAGAAGTTCTTTGTCAGCAGGGATGTTCAATTCATTGAAGAGGAAGCTTGGGATGGAAGCATAGAGAAAACAGTGAACATTAAAAACTGTTTGTCTCATGATGAGGATGAAGAGGAGGTGGCTGAAATGAATCCCCAAACAGCAGCACCAACACAAGGACAGCAAGGGACACCATTGAGGATAAATGAGAGTGCTTCTCCAAGCACACCACAAGGAGGAAATTCAAGTGCATCTTCAAGCACTTGCACACCAAGTGAAAGAGGTAAGAAGTTTAGAAATCTAAGTGAAATTTATGAAGAAGGAATGAATTCCTTATTTGCCTTGTTTTGTCATGTTGATGATCCTATTCATTTTGAAGAAGCTATTAAAGATAGAAAATGGATAGAAGCTATGGATGAGGAGATGAATGCCATAGAGAGGAACAAAACATGGGATTTGGTTGAGCTACCAAAAGGCAAAGAAGTCATTGGTGTGAAATGGGTCTACAAGACCAAGAGCAATGCTGATGGCAAGATTGAAAGGCACAAGGCAAGGCTGGTTGTCAAAGGCTACAAGCAGCAGTATGGGAGAGATTATGAGGAGACTTTCGCCCCGGTTGCAAGAATGGAAACCGTGAGAGCAGTGTTGTCCATAGCAGCTCAAAACAAATGGAAAGTCTACCAAATGGATGTGAAATCAGTATTCCTAAATGGAGTGTTAATGGAAGAGGTCTATGTGGAACAGCCTCTCGGATATGAGAAGAAAGGAGAAGAGCACAAAGTGTGCAAATTGAAGAAAGCTCTTTATGGGCTGAAGCAAGCGCCAAGAGCATGGTACAGCAGGATAGATTCATATCTATTGGAGAATGAATTTGACAAATGTAAAGGAGAACCCACAGTCTACATCAAGGAAAAGGATGGTAAAAATTTAATTGTTGTCTTGTATGTAGATGATGCTATTTTCACTGGAAATGATATTTATCTTATCGAGAATTTTAAATCAGTCATGAAGAAAGAATTTGAAATGACTGACATGGGTTTGTTGAGATACTTCTTAGGCATAGAAGTAGATCAAAATGAAAAAGGAATTTTTATATCTCAAGCAAGATATGTAAATCAAGTTTTGGGCAGATTTAAGATGCAAGAATGCAAGGCAGCCATCACTCCCACAGTGATGGGATTAAAACTCAGCAGAGAGGACAGCAGCAAGGATTTTGATCCTAGCCTGTACAAAAGCATTGTGGGTAGCCTTATGTATTTAACAGCAACTAGGCCTGATATTATGTATGCTGTTAGTTTGATTTCCAGGTTCATGGAGAGGCCAAAGGAGGCACATTGGCAGGCAGCAAAGAGAATTTTGAGGTATGTCAAAGGCACTAAAATGTTTGGAATTTTATATCATGCCTCAGAACATTCAGATTTGGTTGGATACACTGATAGCGATTGGGCTGGAAGTGTAGATGATCGGAAGAGCACTTCCGGTTATGTTTTTAACATGGGTTCAGGAGCCATTTCATGGGCTTCTAAGAAGCAGTCCATTGTAGCATTATCTACAGCAGAGGCAGAATATGTGGCAGCGACAGCAGCAGCATGTCAGGCAGTATGGATGAGAAGAATGTTGAGAAGCTTAGGCTAGGAGCAGGCAAAAGTGACAGTGGTCTTTTGTGACAATAGCTCAGCTATTGCCTTGTCAAAGAATTCAGTGTTTCATAAGAGAACGAAACACATCGACACAAGGTTTCACTACATCAGAGAGTTAGTGAACAATGGAGAAATTGTCCTAGAACATTGCAGGACCCAGGAACAGGTTGCAGACATCTTGACAAAGCCACTGGTTCAGAAGAGTTTCGAATTTTTGAGAAAATGTTTGGGAATGACTGAAGGCGCGGCTGTTAAAATTAAAGGGGAGTGTTAAATTGTTAATTTGAACAGCGCGGCGGTGGTTTTTGAAAACCAGGCCGGTCTCCCCGCACCGCCATTCTCCAAGACTGTACGAGCAGGAGAAGGCTCCGAACACCTTCACTCTCCGCCACGCGTCCCATGTACGAACACCCCAAAACCACTTTCCCCGGACGGTAAAAGTCGTTTGTTTTGCTGGAGGTTGGCGTGCGAACCACGTTGGATTGGCTCATCGATTTGATCGCGTAATCTCAGCCGTTGACTTTCCAAAGTTGCCTTCCGCCCACGACAAATCAATTTTTACGTGGAGTAAAAACTTATCCGTTGACCGCCGTAGTGGAGTTAATGAATTTTATTGGTTGGTCGTAGTTTTGGTGGAGGCTTTAATATTGGTTATGGGCATACGTCCCATATATTTAATATAGTTATGGGCAGGATTTGATTTATGTTTTTTTATGTTGTTTCATATATATTTTCCATATACGTCGTCATAAAAAAAAGTCTATGTGTTGTAGTTTTTTTTATGTTGTGAGTGGTGGTTACGCACTAGAGTGCGATCCTTATTTTGTAAATGCACAGCAGTGCGATAAAGAAATGGTAATGTAATGTTTTGATTTAGTTTTTGAAGAACAGAGAGATGTGTATGTAATTTCTACAGCAGTGGAAAATCTGTGAGAGTAGCAGAGTTTTTTTTTTTTTTTTTTTTGATTCCCTCTTTGGACAGAGGAAGAAATATGTAACAGAGTTTCAGTTTTAAATTAATAGAAATGTCTTTGTGACTGTGTAATGGTGTCTTCTGAGTCATTTCGGTTTTAAGAGGTTTTCTACAAAAGATCCTGGACAGAGTAAACAGAGCATTGTCTCTATGGTGAATTTTATTTGGTTTTTGGTATTTTCTCCATTTAAAAATACCCAACAGCTCCAATGTCATACCTTGTCAATGTCCTGTTGACTGAAACATCTGTTAAAAATCCAAAATGGCTTAAAAACAAAATCCATCGTTATAATAGAGTTCGGTCAATGTCCGACTAACTGAGACATCGGTTAAAAATCTAAAATGGCTTAAAAACATAATCCAAAATGGCTTCAGAAACAAGGTAGAGCAACATTTATTATTTCCATCAGCGAATATACTAATGGAACTTTTGTTCAAAATGATTAATTAAAGGTGTTGCAGACATATCAAAGTTATATAAATAACACGTTGTAATTTCGTAAATGAAATCACTATAAAAATACAGAACTAAAGCAAGAGATCAAAGTTATATAAATAACACATTGTACTTTCCTAAATGAAATCACTTTATAAAAATACAGAACTAAAGCAAGAGATCTGTGAACTCTGGATGCGCAGAAGAGGAAAGTCTGCCGGTAGATGGACCAAAGCCGCATGGTAAATATTGAAATTGTGAAAGGATGAAGAAGTTGAACTGTTGATTCAAGATTAAACAGTGCAGAGTAACAACTTAGGAAATTCTTCACAGAAAAAACAGCAACTAAAGGAGTTCTTCCCGGAGAGAACTCCTCGGTGCGTAAATATAAAAATCTAAAACGGTAACAGTAAATTAATCCACATATGTCATTCTATAACAATATAAGCAAACTGAGAACTACAAACTAATATTCAACTTGCTTCGCTAATATTCAATCGTTTATGTTGAGAACTACAAGCTTGTCTTGGAGTAACACCACCTTACGTATGCATACTGGACATGAATGCTTACGATCAAACCATAACAGAATGCAGTTTGCATGAAAACTATGTGTGCACGGTAATTGTTTTGCAGAATGTTCCGTGGAAAACGTATCGTGACAGATAGGGCACATTTCCACATCCCCGCTTTCATTTTCTTGGCGATTTATAACTGCTGGCAACGCATCGATTGCTGCACGAACACTGCTATTTACCCAAACTTCCCCCTCTTCCTCTTCTTCTTCTGAGTGATCTGAAAAGTCAGTGATGCCAATATCGATATATTCATAATTATAATGGAATTTATATGTATCGTTCTCCAGATGTTGTTTGATATCACGCCACGTGAATTTGGAATTCCAAATAATTTGAATTCTAATGATTCCCTCGCCAAAATCATATATAAATCTGAGAACGATTACATTCTCCGCCAACGTAAATGTTAGGAGATAGTCCTCATTTCCTCTGATAACTGTGCGATCTATGCTCTCTCCCTGCCACTGTTCGTCCAACTCACGTAGACGAACATTGTTCTGCAATTCACTTCTACTAACATTCTGCAGTGCACTTCTACTAACAGTCACGCTGGACACCAAATGCTCCGCATCTACATGATCTTCGCTTCGGGGCCTTTCAGTGGTTGTAATGGCCTCTGTTGGGTTTGCGTTTACTGTGGCTTCCACCTCTCTCAGAATATTAAGAACCACTTCTCTGTCACTGGTTTCTTCCAATATTCTTTCCCCATGACTCCATTCTTCTTCCAATATTCTTTGCCAATGACTCCATTCTTCAGTGGTTGTTGCCTCTATTACGTTTAGTGTGGCTGCCACGTCGCTCAGAATACTGAGAGCCACTTCGTCCTCGTTATTGTTATTGTTAATGCTTCTGTTGCCTTCTTCCATTCTTTCAACAATAGATCTGATCAAGAGATATGAAGTTTCGGGCAGCTCCACAATAGATCTGATGAACAGATATGAAGTAGATCTGATCAAGAGATATGAGGTTTCTCCCCGCTCAACAATAGATATGAAGTTTCGGGCAGCTCCACAATAAATCTGATCAAAAGATATGAAGTAGATCTGACCAAGACTTATCAAGTTAGGCCCAGCTCAACAAGAGATATGAAGTTTCGCGCAGCTCCACAATAGATCTGATCAAAAGATATGAAGAGATATGAAGTTTCACCCAAGTCAACAATAGATCTTATCAAAAGATATGAAGTTTCGCCCAGCTAAACAAGAGATATCAAGTTCCCGGCAGCTCAACAAAAGATCTGATCAAAAGATATGAAGTTTCGCGCAGCCCAGCAGCAGATCTGAAGAGATATGAAGTTTGGCGCAGGTCAGCAATAGATACGAAGAGATATGAAGTTTCGCGCAGCTCAACTAGAGCAAGTTCTAGATTGTTGCTCTGAATAGATCTTTGATTTATATATACATAACAGTTCACATTTTTTGATTCTATAAAGCCGACAATGACATTGCCTTTTGACCCTTTCATATGTAAATTAATGGGCTTTTAATGTTTAATAAAATTAAAAAAAAATTTATAGATATATTTTCATTTTACCATTATGAATAGAAATGATAATAATTATTTTAGAGTATTTGTTTTTTTTAAAGCACTTTACATAAGACAAGTTTGGGTAAATTAGGCTCAAATCTCCCTACTAACATTGTATGGGGTCATCACACCCAAAAATAGAGTTGTCCATATCTATTATGTTATGCCCATAAAGCCTTATGGAAACCATTAATTTACCCAATCTAAATTCCATTCATTTAACTAAAATAAAAAGTTACTATAATAATATTTTATTTTATATATGATATTTGGATTAAGATATAACATTGGATTATAATAATATTTTATTTTATATATGATATTTGGATTAAGATATAACATTGGATTAAGACAAGTTCTTAATTGTCTATCTACAAAATGAGTGGAAGAATCAAATCTCTTTTCACTCTAAATGAATTTTTTATTTGAATTTAATGATTTTATTATTAATTATGATTAATTATAATTAAAAGGATTGATTATTTAAGTTATATTTTATTTTTACTTTTATTTTTATGCAAACAAAATGTGTTATGCATCTCTACATATTAGGAGGAAGAGTGTCTCTCAACGCAATTACTTTTTAACTATTTGTAACTTTGTAATTGACTCCACATGTAAATGTTTACAAATATTTACACTACAACAACATCTAGTACATAACTTTTTTCTTTTAAATTTACTCTAAAAATTGTTATAAAATAAAAATAAAATTAAATATTTATTAAATATTTTGATTTTGAAATAAGTTATAGTTTTTGCACAAGTGATGTTGATAAGTAATGGTATTAGCCCTTGGTATTCTTACAAGGTCTATTGACAAGTTAATAATATTTATGGTAAAATAGGATATCTTTGTTTAAGAAAAGTTAATAATATTTGTTGTAAAATAGGATATCCATGTTTAAGAATTTGTTATATTTTAGTTTTTTTAAGTATTAAGTTTTGATTTAAATAAATGTTATAAAATTAAATTAAAATAAAATATTTATAAAATATTTTGATTTTGAAATGAGTTATGGTTTTTGAGCATGTGGTATTGATAAACAATGGTGTTGGCCCATGGTATTGTAACAAATCCAAATCAATAATATCCATGGTAAAATGGGGTTGGATATCCATAATTAAGAATCTAGTTATATTGTGAGTATGAAATTTTTATGTTCTTATTAACTAAATTTAATATGTTTACAAAATAATTATTTTAATTTATATGGTAAAGTTGATATTAATTTATACATAACACGCGCACATATATATAGGCTAGCACCAAATTTCTTAAGAGTGGTTGAATGTATCTGGTAGGAGCATAAGCTTGTTTCCCTTATGGAAATGAAACTCAATCCACATTCATAAATAACAACTAATAATATTGATCCTCTTTAATTCATGATTAAGTCATAATAATTTGTTATCAAATAGTAAAACTACCTTCTTTATAATTAATAACTAAGTTATAAGAATTATATAAATCTAAAACTTGAAGATTAATTCACATTATATATAAATTATATTACAACATTCTTTCTTAGAGGCTTACCTAAAAGAAAAATATCCTTTTCCATTTGGACATTATACTGCTAGACCAAAGGGTTCATGTATATTTTTTTACATGCCATTGTACATAAGGAAATAACATATTAAGACAATATCTTATATTTGTGCATGAAGACTATTATAAAATGAGAAAATAAACATCAATCTATGACACATGGTGCATTGTCTTCAATATGTTGATCAACTAGCTCCTTATAATCACACTTCTTGGTTTATTTAGACCCAAATTGTTTTAAGTTTTCCTCAAGGATTATGGGATTCACTTGTGTTCCTCACAAGATACACGAATTCTCTCTCTCAAACTTGATTTCATCTCCATCTTTCATTTGAGAAACCATTCTACGTATTATAAAGATTTCTCTACGTATTCATGCTTCAAAATTTCCCTCAAAGATATTGATGCCATGGAGAATGTCCCACTAGTATTCCTCCTTGTTTTTTTAGAGCTTGAGTAATAAGAGTTTTGAAAATCTACTAAGTGTTTTCTATTGTAAGGAAAATTGTTTCCAAGTGCTAAGAATATACCAAGTCTTTAACCTGTCCATCCAATATTTCCAATATTTTATTGTTAGTACAATTGCTTCCTTTTTCCTTAACCATTTTTTTCAATTTCCACTTTAGCTAGCTGAAGGAACCTTTTATGGAAGTTATTTTCTACCTCTATGGCCTCCTTCTCAGCTCTAGGCACATACATTATATTCTTAGAGCCCAAGGCCCTCAAGGTGAAATCCTTTTGTTTTTAGGAGTTTGAAGTTTTCGGGTTACCTCATTTGATTTCATCTTATAAATGGTTGGTATCTTACTAGAGAAATCAAACCTCCCATCACTAGAACATCAAAATTAACTGACTCAAAAGTGTGTATCAAAAGCTAGGTCACCATAAATAACAGGATTAAACTCAAACACTTTGGAGCCTATGTTAACCCTTAATATCTTGGCATAGGGTTAATACTAGTGAATTATCAAGAGTTAACCAATTTGATGCTAGGAGGTTGGATATAGAAATGTTAGATATGTTGCTCTAAGGTTGGATATAGAAATGTCAGCTATGTTGAAGGATCAGTATGTTAATGACTTCTTAGTGA
Organism: Pinus tabuliformis; assembly: GCA_031772625.1. NCBI lineage: Eukaryota > Viridiplantae > Streptophyta > Pinopsida > Pinales > Pinaceae > Pinus > Pinus tabuliformis. The sequence goes on along the minus strand of CM062817.1, from coordinate 1,887,342,826 downwards.
TGAAGAATATGCTCACTATGGTCTTTGTGAGGAGTCACTGCAATTGTTCAATTAGATGCAATAGAATGGGATGACAATGCATAATTTCACCTTTTCCACTACTTAGTGCTAGTTTACGATGCAGTTCCATATAATAATCATTAAATTTAGGCTGGACTCAAATATCTTTGTGGAGAATGTTCTTGTTGACCTGTAAGCCAAATGTGGCAGCATAGAAGAGTTGTGCTTAGTCTTTGACAATATGTTTGGATAGAGGTACTTTTCCCAAGATACAATGATTACTAGATATGTTGATATTGCTTATAGTGAGGAAGCACTGCATGATCTCAGTGGGTAATGAACCTACCTTGTTGATGTTGAAGGATGAATGAGATGGAGTGGAAAAACACATAGGGATGTGCATCAACAAGCTACCAATATTCTTGAAATTCCTTTGGATGTGAGTTTGAAACTATACAAAGGCTCATATTTGGACATGCATTCAAGATTGTAAAGAAAGATGAAATGTGCTCCCCATGATTGGGCAGGGTTGTAGGAGTTGGTTGTTATGGTGGCCCCATGCTTTGCCTTCTCGCAGCCCTATTCCTTCTGACTCATTTCTAGCCATGGCACGTGTTTTAAATTAACATCAAGATGTCTTAGTTCAATTGAAATAAGATAATAGTTTTAGGGCTTACTATAGTACAAGATTTTTAAATGGTTCCACAGGTTGAGTGGATGTCCTCCACAGTATGCAGAATATGCCAAGGTTCATGTCTGATATATTTCACTGTATAGGTCTGAGCTGCAGGTTCGAGGAGGCCTAGTGACTTTATTCTTCAGGTCTAAGCTACAAGAAGATCCGAAAATGGTGCCACCATAGGTCTCCACAGGTTTACATAATGTATAGATCAAGATCCAAATAAAAAATCTTCACTAACATTCATCCTTTCTGAGCCCTTTTTAGCTCCTCTTATTTCGTATCTAAGTTCTTATATTTCTTGATCAAATTGGTGATAAAATAGACGAGGCTGTCTATGTATTTACACTTGTTTGCATATGTGAAAGGACGTATGTTGTAGGAGTGAGCCAACCTGTATTAATTCCGACTTCTAAATTTTTTGGTTGAAATTAAAAAGTATAGGAATATTCAATAAAGCCACTTCTAAACAACCAGATTTTTTGGTTAAAATTATCTGCATGTTGGCATGATAAATATGGTTATTCATATTTGTAAAAATACCTTTATTGTTCTCTACCTCATTTGATTTCATCTTATAAATGGTTGGTATCTTACTAGAGAAATCAAACCTCCCATCACTAGAACATCAAAATTAACTGACTCAAAAGTGTGTATCAAAAGCTAGGTCACCATAAATAACAGCCTTAAGCTCAAACACTTTGGAGCCTATGTTAACCCTTAATATCTTGGCATAGGGTTAATACTAGTGAATTATCAAGAGTTAACCAATTTGATGCTAGGAGGTTGGATATAGAAATGTTAGATATGTTGCTCTAAGGTTGGATATAGAAATGTTAGCTATGTTGAAGGATCAGTATGTTAATGACTTCTTAGTGATGAAGAATATGCTCACTATGGTCTTTGTGAGGAGTCACTGCAATTGTTCAATTAGATGCAATAGAATGGGATGACAATGCATAATTTCACCTTTTCCACTACTTAGTGCTAGTTTACGATGCAGTTCCATATAATAATCATTAAATTTAGGCTGGACTCAAATATCTTTGTGGAGAATGTTCTTGTTGACCTGTAAGCCAAATGTGGCAGCATAGAAGAGTTGTGCTTAGTCTTTGACAATATGTTTGGATAGAGGTACTTTTCCCAAGATACAATGATTACTAGATATGTTGATATTGCTTATAGTGAGGAAGCACTGCATGATCTCAGTGGGTAATGAACCTACCATGTTGATGTTGAAGGATGAATGAGATGGAGTGGAAAAACACATAGGGATGTGCATCAACAAGCTACCAATATTCTTGAAATTCCTTTGGATGTAAGTTTGAAACTATACAAAGGCTCATATTTGGACATGCATTCAAGATTGTAAAGAAAGATGAAATGTGCTCCCCATGATTGGGCAGGGTTGTAGGAGTTGGTTGTTATGGTGGCCCCATGCTTTGCCTTCTCGCAGCCCTATTCCTTCTGACTCATTTCTAGCCATGGCACGTGTTTTAAATTAACATCAAGATGTCTTAGTTCAATTGAAATAAGATAATAGTTTTAGGGCTTACTATAGTATATGTAAGAACCCAACATCCATATAAACCTAGAAATATCGCACTTCCACCATACATTGATACCAACATGTAACACATGTACTTACAACTCTAAACAACTTATCAAGGAAAAAAAAAAAAATCATCTAGGAGTGTTTTCACCTTAGATCCTGATTTACTAAATAACTTAAAGTTTATGTTGGTAAGTTTCATGCCGTATAACATATGATGGTAACTTACACTTCTGTGCATGACATATTATAAGTCATAACTCAACCTTTATGTCTACCACTGGGTTATAATTTATAAGTATATGAAATGGATATGAAAGTAACATTATAATTTATATCATATGGATTGACAACATGATTTCTGAATGAGAATGTAAGACAACTTCCCGAATGAGTAAGCTTTTTGTGTATGTATGCCTCGAATTCATTTTATTAGCCAACATAAACCCTTGAATGATTCCTATGAAGCAGATTTTATGGTTGTCTTTTGGTTTGGGAAATATACCCTATTATATAAGTAGTCACTTTAATGTTTTTGTGTTTTAAATTTACAGAGATTTTGTTTTGAAGTGTTTACTAGCGATGGATATATTCTGAGAGCATAGAAGGAAATTGGAAACCAAATATTGGATTTTAATAAAACTATAATAATATATTTGGAATAAGAGTTACTTTCTAGGTAAGATAAAGCTTCATAGTAATCAGTCTTTAATGTTAATCAGCTCTAATGGTATGACAAAGCTTCTAAAAAAGGAACAAAGAGGTGTAATTGAACAATTATGTTCGCTAGATGTTTCCACATCGGAATCATCTATTTCTCCAGATCTCCAAAAATTCCTGGACAATTCCAAGGTATTTGAGACTCCCAAAGGTCTCCCACCTATGGGTGATCATGATCATGCTATTCATATGATTCCAGGAAGTGTTCCTCCAAACATCAGGCCGTACAGATATCCCTATGTCCAAAAGAGTGAAATTGAACGTATGGTTGCATAAATGCTAGAGGCTGGTATAATTCAACCGAGTCAAGGTTCTTTCTGTGCTCCAGTACTATTGGTGCACAAGAAGGATGGATCATGGTGCATGTGTCTGGATTATAGGGAGCTCAACAAGCTCACTATTAAAGATAAGTTCCCCATTCCTGTCATTGATGAATTACTGGATGAATTGCATGGATCAATTTACTTCACCAAGTTGGATCTTCATTCAGGATATCATCAAATCAGAATGAAGACTCGAGACATTCCGAAAATAGCATTTAGAACTCATGAGGGTCATTATGAATTTTTGGTCATGCCTTTTGGCCTTACCAATGCACCTTCAACATTTCAAGGTTTGATGAATTCAATTTTCAAACCATTCCTTAGAAAATTTCTGTTAGTATTTTTTGATGATATACTAATCTACAGCAAGTCTTGGAAGGGTCATGTTGAACATGTTGATAGGGTGCTACAACTATTGTAGGAGAAACAATTTATTTAAAAAGATCCAAATATTTCTTTGGAGTCCAAGAGGTGGAATATCTTGTTCATATTATATCTCATGAAGGAGTTAAGGTAGACCCTAGCAAAATTAAAGGCATTAAGGAATGGAAAATCCCCACATCAATAAAGCATATGCGAGGATTTCTCGGGTTGACAGGGTATTATCATAAGTTTGTTAAGAATTATGGGAGAATAGCAGCACCTCTAACAATATTATTGAAGAAAGATGCATTTTCATGGACTCCGGAAGCAACAAAGGCCTTTGAACATCTTAAAGAGGCAATGTGCCAAGCACCGGTCTTAGCTACACTGGACTTCACAAAAACCTTTATTGTGGAATGTGATGCTTCAGGAAATGGAATTGGTGCTGTTCTAATGCAAGATGAAAGAACCATTGCTTTTTAAAGTCGTCCAATCAAGGGAAAGTTTTTAAGCAAAGCTATTTATGAGAAGGAAATGTTGGCAATACTCCATGCACTTAAGAAATGGTGACCCTACCTAATGGGAAGACACTTCAAGGGAAAAACAGATCATGATAGCCTTAAATACTTTTTAGAACAAAGATTATCCTCTAAAGAGCAACAAAAGTGGGTCGCAACTCATGTGATAGAAGTGATCCCATCAACTCATCAACTGTCAATGATGCCAAATCTTTCGCTTCTTCTATGGTTGCTACCACAACATCAAATTTGGTAGACAAAGATCTGAGGATCTTCTCAACCACTGTTTGATCTTTAATCTCTTCACCATAAATATTTAATTGATTTATGATAGTTATGACCCAATTCATGAGAGAATCGATGTCTTATGTCTCCTTCATCTACAGACTAAAAAGATCTCTCCTAGTATTCTACAGCTTAACAATATTGACTTTGGCCATACCCGAATAGTTTTTCGCCAAAGTATCCCAAGCTACTTTTGCTAAAGACGTGATCATAATCTTCTGCAACACTGCTCAGTCGACTCCCTATTGAATAAGCTGCAACTCTTGTGCATTTTCTTCTTTTCTATCTTCCATTGTTCTTTGTTTACATTACTGAGAGCTCGTGCTTCTGATTCATCCTTAGGTTCTGAAAACCCAAACAGGACATAATCCTAGACATCATGTGCCTGAAACATGGTAGCCATCTTAATAACCCACACATCATAATCCTTCCCTATGAATGGTGGGAACTACGGCTAGAAATTTGAGAAAACCATCTTTTTACGCAAATTTCTCCTTGAAAAAACCCTTAAATTCTATTTTTGTAAACTAAAAAAAATACCCCTTTTAATAGAACCCTAAGTTTTTTGTTTAAAAAAAATCTTTAAAAGAACTTTTTGTTTACTTTTATATAAAAGTCTTTTTTATAAAAAAAAAAATATAATAAAAAAAATCTCTATATATAAAAACAAAAAAAACTTTATAAAATACCCCTTACGAATTCAAAAACAACTTTTATACATGGTTCTTTTAACACATATTCCCATTCAACGCATATAAATTCAACCTTTAACATTTAACAAACAAATACTTTCGAATGTTATTGATTTTTTTTGTTTAAAACCTTTTCATCGCTAAATCTCCTCTCGTGAAGAGAGTATGCGTATAACGCCTTTTGCGTTCACAATCGGAAATGTTAGTCTGCTAATGCAATCAACACAAGCCTAAACTGCATCCATTTAAATCGCGACGAGTTTTTTACCATTAATGTGGCTCTCCTCTAAGCTTGAACACGTTATAGTGCCCGGTATAGAATGCTCAAACCACGAGAAAAGATTTTTTTTTTCCTCTCACACGGATTGTTTCTAATCCCTTCTCCCTCACTCTGATACCAATTTGTTGGAAAGGCGAACGAGACAAAGCACGAATTCATACATAAACACGAGTTGTTTTTCTTCTATTGATAAAACAAGACATGATGATTACAATGAACTCGTGAAGGGTATTTATCATTTTCAACTAATGACTCGCCTTGACATGCATGCACATGCAACTACATGTCTACCACTTAATCCCTCAATCACTCAGTTAATTGACTCTCTATGTTTAGCTAACTCCTCATGCATGAGTAATTATCTTATTTTAACATGTAAATGATAGAAGATAGTCTTCATCTCTGTCGTCATTTTCACTGATTTCATCGGCTCTGATAACTGTGTGATCTATGCTCTCTCCCTCCCACTATTTGTCCAACTCACGTAGACCAACATTCTCTCTGATATTATGCAATTCACTTCTACTAACATTATGCAGTTTGATTATGTTAACAGTCATGTTGGACACCAAATGCTGTGCATCTACATGATCTGCGCTTTGGGGCCTTTCAGTGGTTGTAATTACCTCTGTTGGTTTTGTGTTTAGTGTGGCTTCCATGTCTCTCAGAATATTAAGAACCACTTCTTTGTCACTGATTGTATTATTATTGCTTCTATTCCTTTCTTTGAATATTCTTTCCCAATGACCCCATTCTTCAGTGGTTGTTTCCTTTGTTACATTTAGTGTGGCTGCCATGTCTCTCAGACTACGAAGAGCCACTTCTCACTCACTGTAACTGAAATGTGATGAGGTTCCCTCATCATCTGTCATTGGTGGGTTGCTGGTTTTTTTAGATCATTCCCCAACATCCTTCCTGACATACCCAAGTCTTACATGACAAGGCATTTCCTCCACTTTGATGGGGTTTACGATGCCCTAGCAATTAATGTCGAGGACCTTCCCTTGATACCCTATTTTCTTCAACAATTTGGATCTGATACCTGTAGTATCTTTTCCAAAAACAATGAAATCATCATCACGAAAGTTACATGAAATAGAAGAGTCACTTTTTACCTCAAGGTGGTTATTCCATAGCTTTTCTAAGGCCATGTCCTTAACTTGAAATTGGAACCATACCGCATTGGGTGTCCTTTGCATCTTTGCTACAACATCTATTGAAACTTTTGTTTCATCAACTGAATCAAAACCCAAACCGATCGGTTCATCTGTTGTGATCCCAAGAGTTGCAATATTCCTTTCATCAATGGAATCTGACCCTAGGTCAATTGGTCTACCTTGTGCAAATCCTGCAGTTGTGACCTTCTCATATTCCTGTGATTTAGACTCATGATTTGTTGCATGGTGGGAGTTGTCTTCTACCTCTCCTTCATGTCATTCTTCTTAGGTCTCAGCTTAGGGTGCAATTTCCACCAATTATCTTCTTCATGTCCCTCTTTCTCACAATGTGTACAAGAGGAATTTCCCCCTCTTCTCTTATTTGTTGTGGATCTTTTTGGGTAGTCATTCTGTTCATGCATCACCCTGCTCTCAAGATGCATGGACTTCACATTGGCCTCATCGATGGTATTCAGCTCAAACAACAATAATGAATGCCATACGTAACTATATAAGGAACTGATATACTTATATACAATCTCTATTGAATCTAATGGAATGCTCAAATTCAATGCTTGTTTCCTAAATTTTTTGGTGAAGTTTTTCACATTTTGACCCTTTCTTTGCCATAGGTGTTTCCATTCCATTAATTCTTTTTGTTTCTATCCCAGAGGGTAAAACCGATTCTTCAATGCAGAAACAAAAATTGACCATGAAGAAAGAAGGTTACCCACATTTTTGTTGCCTTGCAATCTGCTCTCCCACCAAATGAGAGCGGTGCTACTCAGTCAACGGGATGCGAACTAGACCTTTGCCTCATCTTCTTCGATGTGTTGAATCCGATAGTAGACCTCAATATACTTAATCCAATTGTTGAGATTTTTTTCATTACATTATTCAACATACATAGCCAATTCAAACTTTACATCTAGTTTAAGGAAAGGTTTCTTAGACGTATGTCTGGAATCATGATTAGAGTGATGAGAAGTATCACTTGAAGAAGAAGAGGGAGGACACTCTTTTCTAACACCTTCATGATCTTCTGATCCATTGTCATCAACATATTTCTTCTCATGCCCAAGTGCCTTCTCATACTCTAAAATCAACTTGTCCACTTTCTCTACAATATTGTAGAATACCTTGCGGAAAGTATGTTCCTCTTCCCAACCAGCTTCTTCATTTTCAAGGTTTCTTTTTTGTTGTGTGCATCCTGCTTTAGGATCAAAGGACTTAAGAGTTCCTTCAACTTCTCACAGCTTCTTCCGGGTTAGCATATACTCATGAAATTCACATCAACAAATACCCACTCTCATACTAAACTTGATCCAAGATCTTATACTTATAGATACATCATAATTACATGAAACCGAGCTTATTAACCATGGAGCTTAAAGTAACACAAAATAATGCAAAAATAACAAGATAAGCATGAAACCATCACACAAAGATTTGATTATGTAGTTCATCCAATTTGGACTACGTCTCCGAGCCCTGTTTAATAGTGGGGAGGCCTTCTTTCATTGTGTGGCATAAAAAGAGATAAAAGTACAAGGAACATTCATTTACAATCCTTATACCTGCAAGCTGGAAGATGGATGAAGAATGGAGAGCTTGGATTTAGAAATAGAAAGTAGCACCTAAATCCTAGTGAAAAATCGTGCAAAAATGCCTATCCAAACACCTAGTTCGAATAATCGGTCTTTCCGCACCCTCTCAGAACCTCCCTGTTATTCAAGGTGACATCCCAGCCTACTGCCGAGTCAGGGTACTTTTGTACGCACTAATCTTATAAATTATTGTGATGTCTCCCCTTTTTCCAATGCAGGTAGTCCTTTTTATAAGCTAACGGCTAACTCCTAAATCCCCAGGCAGTTCTCAAGAAATGACAAGTATAGCAGGAAGGTTTGTTTCAATACACAGAGATCTTGGTCCCAGAATAGTGCATAGGTACAACCCTATTAAACATAGTAAAACACCAAAAAAGAAATTCCGCTGACTATTTCATTCTTATCTTCTTAACTGCCAATTAATCCCCTAAACGTGTGGCTTAAACAGAGAGAATCGGCCCTTAACTCCTTAAACCGACGAATTTAACAGACCTGAGAGTTTTATGAACAGAAAACCATAATTCAATGGTGTCGATACACCATATCAAAAAGCGCAAATCAGCGAAATCGACAGATCTTACGGTCTCTGCATGCGGTGAGTTTGGCATGCGAATGTGATATCACAATCACAATCCTGAGCACCGAGGGCTGATTATGTATTTCCTTCCCTTTGTGATGTGCGATTGTGATGATCACATCGCAATCGTGACTACCGACAGCTAATCCGTAAACATTTGATCCACCTCCGATCCACGATATGTGATATCACAATCACAACTTGGATCCTGTGGGGGGCGATTCCTAAACACTTGCCTTTTGCGATTGTAATATGCGATTATCACATCACAAATTTTCTTGCGTAGGGCCGATTTGAAACCGCTAACCTCTACCTTCTACGATAAGCGAAATGTGGGACCAATGGTGGCTTGCTAATTTCTGCTTCCCCATTTGGTGGCAATTCTGTCACATCATCTTCTCCTGCCTCCTATCCAAGTAAAACATGATATTTGACTCGCTATAACTTCTTCATATGAGCTTGCATTCGAGTGTCATTCACATCATTGGATTCAGGATCACGAGCACTTCAATCTTATGCTAAGTTTATCCAGATTCTGCCACTTTGAATTTTGAGCCTTTCTACTATGCCACTCATACTTTTTTAGATATCCTACTCGATTAGTGAGAGATCTCATCTCTACGTAAGAGAGACATAGAATGGAGGATAAGAAATCAAAACAAAGTCAATGCACTAGTGAATGTAACACACCAATCATGAAAATAATAAGAAAATGAACTATAGTCTAACTCTAATTACTAATGTTACACTAGAAAGTAAAGAAAACATCAAAAATTTGATTGAATTGAGGGCCCTCTCGACCAATGTCACACTTATTGGAAAGTCAACAAACTATGATTAAATCAGGCATAGGTGGTTTATGAACACTAACATCAACCACTTTATATTAATTGGAGATGAAGTGTAGTAATAAATTATCATTTACCTTATGTATTGCATTGATATATTAATCTAATAGACTTTTGAATGATTACAGAGATGATATATATAATCACCATCTCTACTACATTATTTTTCACACTGGTTTATATAGTTTTTACATAATGAAAAATGACATATAGGTTGACACTATTGAATCCCTTGTTTTACATTTTTGAAACATTGAGTATATATACTTATGGGGAAAACGGGGTATTTTGTTGCATCCTTCGACAAATTATACCATGCTTGAGTTGTGTAATGTGATATTAGGATGGATTATTGTAGCTTGCTCTTCTTCGATGGACATGCCATTCATGGAACAATTTGACCATAAGTTTTACCAATCAATAATGCATGCTTTGTCTAGTATGGAACAACTTGGATGGACATAGAAGAATCTCGAGGCATATAGGAGGAAAATTCATATGTTGGTTTTCCCTTTAGAGGCATGCAGACATTGCAAACAACAAGGTGGGACAACAAATCATTATGTATGTTACAAAAATTAAATTTGTTAAACCATCATTGATAGTAAATCAAACTTTAATCCTACTAATTCATCAAAAATAATGGAAAAGGAATACATTAAACAACACAATGACCTTGTATCTTTTTGAATGTATTTTCGATTGAAAGAAGGGAAAAAAGGAATGGTAATGGGGTATTTAAAGAAAGGTTTTATATGATCAAAAAGAGCTCCAATCTTCCTTTCATCACCGGAATCCGACCCCGGGTCAATTAGTCTACCTCATGAAAATATCGTAGTTGTGACCTTCTCATATTCCTCTGATTCAAACTCGTAATCTTATTGCATGGAGGGAGTTGTATTTTGCCTCTCCTTCATGTCATTCTTTTTACGTCTCAGCTTATGGTGTATTTTCCACCAATTCTCTTCTTCATGGTCCCCTTGCTCTCAAGATGCATGGCCTTCACATTGGCCTCATCGATAGTAGTCGTCTTGAACAATAATAATCAATACCATATCTAACTATGTAAGGAACTGACATGCTTAGTTACAATCTCTAGTTAATCTAATGGAATGCTCAAATTCAATTCTTGTTTCCTAAATTCTTCGGTGAAGTTTTTCACATTTTGACCCTTTATTTGCCTTCGGTATTTCCATTCCATTAATTCTTTTTGTTTATATCCCAGAGGGTACAACTGGTTCTTCAATGCAGAAACAAAATTTGACCACGAAGAAAGAAGGTTACCCACTTTTTTTGGCCTTGCAATCTTCTCTCCCACCAAACAAGAGCAGTGCTACTCAATCAAATGGATGCCAACTGGATCTTTTTCTCATCTTCCTTGATTTGTTAAATCCGACATTAGAACTCAGTATACTTAATCCAATTGTTGAAATTTTTTGCATTACATTCTCCAGCATACATAGCCAAGTCAAAATTTACATCGAGTTTAAGAAAAGGTTTCTTAGACGTATGTCTGGAATCGTGATCAGAGTGATAAAAGATAGTGGGTATCATAGGGAAACCAGGAAATATAATCATCTCTAAAGACATGACAAAGCTTCTAAATAAAGAACAATGAGGTGTAATTCCACAATTATGTTCGCTAGAGGTTCCCACATTGGAATCATATATTTCCCCAGATCTCCAGAAATCCTTGGATAATCATTCCAGGGTATTTGAGACTCCCAAAGGCCTCCCACCTATTCGTGATCATGATCATGGTATTAATTTGGTTCAAGGAAGTGTTGCTCCAATCATCAAGCCTTACAGATATCCCTATGTCCAAAAGAGTGAAATTGAATGTATGGTTGTAGAAATGCTAGAGGCTAATATAATTCAACCTAGTCAAACATATTTCTATGCTCCAGTAGTATTGATTCACAAGTGTTGGGTAGCAAAAGCCCTGCGGAACAAGTATGGGGTGCGAAGCCCGGAATTTTGGGTAATATTAGGGTAAAAAACTCTGTGGAAAGTGCGGAGCGCGAGCTATAGGAGGTTGAGTCAAAGGGTAGTCCACCTGAAAATATTGTAAAGAAATAGTAATAGATTCGACCCACAGTGGGATCGTGGGCAAAGGGAAAGTATAAATAGAGTGAGGCTCTATGAGGGAAAGGCAGTTGAGTTTTGGATTTTTGATTCTATGATGTAATGGGTGAATAGTCTGAGAGCAGTTGTAAGTCTGAGTCAAGGGAGTTGTAAGCAGTTCTACCCTGCACCAAATGGAACCCTCGGGAAATTATGGCCAAAAGTAACAATGTGGGATTGATAGAACGACTAAAGAAGACGTATATGCTCACCAGGAATGCGAAGGTACGTCATTGACAGTATCTCCGACAACGCAGTCCAGGTGGCCACTCAGTTGCTGGCAGGAAAAGTAGTGAGGAAATGTTGAAGCTCTGAGGTCTCCACCGTAGTTATCGCACTGGCTAAAGAATGTGCTACTGGTGTACGTTCAATTGGTTACAGTTTCTTTGTGAAGAATTTCTAGCCAATTGTTTCGAAGTCTAGGAAGAAGGCAAACCGTTCTATTATCATGATGCACCAAGTATCAAGAAAAGGTCCAAAGTAATAACAAGGGTGGAGAACGAATACACAACAAGCCTTGCATTGCCTGCTCTACTTACAGAATGGACAACTATGTTGGGGAAAATCTGGAAGCAGTTGGAAACATTGCAGGCACAATATCGGGGGAAGGTTCACCTTGCCAACAACACAGGTATGACTGAGCCACTGATGAGTGCGCCAGCACCAAACACTATAACATTGCTAGCTGCTGCTATTACAAGACCCGGTGATGAGCGTAGTTGGGATTTAGATCTGGCCACCCTACCTAGTAGCATATTTTTTTAATTACAGGAGGGGCTCACTAGTGAACGCCGCACTAGGGAAGGTCTCACCCTCCACACTTTACAGAAGTAGAAAGCTGAGATCGAATAGGTCAATCTTTAGCACGCTATCTAGGTCGAGCATTACAGGAATGTCGAACAAGCCGTCATAGAAGCATGCCACACAGTTCTGAGGGTAGCTATCCCTGAGGATCTTTCAACTTTGACCAAGGTTCAACACATGGCCACAAAAGTCCGCACGATCCAGGAAGAGGCTGAAAAAGCACAAGGAAAGCTTGCCCTACAGATTGCAGAGCTTCAGCTCTAGGCATAGCAACTCCGGCCTGATGATGAACACCTTCGCGCATAAATTCAAGAAGGCATGGAAACCATGCGAAGCACGGTCCGAGAATATTCAGGACTTTTGGATCAGTCTATTGGCCTACTTACATCTCTCCAGGAGGACCCCACCATTCAGCGTGTCGAAGCTAAGGTACGCACATTGCAGCAGGTCTATGATACAACTCGCGAAGAGGCATAAATGGTCACTATCACACAATGGCCAGCTAAGATGAGGGAAGCTCAGGCTCTAAAGGCCCAAATGGACATTGCACGACAAAAGGAGGCATAACTTAAAGACCGCATTCAGCCATCGATCGATGAAGCATTTACCATTTCTACAATGATGGAGGGCAAGATAGCAGATGCAGGCAGTCTGTGATTCTGAGCAAGCGAATCCATTAGACACATTTACATCAGTGACCCGAGTGGCACTGATACAACGGACCGCCGTAGAATTTGTTGAAGAGACACGCATAGTGCAGAACTTGTTAAATGACCTTCGCGCAAATATGGATGCACCAGCTAGGTGACTCAAGACAAGTCACAATGATTGTGTAGGGGGAATGTTGGGTAGCGCAAGCCCTGCGGAAGGAGTATGGGGTGCGAAGCCCATAATTTTGGCTAATATTAGGGTAAAATAATCCACGGAAAGTGCGCAGTGCGAACTATAGTAGGTTGAGTCAAAGGGTAGTCCACCCAAAGATAATGTAAAGAAATAGTAATAGAGTCTACCTGTGGAGGGATCGCGGGCCAAGGGAAAGTATAAATAGAGTGGGGCTCTATGAGGGAAAGTAGTTCTTTTGGAAGATGCAATGTAATGGGTTCTGAAAGGAAATAGCTTGAAAGAATCTGTATGTCCGAGTCGAGGGAGTAGGGTAGAGGGTAGAGGCTCTGTAGCTGTGTGCACGGAGGCCTGGAAAGTCCGCAACTGTGTGCGCGGACCCCTACAGCTGAGTGCGCAGGGTGGATCTAGATGTATCGTTGAAGATTGATAATAAAGATAAGTTTCTTCTGAATTCTGTGTTTGGTGCGACTTTACTCTTTTATAATAAATGAACTGTTGTGATTTCTACATTTGCTACGGTTGAATACATGTGAGTTGGATTAATCTTGATGCGCGAAGTGACCAAAAGTAATAATTATTTGCTTAAAGATCATTCTATTATGCGTGGCTATTACTGTCCTTCATGCTGCTCGCTACTGAGTTGCTTGATGATAACCAGTTGCCTGTTTTAACCCTAGAATGGTCGGAAGCCACGCAGTATGCGTCCCTCTGGGTGGCCAAGGACACAAGCAGAATTCAAGGAATTAAGATCATTTGGGTATTGATGGACATGAATTTGCGTCAGTGGATCAATACATTACCATGCTTAACAAATGAAGTTTATGAGAGTATGAAGCACATTGCGGAATTCAAAGAAGATATGCATCACGTCTACATCTAGGTGTGGAAGGACCCATCCTAGACATGGACCCCTCTCTGGTTCATTGTCAATAATGATGTTGTTCACAAGATTGTCGAGTCTTGGCCCGCGGCAGTGGAACGAGATGAGGCTATGATTCAGAAACAGAAAGAGGAAGCCAAGTGCGCCGCACAACAAAAGAAGAACAGACAGTATGTTGCAGAGGTTAAGGCGGCACGAGATGAAAAACTTGCAACAACAGAAAAAATAGTACTAGACGCGTAGACACCAGCAAAGGATAAAGGCACTCAGTAGGAAACCACTCAGCCGGCTACAACGGGTACCCCACTAAAGCGCTCAGCCAAACCAGAGAGATTGAAGGCATGAAAGAAAGTAAAAGCATCTAAGCCTGATAGTGAAGTTACCACCCTAACAAAGGGAAATCTAAATGACATCGATAACATTGTTTGCGAAGCTACTCGGGAAGCAGTCGATGAGGCTATGTCGGAACAACACATTGTGTTGGGGGAGCTCCGGACACAGTTATGTGAATATCAAGAATTGCGCAGGTAGGCCCTAGCATTTCTACAGAAGCCCTCGGTATGACAGCTACAAAACCATTGCTCAGAGCCCAGGTTGCTCAGTCTACTCCGATCCCGGCATGCGCGTTAGTCACCAACCAACTGGAAGAACGAGCAATACTATAACATCTTACTAAATTGGGACTAAACATGGCTGCACTCCCACACGATAGTTTGCAACAACTCCACGACAGCATCACAATCGAACTTCGTGCAAGGGCCGGCCGCGTCGACCAGATACTCCAAGAGCAAAAAATTAATATTGAACAGCTACAGCTCCAACACGATGAAGTAGTCACACAAAAATAATAGATGGAAAAGGTAGTGTTCAAATACTGTTTGAGTGCTCAGGCGTTAGATATTACAGGGGACTTGCATATTGAAGCACAGATTCATCCGTTGGCTACGGAGTTCCGAAGGAAAAAAGAGGAGGTCACACGACTGTAGCTCAAATTCATCGCACAGATTGCTGAGTTGAAATTGCAGGTCCCACCACCAACGCCCCCGGAGGTCATAGTACAGCGTAGGAACATTATTGATATGGGGCGCGTAATGCTTTCATGGTCACTCGAAGAATGTACCGAGTTGCTAACTTAGTCGATTGAGATGCTCACTATCCTTCAGGAAGATCCCACACTCCGCAGGTTGGAAGCAGAGGCCTGGGAACTTCAGCGCACCTACGATCAGCTCCAGGGAACTGCACAGATCATTGCTATCCCACAACGGTTATCTAAGATGAGGGAGGTGCAGGACATGAAAATCCAAGAAAATGCCATGAGACTGAAGCAAGTCGTGGTGAAAGCTCGTATCCAACCATGGTTTGGCGAGGCATTTGTAGTTTCAACAACCATAGAGCATAAGGTAGCACGCATGAAGGCCGAGTGTTCTAGGATAGCGATAGCCAAGATAGGGGTAGAAATATCGGTACCACAGGTGGAACGGATGCACGATGATTGTGTTGGGGGACAATTGGGTAGCGAAATCCCCACAGAACGAGTATGGGGTGCGAAGCCCACAATTTTGGGTAATATTAGGGTAAAAGACTTCGCGGAAAGCATGGAGCACGAGCTATAGGAGGTTGAGTCAAATGGTAGTGTTAGCGCTCAAATCTGCCTCAGGCTGAGGAGGGCAAAACTCGAGGCCACATCAAACCACGCTCAGCCTCGTAGCTAGCCCTACGAGGATAGGAGAGGGCTCTCTCCAGGTCTATCTCGGCAAAAGGTCTTCAAAAGGGCTAAGATGACTCAAAATTAATACGGATTTTAGGCTAGTAAAGAGATAGGAAAGTTTGATTTAGATTTTTTTTGGGTTTTTGTTGGAGAAACGGGAAAAAACAATTTTGGGTCCGGGGATAAGGCCAAATCTTTGTAGAATTCAAGTTGGGGCGAGGTAGGTAGTAGTCTAGATGCCTTTGATCAAGTGTATGGATGGATCAGAATGACAAGGAGCTGAAAAAGGCAAGGGAGAACATGGATCCTCTCCAAACTGGCGAAAACATGTAAAACTAAAGAAATTTAAAGGCAGAGCACTGTAATCAATGGATTCAACCTCATTTACTCATTCATTTAGTTTCAGAAAGCATAAGAAGGGAATGGCATGCAATTAACATGAATGAACTTACAATAAACTAAGAGATAACACCATCAAGAACTGAAAGCCACAAGAATCCCAACAGGTGCTGCAAAACCTCTGATCTTCCTTAGCCAAAATATGAAAAATATGTACAATAGTGTGCCAAAATCTTCCCAAGTGTCCAACCCTTGCTACTGACTGAAAATTTACATAATATAGACCAACCCAACCCATTCCCTAACCTCTAGGGGTCGAGCTCCTCCTTCTAGGAGCAGTTTGAAACAATTCTAAACATGGAGCAAGAATCTAGGTGACCAAAACAACCTGCCTCTAAAAAGAAGGAAACTGATTCATTACATTAAATTTTTGCTATTTTGTAAATGAATCATCTAGAATATGCTAAATAAGTGCCAATTTTACATCATGTACATCAAATTATATCAAGCTGGGTCAAAAATCACATCAAGAGGTGAAACTAGTCATAATTGGCCGAAATTCTGAGCTGGAAAGTGAAAAATTGACCAAAATCTGTATGCGTAGCGCCCCTGAGCCATACATGTAGCGCGAATTTCAACCCGTTTTTGGGGCACTTCCCGACATCCAAATTGAGCTCATGATAGCTCATTGGAAAGCCTTGGATGTTGGATATCCAACCCAAGTGGTATTTCACAATTTGAAGCTCAGTTACCCCTCCAAAACTTCATTCTCCGAGAAGTACTTCCTGTTGGTGCAAAAGGTGGCAGCAAGGTGGTTTTCATGGTGTTTTTGGGTCTTTTGATCATCCAGAACTTGATGAAGTTCTTCGGCAATACTTGAGCATGCATAAATTACCATGAAAAACCCTAAAATATAAAGTTTCCCTCCATCAAGTGTCCCAATCAAAAGCGAGCATGTCGACGCGCTACTCGTATAGTTGAAAAATCTGTTTTTATGCCAAAATATTTCAAAATGACAAAAATTTCTTCAAATTTGCTCAAATTTGGAGCGAAGACCCTCCATCATGTATCATGCCTAGCCAACGAAGCCTCGGCAAAAATACAGAGTGGATCAGGTGTTTCATGGCGCTTAAGTGTCCTCCTGGTGTATGCAGTTCAGTGGTGCAATCTTTGTCTTGGTTGTATGATGTGTTGTTGTCAGTCATGGTGTTGCGATGTGTATGTTCAGCCTGTTGAAAATGAGAAATGAGGCCTTGGTGTCTTTGTCTCCAATCACCAAATGCGTGCCAAAGGGGAATGAGAGATTGAGAACACCTATAAGTGAGATAGGAATGGGATATGGTGATGGGGGATAGTTTTTAAGGACATGAGTGAAATGAAATGGAAACATATCAGTGATTCAAGGACAAATAAACAACCTTTAAATGTTATGGAGATTAGGCTTTTACCAATGGATGAATGTAGTTGTAAGTAATAGGGTTTGGGATTTCACATGGGAACCAAAAGTATAAAGGGATATGAGGATAACGAATACAGGGAAGGGACAATGATATGATCACATGGTAGTGACAGTAGTGATGGAATACAAAGAAAAGGTTGACAAATGGCAAGAATTTAGCACCAACACAATCTTCAAACTTTATGGATAACCCTAGGAGCAGATTTGGTATAAGGTAGGGTTTGATATTCACCATATCAAACAATTGTTTTCTTCACATTTGAAACACCATAACAAAACCACAAATTAATGAGCAGGCATAAATAACTTACTTGCAGACAAATGAAGTGGTTTGATGAGAATTTGGGTGACGAACTTTTGCTTTCCAGCCTTGGGGCTATATGCGTAGCGCGCCACATAGTGCATTTTGCGGGAGGCTTTTGGAGGCCTTCCCAGTGTCCAAATTAGGCGTGTGATAGCGCGTTGGAAATATATTTGAGTCTAATTTCCAACCCAAGTGGAATTGTTCAATTTGGAGTTCATTTACATTGTCAGAAATCAAATCTCCCAACACTACTTCCAGCAGGTGCATCAATTCTCCTAGGGCAACGATATTCTTGACATTTCTACAAAACCATTATACCTGTGTAAACCGTGAAGGAGGTGTTTCTTCCTTGGCATATTGTGAACAAACACCTCTCTTAGTTTTCCAAAATTCATCTTTTATTGCTCTGTAACATCATTTGAGTGAAACCTATCCCGATGTGTGAAACAAGGGATTTTGTCGAAATGAAGCGAAATGAAGGGGATAAGGGCTTCTAAATTCTTGGGGAAAATTTTGGGAGTAGGGAGGGATGTTAGGAAGTAGGGGAAAGTGGAATCTTAGTGATCGAGTGAGGGGAAGGGGTCCAAATGTGTAAAACACAGGCCTAGCCTAGAAAATTGCCAAGTTGTGACAAGAAACTAGGGTTTGTGGAAAAATGAGGAATTTGGGGAATATCAGTGATGGGAAGTGTTTAATAAGGTACATTAATGATAGGGGAAGGTGTATGAACATTAGTATACAATTTTTTTCGATGATTTGACCATCCAAGAGAAATTACCTCCAAAACCCTAGGAGAGGGAAATGGACCTTACCAAGGCACAACTCAAGCATGAATAAGTTGTAAAATGACCCAATGGAACTTGACATGATGATGAAAACCCTCTGAATGATGATACACTCAGCTGAATGATGACATGGACTACCATTTGGACAACTTTGAAAAGAGTGAAAACAAACCCTAGACCTAATGCCTAGTGACAAAATTTTGCTTGAAGACTCTTTGAAATGACAAAATTGACCTTGACACCTTAAAATCACTTTGTAAGGGCATATTTGATCACTGGAGGAAGGCTACAAAGGATGACACTAATAGGTAGTCTGGTCAAAAATATTGTAAAGAAATGGTAATAGAGTTGGCCCACGGTGGGATCACGGGCCAAGGGAAAGTATAAATAGAGCGAGGCTCTATGAGGGTTGGATTTTTGATTCTATGATGTAATGGGTGAATAGTCTAAGAGCGGTTGTAAGTCCGAGTCAAGGGAGTAGGGTAGAAGGTAGAGGCTCCGCAGTTGTGTGCGCAAAGGCCTGGAAAGTCCACAGTTGTGTGTGCGGACCCCTGAAGCTGAGTGCGCAGGGTGGATCTGGATGTATTGTTGAAGATTAATAATAAAAATAAGTTCCTTCTGAATTCTGTGTTGATTGCGACTTTACTATTTTATTATAAATGAACTATTATGATTTTTTCATTTTCTACAATTGAACACATGTGAACTACGTTATTCTTGATGTGCGAAGTAACCAAAAGTAATAAATGTTTGCTTAAAGACCGTTTTAACTAGATCAAACCAGTAATAAGTGATTCAATCTGTAATAAGCACGATAAGGGTATTCTGATCTGCGCGAGGTTAAGGAACAGTGTGCAAGCCCCATCTCACATCCAAGACATCCCCAGGGTGGGGAAACCTGGTTTCATCACCCTCCCCTACTACCTCAGGTGAGACTTCAGTTTGCGCTTCGCGGGCTGTTGCCGAAAGGGTCAGTAGCTGGGGGATTTGTTTGGCTAGATAAATATTCCGAACCTGGGTCAACCCCAAACAAGTCAACAAATGGATCATGGCACATGTGTCCAGATTATAGGGAGCTCAACAAGCTCACTATTAAAGATAAATTTCCTATTCCTGTCATTGATGAATTATTGGATGAATTGCATGGATTAATTTACTTCACCAAGTTGGATCTTCATTCAAGATATCATCAAATCACAATGAAGATTGAAGACATTCCAAAAACAACATTTAGAACTCATGAGGGTCATTATGAATTTTTGGTCATGCCTTTTGGCCTTACTAATGCACCTTCTACATTTCAAGGTTTTATGAATTCCATTTTCAAACCCTTCCTTATAAAATTTGTGTTAGTACTTTTTGATGATATACTAATCTAAAGCAAGTGTTGGAAGGATCATGTCCAGCTTGTTGACATGGTCCTCAAACTATTGGAGGAGAAATAATTATATGCAAAAACCTCCAAATGTTTCTTTGGAGTACAAGAGGTGGAATATCTAGGTCATATTATATCTCATGATGGTGTTAAGGTATACCCTACCAAAATTAAAACCAATAAGGAATGGAAAATCCCCATATCCATAAAGCATCTACGAGGATTTCTCAGGTTGACAAGGTATTATCCCAACTTTGTTAAGAATTATGGGAGAATAGCAGCACCTCTAACAACACTATTGAATAAAGATGCATTTTCATGGACTCTAGAAGCAACAAAGGACTTTGAACATCTTAGAGAGGCAATGTGCCAAGCACCAGTATTAGCTACACCAGACTTCACAAAAATCTTTATTGTGGAATGTGATGCCTCAGGAGATGGAATTGTTGTTGTTTTAATGCAAGAAGAAAGACCCATTGCTTTCGTAATTTTTCCAATCAAAGGACAGTATTTACACAAAGCTATTTATGAGAAGGAAATGTTGGCAATGCTACATGCACTTAAGAAATGGCAACCCTACCTAATGGGAAGACACTTCAAAGTAAAAATAGATCATGATAGTCTTAAATACTTTTTAGAACAAAGATTATCTGCAGAAGAGCAGCAAAAATGGGTCACAAAGATGTTGGGTTATGACTTTGAAATCATCTACAAAAAAGGGAAGCAAAATATTGTGGCAAATGCACTCTCAAGAAAGGATGAGGATGTGGAAGCATTTATTTGTGCCATTTCTACTATCCAACCATATTGGATAAACGAAGCAAGGGATGAATGGAAGAATGACGAGGAAGTGTGGGAACTGATTCAAAAGATACAACAAGATCCCAGTACATATGATACATTTAGCTGGAAAAATGATTCATTATGGTACAAGGATCGTTTATACCTATGTAAGAATTCCCAACTCAAATAAAATATTCTTAGGGCATTGCACACCTCTCCCTTAGGAAGCAACTCAGGGTTTCTAAGAACCTACCACAGGGTTAAGAATGCTTTTTTTCGGATGGCCTTAAATCAGATATTCAAAATTTTGTGGTGGAATGTTTGGTTTGCCAACAAAATAAGGTTGAAACAATTAAGACCCCAGGACTATTACAACCTTTATCTATTCCAATCCAACATTGGGAGGAGGTTTTAATGGATTTTATCATGGGTTTACCCAAGTCTGAAGGAAAGAGTGTTATCAGTCTTACCAAGTATGCACACTTTTGTGCATTATCTCATCCATTTAAAGCGAGTATGGTTTCTACTGCATTTATGGAAACAATTAGAAAGCTACATGGAAACCCAAAGATTACTTTAAGTGACAGAGATCCCATTTTCACTGGAAATTATTGGACATAATTATTTTCTTGTCTTGGTACTCAGTTAGCTCATAGCTCATCTTATCATTCTCAATCTGATTGGAAAACTGAGATATCAAACAAATGTTTGGAAGGATATCTTCGGTGCTTTGTATCTAATAAGCAGACATAATGTGTCAAATGGTTACCTTTGGCTAAATGGTGGTATAACACTTCCTTCCATATCGCAACAAAAATGACCCCATTTATGGCACTTTATGGATATCATCCACCATCCATCACATCATATTTAAGAGAAAATTCTAAGGTTCAAGCAGTGGAAGATCACATCAAGCATCAACAACAAGTTCTCCAACTCTTAAAGGATAACCTCACCTTGGTGTAGAATAGAATGAAACAGCAAGCAGATTAACATTGCAGTGAAAGAAGTTTTGATGTAGGTGATTGGGTCTTCCTACGGCTACAACCATATAGTCAAATATCCCTCAAGAAAGCTAAGAAGGATAATAAATTATCACCAAATTATTATGGTCCATACAAGGTGTTGTAAAAGATAGGTACTATGGCATACAAATTGGAGCTTCATGCAGCTTCCCCAGTGCACACAGTTTTCCATGTTTCATGCTTAAATAAGGTTATAGGTGACAAGCTTCAAGTTCAAACAATATTTCCAGAACTTGATGACGAAGGAAAAATCATATTGGAACCTAAAATATTTAAAGAAATAAGAACTCAACAGCTACAAATTCGATCAATTTCAGAGTATCTCATCAAGTGGAAGAACTTACCCATTGAAGATTCCACATGGGAGGATGAGAATTTTATACAGAAGCATCCAAAACTACTCAAGAATTGAGGGCAATACTTTTTTTTGAATGAGAGGGGCATTTTAGGTCCATTTAATACTAGTGATTCCCCCATTACTATTGTTGGTGTATCACTTCTTGTTATTATTGTGCCCCTATTGTCCCCATATTGTTATTATTATTATGCCCCATAGAATCCCTCTATTGTTATTTTTGTGCCTTTATATTATTATTGTTAGGTTGGCTTGGTTATATTGTGACATCTTAGACTCATATATATAGAAAGGAGGTTTTTTCATTTGAATCATCCAAGAATTGTTCATTTGTGTAATGTAAAGGAGGTTGCCCCCTCGAAGAGGGTGAATTCTAAGGCATTGATCTATCTTTTCTATCTTTTTGTGAGCTACTTTCATAATAGATGATATATATAATCACCAACTATACTACATTAATTTTCACACTGGTTTATATCGTTTTTACATAGTGAAAAATGACACACAAGTTGACACTATTGAATCCCTTGTTTTACATTTTTGAAACATTGAGTATATATACTTATGGGAAAAACGCGGTATTTTGGTGCATCCTTCGACAAAATTATACCATGCTTGAGTTGTGTAACATGAGATTAGGATGGATCATTCTAGCTTGATCTTCTTTCATGGACATGCCATTCATGGAACAATTTGACCATAATTTTGACCATTGAACAATGCATGATTTCTCTAGTATAGAACAACTTTGATGGATGAGAAGAATCTCGAGGCATATAGGAGGAAAATTCATATCCTTGTTTCCCCTTTAGAGGCATGCAGGCATGTCAAACAACAAGGTGGGACAGCAAATCGTTATGTATGTTACAACACTTGAATTGGTCAAACCATCATCAGTAGTAAATCAAACTTTAATCCCACTAATTCATCAAAAATAATGGAAAACGCATAAACTAAACAGCACAATTACCTTGTATCGTTTTGAATGTATTTTCGATTGAAAGAATGGAAAAAATGAATTGTAATGGGGTATTTAAAGAAAGGTTTTATATGATCGAAAAGGGGTAGATGGTAGTGAAAATGCAATCAAATTAGAGCGTTGGCATCTCCCCCACACTTGATATTTTTCATGTCCTCATGTAATTGTGGCTAGCATCTTCATATAAAGCCAATTCAAAACTGAGAAAAAACTTGATTGTTGATTCAATTATATTCATGTATACCAATTAAGATATTCACATTAGCCGATTTTATCCTCTTATCTTCCTACAGTGTTTTTTCTAAAGCCTAGTGATGCAGTGCCAAATTATGATTTCACTTAAGCCATTTTTTAGCAATATTGAACAAATCTTTATTTCTTGTTAAGAGACCTTCCGATGACAATCACATTAGAGAAAAAAAATTAGTACATTTTGAACCATCTAGTGTAGTTCATCCATCTTTATTCTTCACTATTAATTTCCCAACTTTCCTTTGTAACTAGGCAATTTTGGCATTTAGAATTGTGTTCTCTTTCTTCACATATCTATCCAAAATTTTGAACTCTTCAATTAATACCTTCAATTTTTCAATATTTTAGCTTTTCTTCCTTAATTTCGATGAAAAAGGATTGTTGAAGGTAGTATAATAAATAGCTTGTTTTACAACCTCATAATAATTTCTAGTATTTTCAAAGTCATTAGCCATTAGCATTGATGGTCTAGTAGATTTAGTGTATTGGTAGATAAGGTTATTAGTATTAGAAAATTTTGTTCTACAGTTCCTTAGCAAAGGAGTTGCAAACTCCTATCAAATGTGACTATGCCAAGTTGGTATGGGCTCAATATGAAAACAAGTTGTTAGGGTCCTATAATTATAGGAATTCTGATTATTCAGATATTATTTGTTGCTATCATGATGAAGCTTTTGTCTTCTTGACTCGTGCTGCTTCCTCTCCATTTTGCATCATCCTTTACTCACCTTCCTGCTTTATCACCCAATTTCTGTAGGAATTTACATGGTAAGTTCCCCAGACAAAACACCAAAGGACACTGCTCACACACAGATCACAGATCAATACACGAGTATTTTGACATGGTTAAAACCCTCAAAGAGGGAAACAGTCCACGGCCTGAGCCAACGCGGCCACTTCAGGAAATTTATTAATAAAAGAATGAAAATTTACATAAGCTTGTCTCATCAACTGTTAACCTACAAATGACCCTCCATGCTCTCTAAATAGAGATCATGGACCAATCGGGTGCTAAGCCATGGATCAAGTGTCGGTAATACCGAGGAGAGAATGAACTGTCGGATCACTACATATCGTGACCGTCAGATTGTAAGTTACAAAATGTACATAGTAAAGAAACACACTTTACCTAACTCTATACTGGACCAAGTTATACTTAACTATTTCCTATGTGTCGGAATATCCTAACATCCCCCCTTAAGAACAACTTGGGATAGGATTGAAGGATTTACAAATATGACACAATAGGAGAAGGAAGGAGGCACTAGAGCCTCTCCCCCCTTAGTGACAACTTCCTAAACTCCAACCAACCATAAATCGAAGTTTAGTGAACTTCGCCTCTGTGAGAGCCTTTGTAAAGATGTCTGCAACTTGATCATCTATTGAACAATATTGCACTTCAAGAACATGGTTGTGAATGAGCTTTCTGATGAAGTGCATGTGCAGTTCAATGTGTTTTCTACGCTAATGTTGGACTGGATCTTTGCATAGTTGAATGGCACATCCGCTGAACTAGGCTCGCAGGCCGATATATTTTCAGCAAACTTTACATCTCTTCTAATGATAAAATTTTTGGACTTAAGTGGAATAAATCTATATCCTTTGACATCTTCAGAATATCCAACAAAAATACATTTTTCACTCTTAGGTTCTAAAGCTTTATGTTTCTCATTTGGAATATGGGCCCATGCTTCACTTCCAAAAACACGAAAGTGACTTACATCTGGTTTGATTGAGCTCCATGCTTCTTCTGGAGTGATATTCTTTAAAACCTTAGTAGGAGTGCGATTTATTATGTAATTTGCATAGTTAATTGCTTCTGCCTAATAATTAAGACTAAGTCCTTTAGATTGAAGCATACAATTATCCATTTCCTTTAAGGTGTGATTCTTCCTTTCAGCTACACCATTTTGTTCTGGAGTATATGGAACAGTATGTTGCATTTGAATTCCATGCTCAGTGCAAAAGTTGATGAAGTTGTTTTTAACATATTCTCCGCCATTATCAGATCTTAGCTTAAGAATTTGCTGTCCAGATTGTTTTTCAACAAAGGCCTTAAAGGCCAAGAACATGTTAAATACTTCACTCTTGAGTTTTAAGAAGTATACCCAAGTGCGTCTAGAGAAATCATCAATGAAAGTTAAGAAATACTTGTAGCCAGAGAAGGAAACAACTGGAAGTGGACCACATAAATCACTATGAACAAACTGTAAAGGGGGCGAGGCGTGCCAAGAGGCACGTTTTTCAAAACTATCCCGATGATGTTTTCCGAGTACACATCCAGAACAAACACCATCTCTGCAAGATACCATTGTAATACATGTCACCATATTTTCTTTACATAGATTCTGAAGAGAGCGATAGTTTAAGTGACCAAATTGCTCATGCCAAAGTTTGCTCACTTCATCATTATGTGCAACAAATACTGAGGGAAGATTTGATGACCCAAAGTTGTGAAACTTATACAACCTTGTAGAATCATCAGCAATGCCAGTAGCTAAAATATGTCTAGGATCTCTTCGGTTCTTAATTACAACATCATGAGGTGAAAATTCAATGATTTTACCTTCACCTGAATGAGTTATCTGATAGACAGATAGAAGGTTGCAGGATAAGGTTGGAACACATAATACATAATTAAACTGACCATTGTCTAGATGAACAGTTCCAGTCCCTACAACACTAAGAGGTCTATCATCACCAACATATATATTTTTGGTGTTACAATCATTTAAATAAGAAAACATGGCTTTTTTTTTGGCCATGTGATAAGAAGCTCCAGAATCAATGAGCCACTCATGAGAATGAGAAGAAGAAGATACATTTAGTGCATAGCCAGATCGAGATGCTAGAAAACCACATGCAGAAAGTGCCATTCTTGAAGATGAAGTTGAAGTTGAAGAGTGCTCCAAATGGATGTTATGCTTCTTCATTGCTGCTTCCAAGGCTTCCATATTCTTAAAGAATTTGGATTCTAAGTGGCCATCTTGATTAAAAAAGTTGCAATGTCTATCAGTCTTCTTCCCTTTGTTTTTATTTGTCTTATCATTTTGTTGAAATGATTTTTCATTTTGAGGCTGAAATTGCTTAGGACCCTTGTTTGGTTTAGGACCATTCCTTTTAGGATACAACTTCTTAGGATTCTTTGGATTTGGTTACTGTTGGGCAACTAACGATTTCTTAGAAGAGTTTCCAAGATTAAGAAGACCAAAGTGTAAGAGTTTTTCTTGTTCTCTTGTTAAAGAATCACAAAAAGAATCAAAGGAAGGGGACTTGTAGTCTTGTCCTTGAGAAATGAAGGCTTCTCTTGTAGAGTGGAAGGTGGAAACAAACACAGAGTAGGCTGGTCCCAACTTAGTAAGAATGGAATATATAAGGTTACTATCTTCTTTCTTAACCTTAACACCTTCCAAGAGAAGTCTAAGGGTCTTGAACTTGGACATAAAATCTTCAATGCAAGAAAAATTATTGGGGTCCAATGTAAGCAACTCATTTTCAAGTTGATGGGCTCTAAGTTCGTTTTTAATTCCAAAGACTTTAATAATCTGTTTCATTGCTTCATCAGGAGCATCAAGTTCTACAATATGGAACCTAAGATCTGGAGAAATAGACATCCCTATCAACCCACGTGCTTGATCTTGCCTATTTTCCCATTTAGCTGCCTTATCTTCATCTTTCGGTTTGGTTTCTTGGCCTGTGGCTATTCTGTAGAGGCCTTTACTTCTAAGTAAATCCACAATGTAGGACCACCATTGGAAGTAGTTGCTGTTGTCAAGAAAAACTTGGCATGGACTTTCCATTTTAACAGAAACTCAAGCTATAGATACTGAAACTAAGTGTTCCAATGGAAAGATCTCAAAAAATTAGGCTGTTAAAAAAAAACGGTTCTGAAAACGGCTTCCGGATGAAGAACTTATGGATTTTTGAAGAAAATTTGATGAAGTCGCCGACGAAGTGCGGGAATGTGTGGAAATGAAAAATTCCGCCCCCACAAAAAGGAGAATTGAACTCAAGACCTCTACTCTCATAAATTATCTTTGGACCAAGTGAGCTATACAAAAATTTTGAGAGAGATAAATTAGCTTTGGACCAAGTGAGCTATACAAAAAGTTTGAGAGAGAGGGAGAGGAGAGGGGGAGGGGGGGGGGGGGGGGGGGGGGAGGGGGGGGGTTGATGCTTTGGGTTGTGTGCTTGCTTTGAGAAAGCTCTTTTTCCCTACAAAACAAAAAACAAAAAACCCAACACGGACATACAAAAAAAATGAACCTTGCAGCTCGAAGTTAGCTTTAGCCGGAAACTAAATATTTTCAAAAACAAACCTTGCGGCTCGAATTTAGCCTTAGCCGAAAACTAAATATTTTCCTCAATGTTTCTGATTTTCCGAGATCACACTAAGGTGCAACGGAAAAGAGCATACGCATGAGAAAAATCCTTCCTTTCTGTTTCTGATTTGCCCAGATCGCACAGAGTCGTAGGGCAAAGAGCATACATAGAAATGAAAGGTATAGATCCAGTAATAAGAAAATCTAAATAAACCGAAACCGAAATAAACAGAGAGAAAATAACTGTAAACTGCAAATAAACATTATATACCTCCAGATCTTAAAAATGACACAACTAGGGCTACCAGAAACCTTTTCGCGTGAAACGAAAGGGGTTCCTCACTGGAACAGATGCTCCCAACACAACAGAGCAGTCCTCTCGGCCCGAAAGCAGTCAGAAACAGTATATCTAGGAAACGGTAATCGGATGCAGTTCTACCGCCTTTAGATTTGGATCACCAACAGACGCGGCCCTCAAATAGCTCTGATACCATGTAGGAATTTACAGGGTAAGTTCCTGAGACAAAACACCAAAGGACACTGCTCACACATAGATCATAGATCAATACACCAGTATTTTGACATGGTTAAAATCCTCAAAGAGGGAAACAATCCACGGCCTGAGCCAACGCAACCACTTCAGGCAATTTATTAATAAAAGAATGAAAATTTACATAAGTTTCTCTCATGAACGGTTAACCTACAAATGACCCTCCATGCTCTTTAAATAGAGATCATGGACCAATCGAGTGTTAAGCCAAGGATCAAGTGTCGGTAATACCGAGGAGAGAATGAACCGTCGAATCGATATATATATATATATATATATATATATATATATATATATCCCTCTTTTTACCCCTTACTTCACAAAACCCCATTAATATAAATTTTTGGACAATATATTAATTTCTCTCCACAATCCTATATTACATATCCCCCCTGCAAAGTCAACCAATGGCCCACCCCGAATATAGGGTGGATTAATTTCAAGTGAAATACAGAGATATGAGAATGCGGTAATGTTTGAGAGCTACGGGTGAAACTGTTTTGCTTTGAATATTATTAAAGTTAGAGGAATATACGGTGGATTAATTTCAAGTGAAATAAAGAGATATGAGAATGCTGTAATGTTTGAGAGCTACGGGTGAAACCATACTTGAGGTCTACATGAAATATGAGACTAAGGTTGTGGAATGAGATTCAAAGGTAAAATGGTTTTACAGTGGGACAAATGAAATAAAATTCAGGGATGCCATGAATTTATTAGAGAAAATAAAAGGGAAAATTTCACATGAAATTAATGTATAGTAGAGCAAAGACATCATTCATGTAAATGCATTTCACAATAAAAGATTAAGGTGAAATCAATTTACAGGCATGGTGAAATCAATATACAAGTGTAAAATCATGTTTCAGGTGAAAGTAAACGAGCAAAGTATGAATACTCTTCCAACCATACAAATCAACACATGGTTTTGCAAAACCATCTAGGTATTCTACAAGGGTAAAAGGAATTTACATACAGATAAAATGAATATACAGAGGAAGGAGTAATAGAAACAAAAATACACATGGTTTTGTGAATTCATGGAAAGAGAAAACAAAACCATCATGGTTTTGTAGAAATTTAATTATAAATTTCATTTAAAATATTTTGGAAATATTAAATATATATATTATTATATATTTTCCAAAATATTTTGTGACACTAATGGTTAATAAAACAATGGGGAAATCACAAGATCAACTAACACTGAATCTCAGATTATCAAGTCAAAGGATCAGAAAGCACTTGAGTGAATTACTAAGAAAAAGAAAGATACATTTGCATCGGATCAGAAAGCACTTGAGTGAATTACTAAGAAAAAGAAAGATACATTTGCATCTACTAGTTCATCTTCCAGCACAACCTCAAATTTGTGTCCACATCCTACCTGCTCCCACTTCCACAACAATAGCATTTTCACAGCACATTCCACCAGAACTATTAATCTGCATCAGTTAAAGCTTTTTAGTTCATCTATAGTCGAAAAATGTCTTGTCTATTAGAGACATCATTTATTGTAAAAAAATTGTAAATTTCGTATAAATACTTATGCTTTTGAAGTATTAGGTGTTGATTGTTTGAGATCATAAATATTAGTGATTTGTTGGAACATTGTAAGTTTTTTTTTAAAGCACTGGAGCATCAATACTAACCATACCATTCATAGGATTCCTGTGGCCTAAATAATGGTGATGTTTTTCTTATGTTAAATTGTTTCACTGCCATCTCTTCACTGTAATCATCTAAATTCCAATTGCAAAGACAAAAATGTGATGAATAGGATTTACTTTTGAGTACCTTATTCTGGCTGCTTTTGCAATCTGTATGTTTTCTACTAAAGGCCATACTAAATAATTCTTGACTGCTCTTTAGTTTTTCTTGATTGACTGAATGCCACACTAAAGAATTCTTAATTTCTCTTTATTTCTGTTGAAGGCTTTCATTGTACTTCAATCATCCACTTATTATTCTGAAAGATCCAGTAAATATTCCTAACTTTCCCTGAGTTTACTCTGTGAAAAATTGATGGAACCATCTAGTTTACCTTTTGACTCCATTGGCCAATAGATGTTAACTAAATTGAATACAATCAGTCTTCCAAAACCCAAAACACAAGTAATATCATAACTAGTCTAAGGTTTTAAAGAAAGAAAGATAGATTTTACAGAGGGAGCCCTCTTTGTGATTGGAAGGGCTAGATTCCCATCCCGAAGTTGGTTTGATGTTACATTCTTGTGATTTGTCCTCCAGCCTTCAAATTACAGGGTGGTAACATAGTGGCAAACATACCGGGGACAAAATGTTTGATCTTCCTTAGAATAGTGCATCAAAGTTCAGATCTGATTGTTGATGGTGAACAATGATTAGACTCGAGAAGGTTGTACCTTTCACCTGGTGACTCCATTGTTCAAGATCCACAGCTTCAAAGTTCAGAGTGATTCCATAAACAAAGAATCCATATTCCAAAGCATTAATGGTGATACCGGACGAAGTTGGTTTGATGTTACATTCTTGTGATTTGTCCTACAACCTTCAAATTACAGGGTGGTAACATAGTGGCGACCATACCGGGGACAAAACGTTTTATCTTCCTTAGAATAGTGCATCAAAGTTCAGATCTGATTGTTGATGGTGAACAATGATTAGACTCCAGAAGGTTGTACCTTTCACCTGGTGACTCCATTGTTCAAGATCCACAGCTTCAAAGTTCAGAGTGATTCCGTAAACAAAGAATCCATATTCCAAAGCATTAATGGTGATACCGGACGAAGTTGGTTTGATGTTACATTCTTGTGATTTGTCCTACAGCCTTCAAATTACAGGGTGGTAACATAGTGGCGACCATACCGGGGACAAAACGTTTTATCTTCCTTAGAATAGTGCATCAAAGTTCAGATCTGATTGTTGATGGTGAACAATGATTAGACTCCAGAATGTTGTACCTTTCACCTGGTGACTCCATTGTTCAAGATCCACAGCTTCAAAGTTCAAAGTGATTCCATAAACAAAGAATCCATATTCCAAAGCATTAATGGTGATACCGGACAAAGTTGGTTTGATGTTACATTCTTGTGATTTGTCCTACAACCTTCAAATTACAGGGTGGTAACATAGTGGCGACCATACCGGGGACAAAACGTTTTATCTTCCTTAGAATAGTGCATCAAAGTTCAGATTTGATTGTTGATTGTGAACAATGATTAGACTCCAGAAGGTTGTACCTTTCACCTGGTGACTCCATTGTTCAGGATCCACAGCTTCAAAGTTTAGAGTGATTCCATAAACAAAGAATCCATATTCCAAAGCATTAATGGTGATACCGGATGACATGGTTTGTGGAAAACCTTTCATTTCATGAAATTTTAAATGAATTCAGAGATGAGTTATTAGAATTTCAGCTTAATGAAGAATTTTTAAGAGCTTTGTTTCTTATTTTCAAATCAAGAAAATATTCTCCTGAAATTAAAATATGTGCTCTTGAGTTAGTTGCTAAAAAATATGAAAATGGCATTAAACTTTTGCATTCTGAAATTCAGTCATATAATTTCCAAGATCCTAAAGAATTCTTGGAAAATCTTCCTTCCACAGCAAGAGGAAATTGTACTACCTTTTGACTGGCAGATTGAGGATGATTATGATTTCAAGTACAAGATAGAAGAATTAGTTTCAGGGTTTGATTTTGAGGATACTGTTGATCAATTATTCATTGAAGTCCTAGAAGCAAATATCATACATTATGCTTGTGTTAATCCAATAGCAGATTACATGGAGGTTCTTCTGAGTTGAAGTTTTCAAACATGTTTTCTCTATAAGGACCAAATACATCAGAAGTTGCCATTATATATCACACCTTTGATTTTGTGGACACATGATCAAATTATACTTCTGAGTTTACTCACAATCAGTCAAGCGGTCCATTTATTTATCCATCTGCTTGACTGGCTTCATTGGCATTTCTGTATTATTTAAGTTAGCTTGAGTTTCAACAATACAGGGTATGTAGCAGGATGCAAATAAGCTCAGGACTTTGAGCCCTTTTTTTAAGTTTCAAATTTAGTTTTCTTCTCAACTTTCATTCAGTGTGCAGTTCGATTTTCAGTATGTAGAGTGGTTTTTATTTGAGTTTCAGAGTTGGTAGAACAAGTTACAGATTTGGGAACAACCCAATGGAGAAGGCACTAATCTATAAACTCAGGGATTTGTGGTTCTTGGCACCTCTAAGGAGATTGTCGTCCCCAAGCTAGAGCCGATGTTAGGGTCCTATAATTATAGGAAATCATATTATTTAGATATTATTTGTTTCTCTCAAGATGAATCTTTTGGATTTCTGACTCGCCCCATGTTAAATGCTATCTCATGTTTTATGCTATGTGTGAATTTATATTGTTTTCCACTGTGATTGACTTTAACAACTGGTATCAAAGCCGTGTATTTCACTGCAGAGGCCAAATAGGAGACTGTGACAACACTGCCTTCTTAAATTTGTTTGGCGAAGAATGCTATGAGCTAGAGCGTTGAGGATGATAAGGCTGTGAAATGGCATTATAAATTTTGTGAGGGCCGAGTCTGTAAAGGCCGAGTTCATATTTCCAAAGCCGAGTTCAAATCTGTGAGGTGTCGAAGGATGTGAGCTGCCAAGCCGTGGGTTGCTGAGAGCTGTGAGCTGCCATGCCAGACACCGTCATCATTAGATATGTTTGCAGAGCATGAATTCTAGGAACCATTTTGTGTGAATTGATGGGAACCACAGTGCGTGAAGTTGGAGACAGGGCGACGTTGATGGTAGCGGTAAGGAGGTCCAAGAAGCTGTGTTTTGATTGCAGTGTTCAGTGTTGGATGAGTTCGATTAACATGGTGCATCAGTTTTTAGCTATAAAAAATTCAATTTAAACTTTCTGTCTCTCAAAGTGTTGACCATTGCATGATACTTGATCAAAAATATTTTCATGCACGTCAACTGTGAGATTCCTCTAGTTATAGTCAGTTTGTGCTTCTATCAAATAGATATAGGAAGAGGATAATGGCCCGTACAAAGTAACCAATGGTGAATAGAGACTTATCCTATTTTTCAAGTTGTTCTATTTTTTTTTTGTAAGCTACAGTAGTTCCTTTCTTTTTCTATTTATATAAAAACAGGTTGAACCATATACATCGTTTTGGTGGCCTCAACCTGCCCAGATGGGAAACCAAATATGTTGGCCACCTCAAATTATTGTAGGCCATCCAGTAGCAAAAACTCATAAGTCTACCAATCCACGGAAAATAAACTTCGTAACAGCAAATGCTAAACATGTTCTAGAAAGTCATGAGACTACTAAAAAGAAAAGAGAATACTATTCTAAAAAACAAACATAATAAACAACTACAAGAACTAAAATTTTCAATATTCCATGTTCTTAGGTGCTGCTGCCGCGTCCCTAGATGCTGGAGTTAACTTCTTTAGTTGTTGCTAGATTTTCTCCAGCTTGCTATCCTGCATAATCATTATGATTTGTAGATTTTTCATCTCCTTCTTCATGTTTGGCATACCCTGGGCCAGCGCTGCCATTTCACCTGCTAGTTGTTCCAACGCCTTTGCAAGTAAATGCTTCAGCACCCAGTAAACATGCAAGCCTTGCATGTATAGAGTCATTCGTCCCCTGGTGTTTCCTGGGTCACAAATGAGATCTCCCCATTCCTCCATTTCGAGCTCTGAGTCTCCTTCCATGACATTTTCTTCCAATTCCTAAATGAGCTTGCAGATGTCAGCATCAGTTCCTTCTTTATATGCCCTTGCCACCTCTTGCACTATTTTCCTCATGGTTTTCCGGCTACGCCTCTGAAGTGCAAGCGTAAAGGTCGTGGGGTCACTACATCCTGGCTCGCTTTTCTAGCCTCTTCCACCATGACCCCTTCCTCGACCTGGGCACACCATCTTGCTCTTTATAGCCGCCTATTTACCATGACCAATAGCAAAGGTTAGATTATCTGTAGTTACTTTTATTCCCATCTCTTGAGTATCACTATACCAGATTTTGCCTTCCCCACTCCAAGTTCTCCCGATGGTCTGGCTACTCCTAGGATTCCCTCCCCTTGGGCAAGACAAGTGTATGTCCTCTATAGCCTTATCTACCTCCCAGACTTCTTGTTTGACCTCCTCAGGCTACCCTTGTACCCAGCACTTGCAGAACCCCGACAGACCTTTATTCTAGACTTCGCTGTTCTTTACCATGCTAGACCCTTCCTCTGCATTCCTCATATTGCAACACTCTACCTCCTTACTGTGCACTGCAGGGAGGGTTGCAGACTCATGCAGACTTCTCCCTCTCTCAAAAATTCCTATCTCCTCCCCCTCCTCCGTCATACTACAAAAGGTTGAAAGGGATGCAAGAATTGGCACTGAGAAAACATACCCAGACTTTCACTTAGTCACCAAAGAAAACTAGTTCTCGCTTAGCTCCAGTCATCTCCTTCCTTTGTTGTGTACTGAGCTCACTTCCACCCTTAGCCACCCTCATTAACCCTCTCCCACCTGTCTTGCATCCCATCACGCTTCCGCTGTCGTTTCCTACTAACTCTTCCTCCACTCCCCTGTCACCTCGATGCCTTGGGATTCCATTAGGCCTGCATGATGCCCCCGTTTCCCATTGAGTTATTATGAGAGTGTTTGGTGGCTGGCCTTGCCAACCTCTCCCCTTCATTGTACTTTTGAACGTCTTTTCCCTTTCTCTCACCGCAATCGGGGGCCACCTGTATCTACTACATTGAGCTCGTGTCCTCATTATTATCATGGGTAATGATTGTTTCGAGGGGCTCCCATCTTTGTTCTTCTTTATGTTTCGGCCATATATTTTCAACCTTGCCCCCTTGTTCATTTCATCCCCAATTATCAAGGAAATCTGCTGCCATATTACCGTCCCTTCTAACATGATTTATGATCTTATACTCAATTCTCTTTATGAGCTTTTCTAGGTCCTGAATTAGGCCCACCATCCTCCAACTCCGCACCACTTTTTCCCAATCCTTGACATTATTAAGTTTCTCGAGCATCTCTATCACTAGCTTTGAGTCTCCCTTTATTTCTAGATTATTATATCCATTTTGAATAGCTATTCTTAATCCTTGACAGACTGCCATTGGTTTTGCTTCGTTGTTCCTCATAATACCCCCATGATCTGCATACACCCATCTTGTCCACCATTGATTATCCTAGAAGATGCCTTCGAACCCTACTAGCCCTGTATTTCCTTTGGAGGCTCCATCAAAGTTCAGTTTGATGAAGTCGTCTTGAGGGCGATTGAAATTGGAAAGTCTATGGTTGTGAGTTACAAGATCTTTTTGCTTCTAGGAATGAACCATTCCTTGCTCTAAATGTAGGTATGCCAGGATCTTTTCTTCCTTTGGAGTTGTTTTCCAATCTTCTTGATTCCAAGTTTCTGCAAGGATAGCTTCTCTTATATGACTTTGGGTTCTTTTCCATATCATCTTTGGAGACATTTCTTTGTTTTGAAATATTCTCATGTTTCTTTCTTTCCATATCATCCACATATTCAAACCCACCGCTAGACTCCAGGCTCTTCTAACCACCGGGATTGAGAGTTGACCTTGCCCCCATTGTTTAATGGTATCTTTAATGTTGTGAGGATCTTTGTTTGTCTTCCCAAAAAGTTTTTGATTTCTTCCCATTGCTGCTGAGTGAAAGGGCATGCGTTTAGAAGATGTTCTTGCATTTCTTGGTCTTTCTTACATAAGCAGCATATGGGGGGTCCCTGGAATCCACGCTTCTGAAGCCGATCCCATGTTAGAATGTGACCTTTACCCACTAACCATAAAAACAATGTTACTTTTGGCCACTAGTTACTCTGCCATATTTGTTTCCATGTGGGTGCATTTTCATCTTGCCCTTGCTATGTCGTTAGATGGTAGGCTTCTTTGATAGTGAAGGTTCCCTTCATGGATTGACCCCATTTCAATATATCTGGACCTATTCTGGTAGTTATTCTCCTTGACTTCATTTCTCTTATATATAGCTCTCTTTTTTCAGTATCAATATGTCTATACCACACTTCTGGATCCTTCTAAGTTCTCCAGGTCTCCTCCTGGCTTTCTTCATTCTAGTACTTGCTTACATAATTTAGTCCTTCCTCCTTTGCTCATTGACATGTGTTTATAAGGCCCTGCATCACCTTCATTTTGTCTCTTTGCTGCCAAGCTTCGTCCCAAAATTTAGTTGAATTTCCATTACGGATTTCCCAGAATGCATGTTTGGATATAATGTCACTGTTTTAACTGGCCAGGTTCCATATTGTGGAACCTCTTGGCGTTTCCTCAAGTCTTAGGATATCTTTAGTTGTTGTGGGCATGTGAAATTTTTGCGTCCAGATTATTTTCCATAGGTCTCCTCCCTCATCCATCTCCACCATAGCTTCGCCCCCATTACTTGGTTTAGGGTATAAGGATCTCTCAGACCCAATCCCCCTTTTGCTTTATTTTTTGTCAAGCCCTTCCAAGATATCAGAACCCATTTCTTTTGTTGCTTTGGCCCTCCCCAGATTAATTTTTTGAATATCTCCACCATTTTTTTGCATGCCCCTTTAGGTCCCGCCGTTGCTGAAAGAGGGTAGATGGGAATTGCTTGTAAGACCGATCTGAGAAGCATTGCTCTTACCGCTATATCCAAGTTTTGGAAGGACCAATTTGCCAGTCTATTCTTAAGTTTCTCAATGGTTTGTTTCCAATTCGCCATCATTAAAGGATTAAGGGCTAGTTGGGTTCCTAAGTATTTTGTGGGTAAGTCCCTAGAACAAAAGCCCAATATTCTAGTCAGGTAGGATTTGACATTACCCGGAGTATTGAAAAGGAATGTACAAGATTTTTCCTTGTTGATTTGAGTAGCTGAAGCTTCCATAAAGAGGTCAATGATTCTTTTTACTCTTTTTACTTCTCTTAGGGAGACTGCGTAGAAAAGCATAATATCATCTACAAATTGCTGGTGGGTAATCGGTAGGTTGTTTCCCCATAACCTCAGCCCTTTGATTTTCCTTTCTCTCAGTTATTTCTTGATATATCTTCCCAGTCCTTCTACCGCAATGATGAACAGAAATGGGGACAAAGGATCCCCCTGCCTCAGCCCTCTTCTGGCATTGAAAGTCGAAGTTGGCGTTCCATTCAAAATAATGGAGAAATTTGGTGTGGAAATCATATCATACACCCACTTTATCCACCTATTAGAAAAACCA
Organism: Pinus tabuliformis; assembly: GCA_031772625.1. NCBI lineage: Eukaryota > Viridiplantae > Streptophyta > Pinopsida > Pinales > Pinaceae > Pinus > Pinus tabuliformis. The sequence goes on along the minus strand of CM062817.1, from coordinate 1,887,305,120 downwards.
AATTCCCCTAATACTGATTTAAGGTATTCCCAGTTCAGATGGTCATATGCCTTTGAGAGATCCAGTTTGATCATCATTCCCACTTCCTTCTTATATTTCAAGGAATGCACCACTTCCTGAGATACTACTAAGCCATCTAGGATTTTCCTCCCTTCCACAAACCTGGATTGTTCTAGAGAGATAATGCTTGACAGAATTGGCTTCGGTCTTTTGGCCATCGGAGTGGCGACAATCTTATAAATTACATTACATAGAGCATTGGGTCGAAAACCCTGGGCAATATCATATTTAGCAGTTTGGGAATAAGGGACAAGAGGGTTGAGTTTAGACGAGGACATACCTTATGATTTCTTCACGACTCTTCTACCACCTCCAAAATGTCTTGCACCAAGAATTTCCAGCCCCCTTGGTAGAGTTACACTGTGAATCTGTCTGGTCTAGAAGCTTCTGGTCTTTGAATATGTTCCCAAATTGTTCTCTATTCCATTTTTTAATCTTCTCCTTGAGCTCTTTTAATTTTAATTGGAAGGTCTGCATTCTACTTCTTCCCCTCTGTTGGCTCTAATTCCACCACTCTTCCACTTTTGTCATGAACTTCTGATCTCTAAGCCAAAAGGCCTCGAACCTAAAAGGGCATTTCTTTGGACTAGCTTTAATGTCAATTTCTAGTTGGATCGGCCAATGATCTGAACCCATTCCTAGTAGGATCATTGTTTCAATAAATATATCCCTATTTATTATTTGTTCAGATATTAAGAATCTGTCTAGTCTTGATGCAATTTGGTTTATACCTCCTCTTCTGTTGTTCCATGTGTGAATCCCATTTATTGTGGGTATGTCCACCAATCTTTGTTCCATTATCATATCACCAAAGGCTTCCATATCCGGATCTGTTCTTCTCAGGCCTCCTCGTTTTTTCTCTAGGGATGTGATCATGTTGAAGTCACCTCCTACAATCCATGGTGAATCTGGGAATAAGCTTCAGATTGTTCCCACATTTTGAAGAAAGCTCCTACGTTCTCCTGTTAAATGTGGACTGCATACCTTTGTCAGAAGGACCCATTCCCGAGAACCTATATTCCTGAATTTTCCTGAAAGAATTCAGGACATGCTTACCCAATTTTCAAATTGAACTTCCTCTGGGTTCCAAATAATTTTCCAACCCCCTGCACTACCTATCGCATCCTGACCCATTATTTCATAATGGGGATTAAATTTACTCATTATCACTTTCAATTTTTGTTCACTTTGAATTTTTGTTCACTTTCAACCTGTCCCGAGTTCAAGTCTATTAGAGGCGACCCGTTCTGAAACCCTAATCCTACTCGATTGCCTTGATCGGTCTCTCCGCTCCAGATCTCCCCCTATAGACACTCTGTGAGACAACAATTATCTTCTCAGGTTCATCATTGGTTCTAAGCCATTGTTCAAGTTGTTCTAAATTTTTTATATGTATAAGTCTGTCAAATTCTGTTGTTGTTGCCATGTGTTGTGTGAGAAGTAGTTAGATCATACTATGTCAAAAACTCAAAGTACTCCGTTTGAGATCGAAAAGTTTAATGGGAGAAATAACTTTGAAATCTGGAAAGTTAAGATGCACGATTTACTCATACAACAAGGTGTGGCGAAGGCAATTTTTGGAAAATCCAAACAACCTTTCACCATGACAGATGACGAATGGAGTGACATCGATGACAGAGCACTAAGTGGCATATAATTGTGTTTGGCAGATGATGTTTTATTTAACATCATGTCAGAGAAAACTGCCGCTGGTTTATGGACAAATCTAGAAAAGTTCTACATGACTAAATCCTTAACAAATAGGATTCTTCTCAAGAGACAATTGTACAACTTGCGCACGAAGGAAGGTACGACAATAACTGATCATTTGAATACCTTTAATACTCTCTTGGTGCAGTTAGATAGCATAGAAGTAAAATATGATTCAAAAGATAAAGTTGTGACTTTATTATGCTCGTTGCCTGAGTCATGGGATCATTTTGTTACTTCTATAAGTCTTAATTAGAAACCATTGAATTTGATGATGTTGTTAGAGTTATGCTGTCTGAAGAAACTAGAAAAAGGTCAAATCAAGAAACCTCTATATCAGAAGCAATGATGGTTAGAGGTCAATCTAAAGAAAGATGGTTTAGTAAGCAGAACAACTCTCAGTCAAAATCGAAAGGGAAGAAGTGTAAGCTAAAATGCTGGTTTTGTGGCAAATCGGGACATTTGAAGAAGGACTATTGGAAGAGACAACAAACATCCAAAGGCGAATCTTCAATAGAAAATAAAGAAGCAAACCTGACAGATACAGGTTCACCATCCGGTTCAGGTATAAGTGATGAAGTTTTATCAGTTAATTTGTTAAATCATGATCAACAATGGTTGTTAGATTCTGGTGCATCCAATCACATGTGCATTCATAAAGAGTGGTTTAAAACTTATAAATCAATCAATGATGGAGTAGTTTACATGGGAAATTATGTCTCATGTAATTTTGTGGGAATTGGAAGCATCCAGATTAAAATGTTTGATGGGACAATTAAAATATTAACTGATGTAAGACATGTACCTGAACTCATAATTTTTTTTATTTCTCTAGGAGTGCTAGACACAAATGGATATAAAACTTTTATTCAAGGTGGAGTAATGAAAATTTATAAAGGAATCCTACTAGTAATGAAATCAAATAAGGTTGGAAATCTTTTTCAGTTAGAAGGAATAACAGAGTTAGATTATGCTTCAATTGTATCTGAAAACGACAGTGATTCTATTCGACTATTGCGTCAACGATTGGGCCATGTGAGAGAAAGAGGACGAAAAAATTTATCTGGTCGTATGTTACTTCCTAGTTTAAAGACTTTCAAGTTAGATTTTTGCAAACATTGTATATATGGGAAACAAAGCAAGCAGAAATTTAAAACTGGAAAACATACTAGCAAGGGGATCCTTGATTATACCCATTATGATGTTTGGGGCCCATCTCCTACAACGTCATATGGAGGATCATAATATTTTGTATCTTTTATAGATGATTTCTCTAGCAAAGTATGGGTCTACATGTTGAAAAGAAAGTTTGATGTATTCACCGTTTTCAAGCAGTTTAGAGGATTAGTAGAAAATATCACTGGAAAAACCATTAAATGTTTAAGACCTTACAATGGTGGTGAGTTTACCTCAAAGGAATTTGATAATTATTGCAAGGAAGTTGGGATAGAAAGACATAGAACTACTGCTTATACTCCTCATCAAAATGGATTTGTTGAACGCATGAACAAGACTCTTTTAGAGAGAGTAAGAAGTATGCTAAGTAAAGCCAATTCGCAGAAGGAATTATGGAAAAAATCAGTATCTACGGGTTGCTATTTGATAAATCAATCACCGTCAACTACAATAGGATGCAAAATTCCGCAAGAGGTATGGAAAGGTCATCCTTGCGGTTATTCTAAACTGAAAGTTTTTGGTTGTGATGCATATGCTCTAATTCCGAAACATCAGCATTCTAAATTAGATCCTAAATCAAAAAGATATATCTTTCTTGGATATGGTGATGGGATTAAGGGATACAGGTTGTGTGATCCTACTACTCACAAGATCATCCTTAACAGAGATGTTAAATTCAATGCATTTTCACTTGATAATCCAGATGTAGATACTAAAATGAAACAAGAAAATGTATCTAAGCTTCAACATATTCTGTTTGAAACCAGTTCAAATATTGATGATAGTAAAGATGAACAAGTTTTAGATTAAGATCATGAAGAAGTTCCTACAAATAATAATCAGCAAATTGTGGAAGAACCAAAAACATCTTTAAGAAGGTCCACAAGAATCAGATATCCTCCTAAAAGGTATGATGATTATGTTACTTCATTTGCTTCAACCGCTAATGATGATGAACCTTTATGCTATCAGGAAGCTGTAGAAGGTTCTAACAGTGATAAGTGGAAAGAAGCTATGAAGGATGAAATAATGGCATTATACAAAAATGCCACATGGGACCTCATAGAACTTCCCAATGATAGAAAAAATGTGGGATGTAAATGGGTTTACAAATTGAAAAGGGGTGTTGATGATAAATAAGATAGGTACAAAGCAAGGCTGGTCACAAAAGTTTTTTTCTCATAAACTAGGAATTGAATTTCATGAGATATTTTCACCGGTTGTTAAAATTGTTTCAATTTGGGTTGTGTTAGCATTAGTTTCATTACTTGATTTAGAATTACAACAACTATATGTTAAGAATGCATTCTTACATGGAGATTTAGATGAAGAGATTTATATGGAACAACCTAAAGGGTTTGTTCAAAATCGCAACAAGAAATTTTTTTGTAGGCTTAAGAAATCATTGTATGGTCTAAAGGAGTCGCCTCGACAATGGTACAAGAAATTTGGTTCTTTCATGATAAGCCAAAATTATATAAGACATGAATATGATCATTGTGTTTACTTTAAGAAATTAAGTAATGGAATATTCATTATCTTATTATTATATGTTGATGTTATGCTTTTAGCAAGAAAAAGCACTACAGAGATCAGTATGATAAAGGCTCAGATGGATAGGACATTTGATATGAAAGATCTAGGAGCAGCAAGACAGATTTTGGGCATGGAAATTTTCAGAGATAGGAGCAATGGTAAGCTGTGGTTATCACAACAGAAGTATATTGAGAAAATACTCTTAAGGTTTGGTATGAACAATGTGAAGCCAATTTCAGTCCCTTTAGCTTCCCATTTTAAGCTTTCTTCAAGTTTATGTCCTAACACAAATGAAGAAAAGGAATATATGTCTCGAATTCCATATGCCAATGTAGTAGGTTGTTTGATGTATGCGATGATTTGTACACAATCAAATATTTCACATGCAGTTCGGGTTGTTAGAAGGTATATGGAAAATCCAGGGAAAGAACACTGGTCAACAGTGAAATGGGTACTTCAGTATTTGAGAGGCAAAAGGGATTATTGTATCACTTATAATAGAAGTAGTGAATTTGTTTGCGGATATGTTGATTCCAATTTTGCAGGTGATTTGGATAAGAGAAGGTCAACGTCAGGATATGTCTTTACTCTTGCAGGTGGAGCTATTAGCTGGATGTAAAAGCTACAAAATATTGTTGCTTTATCCACTACAGAAGCATAATACATAGCTGTTTCACATGCTTCCAAAGAAGCGGTTTGGTTGAAACGTTTGTTCGGTGAGTTTGGTAAGTTACAAGACAACATTAAGTTATTTTGTGATAGTCAAAGTGCAATTCACTTGGCTAAAAATCCAACCTATCATAGTAAATCAAAGCATAATTATATATATAAAGTACCATTTTGTAAGACAGGTTATCATTAAATGGGGAGTCTCTCTAGAAAAAGTGCATACAAAGGAAAACTATGCATACATGCTCACGAAACCAGTTTTATTAGAGAAGCTACAATGGTGTCTGGCTTCTCTGGGCTTACAAAGAAAATGAAAAGAATAAACACGAATGAGGTATGAGGCTAATTGTTGTCAAGGTGGAGATTGTTGAGATTTCGTATATATTAATTTGTCTAAAATCTCATGGATAATGCCAACAATAGGATTTGATCCTAAACTGATTGCATTAAATCCTAATGAGGAGATATTCTATCCTATTTTTTTGTGATAGAATTTATTATTCAGTTTCTTCTCTACATCTATAAATCTATAAGTTGTAAGCCTGTAGGGTAAAATATATATGTGAGGTGTGAGGAAGAGGAAGTGAAGATGTGCAAATCTAAGGTTGTAACCTCTTATTGAATAATTGAAAAGCCAATACTTCTGTTTGTTGGACGTAGCCCAGATTGGTTGGGTGAACCACGCTAAATGTTGTCTCATGGTTTATGCTGTGTGAATTTACATTTTTTCCGCTTTGATTGACTTTAACAACATGAAATCATCCATGCCATGAATTTATCAGAGAAAATAAAAGGGAAAATTTCACATGAAATTAATGTACAGAAGAGCAAAGATAGCATTCATGTAAATGCATTTCAAGATACAAGATTAAGGTGAAATCAATTTACATACATGGTGAAATCAATTTACAGGTGTAAAATCATGTTGCAGGTGAAATTAAAAGAGTAAAGTGAGAATACTCTTCCAACCATACAAATCAACACATGGTTTTGTAAAACCATCCACGTATTCTACAAGGGTAAAAGGAATTTACAAAGGAAGGAGTAAGAGAAACAAAACTACACATGGTTTTGTGAATTCATTGAAAGAGAAAACAAGACCACGGATGGAAACAACACATGGTTTTGTACAAATTTAATTATAAATTTCATTTAAAATATTTTGGAAATATTATTCATATATATATATATATATATATATATATATATATATATATATATATATATATATATATATTATATATATATATATATATATATATGCTATTCATCTATAACACAACCACAAATTTGGGTCCACATCCTACCTGCTCCCACTTCCACAGCAACAACATTTGCACAACACATTCCACCAGAACTATTAATCTGCACCAGTTAGAGATTTTTAGTTCATCTATAGTCTAAAAATGTCTTGTCTATTAGAGACAACATTTATTGTAAATATTTTGTAAATTTTGTATAAATACTTCTTGTTTTGAAGTATTAGATGTTGATTGTTTGAGATCAAAAATATTAGTGATATGTTAGCATTGTAAGTTTTTTTTAAAGCACTGGAACATCAATACTAAGCGGACCATTCATAGGATTTTTGTGGCTTAAATACTAGTGATGTTTTTCTTATGTTAAAGTGTTTCAATGTCATCTCATCATTGTAATCATCTAAATTCCAATTGTAAAACAAAAAATGTGATGAATATGATTTAATTTTGAGTACCTTATTCTAGCTTCTTTTGAAATCTGTATGTTTTCTACTGAAGGCCATACTAAAGAATTCTTGACTGATCTTTAGCTTTTCATGATTGACTGAATGCCACACTAAAGAATTCTTAATTTATCTTTAGCTCTGATAAAGGTTTTCATTGTTCTACCATCATCCACTTATTATTTTAAAAAATCCAGTAAATATTCCTAAGTTGCCCTGAGTTTACTCTATGAAAAATTGATGCAACTGTCCAGTTTACGTTTTGACTGTTTTGACTCCATTGCCCAATAGATTCTAATTAAATTTAATACAACTAGTCTTCCAAACCCAAAAACACAAGTACTATCATAACTAGTCTAATATTTTCAAGCAACAATGCTAAATTCTACAGAGAGAGCCTTCTCTGGGACTGGAAGGGCTAGATTTCCATCTTGAAGTTGGTTTGATGTTACATTCTTGTGATTTGTCCTACAACCTTCAAATTATAGAGTGATAACAGAGGTAACATCTTTAGGAGGACATGTGGTAGCTAGTTATGGAGGCTCAATAGTTTGTTTTGGAAGTTTCTTCTTAGTGATGCTCCTAGCAATTCTCCTATGAACATCTATATCAAGTTATCCATGTCCATTTTTGGTTCTTCTATAACCCTCTGGATATGTAAAAAAATATTCAATCTCGTGAAGACTAGGGTATTCACTATCAATCCTATCATTGTGTTCAAAAAAGTTATTTTCTTACTTGGGTATCTTCTTATGCGCAATACCCACATCAATAAATCTATTATGAACAAGGAAGGGATCCCAATGATCAACTTTTTTATGTACTTCCTCCAACATAATTATTCTAATTAGGCCATGACGATACAATCTATGACTCACATTCCTAGGTTTTGTCATATGCATTTTTCCATTTTGCCAAAGCTTTTACATAAATAAAATGAGAAATTCAAGTTATAATTTTCTTCAAAGCAGAGAAGGATAGAAATATGACAGAGGAAACTGATTGCATACCTCCCTTTACACATTATATACTTTTGGAAAAAAAATATAGATTTATACACCTATATATAATCTAGGATTATGCTACTCTTCTTCCCCAATTATAGCACTATAGCATCCTTCCTCTTCTCTTATTTCAATTGAAAGTGTCTTGTATATTATGTCATTTGTTGTTAGATCCACTCATTGGGCTATAGGGATTGGAATGAGAGGATTTAACTACACAAAGAAAGGCAACCTAGGGAAGCGATAACCCTTCCATCCATTTCATTAATTTGATCCTTGGATTAGATTGAACAACCATCAATTTTAGAGTTGAGGCTTATGTGATCCAGAACAAGTTTATGATAGATTTTTTGGCGAAAATCACATGAGAAACCATTTGTCGATGCGTTTTGAACCAACGAGTGTGGTTCATCATTAGGACAAGTTGAAAAACAGATCCAGCTTAGCCTGTTTAAATAGCTAGAGCAGAGACACCAACGGTTACCTGGGCAAAAAATTGACTTAAGGAGCAAGGTCAAATTTAGTTATATTAGGTGTAAAATAAATATATATATAAATAAATATATAAATGAAAATATAAAAATAAATTATAAATGGTATCATTAGTTAGCTTAAAAGCTAAAACTAAAGGGAAGTAGTTACATAACGGAACTTCTCTTATAATATATAAATATGTAAAGAAATTAATGGGTTAATTAGTTAGAATTAATAAATAAATAAATTACAACTATAGAATAAAAATTAAGTTAAAACAAAAATAAATAAATAAAAATAAAATAAAAATAAAATTAATTAAATAAATAAATAGAATGAAAATAAAATAAAATATAAAAACTATATAAAATAATTATAGTTAGTTGGAGGTATTAAAACTAAAAGGAAAGTGGTTATATAACGGATAAATAAAAATAATAAAATTAAAATTAAGTAATAAAATAAAATAAATTGATAAAAATAAAATAAAAGTAAAAATGTAAAAATAATTAAAAATTGGTATTATTAGTTAAAAATATTAAAAATAATAACGGACCTTTCCTTATAATAAACATATAAAGGCGGCAACTACTACTGGGAAGAAGATGGCTCTAAATCGCCGGGTCAGGTTAGCGCGCGACGGGTTAGGTTAGGGTTTCGTTATGAGCCTTGGAGCTGCATTGATCGCGCTCGAATCTCCGTTCCACCCTCGCCGCTACTGCAGACCCCGCGCCCCCTTCTACGTCACGAGGCCGCAGTAGACTTCAAAGTATTCGCGTTGTGGGACTCTTCTCGCCGTGACCTCCGTGACCTCCGTTTACTTATCTGTAGCGGTTTACATTCTTAACCTGGCACAATCCATTAGCTGTTACTGCAACCTATCATTTTCCCCAGGTTTTTTTACTCCAATTAGGTGTCCGCCGTCCCGAGGTGCAGTTGGCCATGGAGGACTTGGAGGCCGTAGATTATTCCGCGGACCCATTGGAAGGGGTCTCCATCTGGCGCACCCCATATGCCACATCAGAAGGTATGTTTAATCATGATTTTCTCGGAAATTTCTCACAGTTTTCACCCGGTGAATCGTCTAGGGCACAGCCTGTGGTCCTCCCGGATGAGCCCCCAACATGGCCTGCCCTTTCGACGACGCCTTACTCTCCGGCTACCCTCGGTTTTGTCTCCGGATGCCTTAACCCTAACCCTGGGTTGGTTCCCCCGGTATCCAGCTCCTTATCACATCCGTTGTTTAACCCTCCCCTGCTTTCATCCTCTGCCGGTCTCGCTGCTTCCTTTGGTCACCTTTTTGGCAGTTTCAATGTTGTACCCCCGCTTTCGGGCCCCCCTTTTACAACTGGTTTTGACATTCCTATCTCCCACCAGCCCGCGGCCCCTTTGAATGTTACGGCCCCACCTCCGGGACAGTCTCTGAACCCTCCACCTGCTCACGGCTCTAAGCGGAAGTATAAGTGTTTCAAATCCAAGGAGGACGACATTTTTCTCAGACTCGAAGAGGATATTCGGTGGGGAGAATCGATGGACTTTGCAGATCGGGTCTTGGTCGGCCGCATCAGGGGACGCAGCTACTCGGCGGCACAATTGAAAGCTTGGGCAACTGAAGTATGGGGACATCACTTGGTGAAAATCCCTCATGTGCAGACTTTCGTGAGGGTATGGTTCGCACTGAGGTTCGCGCGTGCCGACCACACAAATTGGGTTTTGTCCTCCTACTGGCATTTTGAGCACGCCCCTGTGCTCCTAAAGAGATGGACACCCTTATTCGACCCTGAGACGGAGCAGATAGGCATTGGACCAGTTTGGATTCGACTTCCGGGTTTACCTCTTCAATACTGGTCCGAGGATATATTCAAGCGCATTGGAAATTCACTGGGCACTTTCATGGGCTATGATAAATCTTATCATCAGACTGGCATGATGGCTTATGCTAGAATTTTAGTAAATATGGATACCAGAGGAGGGTTATATGAGCACATTACAATTCAATGGAGAGACTCTGCCCACAAACAGATCATCGATTATGAGGGCATTCTGTACCGCTGCCGCAGGTGCCACAAAGTAGGGCATCTCTATAGGGATTGCCCTTTCCTCCGGAAAGGTGCTGGGAAAGGCAAAGAAGCTGGGGTGGTCCCTCCCCTGGACACCTCCCCAAATCAGCAGCCCTTACAGCAATCGGAGCCTCAGATGCAAGCACAAGATGGTGATGTTCCACCGAACTCTCCTGCGGCTGCTGATACTGTCACTGCCCCTGAGGCACCTCTTACTTCAACAACACCTGTTCATTCAGTTCAGCCGGAGGACGCAGTGAACTCGGGTATGTCTCCATCTCCCCCTTCTTTGATATCTCATGCATCTTGCACTGCATTGGGCATATCTTCTCCCCCTTCATGCTCCTCTCCCCTTCCCTCATTATCTCAGCCCGATCCGCTCACTTCCTCACACTCTCCCCTTACTTGCTCCCTCCTGCTCCCTCCGCCACTGGCCCCCACACTTTTGATCACATCGACGTTGGCTTCCCTCTCTATCCGATCAACTCAGTCATCTCCTCGATACGCTCTGCGATCTCGGATGAGGGACAAGGGTCCTGATGCGGTTGGCCTTGACCCTATGGGCATCCCCTCCTCTCTCAGGACCTCCCGAGGTCGACCTTCCCGTATCACTAAAGCTAGGCATACAGCTGACGAAGAGGTTGCCCTTGGGTGACAACAGAAAATTTTTGGGGCGCTTAGAGCAAAGGATGGCCCTCTTCCCCTTCCCCCACGAAATTTTTATCCTTTAATTGCCTTGGTTTTGCTAGTTCACCAAAAAAACTAGCTCTCAGGAGGCTGCTTACTTCGACTCAGTTTGACATTATTTTCCTGCAAGAGACACTTTGCCTGGCTGAACCCCTCACTCTCACCCTCTCCTCTTGGCTCCCTAACTGGACCTTCCACGCACTGGATGCAGCTGGACGATCTGGAGGATTGGCTATTGGGGTCTCAAACCGGGCTGTGGATATTCAGAACCTCTGGGGTGGGAGGGGATTCATAGGTCTTGACATTTTTGTTCACTCTATCGAACGAGACCTTCGCATTATCAACATCTATGGCCCCTGCACTGATCGGGTAAATTTTTGGAGATCATTATTGGCATCTGAACTACTCCAAGCTGATAACATCATACTGGGAGGGGATTTGAATTTTTCCTTGGGTTATTGTGAATCATGGGGGCATATGGCTCAGATCGACTCCCTCTCTGAAACCCTCTCCTCCTTATTAGAGGACCATAAATGGGTGTTGCAGACATATCAAAGTTATATAAATAACACGTTGTAATTTCGTAAATGGAATCACTATAAAAATACAGAACTAAAGCAAGAGATCAAAGTTATATAAATAACACATTGTACTTTCGTAAATGAAATCACTTTATAAAAATACAGAACTAAAGCAAGAGATCTGTGAACTCTGGATGCGCAGAAGAGGAAAGTCTGCCGGTAGATGGACCAAAGCCGCATGGTAAATATTGAAAATTGTTGTGAAAGGATGAAGAAGTTGAACTGTTGATTCAAGATTAAACAGTGCAGAGTAACAACTTAGGAAATTCTTCACAGAAAAAACAGCAACTAAAGGAGTTCTTCCCGGAGAGAACTCCTCGGTGCGTAAATATAAAAATCTAAAACGGTAACAGTAAATTAATCCACATATGTCATTCTATAACAATATAAGCAAACTGAGAACTACAATCTAATATTCAACTAAAGGAGTTCTCTAATATTCAACTAAAGGAGTTCTTCACCGAGAGGGAACCCCTCAGTGCGTAAATATAAAAATCTAAAATGGTAACATTAAATTAATCCACATATTGGTCATTCTATAACAATATAAGCAAACTGAGAACTACAAACTAATATTCAACTTGCTTCGCTAATATTCAATCGTTTAAGTTGAGAACTACAAGCTTGTCTTGGAGTAACACCACCTTACGTATGCATACTGGACATGAATGGTTACGATCAAACCATAACAGAATGCAGTTTGCATGAAAACTATGTGTGCACGGTAATTGTTTTGCAGAATGTTCCGTGGAAAACGTATCGTGACAGATAGGGCACATTTCCACATCCCCGCTTTCATTTTCTTGGCGATTTATAACTGCTGGCAACGCATCGATTGCTGCACGAACACTGCTATTTACCCAAACTTCCCCCTCTTCCTCTTCTTCTTCTGAGTGATCTGAAAAGTCAGTGATGCCAATATCGATATATTCATAATTATATAAATAATTATGAATAATTTGGAATTCCAAATAATTTGAATTCTAATGATTCCCTCGCCAAAATCATATATAAATCTGAGAACGATTACATTCTCCGCCAACGTAAATGTTAGGAGATAGTCCTCATTTCCTCTGATAACTGTGCGATCTATGCTCTCTCCCTGCCACTGTTCGTCCAACTCACGTAGACGAACATTGTTCTGCAATTCACTTCTACTAACATTCTGCAGTGCACTTCTACTAACAGTCACGCTGGACACCAAATGCTCCGCATCTACATGATCTTCGCTTCGGGGCCTTTCAGTGGTTGTAATTGCCTCTGTTGGGTTTGCGTTTACTGTGGCTTCCACCTCTCTCAGAATATTAAGAACCACTTCTCTGTCACTGGTTTCTTCCAATATTCTTTCCCCATGACTCCATTCTTCTTCCAATATTCTTTGCCAATGACTCCATTCTTCAGTGGTTGTTGCCTCTGTTACGTTTAGTGTGGCTGCCACGTCGCTCAGAATACGGAGAGCCACTTCGTCCTCGTTATTGTTATTGTTAATGCTTCTGTTGGCTTCTTCCATTCTTTCAACAATAGATCTGATCAAGAGATATGAAGTTTCGGGCAGCTCCACAATAGATCTGATGAACAGATATGAAGTAGATCTGATCAAGAGATATGAAGTTTCTCCCCGCTCAACAATAGATATGAAGTTTCCGTCAGCTCCACAATAGATCTGATCAAAACATATGAAGTAGATCTGATCAAGACTTATGAAGTTAGGCCCAGCTCAACAAGAGATATGAAGTTGAAGTTTATCGCAGCTCCACAATAGATATGAACGAGATCTGATCAAGAGATATGAAGTTTCACCCAACTCAACAATAGATCTGATCAAGAGATATGAAGTTTCACCCAGCTCAACAAGAGATATCAAGTTCCCGGCACCTCAACAAAAGATCTGATCAAAAGATATGAAGTTTCGAGCAGCCCAACACCAGATCTGAAGAGATATGAAGATATGAAGTTTCGCTCAACTCAACAATAGCATGTTCTCGATTGTTGCTCTGAATAGATCTTTGATTTATATATACATAACAGTTCACATTTTTTGATTGTATAAAGCCGACAATGACATTGCCTTTTGACCCTTTCATATGTAAATTAATGGGCTTTTAATGTTTAATAAAATTAAAAAAAAAAAATTATAGATATATTTTCATTTTACCATTATGAATAGAAATGATAATAATTATTTTAGAGTATTTGTTTTTTTGAAAGCACTTTAGATAAGACAAGTTTGGGTAAATTAGGCTCAAATCTCCCTACTAACATTGTATGGGTCATCACACCCAAAAATAGAGTTGTCCATATCTATTATGTTATGACCATAAAGCCTTATGGAAACCATTAATTTACCTAATCTAAATTCTATTCATTTAGTTATTTGTAAAAAATAAAAAGTTATGATAATAATATTTCATTTTATATATGATATTTGGAGTAAGATATAACATTGAATTAAGGCAAGTTCTTAATTGTCTATCTACAAAATGAGTGGAAGAATCAAATCTCTTTTCACTCTAAATGAATTTTTTATTTGAATTTAATGATTTTATTATTAATTATGATTAATTATAATTAAAATGATTGATTATTTAAGTTATATTTTATTTTGCCACCTTCGGAAAAAAAAAGTTATATTTTATTTTTATTTTTATTTTTATGCAAACAAAATGTCTTATGCATCTCTACAAGAGTGTCTCTCAACGTAATTACTTTTTAACTATTTGTAACTTTGTAATTGACTCCACATGTAAATGCTTACAAATATTTACACTACAACAACATCTAGTACAAAATTTTTTTCTTTTAAATTTACTCTAAAAATTGTTATAAAATAAAAATAAAATTAAATATTTATTACATATTTTGATTTTGAAATAAGTTATAGTTTTTGCACAAGTGATGTTGATAAGCCATGGTATTAGCCCTTGTATTCTTACAAGGTCTATTTACAAGTTAATAATATTTATGGTAAAATAGGATATCTTTGTTTAAGAAAAGTTAATAATATTTATTGTAAAATAGGATATCCATGTTTAAGAATTTGTTATATTTTAAGTCTTTTTAAGTATTAAGTTTTGATTTAAATAAATGTTATAAAATTAAATTAAAATAAAATATTTATAAAATATTTTGATTTTGAAATGAGTTATGGTTTTTGAGCATGTGATATTGATAAACAATGGTATTGGCCCATGGTATTGTAACAAATCCAAATCAATAATATCCATGGTAAAATGGGGTTGGATATCCATAATTAAGAATCTAGTTATATTGTGAGTATGAAATTTTTATGTTCTTATTAATTAAATTTAATATGTTTACAAAATAATTATTTTAATTTATATGGTAAAGTTGATATTAATTTATACATAACACGGGCACATATATATAGGCTATCACCAAATTTCTTAAGAGTGGTTGAATGTATCTCGTAGGAGCATAAGCTTTTTTCCCTTATGGAAATGAAACTCAATCCACATTCATAAATAACAACTAATAATATTGATCCTCTTTAATTCATGATTAAGTCATAATAATTTGTTATCAAATAGTAAAACTACCTTCTTTATTAATTAATAACTAAGTTATAAGAATTATATAAATCTAAAACTTGAAGATTAATTCACATTATATATAAATTATATTACAACATTCTTTCTTAGAGGCTTACCTAAAAGAAAAATATCCTTTTCCATTTGGACATTATAATGCTAGACCAAAGGGTTCATGTATATTTTTTTACATGCCATTGTACATAAGGAAATAACATATTAAGACAATATCTTATATTTGTGCATGAAGACTATTATAAAATGAGAAAATAAACATCAATCTATGACACATGGTGCATTGTCTTCAATATGTTGATCAACTAGCTCCTTATAATCACACTTCTTGGTTTATTTAGACCCAAATTGTTTTAAGTTTTCCTCAAGGATTATGCGATTCACTTGTGTTCCTGACAAGATACACGAATTCTCTCTCTCAAACTTGATTTCATCTCCATCTTTCATTTGAGAAACCATTCTACGTATTATAAAGATTTCTCTACGTATTCATGCTTCAAAATTTCCCTCAAAGATATTGATGCCATGGAGAATGTCCCACTAGTATTCCTCCTTGTTTTTTTAGAGCTTGAGTAATAAGAGTTTTGAAAATCTACTAAGTGTTTTCTATTGTAAGGAAAACTGTTTCCCAGTGCTAAGAATATACCAAGTCTTTAACCTATCCATCCAATATTTCCAATATTTTATTGTTAGTACAATTGCTTCCTTTTTCCTTAACCATTTTTTTCAATTTCCACTTTAGCTAGCTGAAGGAACCTTTTATGGAAGTTATTTTCTACCTCTATGGCCTCCTTCTCAGCTCTAGGCACATACATTATATTCTTAGAGCCCAAGTCCCTCAAGGTGAAATCCTTTTGTTTTTAGGAGTTCGAAGTTTTGGGGCTACCTCATTTGATTTCATCTTATAAATGGTTGGTATCTTACTAGAGAAATCAAACCTCCCATCACTAGAACATCAAAATTAACTGACTCAAAAGTGTGTATCAAAAGCTAGGTCACCATAAATAACACCCTTAAACTCAAACACTTTGGAGCCTATGTTAACCCTTAATATCTTGGCATAGGGTTAATACTAGTGAATTATCAAGAGTTAACCAATTTGATGCTAGGAGGTTGGATATAGAAATGTTAGATATGTTGCTCTAAGGTTGGATATAGAAATGTCAGCTATGTTGAAGGATCAGTATGTTAATGACTTCTTAGTGATGAAGAATATGCTCACTATGGTCTTTGTGAGGAGTCACTGCAATTGTTCAATTAGATGCAATAGAATGGGATGACAATGCATAATTTCACCTTGTCCACTACTTAGTGCTAGTTTAGGATGCAGTTCCATATAATAATCATTAAATTTAGGGTGGACTCAAATATCCTTGTGGAGAATGTTCTTGTTGACCTGTAAGCAAAATGTGGCAGCATAGAAGAGTTGTGCTTAGTCTTTGATAATATGTTTGGATAGAGGTACTTTTCCCAAGATACAATGATTACTAGATATGTTGATATTGCTTATAGTGAGGAAGCACTGCATGATTTCAGTGGGTAATGAACCTACCTTGTTGATGTTGAAGGATGAATGAGATGGAGTGGAAAAACAAATAGGGAATGTGCATCAACAAGCTACCAATATTATTGAAATTCCTTTGGATGTGAGTTTGAAACTATACAAAGGCTCATATTTGGACATGCATTCAAGATTGTAAAGAAAGATGAAATGTGCTCCCCATGATTGGGCAGGGTTGTAGGAGTTGGTTGTTATGGTGGCCCCATGCTTTGCCTTCTAGCAGCCCTATTCCTTCTGACTCATTTCTAGCCATGGCACGTGTTTTAAATTAACATCAAGATGTCTTAGTTCAATTGAAATAAGATAATAGTTTTAGGGCTTACTATAGTATATGTAAGAACCCAACATCCATATAAACCTAGAAATATCGCACTTCCACCATACATTGATACCAACATGTAACACATGTACTTACAGCTCTAAACAACTTATCAAGGAAAAAAAAAAAATCATCTAGGAGTGTTTTCACCTTAGATCCTGATTTACTAAATAACTTAAAGTTTATGTTGGTAAGTTTCATGCCGTATAACATATGATGGTAACTTACACATCTGTGCATGACATATTATAAGTTATAACTCAACCTTTATGTCTACCACTGGGTTATAATTTATAAGTATATGAAATGGATATGAAAGTAACATTATAATTTATATCATATGGATTGGCAACATGATTTCTGAATGAGAATGTAAGACAACTTCCCGAATGAGTAAGCTTTTTGTGTATGTATGCCTCGAATTCATTTTATTAGCCAACATAAACCCTTGAATGATTCATATGAAGCAGATTTTATGGTTGTCTTTTGGTTTGGGAAATATACCCTATTATATAAGTAGTCACTTTAATGTTTTTGTGTTTTAAATTTACAGAGATTTTGTTTTGAAGTGTTTACTAGCGATGGATATATTCTGAGAGCATAGAAGGAAATTGGAAACCAAATATTGGATTTTAATAAAACTATAATAATATATTTGGAATAAGAGTTACTTTCTAGGTAAGATAAAGCTTCATAGTAATCAGTCTTTAATGTTAATCAGCTCTAATGGTATGACAAAGCTTCTAAAAAAGGAACAAAGAGGTGTAATTGAACAATTATGTTCGCTAGATGTTTCCACATCGGAATCATCTATTTCTCCAGATCTCCAAAAATTCCTGGACAATTCCAAGGTATTTGAGACTCCCAAAGGTCTCCCACCTATGGGTGATCATGATCATGCTATTCATATGATTCCAGGAAGTGTTCCTCCAAACATCAGGCCGTACACATATCCCTATGTCCAAAAGAGTGAAATTGAACGTATGGTTGCATAAATTCTAGAGGCTGGTATAATTCAACCGAGTCAAGGTTCTTTCTCTGCTCCAGTACTATTGGTGCACAAGAAGGATGGATCATGGTGCATGTGTCTGGATTATAGGGAGCTCAACAAGCTCACTATTAAATATAAGTTCCCCATTCCTGTCATTGATGAATTACTGGATGAATTGCATGGATCAATTTACTTCACCAAGTTGGATCTTCATTCAGGATATCATCAAATGAGAATGAAGACTGGAGACATTCCGAAAATAGCATTTAGAACTCATGAGGGTCATTATGAATTTTTGGTCATGCCTTTTGGCCTTACCAATGCACCTTCAACATTTCAAGGTTTGATGAATTCAATTTTCAAACCATTCCTTAGAAAATTTTTGTTAGTATTTTTTGATGATATACTAATCTACATCAAGTCTTGGAAGGGTCATGTTGAACATGTTGATAGGGTGCTACAACTATTGTAGGAGAAACAATTTATTTAAAAAGATCCAAATATTTCTTTGGAGTCCAAGAGGTGGAATATCTTGTTCATATTATATCTCATGAAGGAGTTAAGGTAGACCCTAGCAAAATTAAAGGCATTAAGGAATGGAAAATGCCCACATCGATAAAGCATCTGTGAGGATTTCTCGGGTTGACAGGGTATTATCATAAGTTTGTTAAGAATTATGGGAGAATAGCAGCACCTCTAACAATATTATTGAAGAAAGATGCATTTTCATGGACTCCGGAAGCAACAAAGGCCTTTGAACATCTTAAAGAGGCAATGTGCCAAGCACCGGTCTTAGCTACACCGGACTTCACAAAAACCTTTATTGTGGAATGTGATGCTTCAGGAAATGGAATTGGTGTTGTTCTAATGCAAGATGAAAGAACCATTGCTTTTTAAAGTCGTCCAATCAAGGGAAAGTTTTTAAGCAAAGCTATTTATGAGAAGGAAATGTTGGCAATACTCCATGCACTTAAGAAATGGTGACCCTACCTAATGGGAAGACACTTCAAGGGAAAAACAGATCATGATAGCCTTAAATACTTTTTAGAACAAAGATTATCCTCTAAAGAGCAACAAAAGTGGGTCGCAAAGATGTTGGGTTATGACTTTGAAATCATCTACAAAAAAGGGAAGCAAAATGTGGTTGCAGATGCCCTCTCAAGAAAGTAGGAGGATGTGGAAGCATTGTTGTGCACCATTTCTATTATCCAACCAGATTGGATAAACAAAGAAAGGGGGGATTGGAAGAATGACGAAGAAGTGTGGGCACTTATTCGAAAGTTATAACAAGATTCTAGTACGTCTGATACATTTAGCTGGAAAAATGATTCGTTATGGTACAAAGATCACTTATACCTCTGTAAGAATTCCTAGCTAAAACAAAAGATTCTTATGGAATTGCACACTTCTCCCTTAGGAGGGCACTCAGGATTCTTAAAAACTTACCACAGGGTTAAGAAGGAATTTTTTTGGGATGGCCTTAAATCAGATATTCAAAAGTTTGTGGTGGAATGTTTGGTTTTTCAACAAAATAAAGTTGAAACAATTAAGACATCGAGTCTATTACAACCTTTATCCATTCCAAGACAACGTTGGGAGGAGGCTTCAATGGATTTTATCACAGGTTTACCCAAGTCTGAGGGAAAGAGTGTCATCATGGTGGTAGTTGACAGACTTACCAAGTATGCACACTTTTGTGCATTATCACATCCATTTAAAGCCAATACAGTTTCTACTGCATTTATGGAAATAGTTCAAAATCTACATGGAAACCCAAAGATTATTGTAAGTGACAGAGATCCCATTTTCACTGGAAATTTTTTGACAAAATTATTTTCTTGTCTTGGTACTCAGTTAGCTCATAGCTCATCTTATCATCGTCAATCCGATGGGAAAACTGAGATAGTAAACAAATGTTTGTAAGGATATCTTCGTTTCTTTGTATTTGATAAACAGACACAATGGGCCAAATGGTTGCCTCTGGCGGAATGTTGGTATAACACTTCCTTCCATATAGCAACAAAAATGACCCCATTTATGGCACTTTATGGGTATCAAACACCATCCATCACATCATATTTAAGAGAAAATTCTAAGGTTGAGGCATTGGAACATCACATCGAACATCAACAACAAGTCCTCCAACTCTTAAAGGATAACCTCGTGTTGGCACAAAATAGAATGAAACAACAGGCAGATCAACATCGCAATGAAAGAAGTTTTGATGTAGGTGATTGGGTATTCCTACGGCTACAACCATATAAGAAAATGTCCCTCAAGCAAGCTAAGAAGGATAATAAATTATCACCAAAGTATTATGGTCCGTACAAGGTGTTGCAAAAGATTGGTACTATGGCATACAAATTGGAGCTTCATGTAGCTTCTCGATTGCACCCAGTTTTTCATGTTTCATGTTTAAAGAAGGTTATAGGCGACAAGCTCCCAATTTAAACAATATTTCCAGAAATTGACGAGGAAGGAAAAATTATATTGGAACCGGAAGCAGTCACAGAAACAAGAACTCGACAGCTACGAAATCGATCAATTTCAGAGTATCTTATCAAGTGGAAGAACTTATCCGTTGAAGATTCCACATGGGAGGATGAGAATTTTATACAGAAGTATCCATAACTACTCAAGTGTTGAGGACAACACTTTTTTGAAGGAGAGGGGCATGTTGGGTCCCTATAATACTAGTGATCACCGCATTACTATTATAGTTATACCCCTTATTAATATTGTTGTGCCCCTATTTCCCCCATATTGTTATTATTGTGCCCCATAGAATCCCTCTATTGTTATTTTTGTGGCTTTATATTATTATTGTTAGGTCGGCTCGGTTATATTGTGACTCCTTAGACTCCTATATATAGAAAGGAGGCTTTGCCATTTCAATAATCCAAGAATTGTTCATTTATGTAATGTAAAGGAGGTTTCCCCCTCGAAGAGGCTGAATTCTACGGTGTTGATCTATCTTTTCTATCTTTTCCTACGCTGGTTTCATAACAGATTTCTTCAGACTTGATCAGGGATGTAATCAACTATAATATCAATATATCATCTCCTCTCCCCTTAGGCCTTCCCATGGAGGTTTATTTATACATATACAAATTAGTTTTTTCAGTTGGGAAATAGTTGGACCACAGGCTATAGTAGGAGAGTAACAGGTAAAACCCTTAAAATCCACCCAAATTTAAGGAGATTATTTATTTTTTAATGTTTTAACACACATACATGGGTTTGGTATATGCTGACCCACATGTACATGGTTTTTATATAGGGAAAAGTAAATTATGGTAAGTAAAACGTTGTTTTTTAGAATTTGGACCAAGTCTGGAAAGGAAGGGTTTCCCTAGGCCATAAATAGAGCATAAAATCTAACAAGAGTGGTAAATGGTGCTATAACAGATGCCCCTAATATATGAGGTCAGAAGGTGTCATGACCACTGAAATGTATTAATTTTTTAGAAGGAATCATGCCCAGACCTCAGAGGAGTTCACCAGAATTCAGCCTGCCGAGCTAGTCAAAGAGATAAGAAAGAAGATGATGTCTGAGGTGGGCATTCCGATGCTCAAAGGTAATAAAGCATGTCTACATGTCATGTGAAAAAGTGGATCCAATATGCATACAAGTATAAAGGAACTGGAAATACATAGTGGATCATTCGATCATATCCATAGAAGTACGTGTCCCAATATCACATATAAAGAAGTGATAAATGATGCTAAAGTAGAAAGTTGATCATTGAAGTCATGAAGCTCATCCAAAAAATACCAAGTCAAATGGTGGAACAAATGGTACTACACACAACTCAGGTGCCAACATATAGGATGTCGTTGTAATGAACTACAACATATAAGGTGGATGGTGTCAACTAGCAGAAACATGAGAAACTGACAAGTGAACCAAGAAATGTCGATGCAAATCTGAGGTCTTCACCGACCATCGTAGTACATTTCTTCACGATGGGAATAAATGATCTAAATTCGACCATGTGAGAAATATTTTGATTACCGGTCATTGATGTATATTGCTAACAAACACAAGACTACTCACCAATAATCATGATGAAATTCAAGGTACCCAGTACAATATAACAAGTGCAAATAAATGAGTTGTATTCGAACACTCAGAAGAATCTATCAATTAGGAGAAAATGATGTTTTCCCACTATCAATAGCGAAGGAGTCTACCACTGATGATTGCAAATCCTACGGTACTGCCAAATGGACTCTAGATCTTCTTCGGAGAGCAAGGAGTTGAAGTTGATGGGAAACGATTCCCTAGAAGGAAGGAATTAACACACTCTTCATCAATATAACACGAGTGTAAGCCATACGACAATAATATTGAAGGAATCGGGAGAATAAAGCTGTAGGAACCAAACCGAAGCACGTTTCTAGCATACAGAAGATGTAGCTAGCGCATGATAGAAACCCTCTAGACCAACCAATAATGAATGTTGACACAGAGACAAGGAATCCACCAATAGGGTCAAATGGAAACCAAGGTACTGCATGAATCCCAATGTGTGATAATGAAATATGATATGGAACACAATGGAAACCACTCAGTTAAAGACCCGTGATATTGATTGATGCTCAGAATAAGGTGACCTATCAATAATGAAAATAGTGCTAGGTTGCGGCTCTAGATCTTTCATGAGAGAAATTTTTCATAGGAAATAAGAGCAAGACCCAACAACAAGAAATCAATGGAAACCTTCTCAAACTGGCATGAACAAAGGACCAAAATGATTATGTGATAACGAACATGACTCTACCAACTAGAGATGACCGACTGAAAAATAGGTCAAGAGACACTGTAGAAATCCTAACTCATGTTTACTTCCCTTGAACAAGAGCACGAATCAAATGTGACTACATGGCATCATATCATAACTTTGTATAATTTTTTCATGCAAGAGGCATAAGAAAACTCTCCATATGATTGGAAGAAATAACAAATCGAAGGAGTAATCACTCAATAACAAGGTTAAGGCTCTCCTAAGTCAAACTAAAGCCCATACCAATGGAGGAAAGGCTTATTTTTGGAGTGCCTGCTTCAAGGGTGACAAAACAAACTCTAGCTCCCATAAATTATGGAAATAATGTCTCGTTCCCACCCTTTCTGGAATAGATAATTTTTCTTTTCTTTTCTGTATTCATGAAGCTTGAAAAAGAATAAAATAATGTTATAGTACAGTGGAAAGAACAAGTTTCCAAACACAGATGCGTTAATTCCTGGGAGGGGAACTTTCCTATGCTTAATGCAAGGTGATGAAACTGGTCAATGACAAAAAACTCTATCTATGTACAGACAGTTTATCCTAATGATCATATATATACAAATGATACTTAGATTATTTTTTATATTTTTTTATGTGATGAATGATTTATATGCCAATCTAATGCTTTATTAGCGATAGAATCTGATAATGAATTTTTTATTGTGGAATATGAAAAAATATGATATAGACAAATGATCTTTGTAATAAATTCACTCTCATATATTGGCAATGTAAATAAGGATCTCCTACATGATATATGTTATTCAGTTGAGATACCACTAGCTGTGAATCCAAATAAACTACTAATGAATCAAGACCAAGAGATATTACCTCTGTTAGGGTCCCACCCTAACCCCCTTATTTATGTAATGGGATCACGTCATAGTCAGGAGTCAATAAAGCCCATATTAATAATTGTAAGTGGTTAATCCGCAATTAATGATTGAACCACAGTTAGTTGCAAATGGTCCGCAGTATTAGATAGATGGTATTAATAAAACCCACGGTATTGGCCCGTGGTATTGCATGTATGAGTCATATATAAAGGATAGAGACTCCCTGTGAGGAGCATTGTGTCTTATTTTGTAGTCGAACTCTGCTCTATTGGAGGTTGCCCCCTCGAAGAGACAAGTGAACATTACTCTCTGAATAATAAAATCATTGCTATTCTATGTTCTGGGTATCTTTTCTTCGCATATTCTGTATTTGGGTATCATTTTGCAGGTTAAGAGCATAACAAGTGGTATCAAAGCACTTTCCAGGGCCGGTGGGATCTCCATTTCTTAGCAATTTTTTTTTTTGGCTAGAGACGTGTTCCGGCGTCTTTAAACCACGGGATCTGTCGTTGAGCGCATAAACCTGCGGATTTGGGGAGGCATGCACGTAGGAAATACAAGAGGTGGTCACGTCTATTGGACTCCCTTGTAACCCCTGTGGGTACCCCTTCGAGTAGTAGTGCATTAGACAGAACCGCGCACAGATTGTCTTCCACGTACCCTCTGGGTATATCGGAAGCCCCCTAGGCTCCCTTGAAACCTCACCATAGATAAATCGTCGGCCATCTTGCGGCTACAGTACACCAAGAACAACACTCGGGGAGATTACTCGCCTGTACGATAGGGTAGTCGGGTTGTAAGGCTAAGGGTACGGTCGATCCTCCTTAGTTAGAGCCCTGAAACATTGGGCCGAGTACTACTGCCAGACCCTTATGTATATTGCGAACTGTAGCACCTGACACTCCTCAAGACCTTAGTTCCCTTTTCTATCGGGGGATCACACAACATCTCTTCCAGATGCGCCTGTGCAAAGGGGTGCAGCAGAAGCAGACATCAGTCCCGCAGTCTCGAGTTCGCAGATCAACCATTCCGGTCTATTAGATCCATCAGATCCGCAGAAGCAGTCTGTTTCGCCATCAGATCCGCCATTCAGATCTCTCAGATCCCCTAGATCGGAGTCGTTGTGAAGGGTTCCTATACCGGGGATCTTTCGGGGTGCTTATTGGTGATCTAGCCCATCAGGATTAGGACGACGAGCTGAGCACGGTGGTACCATTCACTTCTTAGTGAAAATTGTTTTTAGGCGGTCCCAATTTTCAAAAAACCCAGTTGGTGTATGGTAGAAACTAGAGCTCAAGCGATGACCAATGAAAGGATGGACAAATTTGAAGAATCAATGCACAACCTCCACCTTCAGCTTACCGGACTATTTAACATGGTCAAGAAAATAGTCCCGAAGGGCAAGGAGCCAACCCACGAGGAGGAGTATAATGGCACTGAACACAATGAGGGTGAGTCTAGCCACTCTCCTCACATCTGGCACACCCACCCACCACCAAGTCAGCGACCTCCCAAGTTGGATATGCATAAATTTGACAGCTCTCACCCATCGGCATGGATAGCACAAATGGAGCAGTATTTCAAACTGAATCGCATCTTCGATGATGAGACTCAGATTATGTTGGGGAGCATGTACTTGGACAATGAAAGGTGGCAATGGTGGGAATGGCATCAACGTTGCACTAGACCTTTTAAGACTTGGACCAAATTCACCAAAGCTCTTCAAGACCGCTTTGACCAGGAATCATCTTTTTTGGGTCGTCTTACTAAGCTCCGACAGACTGGTACAGTGGATGAATATATTACAGCTTTTGAAGCGTTAGCCTTCCGCACTTGGGGTCTCTCAGATGTGTTCTACACGGAATGTTTTATCAGTGTCTTAAAGAAGCTATCAAAGCCCAAGTCCTAATGCACCACCCTCCCACATGGACGGAGGCTTGCAAGGTCGCTCGTAATGTGGAACGTGCATTAGCATCCCAATACAGTCGCCCAAATTTCTTCGCTAAAGGTCCCCCCACAGGCTCACAACACAACTCAAACACTTAAGGTCCAAAAGGTGTCACCTGCGGAAATGGCCGAAAGAAGAAAGCAAGGCCTATGTTACTACTGTGATGAAAAATACTCCCCAGGTCATAAATGCAAGGAGCCCAAATTTTTTCAAATTGATGCCACTGACTACAGCTCAACAGAGGAAGATCCACCACTGGAGGAACATGAGGCGCTAGAAGAAGACAACCAAAAGGACAATGTCTCTGATGAACCAGTTATTTTGTTGCATGCTTTGGCAGGGATTTCTTCCCCTCAAACTCTCAAAATCAGAGGTTTTATTAAACATCGCCCAGTAGTAGTCTTGATTGATAGTGGAAGTACACATAATTTCATCCATCAAAAAGTCACAGAAGCAGTGCATTGTTTTGTACGAGCAGTTTCTAACTTCCAAGTTCAAATTGCGGATGGAGGCACAATGAAATGTGAAGGCCGTTGTGAAAATGCAAAACTTCAAATGGGGGATTATCAGTTGAAAACTCACATGTTTTCCATACACATGGGGGGTTGCGACATTGTCCTCGACGCTGAATGGCTCCGCACTCTTGGGCCAATCACAATGGATTTCCAGGAGTTATATATGAGTTCTAAGCAGAACAACTACACACATACCCTCCGTGGACTCTAGGCGGGAGCCCCCTCTATCATCAGCTCGCATAGGATGGAAAAATTGTTAAAAAAGGGCAATCATGGAGTTGTAGCTCAATTTAAGGCCATCTAGGCAGTCGAAACCAAGCCTCTGCCAATACATCCTGAGATGCAACAGATTTTAAATAACCATCTGCCAGTCTTTGACAAGCCTCATGAGCTTCCACCCTCGCGAGGGGAACATGATCATAGCATCACCTTGGTTCCAGGGGCCCAACCCCCAAATGTGCGCCCATACAGATATCCGTTCACCCAAAAGAATGAAATAGAAAAAATCATCAAGGAACTTTTGTAAGCAGGTGTCATTCGTCCCAACATTAGTCCTTATTCATCCCCAGTGGTCATGGTGCTCAAGAAAGATGGGGAGTGGTGGATGTGTCCCTACTTCAGGGCCCTCAATAAGTTGACAGTCAAAGATAAATTTCCCATCCTGGTGGTTGATGATTTGCTGGATGAACTCAATGGGGCTCAATTCTTCACTAAGCTGGATCTTCACTCACGCTACCACCAAATTCGCATGAAGGAAGTCGACATCCCCAAGACTGCTTTTCGAACTCATGAAGGCCATTATGAATTCCTGGTCATGCCATTTGGTCTTTGTAATGCCCCCTCTACTTTTCAGAGCCTTATGAACCACATTCTCAAACCATATCTCAGGAAATTTGTCCTTGTCTTCTTCGATGACATCCTCATCTATAGTTGCACTTGGGCCGCACATCCTTAGCATGTAGATCTACTCTTGCAACTGCTCCACAATCATAAATTATTTGTCAAGATGTCCAAGTGTTCGTTTGGCATGGTAGAAGTAGAGTATTTGGGCCACATTGTGGGGCGTGAAGGTGTCAAGGTGGACCCCAAAAAGATCCAGGCAATGCAAGAATGGCCTCAACCTAAGACCTTGAAGAGCCTGAGAGGATTTTTGGGTCTCACATGTTATTATCGTAAATTTGTCTGCAACTATGGTCGCATAGCGAAGCCCCTCACCCAACTCCTAAAGAAAAAATCATTCTTCTGGAATGAGGAAGCACAACAGGCCTTTAAAGCTCTAAAAAATGCCATGTGTTCCACTCCAGTCTTAGCACTACCTGACTTCACCAAATCTTTTGTCATTGAATGTGATGCTTCGGGTACAGGTATTGGGGCAGTCTTAATGCAGGAAGGGCGATTCTTGGTTTTCACAAGCCAACAACTCAGTGGGAGGAATCTAGGCCAATCTACCTACGAGAAGGAAATGATGGCCATCTTACATGCAGTCGAGACCTGGTGACCTTACTTATTGGGGCAACATTTCCAAATCCGCACAGATCATCATAGTCTTAAATATTTTTTGGAGTAATGCCTATCCTCCCCACAACAAAATAAATGGCTAGCCCAAATGCTGGGATATGATTATGAGATCATTTACAAGAAAGGGAAAGACAATAGTATAGAAGATGCATTATCTCGCCAATTTGAGGAGGAAATTACTCTGCTAGCAATTTCCCTCCCCATTCTAGAATGGATTGAAGAGGCTCGCAGGGAATGGTTTTCACACCCAGGGCTCTCCCAACTCATTTCTCAATTGCAGGTAGATCCAAATTCCACCAAGGGCTACTCGTGGAGGATGATATTCTTCGCTACAAGGATAGAGTCGTAATATCACCAACATCCACCCTCAAAAGTCGCATTTTGGCAGAATTGCACTCATCTCTCATTGCAGGACATTCAGGCTTTCAGAAGACGTATGCTCGCACCAGAAGATCATTTTTTTGGACAGGCATGAAAAAGGACATCCTTAATTTCGTAGCAGAATGGGATGTCTGTCAACGCCACAAAGGGGAAACGGTCAACACACCAGGCACATTACAACCATTGCTCATTCCGGCATCAATTTGGACGGAGGTTTCTATGGATTTCATTACAGGTCTTCCAAAGTCTGGGAACAAGTCAGTCGTCATGGTGGTTGTGGAACGACTGTCGAAGTATGCTCATTTCTGCTCCCTACCCCACCCATTTACACCAACTTTGGTTGCTCAATCTTTCATGGATCAGATCTTCAAATTGCATGGCATGCCCACTTCTATTGTGTCCGACCGCGACCGGATCTTCACCAGTAATTTTTGGCAGGAACTCTTCAGAATGCAAGGCACTCAACTAAAACTCAGTACTTCCTATCATCAGCAAACAGATGGTCAAACCGAAGCCATCAACAAATGTCTAGAAACCTACCTTAGGTGTTTCACTTTAGAAAAGCAACACCTTTGGGTACAGTGGCTACCTCTGGCTGAATGGTGGTATAGCACCAACTATCATGCCACCACCGAAATGACTCCCTATGAAGCAGTATATCGTCAACTCCCGCCTTCACCTACTTCGTATCTCAAGGGATGCTCAAAAGTACAAGCAGTGGATCAACTCCTACAACACCGCACAACCATGCTCGCCCATCTTCGAGAGAATCTTCATCAAGTTCAAAATCGAATGAAGCAACAGGTAGACCAGCATCGCTCAGAGTGCCAATTTCAAGAAGGGGATCAGGTCTTTTTATGGCTCCAACCATATAAGAAAACATCACTCAAAGACAAGGGGTGTCAGAAACTCTCTCCCAAATTCTATGGACCATATCAAGTACTTCTGCGCATTGGAGAAGTGGCCAAGTTGGCCTTGCCACCTACTGCAAAAATCCATCCAGTTTTCCATGTCTCATGCCTCAAGAAAGTGATTGGGAACAATTGCAGAATTCAGACCAGTCTACCTGAATTGGATGAAGAAGGGTCCATCTGGCTTCAACCTGAATAGGTCCTAGACACACGAGACAAGCAACTGCACGACCGCATGATTAAGGAAGTCCTCGTCAAATGGAAAGACACCTCTTCGGAAGATGCAACTTGGGAACCAGCCACTATTCTTCAGCAGTTTCCGCAGCTTCAGCCTTGAAGACAAGGCTAGTCTTAAGGGGGAGGGCATGTTAGGGTCCCACACTAACCCCCTTATTTATGTAATGGGATCACGTCATAGTCAAGAGTCAATAAAGCACATATTAATAATTGTAAGTGGTTAATCCGCAATTAATGGCGGAACCACAATTAGTTGGAAATGGGCCGTAGTATTAGATAGATGGTATTAATAAAACCCACGGTATTGACCCGTGGTATTGCATGTATGAGTCATATATAAAGGATAGATACTCCCTACGAGGAGCATCGTGTCTTATTTTATAGTCGAGCTCTGCTCTATTGGAGGTTGCCCCCTTGAAGAGGCAAGTGAACATTACTCTCTGAATAATAAAATCATTGCTATTTTGTGTTCTTGGTATCTTTTCTTCGCATATTCTGTATTTGGGTATCATTTTGCAGGTTAAGAGCATAACAACCTCAGTTAGTAAATTAATAATAGCAGTATATTCGGTGATATTATTTGAAGCGGGACTGATACATACGCCTCTTGAAACCAACAACTTTTCATATGGATAATAAATCACCCAAGCCACGGAAGAAAGGATCCGGGTGTCTCTACTGGCACCATCGACAAATCCTAGATATATCAAATCGTCCATCAATACCTTGGAAAGAAGATAAAAAATATCGACTTCACTAAAGACCGATAGATATGTACAAAGATACAATATATACAATCAAGCAAATGCTAGGCCGATGCCTAAGAAAAGTACTTCTTAAGATATAGCCCATTTCTAGGCTCCACCTATTTGTTTTCCTCAAAATCAATTAACTCATAAGCTCCCTTTTTCAAAACGTTTCTCACAATGAAGGGACTGTACCACAAAGATTTCAACTTGCCTGCCCCCAAGCCATATTTGTCTTGGTCGTATACTAGGACAAGGTCACCTTCAAAAAAAATTCTAGGATGGAAAACTGTATCGTATTTTGTTTTTAACCTCTCCTTATGAGCTTCATTGATTATGGCTGCATCTCGACGCTTCTCACCGAGATGTTCCAAATGAACGAGGCATTCTTCGAGACTAGAAGTATCGGGAAGAAGTTCAACAACTAGTTTAAGGGAAGGAATTTCACATTCCTCGGTAAAAATGGATTCGAACCCATAAACTAGTTGAAAGGGATTGATACCAATGGCAGTCTTAACTGACATTTGATATGCCCAAAGTGTGGGATATAATATAATGTGGCAATCAGATCAAGCTTTATTAATTGATCTTTGCAATATATTTTTTAGGGAATTTTCATGGCTTCAACTTTCGCATTGGCCTGAGGATAATACATAGATGAATTCTCCTACTGTAAAGCCAACTTAAGAGCCAATTTAGACATTATTTGATTTTTGAAATGACTACCATTGTCAGTGACAACCTCTTTAGGAATACTAAACTAGGAAATAACTTGATTGAAGAGAAGCAATGCTGCTATTTAACCATCATTCTTGAAAGTAGGCATAGCCCCAACCCACTTATTAAAGTAGTCCACGACTACAATGATATACTTGTGATTTCATGGTGAAGGTGGTTTACAAGTAGTAAAATCAATAGCCCACTCTATGAAAGGACCGACAATGGTCATAGGGAAAATTGGAGCTTGACACATGCTCATTTTCCAAGTATAAACCTGACAGAGATGGGATACCTTGACCGCTTCAATACAATCTTTGAAGATGATAGTCAAAAGTAGCCATCACACAAAACAAATCGGGTTTTTGCAAGCCCAGATAGATGACCACAACAAACTCCATTGTGGAAATCATTAAGCATAGACTCAACTTCTTATAAGGTTCAACAATGTCTAAGGATTGAATCAACCCCGCGATGATTTAAAGTGTCACCTATAATAATATATATTTTAGTGAGGTGACTCAATTTTCTACATTCATCCTTGGAAAAAGATAGCGGAAGCATCAAAGTTTGGAGATATTTAATAATATCCCCATACCAAGGATCTTTCGACGAAATAAAAAACAAATGTTCATCAGGAAAAGTTTCCTCATA
This sequence comes from Pinus tabuliformis, assembly GCA_031772625.1. Classification (NCBI taxonomy): domain Eukaryota; kingdom Viridiplantae; phylum Streptophyta; class Pinopsida; order Pinales; family Pinaceae; genus Pinus; species Pinus tabuliformis. Next base: position 1,887,273,774 of record CM062817.1, on the reverse strand, counting down.
AATGATTTCTTCATCATAAGGAAACTCTGAGATCAACTCTGCAAATACTAAAGATTTCTTAGATTTAGTCAACATGAATTCGAGGTTGAATGCTTGTAGAATGACAATCCATCTATTATAGTTGCCTTCAATGACTCGCCTATGGAGAATAAACTGAAATGGATTGACGACTACTAAGACGAAATTTTTTCGAAGAAGAATATAATGTCTAAGTCGTTGGACAACATGGACAACTGCCAATGATAATTTCTCAATGGGCGAATAACACATTTCAAGACCTACTAAGCCTCAACTCAGATAGTAGATTACGTGCTCACATAAGGCAATGAGGAAGCTCCGTTAAACTAAAGGAAGTATGTCGAGAAAATACTATAGAGGTTTAATATGCAGGATAGTAAACCGGTGAAGGTTCCTATTCCTATAGGTTTAAATTTATATACTGAACAGTGACCGAAAACACAATAAGAGGAAGAGGACATGTCTCGTGTTCCATATGCAAGTGCAATTGTTAGTATGATGTGTGCAATGGTATGTACTAGATGAGACATTACACATGCAGTGGGAGTGTTGCGGGTGGAAACATCCTAGGGGCTTGGGTTGAAAACCCCAATAGAGCGGAGGGTATACAACATAAAGAAATGCACAGAAAAATAGTCTAAATGCTTAAACTACGGAAGTAGGAAGAAGTGGTATTACCTGGAGGTCCTATGTTTGAGGTCGATCCCGTAGGGTCCAAACCCTCTGTTGCTTCCAATTCCTTTAGAATCTGTAACTTATCCAAGAAAAGCATGTACAACAACAATAATAGAAAGCATGTTCATGATATATGTGTTAGATCATATAGGAAAATGAGCAATTGAGCATTAACATAAGATTTATAAGAAAATCGTAACATGGATTAATGCATAAAAACAATAAATGTCAGGAACATAACAATTTTTTTTTATTAATGTAAGGTAAATGAAATGTGGAAAATTACAATCTGAGTCTTCCTCCAGCACCAAGCAGAGCCATCCTCTGGATCCGTCCTGTTCAAGCCTTAGCAATCCTCCTCCATCGATACACTCAAGGATGTGATAAAGGGGATGAAGGACATCTCAAAGAAGGAAACAAAGGTTTCCTATAACTTGGGAGTGCAGTAGGCATAGGGATTTCTTCAGACTCGATCAGGGATGTAATCAAAATTAATATCAATATCTCATCTCCTCTCCTCGTAGGCCTTCCCATGGACATGGAAAATTTTAGGGGCTAATATCTGTAAGTGGGCTAGTTTTCCATTGTTTTTCCAAAAAACAGGATTCACTAATTTGTATTTTTTTCTAAAGATGATTCGCCAAAATTTTATAATATAAAATTATTTTCCCTTACAAATTGCCAACATTTTATAAAGACTATAAATAAATCTATTAGAAATTTGCATGTTTTTACAAATATATAAACAAATGTTTTATAATTTTCAATTTGGGGGCTAGTAAGATTCTCCAAGGTCTCTAAATTCTAAGAAAATTTTTCATCTTTAAAATTTTCCCTCCCCATGGAGGTTTATTTATACTTCTCAAAATTAGTTTTTTTCAACTAGGAAATAGTTGGACCATAGGCTATAGTACGTTAGTAACAGGTAAAACCCATAAAATCCACCTAAATTTAAGGATATTATTTATGTTTTAGTGTTTTAACACATATAAGCGGGTTGGGTATATACTGAGCCACATGTACATGCTTTTTATACAGGGAAAAGTAGGGTATGCTAAGTAAAACACTATTTTTTAGAATTTGGACCAAATATAGAAAGGAAGGGTTTCCCTAGGCCATAACCAGAGCATCAAATCTACCAAGAGTGGTAAATGGTGCTACAACAGATTCCCCCTAATATATGATGTCACAAGGTGTCATGATGGCTGAAATATATTAATTTTATAGAAGGAATCATGCCAACGCCTGAGAGGAGTTCACTAGAGTTCATCTTGTTAAGCCAGTGAAAGAGATAAAAAGGAACCTATTGTCTCAGGCAGGCATACCGATGCTCAGAGATAATAAAGCAAGTCTACATGTCAAGTACAAAAGTGGATCCAATATGCATACAAGTATAAAGGAACTGGAAATACATAGTGGATCATCCAATCATATCCATAGAAGTACATGTCTCAATATCACATATAAAGAACTAATCAATGATGCTGAAGTAGAAAGCCGGTCACTGAAGTCATAAAGCTGATCCAAAAAATACCAAGTTAAATGGTGTAGAAAATGGCACTATATGCAACTAAGGTGCCAACATATAGGATGTCGCTGTAATGAACTGGAACATATAAGATGGATGGTGTCAACTAGTAGAAACAGGAGCAAATTACAAGTGAACCAAGAAATTCTTATGCAAACCGGAGGTCTTCACCGTCCGTCATGGTACATTTCTTCACAATGGGAATAAATGATCTGAAGTCAACCATGTGAGAAATCGTTTGATTACCGGTTATTGAGGTATACCGTTAACAAATGTGAGACTACTCACCAATAATGATGATGAGAGTAAAGGTACTGAGTACAATATAACAAGTGAGAATAAATGAGTTGTAGCTGAACACTTAGAAGAATCTATCAATCAGGAGACAATGATGTTTTCCCACTGTGGATAGCAAAGGAGTCTTCCAGTGATGACTGCAAACCCTAAGGTACTGCAAAATGGACTCTAGATCTTGTTCCCAGAGCAATGATTTGAAGTCGATGGGAAAATATCTACTAAAAGGAAGGCATTAAGGCATCCTTCATCGATCCAACGGGAGTGTAACCCATAGGCCAATAATGTGGAAGGAATCAGATGAATAAAGACGTAGGAACCCAACTGAAGAACTTTTGTTGGCGTAAACAAGACATAGCTAGTGCAAGACATAGCTAGGCAAGGAATCCACCAATAGGGTCAAATGGAAACCAAGGTACTGCATGAATCTCAATATGTGATAATGAATGTTGATGTCTAACACAAGGGAAACCACCGATTCAAAGACCCATGATACTAATCAATGTTGAGCACAAGCTGAGCTATCAATAATGAAAATAGGGTTAGGGTGCGGCTCTAGATCTTCTCTCAGAGAAATTTGTCCTAGTCAATAAGAGCGAGACCAGATAACAAGAAGTCAATGCAAACCTTCTCAAACTAGCATGAACAAAGGACCAAATAGCTAATGTGATAACGAACATGACTCTGACAACCAGGGATGTCTAATGTGACTACATGGCAACATATGATAACTTGTATAAGTTTTTCATGGAAGAGGCATAAGGAAACTCTCCATATGATTGCAAGAGATAACCAATCAGAGCAGTACTCACTGAATAAAAAGTTAGAGGCTCTCCTAAGTCAAATTAAAGCCCATCCCAATGGAGGAAAGACTTTTTTTTGAGTGCTCTCTTCAAGGGCAACACAACTAACTCTAGTTGCCATTAATTATGGAAATAATGTCTCGTTCCTGTTATTTTTAGAATATATGATTTTTTTTTTCTTTTTCATATTCATGAAGACTGAAAAAGAATAAAAGAATGCTATAGTATAGTGGAAAGAATGAGTTTCAAAATACAGATGCACTAGTTACTAGGAGGAAGACATTCCTATGCTCAATGCAAGGTGACAAAACTGGTGAATGAAACAAAACTCTATCTATGTACATATGTTTTATCATGATGATCATATATATATAGATGATACTTCGATTATTTTTTATGTTTTTTAATGTGATGAATGATTTATATGCCAATCTAATGTTTGATTAGCGGTAGAATCTTCTAATGTATTTTCTAATCGTGGAATATGAAAAAATGTGATATAAACAAATGATACTTGTAATAAATGCACTCTCAGAAATTGGAGATATAAATAAGTATCTCTTACATGTTAGATGTTATTCAGTTGAGATGCCACCAAATGTGAATCCAAATAAACGACTAATGAATCAAGACCAAGAGATATTGGCTCAAATAGTAAATTAATAACAACAGTATATTCGGTGATATTTTTTGAAGCGGGCTCGATACATACGCCTCTTGAAGCCAACAACTTTCCATATGGATTATAAATTACCCAAGCCATGGAAGAAAGGATTCGGGTGTGTCTACTAGCACCATCGACGAATCCTAGATATTTCAAATCTCCCATCAATACCTTCCAAAGAAGATTAAAAATATCGACATAACTAAATACCGATAGATATGTACAAAGGTACAATATATACAATCAAGGAAATGCTAGGTCAAAGCCTAAGAAAAGTACTTCTTAAGATAGAGCCAATTTCTGGGCTCCGCCAATTTGTTTCCCTCAAAATCAATTAACTCATAAGCTCCCTTCTTCAAAACATTTTTGACAATGAAGGGACTGTACCACAAAGATTTCAACTTTTGTGCCCCTAAGCCATATTTATTTTGGTTGTATACTAGGAGAAGGTTGCCTTCAGAAAAATTCTAGGTGGACAACTTTATCATATTGTGTTTTTACCCTCTTCTTATGAGCTTCATTGATTATGGCTACATCTCAATGCTTCTCACCAAGATGTTCCAAATGAACAAGGTGTTCTTCGAGCTTTGAAGTATCGGGAAGAAAATCAACAACTAGTTTAAGGGAAGGAATTTCACATTCCACAGGAAAAATGGATTCGGACCCATAAACTAGTTGAAAGGGAGTAAAACTAGTGGCAGTCTCAACTAACATTCGGTATGCCCAAACTGCAGGATATAATATAATCCACCAATTGGATCAACCTTTATTAATCATGCTTTGCATGATGATTTTTAGAGATTTTTTCATGACTTCAACTTTCCCATTGGCCTGAGGGTAATACGGAGATGAATGCTCCTGCTAAAAAGCCAACTTACGAGCCAATTTAGACATCATTTGATTTTCAAAATGACTGCCATTGTTAGTGACAACCTATTCAGGAATATTGAACCAGTAAATAACTTGATTGAATAGAAACAAGGCTACTATTTCACCATCATTCTTAAAGTAGGCATAGCCTCAGCCCAGTTACTAAAGTAGTCCACGGCTATGATGATATACTTGTGATTTCGTGTCGAAGGAAGATTACGAGTAGTAAAATCAATAGCCTACTTCGTGAAAGGACCGACGATGATCACAGGGAAAAGAAGAGCTTGATACGCGCTCATTTTCAAAGTATAAACCTGACAGGGATGGCATCTCTTGACCGCTTCAATACAATCTTTGAAGATGACAGTCAAAAGTAGCCATCACGCAAAACAATCTGGGTTGTTGCAAGCCCAGATAAATGACCACAAAAACCTCCACTATGGTAATCATTAAGCATAGAATCAACTTCTTATAAGGTTAAACAACGTCAAAGGATTGAATCAACCCCGCGTCGATATAAAGTGTCACCTATAATAATATGGAATTTTGTGAGGTGATGCAATTTTCTACATTCATACTTTGTAAAAGAGAGAGGAAACTTCGAAGTCTAGAGATATTTAATAATATCCCCATACCAAGGACCTTGTGAGGAAATAAGAAACAGATGTTCCTCACGAGATATTTTCTCATAAACAATTTCTTCCTCACAAGGAAACTCTGAGATCAACTCTGCAAATACTAAACATTTCTTAGATTTAGCTGACATGAATTCGAGGTCGAATTCTTGTAAAATGACAATCCATCTATTATATTTTCCTCCAATCACTCACCTACGGAGAACAAATGTGACTACATGGCAACATATAATAAGTTTGTCTAATTTTTTCATGCAGGAGGCATAAGGAAACTCTCCATATTATTGTAAGAGATAACCAATCGAAGGAGTACTCACTGAATAAAAAGTTTAAGGCTCTCCTAAGTCAAATTAAAGCCCATCCCAATGGAGGAAAGACTTATTTTTTGAGTTCTCCCTTCAAGGGCGACACAACTAACTCTGAATGCCATTAATTATGGAAATAATTTCTTGTTCCCGTTCTTTTTCGATATATATATATATATATATATATATATATATATATATTCTTTTTCATATTCATGAAGCTTGAAAAGGAATAAAATAATGCTATATTATAGTGGAGAGAATGAGTTTCCAAATATAGATGTGCTAGTTCCTGGGAGGCAAACGTTCCCATGCTCAATTCAAGGTGACGAAACTGGTCAATGAAACAAAACTCTATCTATGTACATATGTTTGATCATGATGATCATATATATACAGACGATATTTCGATTATTTTTCATGTTTTTTAATGTGATGAATGATTTATATGCCAATCTAATGTTTCGTTAGCGATACAATCTGCTAATGAATTTTATGATCATGGAATATGAACAAATGTGATATAAAAAAATGATATTTGTAATAAATGCACTCTCAGAAATTGGAGATATAAATAAGGATCTCTTACATGATAGATGTTATTCAGTTAAGATGCCACCAGATGTGAATCCAAATAAACTACTAATGAATCAAGATCAAGATATATTGGCTCAGATAGTAAATTAATAACAACAGTATATTCAGTGATATTATCTGAAGCAGGACTGATACATACGCCTCTTGAAACCAACACTTGCCATATGGATAATAAATCACCCAAGCTACATAAACAAGGACCTGGGTGTGTCTATTGGCACCATCGGCAAATCCTAGATATATCAAATCGTCCATCAATACCTTCCAAAGATGATCAAAAATATCGACATCATTAAAGACCGATAGATATGTAGAAAGATACAATATATACAATCAAGAAAATGCTAGGCCGAAGCCTAAGAAAAGTACTTCTTAAGATAGGGCCTATTTCTGGGCTCCGCCAATTTTTTTCCCTCAAAATCAATCAACTCATAAGCTCCCTTTTTCAAAACGTTTTTGACAATGAAGGGACTGTACCACAAAGATTTCAACTTGCCTGCTCCCAAGCCATATTCGTGTTGGTCGTATACTAGGACAAGGTTGCCTTCGGAAAAAATTCTAGGACGGACAACTTTTCGTATTATGTTTTTACCCTCTTCATATGAGCTTTCTTGATTATGGCTACATCTCGACACTTCTCACCGAGATGTTCCAAATGAATGAGGCCTTCTTCAAGCTTAGCAGTATTGGGAAGAAGATCAACAACTAGTCTAAGGGAAGGAATTTCACATTCCACAGGAAAAATGGATTCAGACCCATAAACTAGTTGAAAGGGAGTAAAACCAGTGGCAGTCTTAACTAACATTCGGTATGCCCAAACTGTGGGATATAATATAATGTGCCAATTGGATAGAACTTTATTAATCATCCTTTGCATGAAGATTTTTAGGGATTTTTTCATGGCTTCAACTTTCCCATTGGCTTGAGGGTAATACAGAGATGAATGCTCCTGCTAGAAAGCCAACTTAAGAGCCAATTCAAACATCATTTGATTTTCAAAATGATTGTCGTTGTCAGTGAAAACCTCTTTAGGAATATTGAACCAGGAAATAGCTTGATTGAAGAGAAACAAGGCTCAAGTTCCAATTTGTGGTGCCCAACCTATAATGAAGCATCATTCCAAAGATCCATTAGGCACATAATATAGGTAGCCTCCCTTAACATTCATAACATACGTTAATTTTACAAGTTTACCTAAGTTCACCATGGTGGTACAACTGTACCCTCATTACATGTGTCATTTTTGTAGCACACAAGGTATTTCCTAAGTTACTTTGTTAGAAATAGGTAAAGGTGATATAATTCTATGGAAGGGGAGAGGAAAACCTTTCGAAATGACCCTCAAATTCATAATAATGGTATGCTAGGTCTATAACTAGTCCGAATAGCCCTTAAAATATTTAGTTAATTTTCTGCAAATCTTTTAGAGGGAGTATTTTTCTTTAATTCTACTACTTTGATGCCTTATTTATTACCTTATTTTACTGCTTTATATATCATGCCTTATTTTACTTCTATGAGTCTCAATGTGACAGTCAATACTTTGACAATGAAAATTACTTGCATATTGCTTGCACATATGTAAATATATTGCATGAATGAAAGAGGTTTGTTCACAAAATGTTGTGTATGCACATTGAAAGATACAGAGTGTTGCTATCTGATCCAGGTGGATATTGGTGGCCACCTGCCAAGTCCACCTGGACCCCCACCATTGTCTTTCTCAGCATTTTCAGTTTCCTTAATTGTAGCACAACTTACTATTTTTAGCAGTTTTTCGGGTCGTGAACTTCCGGAGCCGTTTTGAGGCCCTAAACGACGTTTTTTGGGGAATCCAGGGGCAACATGGGTCCATGGAATGGACCGATGTTGCCCATTCCAACAATGATATTGCTCGGATAGATCTTTCTAATGAGCTATTGTACGCGTCAAACGGAGATCGTATGCCAAAGTTACGAGCCCGGGAAGTTGATGTACCAACTTACCCCAAACGGGGCCCACAGTTTGGCGTTTCATCTCCTAGGGTTAGGTTTTGGAATGTTAAGGGTTTTTCCATTGTTTCTCAACAATAAATAGGCCTTCGAGCCTCATTGTAACACAGTTCAGAGGCATGTAGCCAGCACATCTCTTCTCAGAGATAAGCTACCATCGCCCTAGCTGGTTTATTTCCATTTCTGGTTGTAAGCATATTTCAGTATTTTCCATTAATGAAATGAAATATTATTTCCACTGCATCTTTGTGTATATGGTTATCTCTGTAATTTGTTGCGTTCCTGTTTAAATCTGGATCAGTGGTATCAGAGTAGTCTGCCTTTTTCTCTGTTTTTCTTTGCATGTCCCCAACAAGGTCGGGATATAAGGAGTTAGGGCTTGAACTGGTTGAACCTTTGCAAGACCAGCCTCGCAAATCCCGACGGCCTCCCATGGTGGACGAGAAGAAAGACGAGGGGGCAGGAGATCCCATCAAAATCTTGCTCGAAGAAGCCCTCGAGCGACAACGGAACGCGATGATGGACAATTTTTCCCAGATCCTTCAGCGACTACCCAGAAGCAATGCATCGGCTTCCAGCAGCTACTCTGGAAACACCACACCCTTTAAGGTACAAGTTAATTTTGAAATCCCCATATTCGAGGGTCAGATAGACGCAGATGCCGTAGATAAATCGTTAAATCTGCTAGAGGGTTATTTTTCTGTTCATGAATTTTCGAGTCAGGAAAAGATTGTTTTTGCTCTCCTCAAAGCAGCCCCCCACGTCAAGGACTGGTGGGAAACCTACTGCGAGCAGAAGGATGAAAGTACTGGCTCACTATTTTCAGCCGCACCCACCTGGGATTCGTTCCGGGATGCCATCAAGGAGCAGTACTACCCTGTCGGGAGCTATGAGGATGAATACATAAAGTGGAGCACGCTGCGGCAGGGAAGGGACCAAGACGTGCCGGAGTTCACCAATCTTTTCCATACCCTTCACACAAAGTTGGGTATCAAGGATTCGGAGCAACATTTGATACTCAAATACCGTGGCTGCTTACACAAGTACATCCAGGAAGAAATACAATTCCTAAACATCCCCTCGCTCGGCGCAGCATACCGGTATGCCGTCAAGGTCGAGAAGAAGTTTAAACAAAAGAAGTGAGACTTTGGATCTACGAATCCAAAGCAGGGGAAAGGTGCCCCTAAACCACAGAACAAAGGACAAAGCCAAGGCGGGACAGCCCAAGACAACCAGCCGAAGCTGCAAGCAAAGAACAGCGCCGCGAAGCCAAGAAAGGACACTAGAAAATGGTGCGAGTTCCATAAGAGCTCCACTCACAACACAAGTGAGTGTCGGGCCAAGAAGTCACTGGTGGCTGAGCTAAAGGTTTCAGAATCAGATGCATGTTCCGACTCTGAGTCAGAACCCGATAAGGGGTATGAAAAAGGGAAGCAGATCATTGATGCAGATCCCAGCGCCACGGTTGCTATCGCAAAGATCCAGAAAAATGAACCCGAAGATCCAGAGGAGGAGGAGCGTCTCTTCCACTCCCAGATGTGGGTAAAGGGCTCCCCGATATAGTTCATTGTTGATAGCGGGAGTCAAAAGAACCTCATTTTGGCAGAGGTTGTGAAGCGGTTGGGCTTACCGACCACAGCACATCCACAACCATACACCATTGGGTGGCTTCACCAAGGACGAGATCTTCGTGTGAGCCAGCAGTGTCGCCTTCCATACAACATCAAGCCCTTCACGGATGAGGTATTGTGTGACATTGCTCCCCTTGAAGTTTGTGATGTATTACTAGGACAACCATACTTGTGGAAGCGACATGTTGTGTATGAATCAAGGCCCTGTGCTGTTATTATTACATTGGGAAATAAGTTGTTCAGGATACCAGAGGTAGCACCGCCTACCGCCATCTCTTTGATTACTGCAAAACAATGCAGTAAGATCATTTCCAAAACCAGGAAATTTGTTCTCCTGATGATACGCCCTCAAGGAAAGAAGAAGACAGTGGCCGCGGCCTCCAAACGGGGCCCCTCTGCACGACAACTACAGATGGACAAGATTGTGGAGGAGTACGAGGACATCTTCACCTCCCCGGCAGGGGTTCCTCTGCACTGTCAAGTCAAGCACTCCATTGATCTGACCCCAGGTGCGTCGCTACCCAATGGACCAATTTATCGGCGCTCCGTTCTGGAGAACAATGAAATCAAGAGGCAGATTCAGGAGCTCCTGCAGAAAGGTCACATCCGTCCGAGTTCATCACCCTGTGGGAGCCCGATCGTGTTGGTACAGAAGAAGGATGGGACGTGGAGACTCTGTATTGACTATCGGGTGCTGAACAAGATCACTGTCCATAATAGGCACCCGATCCCGCGGATTGATGACCTCCTAGACCAACTAAAGGGGGCGAAATATTTCAACAAGAACGACCTGAAGTCGGGATATCACCAGGTACCAATCGAACCCTCCGATGTGTGGAAGACTGCCTTCAAATCCAAGGAGGGCCTCTTCGAATGGTTGGTCATGCCTTTCGGATTGACGAATGCTCCTGCAACCTTTATGAGGCTAATGGATGACATCTTGCGGCCATTCACCAACTCCTTTGTAGTAGTATACTTGGATGACATTCTGATCTTCAGCCAGAGTTGGGAAGAGCACCTCCACCACATCCGGCAGGTTCTCCAAACACTGCGGCAACACAAGCTATGTGCCAATTTGGAGAAATGCACTTTTGGCATGACCCAGGTTCAGTATCTGGGATACATCATTGATGAACAGGGGGTGCATGTCGATCCAGCCAAGATCCAAGTCATTCGGCATTGGCCCTCTCCAACCACACTAACAGAGCTCCACAGCTTTCTAGGTCTTGCCAACTTCTACCGCAGGTTTGTGTTGGGGTTTTCTCATATTTCTTGGCCCTTGAGTCAAGTCACCAAGGGCGGGGCGAAAGCAAAATTCTTTTGGTCTGAATCTCAACAGAAGGCATTCAGGGAGTTGAAGGATTGCCTCTGCACGACACCAGTGCTCGCGTTACCAGATTTACAATAACCATTTGAGGTCGAGACAGATGCCTCTGACTATGCTATTGGGGCAGTCCTTACTCAACATGGACATCCAGTGGCATATCACAGTGAAACACTTTCAGACACAGTCTGGAAGTACCCCACTTATGATAAAGAGATGTATTCCATTGTACAGGCCTGCCGACAATGGAAGCATTACATTTTGGGGAAGGAAACGGTCATCCACACAGACCACCGACCTCTTCAGTTCATACAGACCCAAGGGAAATTGCAGAATGATCGCCATGAGAAGTGGTCTACATACCTGCAACAGTTTCACTTGAATATCAAGTATAAAAGGGCAGCACCAATAATGTTGCAGATTGCCTCAATCGACCACCGATCATGGCACTAACCACCGTGCTCAACTCTTGTGGGCACGAGACTTCTGAGTGGCCACTTCTCTACAAAAGCGACCCAGAATTCGGCCACACATACCAGACACTCTTGGAGGGTCGGCAGGCTGCAGATTTTCACCTCCAGGATGCCCTATTATGCCACCTCGGTCACCTTTGTGTTCCTTCAAGCGAGCGTGCCAAGATGATTCTGGAAGCACACTACAGTTGGGCTGTTGGGCATTTCGGGGTCGAGAAAATAGTGGCAGCACTGCAAAATTATTTCTATTGGCCGAATCTTCGACAGGATGTTGGGAAGTACATCCAATCATGTACTGCCTGTGCCATTGCCAAACCGACCATTAAGAAGCACGGCCTCTATACCCCGTTGCCTACCGCTAGTCGACCTTGGGAATCCATCTACATGGATTACATGTCAGGCCTTCCTTCCACTAAGCATGGAAATGACTGTGTTTTTCTGGTCGTCGACAGGTTCTCGAAGATGGCCATTATGGTGGCCTGTAAGAAGAATATCACAGCAGAAGCCACTGCTAAACTCTTCTTTCAACGAGTGTGGGTGCACTTTGGGATCCCACAGTCTATCATCTCAGATCGGGACAGTCAGTTTCTCAGTACATTTTGGTCCAGTCTCTGGTCAATGCTGGACACCAAACTCACGAAGTCCACAGCCTTCCATCCTCAAACTGATGGCCAGACAGAGGTTGTCAATAGGATGATTGTGCACATTCTGCGCATGTATAACTCAAAGCATCCACGCACATGGGACGAGAGCCTCCCCTATGTTCAGCACAGCTACAACCGAGCTCTTCACAGCTCCACTATCCATAGCCCTTTTCAGGTGGGTTTGGGATTCCAGCCACTATGCCCCATTGATGTGGCCATGCCACTTGCAGCTACTCACATGAATTCAGCTCATGTCCGGTCTGAAACAGATAAGGCCACCAGCTTCATTGAGCGCATCCAACATATTTTCCAACAGGTCCATGACATTCTTGAGAAATCAAATGCCAAGTACAAGCAGCGACATGATCAACATCCGGTGCCACACAAGTTTTAGGTGGGCGACAAAGTCTGGTTGCATTTGCAAAAGGAACGACTTACTCGAGCCTATCTGAAATTGAGACCACTCCGATATGGCCCTTACACCATTACTAAGGCTATGGGAGACAATGCATTTGAGCTCAACATTCCCCCATTCCTTGGCCTGCACCCAGTGTTCAATGTGGACCACCTTCGGCCATACTTTCCACCATTTCTAGACACATCCAACATTAAAGAACAGCTCAAACACACAGAATTAAATCCAGATTGCATGGAACAAGCTGCAACTGATCGGATCATGGACACACAGATCAAGAACACTCGCCAAAAGAATATCCAACTGTATCGAGTTGTCAAAGCAGGCCAACTCCTTCAATAGGGCAAGTGGCTCACCAGGGAACAAGTTCAGCAGAAGTTTCCTCATCTCATGGAGGATCTCAATGCAATGGGACCATTGCTTCCTAATGGGGGAGGAATGATCCAGGTGGATATTAGTGGCCACCTTCCAAGTTCACCTGGACCCCCACCATTTTCTTGCTCAGCATTTTCAGTTTCCTTAATTGTAGCACAACTTACTATTTTTTGCAGTTTTTCGGGTCGTGAACTTCTGGAGCCGTTTTGAGGCCCTAAACGACGTTTTTTGGGGAATCCGGGGGAAACATGGGTACATGTAATGGACCGATGTTGCCCGCTCCAAAAATGATAGTGCTCGGATAGATCTTTCTAATGAGCTATTGTACGTGTCAAACGGAGATCGTATGCCAAAGTTACGACCCCGGGAAGTTGATGTACCAACTTACCACAAACGGGGCCCACAGTTTGGCGTTTCATCTCCTAGGGCTAGGTTTTGGAATGTTAATGGTTTTTCCATTGTTTCTCAACAATAAATAGGCCTTCGAGCCTCATTGTAACACAGTTCAGAGGCATGTAGCCAGCACATCTCTTCTCAGAGATAAGCTACCATCGCCCTAGCTGGTTTATTTCCATTTCTGGTTGTAAGCATATTTCAGTATTTTCCATTAATGAAATGAAGTATTATTTCCGCTGCATCTTTGTGTATATGGTTATCTCTGTAATTTGTTGCGTTCCTGTTTAAATCCGGGTCACTATCAATGTTGGCATATAAAAATTCGGTGAACGAAACTATAAGGATAGAATTGGACATCAATCCTCTACTGGACTATGATCTTGGCACCATAAGAAAACAACCCCAGCAACTAGTTATTGAACCAAATCTGAATAGAGGAGAAGAAGTGTGATCTGAGCTTGTAATGATTTGTTTGATGTTAGTTTCCCTAAATGTAAAGCTTGGAGTAAAGGATGTTTTCACCCATATTAGTTACCATATATCACACCACTCATATTTCAATGTGCCAAAGTTTGTAGTAAATTAAAGTGCAATAATGTTTCTTATTCATCTTTAATATTTTAATGGTTTCCACTATAACAATATCAATTAGAGAAAAAATCTATGTGGTTTGACATTGGCACTGAAGTTGGTCAAATTGTTACTCCAGAGCTTATAAATGCCATGGGTGTCGATTTTATTTTCTATTTCCATTAGAGAACTCTTGAGTAATGCCTCTAAATAAGAGTATCAAAACCTCTTGATAGTAGATTTAATGGGAGTTTAGTATATTGGCCCATTTCTAGTTCCTGGGAGGGAAACGTTCCCATGCTCAATTCAAGGTGACGAAACTGGTCAATGAAACAAAACTCTATCTATGTACATATGTTTTATCATGATGATCATATATATACATATGATATTTCGATTATTTTTCATGTTTTTTAATGTGATGAATGATTTATATGCCAATCTAATGTTTCGTTAGTGATACAATCTGCTAATGAATTTTATGATCATGGAATATGAACAAATGTGATATAAAAAAATGATATTTGTAATAAATGCACTCTCAGAAATTGGAGATATAAATAAGGATCTCTTACATGATAGATGTTATTCAGTTAAGATGCCACCAGATGTGAATCCAAATAAACTACTAATGAATCAAGACCAAGATATATTGGCTCAGAGAGTAAATTAATAACAACAGTATATTCAGTGATATTATCTGAAGCAGGACTGATACATACGCCTCTTGAAACCAACACTTGCCATATGGATAATAAATCACCCAAGCTACATAAACAAGGACCTGGGTGTGTCTATTGGCACCATCGGCAAATCCTAGATATATCAAATCGTCCATCAATACCTTCCAAAGAAGATCAAAAATATCGACATCATTAAAGACCGATAGATATGTAGAAAGATACAATATATACAATCAAGAAAATGCTAGGACGAAGCCTAAGAAAAGTACTTATTAATATAGGGCCTATTTCTGGGCTCCACCAATTTGTTTCCCTCAAAATCAATCAACTCATAAGCTCCCTTTTTCAAAACGTTTTTGACAATGAAGGGACTATACCACAAAGATTTCAACTTGCCTGCTCCCAAGCCATATTTGTGTTGGTCGTATACTAGGACAAGGTTGCCTTCGGAAAAAATTCTAGGATGGACAACTTTTCATATTATGTTTTTACCCTCTTCATATGAGCTTTCTTGATTATGGCTACATCTCGACACTTCTCATCGAGATGTTCCAAATGAATGAGGCCTTCTTCAAGCTTAGAAGTATTGGGAAGAAGATCAACAACTAGTCTAAGGGAAGGAATTTCACATTCCACAGGAAAAATGGATTTAGACCCATAAACTAGTTGAAAGGGAGTAAAACCAGTAGCAGTCTTAACTAACATTTGGTATGCCCAAACTGTGGGATATAATATAATGTGCCAATTGGATAGAACTTTATTAATCATCCTTTGCATGAAGATTTTTAGGGATTTTTTCATGGCTTCAACTTTCCCATTGGCTTGAGGGTAATACAGAGATGAATGCTCCTGCTATAAAGCCAACTTAAGAGCCAATTCAAACATCATTTGATTTTTAAAATGATTGCCATTGTCAGTGAAAACCTCTTTAGGAATATTGGACCGGGAAATAGCTTGATTGAAGAGAAACAAGGCTCAAGTTCCAATGCATAGTGCTCAAGTTCCAATGTGTGGTGCCCAACCTATAATGAAGCATCATTCCAAAGATCCATTAGGCACATAATATAGGTAGCCTCCCTTAACATTCATAACATACGTTAATTTTACAAGTTTACCTAAGTTCACCATCGTGGTACAACTGTACCCTCATTACATGTGTCATTTTTGTAGCACACAAGGTATTTCCTAAGTTACTTTGTTAGAAATAGTTAAAGGTGATATAATTCTATGGAAGGGGAGAGGAAAACCTTTTGAAATGACCCTCAAATTCATAATAATGGTATGCTAGGTCTATAACTAGTCTGAATAGCCCTTAAAATATTTAGTTAATTTCCTACAAATCTTTTAGAGGGAGTATTTTTCTTTAATTCTACTACTTTGATGCCTTATTTATTACCTTATTTTACTGCTTTATATATCATGCCTTATTTTACTTCTTTGAGTCTCAATGTGACAGTAAATACTTTGACAGTGAAAATTACTTGCATATTGCTTGCACATATGTAAATATATTGCATGAATGAAAGAGGTTTGTTCACAAAAGGTTGTGTATGCACATTGAAAGATACAGAGTGTTGCTATCAATGTTGGCATATAAAAATTCGGTGAACGAAACTATAAGGATAGAATTGGACATCAATAATCTACTGGACTATGATCTTGGCACCATAAGAAAACAACTCCAGCAACTAGTTATTGAACCAAATCTGAATAGAGGAGAAGAAGTGTGATATGAGCTTGTAATGATTTGTTTGATGTTAGTTTCCATAAATGTAAGGCTTGGAGTAAAGGATGTTTTCACCCATATTAGTGACCATATATCACACCACTCATATTTCAATGTGCCAAAGTTTGTAGTAAATTAAAGTGCAATAATGTTTCTTATTCATCTTTAATATTTTAATGGTTTCCACTATAACAATATCAATTAGAGAAAAAATCTATGTGGTTTGACATTGGCACTGAAGTTGGTCAAATTGTTACTCCACAGCTTATAAACGCTATGGGTGTCGATTTTATTTTCTAGTTCCATCAGATAACTCTTGAGTAATGCCTCTAAATAGGAGTATCAAAACCTCTTGATAGTAGATTTTAATGGGAATTTAGTATATTGGCCCCTTTCTTGTTCTTGGGTTCACCTAGTTAGTAACTATGCAATATATCTTGAATTGAATCTCATCAGTGTCAGGCGGAAAGAGTCGTTTGTGCGGACACAACCAACCTCCCTAGGAGCCTAAGACTCTCTAGTGACAAACAAGACAAACAAGAGCAATCCTTGTCTAAACATGCATTTACTATATGGGAAATCAAGTGTTTAGATCCTACCTGTAATCCAACGCTGTTGTAGCAGTCCAGCTCCACTGATCCGGATGAGCTCCTCCTTCACTTTGAAACCTGCATACACTAACAATCAAACGATTAAATAGAACTTGATAATCTCATAGAATAAAACATATTTAACACATAGACCAAGGAGTACATGAAACAACTCATAAATAACAAGTTATTGAGAAGAATGGACTCATTTGCATTAATAGGTAACAAAAGGAACAAATACAACATGAGCCTTGGTGTTGTGCAAGTCCCTCCTAGGGTCCATCAAGAGTTCTCCTTTACTTTGACAAAGCTCAACCACTTCCAAATAGAACAAGCAAAGATGGCAATCTCTCCTCACAAGCTTCTAAATGGGAGTCCTAATTCCTGCAGCATTTACCCTTAGAAATGTATAGCTTTCAACCTCTCCTCCTTCTGGCCCAATGCCTGTATTTATAGTGCTCAAGAGGAAGTTAATCAGGTCCACCATCAATGGGATAATCCCCTCTTTGGATGGGATAGCTCCCCTATTGATGGGATAAGTTCCTCTTTGGTAGGAGTGCATGAACCATCTGGAGGCGCTCAATATACGTCGAACAACCTTCTAGAATGCTCTAGAAATGACCACAAGTGACTTTTTAAAGATGAAACTTGCGCATTTTAACCTTTTCAGGGGGACGCACCTGCACCTTTACATACAGAGCGTCCAAAGACGCAGTTTTTGTGAACATTGGGTGCGTCCCCGCAGGTAAGGTTGAGAGAACCTGCATCCCCAGAGATAAATACATTTAGAAAGACTTTCTCTCTTTTTTGGAGTTTGACATGGAAAGCAGAGGCATAAGACTTGCCTAAGAGGGTAGCATGACTGTTGATAGAGTCATCCTAACTGTAAATAGTCATGGTGACATTGTTTAGTGTAACAGATTGCCCCCTAAAGTGCGAAGCCTGAAATAGATTAGGGTTTTGTATTATCTAGGAAGGGTGAAGCGCTTTATCATTTCAAAGATTATCTCGTGGAGAGCCTGGTCAGAACCTGCAATTTTCAACACAAAATACATGTATAAGATTATATCACTACTGATGTAGGCATTCCCATACTCAGATTAAAACTTTAACTAACAGACTAACTACTCTGATACAGGAATGATCTTGCAGTACATCATAATCATAGACTTTTGTAGACACAGTATGGGCGCAACCATCTGTTTATGATTAGTCTACTTAGATAATGAATACAAAACTCCTCGCAGCCTGGATGGTGGAAACTAGATCCAGGGTCTTCATTTCTACTTCTCGAATTGGTACAATTCTAGCCATGCGAATAAATGAGTTGATGTCGAACATGGTAGAAACCACTTGATTACCAGTCGATGATGTAAACTGTTAACAAGTGTCAGAGAGACCACCAATAATGTCAATGGTTCTCAAAGCACCCAGTACAATCCATGAGATGTGAATGAATGAGTTGATGTCGAACATTTCACGAAATCCTTCGATCGAAAGTCAATGATGTAAACTGATGTCAAAGGCGAGAAACCTGCCATTGATGCATGCAGACTTCAAGGTACTGGCGATTTCTAAGTCATCTCTCTAGATAATGTGCTGATGTCGATAGAAAGCGACCCGTTGCAGGCAAGCCCGCAACACGAAATCATTGTTCAATTTGAAGAAATGTTGCTGTAAGGACTGACTCAGGGATGGTCAAATGGATGACAAGTATTTTGCGGATGAAAGTTTTTCTTGCAGACCTCTTGAACACATAACGACACGACAGATGGCTTGGTGCTGAATAACTCAAAGTTAATCCCCGGAACCCGGCTGAAGACTTTCAAAGTGGTTTGATCAACTGTGAGGTAAAGGATTTCCCAACCCAGGTGAATGCAAAGTGTCGTGTTCAAGAGTGGTAATAAAGTTTCTTTTGAGACAAAAGGTAAAAAATAGGCTCATTCTTCTCTCTTTTCCCCCACCATTTCTGGAAAGTACCTCTTTATTTTTAAAAAGCTTGAGGAGGATAACATATGCTTGATTATAAGCTCATCCTTCGGATGAGTGCAACCTAGTTTTGCTTCGAACCCTAGGATGGAGTGGTTCGTTCCTGTTTGTAATTGAACAGGTCCTTTACTGTGAAATGTTTAATGAGCCCAGTATAGGAGAAACTCGACGTTTTTCAATTTTAGAGAGTCTGAAAAACTTAAGAAGACTCCAAGTTGAACTTTTTCATAGATTTGTGTCCCTCAAGCCCGAAAAAGTATAAAATAATACCTGGGGGAACCGCTTGATCTTGCGACCAAGGAGTACTTTCATAATTAGTGTCACTGACCTGAAAAGTAAAAAGCGATCAAGGACACGTCGTTTTATTTCCGTATCGAGTTTGAAACGACAAAAACCCGGCAATCTTTTCCTGATTTTACGGTCAGAAAAGAGCTATAAGGGGACCGTCTTTTAATTCCATTTTAACGAGTGTAAAAGAAACGCTCGGCAATCTTTTCATTTTTTAGGAGTCAGAAAAGGGCTTAAAAGATGACTCTGATATTTTGGTTTGTGAAAAATGACAATTTTCCCTCTAAGTCCCTTTGTCCTGCACAAAAACAACACATTACTCATACCTGTTTAAGATAGGCAAAAATACATCGAAAAACATCCTTCCATGGTGAAAAATGAACAAATTCATCCAAAAAACCTATAAAAAGACTTTTTACAATGTCATTTTTACTGTTTTACTGTTGAGGTTGAAAAAAGGGCTTTTGGCAAGAAACTTCCCGTGGTCGCTACGGAAAATCCGACCATCAGAATCGAACACCGTCTCTTCCAGGTATTTTACAACATCCTACTCTTCAATTTCATCCGATTAAAATTGCATTTTAGGTTTTAGTTTTGTTTTTTGGGGGGGATTAGGTTTCAAAATGCGCTCCTCGGTGGACGCAGGTGCCCTTCGGGTGACCTGCGTCCCCCGACTTTTTCCTATACAGGAAAATGGTTGGGGGACGCAGCCCACCTTCAGGCCAGCTGCGTCCGGACGCCCTGTGTTGTAAACGCGGGGTGCGTCCTCCGTGAAAGGCGGATTTTAAAACCCCAATCTCCACAAATAACCATTCAAATTTCCCCAAATCAGTTCTAATCATTGTTTCTTGGTGTGTAGGGAACTCACCATGTTGGATTGGAGAGAAAGAGAGCACGAGGACATTGATTTAGCTGCAATTGAACATCAACCTTACATTGATGCCCTAAAAGAATGCGGGCTATATAAATACTGGGCCATACTTGGCAAGAGGGCTCAGGTGAGATTCTTAGAATGGCTGGTTGAGAGATGGAAAGTTCAAGAGCAATGCTTTTACATAGGAGGGCACCAGCTCGAGATAGAGCCCTCTGATGTATACTTTCTCACTGGCTTGCCAAATAGAGGCGAGCAACTCAATCTAGCCGGGACTAGGCCGGGTGGCCAATCCCTTGTTAGTCTCTGGGAAGATTGGTGCACACCTGGTGCACACCATTCGAAAGGCGTGGAGATCAAACACATCTCTCTGCGTGAACTCAAAGTTATAGCGTTCACGGTTACCAGAATTTGCGGCGCAGCCGCTTTACACATTGCTTCCGGGTCCCAAATGCGGATGGCAATTGACTGTTACCAAGGCACCATTTTCAACTGGTGTGATGCTGTGTAGGCTAATGTGAAGAGCCAACTGACTAAGGCAAAGAATGGATTACTGAAAACTTTTGGATATGGGCCTTTAGTCTTGAGCTTTGCCTTAGAGAGAGTTCCGATGCTGATCCCTCAGCAACTCACTGTTGATATCTTGGGTCCTCGGGAGCCAAAGCTGGTACGATGGGTTGCGGTGATGGCACGGCATCCTGACGAGGGCGCAACAGTTGTTCGATTTTCTGATAGTTACTTTCACTGGTTGGAGGACCAGGTTTTCTCGATCCAGGACTTTCCGTATGCCGGAGTAGATTTTCGAGGTGATCCGGACATGTTTCTTCCACAGGGAGAACGATGGGATGACAGAGGTACTTTATTTTTCACAAGTTTTCAAATTATATATATATTTTTTGTTTTTTATATATATCGTCTCAAAACTGACAGTAAAATTTTCAAAATGCAGATGTTGGTCCAGAGCGCCCAACCAACCTCCGGCCTTTTGAGAGGAGACATCCAGTTGCACCGGTATCGGCCCCACAGGACGCGGCGGCTGCAGAGGTACTAGCTGAGTTGGAGCATGATCTAGAGCGTCTGACGGCGGATATGCCTGAGACTACTATGGATGATATTCCTATCAGACTTCAGCGCTATGTAGTCGTAGTCCCTGGACCCTTTAGGAGATTTTTGCGTAAGGTAGCCCATGCAGTGGTGTCGTATAGGGAGCACCACCAGTGATTGGCTAGTCACTTTGTAGACACATGTGACATTTTTTACTTTTTGTACTTTATCATTTTTGCCGATCATAAGGTGCTTTTCAACCTATGATCGAAGACGATGTATATTTTTTGACACACTCCTATCTATATATATATCACTATTACCGGCTTATCTTGTTTAACATATGTGATGAAATTTTTTTAAATTTACTTGCATGATTATCGTAAATGTCTGTCCAACACTCGAGAAGCAATTGCATCTGCTAATGTATTTAAAGTCCTTGGAATATGCTGATATTCAATGTAATCAAATTCACGTTCCAAGAGACGCACTCTCAAAAACAACCTTAATAACACAGGATTTCTAATGGCATAAACTCTATTAAGCTGTAATACAACAAGTTCAGAATCTAACCTCACTATCAAACGTCGAATTCCAAATGAAATAGATTCGGATAATAATTCAACCACTGCACTGTATTCTGCAATGTTGTTCATTGTTTGACCGAGGCTTACCCCATGCATAGAAACTAACTCGTCAGAGGGTGAATAGATAACCCAAGCTGCGGAAGAGATATTCCATGTACTACGACAAGCACCATCATCAAATCCAATGTATGTTTGGAGAGGCGTCGACATCTGCGATATCAAGAGTAAAACCAAGATAAGCCAGAATAACGACGAAAAACACACTCGCTAAGCTAAGCACAATAACTAACTAACAAACATACTAGCTAGAAAGAAAACCTAACCTAACTAAAACTTCTCCATACCCACCATTTAAGCATAATACATCTTTAGGTAAAGTCCATTTCTAGGTTTACCCAAAGAGTCCCCATCAAAATCTACTAGCTCATAAGCCCCTTTTGCTAGCTTTCGCTTTACAATATAGGATCCATGCCACATAGGAACGAATTTTCCAGCACCTAGCTTATCGTTAGCTTGATCATATAATAGCACTAGGTCTCCCTCCGAAAAACTTCGAGGGGTCACATTTCTATCATACTGAGCTTTCATTCGCTTCGCGTGAGTCTCGATTGCCAATGTAGCGTGACGTCGAGTCTCATCTAATTTAGCTAAGTACAATAAACGTTTCTCCTCTTCTGAAGTAGCTGGGAGTAATTCGACAGCCATTTGAAGTGATGGGATTTCGCATTCAATGGGTAACACAGCTTCGAAGCCATAAACTAGCTGGAAAGGAGTTAACCCTGCTGAAGTTTTCACTGAGGTTCTGTATGCCCATAGCGCCGAAAATAACATGTTGTGCCAATTCGACCGATGAATACCAATGGTTCGTCGGATCATGATAACCAGAACTTTGTTGATAGACTCAACCAAACCGTTGGCTTGCGGATAATAAGGAGTAGAGCTATCGTGGCGCAAGCCAAGCTGGCTTGTAAGCTCAGTCATCATGATGTTTCAAAAATGGCTCCCATGGTCAGTAATGATTGCTTGTGGGACACCAAACCTAGTTATAATATGATTGAATATGAAAACTGCAGTTGTTTTGCCGCTTGCGTCGAATGTAGGCATCGCCTCGGCCTATTTAGTGAAATAATCAACCGCGAGGATGATATACGCATGCCCCCCGGCCGAGTGAGGGTTACAAGTAATAAAGTCGATACCCCATTTGGCGAATGGACCAACAACAATTATAGGGTGGAGAGGAGCAGGTGGTGCGCGCATCTTTCGATCAAACACTTGGCAGTTGTGGCACTTCCGGACTACAATGATACAATCTTTAAACATAGATGGCCAAAAGTAACCAGTGCGCAACACCTTCTGAGCTGTGGCATACCCAGACATATGATCGCCACATGCTCCAGAGTGACAATCATTCAAAACCCTCTCAGCCTCTTCGTGAGTTAAACAACGTCCAAAAACTAAGTCTGCCCCCCGGCGATAAAGTCTATCTCCAATAATTTTTATTTCTCGGATTGAAACCGAATTTTTCGACGTTCCGCCTTGGAAGCTTCAGGCTGAAAGATTTGGGTTTGGAGATAGATGATTATATCCCCGTACCATGGATCTAAAGTACTGATAAGAAACAAATATTCATCCGCAATGGACTCCTCTGCCACAGTCTCTGTGTCAGTATGCGGGAAATCACACATCAATTCCGCAAAAACTAAGGATTTCTTAGACTTGGACTTTTCGAACTCCAAGTCGAACTCTTGCAGGATAACGATCCATTTAGAGTACTTGCCCCCTAGCAGTTGTTTTGTCAAAATGTAAATCATAGGGTTGCAATCCGAAATAACTGTAGTTTTACGGAGAAGAACGTAGTGACGAAAACGCTGGACAGCTTGAACGGCTGCCAGGGCCAATTTCTCCACATGCGAATATTTTAGCTCAGTGGGAGTTAAGGTTCTACTGAGATAATATATCACATGTTCTGCTCCGAATTCATCTTCTTGAACTAACACCATTCCAATGGTGGAATGCGAAGCCGCGAGGTATAAGAAGTAGTCTTGGTTGTAGTTGGGAGGATGCAACAACGGTGCATGGGTCAACGCGTGTTTAAGTGCATCAAAAGATTGTTGGGCAATCTCGTCCCAATAGAATTGAACGTTCTGTTTCAACAACCGTGTAAAACCTTTAGTGACCTCAGCATAGTTTGGGATGAATCGACGTAAAAAGTTCGCTTTCCCTTGCAAACTTTGGAGTTGGCGCAAACTTGAAGGAGGAGGCAATTTGATGATAGCTTCGACTTTCGAGGGATCGACGCGAATGCCGGCTTTTGAAACAACAAATCCCAGCAATCGACCTGTTTCTACATAGAAAACACATTTGTGGGGATTCAACCGAATTCGATAATGCCTACACCTCATAAAGATTGCTTGTAGGTGGACAAGGTGATCAGCTCGATGGAATGAATGAGCACGCAAATCATCGAGATACGGTTGCACAATGTGCTTGATATCATGAAATGCGTAAGACATCGCCCGTTGAAAAGTGGCCCCCGCATTCTTAAGCCCAAAAGGTAATTTGCAATAAGCAAATGTCCCCCATGGACAAATGAATGTCGTTTTTGGTTGGTCGGCAGGTAGAATATTGATTTGATTATAGCCCGAAAAACCATCCATGAAGGAAAACATTTCACTCCCGGCACAATCATCAATAATTTGATCGATATAAGGTGTAGGATAGTTGTCTTTTGGACAAGCTCGATTGATGTCCCTATAGTCGATACAGATTCTTATTGTTCCTTTTTCTTATTGGCCGAAACAATATTCGATACCCAATCCGTTAACGGGATCGGATAAATGAAACCTGCTTTCAACAGCTTTTCGACTTCTGCTTTAATCGCAGCCGTTTTTCGAGGGTGAATCTGACGCAACCGTTGCCGGACGGGTTTAGCATCCGGGTAGGTCTTTATTTTATGAACAACAATGGCAGGATCGATTCCCGGCATTTCCTCGTAAGACCAGGAAAACACATCGTGGAATTCTTGGAATAGGGCCTTGTAAGTTTGGATTTCCTCTTCTGTACATGCGGCACCTATATGAATGTTCTCCTCAATTCCGGGCTTTACTGAAATATCAATGGGAATAGTACAAGAAATATTCCCTAAATTCAACTCTGAATCAGAATGTTTCATTGGATCCTGAGCGTCTTTGACATATTCAGCGGTAAAGATAGATGAAAAATAATTTTCAAATGCATCATCCTTAGGTAAAAACGAAGATCTGTGATGGAGATCTTCCCATGGTATATCGTCTACACTTAGGATTTCGCGAAGTTATTCGTCAGATGACACGACTTCGGGAAATGCTATCTGTTCTAAGGTTGAGGTGAAAAGTGATTCTTCACTGACCACATTCATTGGGTCGATTTCGGTTGAATGAGAGTTGGTAAAAGACATGACAGCTTCATAAGAAATTTCATATGGACTCAAAGGCATAGCATCACCGAACGAGTCTATCTCAGAGTCAGATGAGACAATTCAAGGATCATCATAAATAATTTTTTCTGATGTAATCATATGAATTGTTGCGAATGAAGGTTCTACGCTGAGTGGAGGGAGAGGAAAAGTTCCCAGTAAACCGGAATCCTTAACTAAACGTACACCAACGTCCCTATAAGGGATTGTCGTCTTACCGACATGCTGGATACTCTCTGAAGAGGCTGGGTCGGATGAAAAGTATGTCAGCTGATCAATAGTCACGATCTTACCGTTATGTGGAAACTTAATTACTCTGAATACCGATGAAACGACCGCCGTCATAGCATATGACCAACTTCGACCCAAAAGAAGGTTGTAGTCTAGAGGGGCATCAACCACTTCCACATCCAGACTAACGGTTTTACCTTCTACCCCTATAGGCAATTCCTGTAGAATACCAAACGGACGGAACCCACGGCCATCAAAGGCCTTAAGGATGGTGGGGGATTGGTTCAACGAAGGAGAACCAAGGGATCTCCAACATTGAATCAGCATAATACACATAGAAGCTCCCTCATCAATCACAGTCCTATGAATAGGTCTGTTTTTTACTATCACTGGAATTTGGAAAGCCATTTGATGGGGGAGACGTGGTGTACTATTTTCTAGATCGAAGATTATTAGATTTGGGTCCTGAACATCAACAGCTCCTATAGCCGACAAAAGCAATTTTCGTTGTGCTGGGCATGATTGCAGCACTTCTAACGCCGACATTGCTGAGGGTGAAACAACTAAGTCCTCAACAATGTTGTAATTCTGGGCCGCTCTCGCATGTGGATTGAAAGCAGACCTTCGAAGTACACCCTTGGCGGGCAGTTTAATTACTAAGTCCGGGTTAGGTTTCTCGATCTGTAGTGGATCGGAACCGGGAGCTGAGGTTGATGGGTTAGAGTGAGAAGATTCTGCTTCCTTACCATCAACATGATTCTTACTATCATAATCTTGCGATCGAGTCGCAATCCTCACATGAGACATCATCAAAATGGGTTCTTCACTGGCATTCGAGGAAGAACCTATCATCTTATTCTCCTGCTCCGAAAATGGATTTTTTAACACAGCAGGAGTGGGAGAACCTTTGACTATTTTCACAACCTCAGCCCGATGAGGGCAATCTCTCGTAAAATGATCCTCTTCACAAATAAGACAAGGATATCGAGGTTTGCGCTTTTCGTCATTGGTTTTCGACTTTTCCGTTTTCTCCTTTGGAGCCTTGTCTGCTTTAGTCTTCTTCTTTCCTTTCTTCTTTCCGTCGTTTTTTGATTTGACCGTAGATGACTCTACAGCGTGAATATTGACGGTAAGTTCAGGAGAAGACTCTCCTGTCGGGGAATCGGGCAAAGTGATAATAGGAGTAGTTGAAGCCTTGGAAGACTTCTTCTTGTTCTTTGTATTCACGATACCAATCATACCATCAGCGGCATGAGATCCCGAAGGAGCGGCAGCAATTTGATTTGACTTTGGAAGATCCGGAATCTTCTCGTATAACGTACCCGACTGAGAGTAAACTAAGTCAAGGTATTGCGCCTGAGCAATGACTTGCTCCTCAGTAACTACTCCGGCCTTAGCTACATCTTCAGTAATCTTCGGTAATAATGATTTAACAAACCATTCAGCTAAGATTTGGTCCGCGATAAAAACTTTCACTAGCCTTCTTCGACGTCTCCACTCATGAATGTGATCAGAAATATACGTGGACGTTGATTGTTTTAGTGAAGTTAATAACTCCGTGCCGTTATCGTATCTGACTCGCAACTGAAAGTGAGTTAAGAACGAGGTAGCTAACTAGCTAAAATTGTAAAAAGAGGCCCGTGGTAACTCAATGTACCACTTGGCCGCGAGACCAATGAGTGTATGCTGGAAAAGACGTAAGCGGATCGAATCATCCGAGATAGAATTTGAAGCACACCAGAGGTGGTAAGTCATCACGTGATTGGACAGATCCTCTCCAGACTTACCTTCGAACTTGGGTATATCGCTGGGCAACTTATTTGGCATTGGCCGCCAGAACGGAAGATATTGAATTGGATCGTTCGTTAGGCGCGTCAAGTCTGGTAAATCCAAAGTTGCGATAAACGGTAACTGCCGGTTAGGATCTCTAAAACTCTGGGTCAAAATACCGGCCCCAGGAGGAGGATATCCAGGATAACTAGGAACAGGAGTCGCATTTGGGATATTATATCCTCCTGGAAAACCAGGATTAACCAGACCGTACTGGGGTTGTTGAGGTTGTTTATAAGTGTACCCAGGATACGGTTGATATTGGTAAACCGGTTTGTTGTGGGGAAAAGTATCCGATGCGGATGACCCTATCCCTACTCTAAAGGTGACAGTCTTTAGCAACAACTGAAAGTAATGTTTTGACGTTTCACTTTATGAAAGTACAGAGAGATGGACAAATAGATTAACCAACCTGGTGTCTTTCGCTTAGTCGATCCTTATCTGCTCTCCTTGTCTCTTGTTCCCAGCTCCTAGCTCTTTTTTCCGGTCCAGCTAAACACAGATCCTGCACAAAACAAGAGAGGAAACTACAAGATACAAGTACTCATAACTGATGCATGGATTAGAGTACATCAAATATACACGTAAATACAATACATCAATGCAATACAAGTATATAGGAGAACATGCAAAACTTTATTGATAGAAAGTAACAGGGTTCTGAGAAGGTTACAACCATAGATGGCTCCAATCCAGCAGCACCTCCCCGGCAGCAAGAACTCTCCTCTTCACCTCTAGTAAAACAATCACCCAATAGCTCTGACTGCAAACCACCAGCACTTCCTTGCTTTACACAAAATTCCAGCCCCCTTAGACTCATAGAAGAGCTCTATATATAGGAGAGAAGATGAGAGGATGAGTCAGCTTGAGACTGACATGAAGCTGCCTTGTGTCCTCTCCCTCTTCAGTTAATCTTCAGTTCCTGTGTCCACTTGGAGATCCTTGCTTACACATGGTGATCAAGTACCTCTTACTCATCACAGGGCGAATCTCATGAACCAAGTGTCAGTTTGGAAGCTTCCTGGGCAGTTGACACCTTGCAGAATGACTGTGCCACTTGGCCAGTCTCGCCCAGCGCAGGTAGCCTTCATTATTTTTGACTTCCAGTGCAGGTACAAGGAGGGACAGTTGCATTCCAACGCAGAAGCTCAGTGGAGCAGCTGACATGATCCAAAATAAGCCTGTTTTGAAGTGTTTTCAGGTGGAGAACTGATTGGAAGTGTTGTTGTTTGATGACCTTGTTCTTTTAGGGGTAAGAACAACATGTTTAGGGACTGAGGATCCCTGTAATTATTGACATTCCATGCTCCATTACACGAGGCACAAAAATGTCTATAACATTTGCCCCCTAAAGTATGAGGCCGTTTATCGGGTGAAATGCTTTAGCTAGAGGGTCCGAAGTTCATTCCAGTGCTGAGGAGGTGCCCTGTAATACAATACAATACAATACATTATTTTTCATTCAATTTTCATGATCTAGCCGAGGCGGGCATTCCCATGCTTAGCTTTATAAATACATTTTGGTACATATGACAGACGATCGTCTGAAGGTAGACTGATAATTTTCTGCTGAAATTATCATCCTTTGAATAGGATGATCATCTGCTGCAATGATGTACGTGGCAAATGTTTTTATATTTCCTGAATATATATCGCAGCCCGGATGGATGAAACTAGATCCGGGGTCTTCAAACTCGTTCGATCTTCACTCCAAGTACAAGTCAATCCATGTGAGAATTGCGCTGAAGTCGAACATGGAAAGACATCGCTTGATTACCGATCAATAATGAAAACCGTTAACAAGCGCGAGAGGAATCACCAATAATGACGATGACCCTCAAGGTACTGCAGTACAATTCACGTGGCGTGAATAAAGGACTTGGCGTCGAACGCCACGCAAAATCTTCTGGTCGAAGGTCATTGAGGTATACCTGTCGCCGGAAGTGAGAAACTTGCCATTGAGACATGCAAGCTTCAAAGTACTGGTGGGGGTGTTCCTAGATCAACTTCTTGGATAATGAGCTGAAGTCGACAAGAAGCGATCCGTCAAAGGAGGGCCTTAATGAATCCCACATCAATGACACGGAATGGAGCTAATGACTTTAGTGGAGGTGAAAACAAACTGTGACATATGATTCAGGGTGGCGATCATGAATGGATGAAGGATAATGTATGGTAGTGGATGGGACACGGTTGACACTTTCAGAATGACCCCTCTTGAACATATAACGACACTGATGCGATGGATCGGTAGCATTACCCCAAATGTGGATGGTGTGGCGAGGACCATGGCGATGAGACCGGTGAATGAAACAACCCAACCCGATGTAGTACGGAGGAAAAGTGTCATGTTCAAGAGTGACTTGCTACCATTAAACTTTGATATTCTCCCAATTTTTCCCCAGTCATTTCTGACCAGTACCTCTTTATTTTTGTCAAGCTTGAGGAGGATAACATATGCTTGTTCTATAACTTGCCCTTCGGGCAAGCCCATCGCTAAGATTTAACGAGCCTAGCGATAGCGAAACTCGTTCTCGTCTAAAGACAAGTTTGTCGCTATTTAATTATTTTAACGAGTCTAACGACAAAGAAAACTCGGTCCTTTTCATTTTTAGAGAGTCTGAAAAGGTACAGAAAGTTAACTCCATAATTCCCTTTTCGTCATCTAATCCCTTAAGTCCGAAAAAGTATAAAACAATACAGAAGGGATGGCTGTTCGGTACTTTTACGAGCTGAACAAGACAAACGCTCGATCTTTTTGTGCAATAATCCCTCAGGTCCAAAAAGATTAAAATCTAGAGGAGGGATAGCGTTCCGGTCGTTTAACGAGCTGGAAGGCCAAAACTCGGCAAACTTTTCATATTTTACGAGTCAGTGAAAAGAGCTCAAAGAAGACTCGTCTTTTGAGGAACGAGTGATAAACAGGGATAGCTACAGATTCCAGGTACAAATTGGAATTTTCCAATCACGGTAGTGTCACAAGGATGGCTAGGTGAAATCACTCTTTGCAGATGTTCCTCAAAATGGGTAAACACACATATGGGGGTGGACGATCGGCCAAATGACAGTGGAGGTGATGGATGAAAACACGACCAAGGTTTTTTAAGGCTAATAGCTTTACGATCGCAATGATTGTCTACCGGGATAGGTTCATTTTTTAATGAGCTTGGACTCTGCTGGAAACTTTGCTCACACTTTTCTAGTTTTTAACGAGCATAAATTCCGTGGTAAAACTGCTCGATTCATGGTCAAATTTAATTTTTTACTTTTACTAGCTTTTCTCTTTTCAAATGTAGTACTTCATCATCAAATGCTGCAACAAATTTTGTTAGAAATGGACAATGTTTGCATGAAAACGAGATTATAACCCTAATATTTAACTTTAAACTGTGTAAAAAGTCATAAAAAGGGGTTTTTACCTCTCATTTACCATTTCATTTGCATTTTGCTTGTTGGACCTCTGGAGGTGCCTCTTCTTCCTTGATTTTCACCAGCTGATTCCGGGAGATTCTGTGGACGATTTTCGGCGCCGTTTGGACCAGGTAGGAGCTAAACCTTAGCCCTTCACTTTCATGGTTTCCTTTTTCAGTTTCATGCATGTTTTTCAGTGTTTCTGGGCCCCAGGGGTTTCATCAGGGCACCCTGGCATCAGCGCAGGTTCCCCTTTCGA
The DNA here is from genome assembly GCA_031772625.1 of Pinus tabuliformis. Lineage (NCBI taxonomy): Eukaryota > Viridiplantae > Streptophyta > Pinopsida > Pinales > Pinaceae > Pinus > Pinus tabuliformis. The sequence continues at coordinate 1,887,242,603 of CM062817.1, read as the reverse complement.
AAATTACGTTGTATTTCAGGCAGCCTTAAGGCAGACTGCGTTCCAGAGCAGGGGGAAGACTCTCTGCCTGCGCTGGGCCTAGAAAAGCTGATTTTGCATGAGATTTTTGATGATTTTTCGCCAGATTTTCATCAAAATCAGGAACTTACTCATTCTCTTGTTTGATTGTAGGGAACTTCTACCAAAATGTCCCTTACATGGCGAGAATGAGAACATGAAGCAGAGGACATGGTTGCACTCCATGACCCAGTTACGGTGAACGCGCTTCGGAATTGTGGACTGCTGAAGTTTTTCCGTATCTCTAGCATGAGAGCACAGATTTCTTTACTGCAGTATATGATTGATGCTTGGGATCCTGTTAACCAAGTATTCCAGATTAGGGGAAAAACCATCCCCTTGACCATAGAGGACATGTACTTCTTGACTGGGTTGTCAAGGCGGGGTGCCCCCATTTCTTTGTCAGGTACGGTCCGAGGGAGTAATTCCACCAGAGATTACATTCGTCAGTATTGCAGGCAAGGTTCACAGCCGAGCAAAGACGGCAAGATCAATATCCGTGACATCACTGACAGGTCTCTCAGGTCCATTCTGTTTACCATTGGTAGGATGGCAGGTAGTGCAGCTTTGCATGTTGCCAACAGGTCTTATATGCAGCACGCTTTGGAGTGTCTCCAACCGAAAGTGTTTAACTGGTGTGATGCAGTACTTGTTCAGATGAAAAGTCAATTGACCAAGGTAAAGGACGGGGGGCTGAAGAACTTTGGATTTCGTTCTATCTTGACTGCCTTTGTCTTGGAGAAAATCCCATTGATGCAACCTCAGTACATCATGCTTGATTTGCCTTCTCCGACCGAGCCACGCATGCAGAGGTGGGTTGACCATATGTCCCGGCATGCTGGTCAACCTCATATTACTTTCACTGAGTCCTTCTTTAGGTGGTTCGAGCGTCAGGAGATGGCATTTTCTGAGTATCCATATGTGGGTATGGACTACCGAGGTGATTCGGACTTGGTGCTTCCGGATGGCGAGCAATGGGGTGCTATTGGTAAAATCTCTGACCATATCATTGTTTATTGTTTTTATTCATGATGTTACTGTTCAAAACTGATTAAACTCTTGGGTGCATGCAGATGTTGGTCCTGTTCGTCCAGTAGCTCGTCCGCAATCGCCAGTTGCTGCCCCAGCAGCAGAGCCTGCTAGGAGAGTTGTTATTCGCGACCTAGGTGATACTGAGATACTTGCAGCTGTGCAGGAGCAGGTTGAGAGCCTTACTCATGGTCTTCCGGATGTACAGATTGACGAGTTACCTTTACAGTTACAGCGGCACACTATTGGCGTGCCTAGACGATGGACTCGTCTCTTGCGCATGATTGCATAGACCGTGACGTACTTTCATGAGCACCACTAGGCTAGGGTGCCCCCTAGCATCTTTTTGAGTTCTAGGTCATATGACCAATTTTGTTTTGATCACAGTACACTATGTACAAACTATAAACAGCTTTATATATTTTGATTTTCGGAGTTTAGTTCAGTTTATTTGTGATCCACTTGCATAGCACCGATGCATCTCTTTTTATATATGTCGTAGATGTCTATCTAATACATAGTTTGCTAATGAATCTGTTAATGTGTTCAAGTTTCTGGAAATATGTTGGTATTGAATTGAATCAAACTCTCTTTCCAAAATCTTAACCCTTAGAAACATTCGATAAATAGCTGGATTGCGGACTGAATATATACCAGTGAGTTGTAGTATCACAAGTTGTGAGTCTAGCCTAACAATAAGTTGGCGTATACCATGAGCAATTGTATCAGAGAGGAGTTCAATCAACGCACTATACTCAGCGATATTGTTTGTTGATCGTCCAATACACACACCTCTGAAACTCACTAACTCACCGCTTGGATCAAAAATGGCCCAGGCTGCGGAGGACAAATTCCGCGTACTACGACTCGCTCCGTCGGCATATCCCACATATGTCTCAGAATAATTCGACATGTGCAACAAACGAGAAGGGTAGATTACTTAACCGAAACAAACATTTTAGCGAAAACAAAATACAACAAAAGCACTCAGGTTACTATTTAGGCATAGTAACGCTTGAGGTACAACCCGTTACGGGGTTGCGCCAGTGGTATTCCGTCATAATCCATTAACTCGTAGGCTCCTTTTGCTAACACCCTTTTAACAATATAGGGACCCATCCATAAGGACTGAAATTTTCCTGCTCCTAATTTATCGGATTCTTGGTCGTAAAGCAAAACCAAGTCACCTTCAAAGAAGATGCGCGGTTTGACATTCTTGTCGAACTGTGCTTTGACTCGTTTCTTATGGGCTTCGTTCGCCAAAGCGGCGTCACAACGGTTTTCATCCAATTGGAACAATTCCAAGAAACGAGCCTCTTCTTCTGAGGTTCCGGGGAGGAGGTCAATTGCGAGTTTAAGAGACGAAATTTCGCACTGGATCGGTAAAACTGCCTCCAGGCCATATACCAATTAGAATGGTGTGAACCCAGTGGCATTTTTCACCGAGGTTCGGTAAGCCCATAATGCTGAGTACAGGATTAGATGCCATCTTCTCTTGTGAACCCCGATCATCCTTTGCAACATACGCTTCAGGACCTTGTTGATTGCCTCAACTTGTCCGTTGGCTTGTGGATAATATGGGGTAGAGCTGTCGTGAGATAGCCCTAGTTTGGCAGCTAATTCAATCATCATGTGATTGCGAAAATGCGATCCATGATCTGTCACTATAGCTTGCGGAACGCCGAACCTGGTGACTACATGATTGAAAAAGAAAAGGGCAGCTGTTTCGCCAGTGCTGTCCAATGTAGGCATCGCCTCGGCCCATTTGGTAAAATAGTCAACAGCGACTATAATATACCCATGCCCCTCGGTCGAGGTGGGGTTACATTGCATGAAATCGATGCCCCACTTGGCGAAGGGCCCAACAGCAACTATCGGCTGTAAGGTTGCGGGCGGTCTTCTGGTTTTGCTATCAAAGATCTGACACGCATGGCAACTTCTGACAGCTATTATGCAATCTTTAAACATAGTTGGCCAGAAATATCCTGCTCGTAAGATTCTTTGTGTTGTTGCATATCCAGATTGATGCCCCCCGCACGTGCCTGAATGACAATCATTCAGGGCTTTTTCGGCCTCCTCATGGGTAAGGCACCTCCTCAGAACCGTATCGACACCACGACGGTAAAGTGTATCACCGACGATCATGTAGTCTTTTGATTGGTATCATATGCGTTTCTGTTCCGAGTGTGAGGTTTTAGACCTAAGTTTTTGGGTTTGGAGATTAACAATGATGTCTCCATACCACTCATCGCTTACTGATATCAGAAACAAATTTTCATCCACGATTGATTCTTCTGATGTTTTATCGTTGGACGACGATGGGAGATCGCATAATAATTCCGCGAAAACTAGAGCTTTCTTTGATTTGGATTTTACAAAATCTAAATCAAACTCTTGAAGGATCGCTATCCATTTTGAATATTTGCCCCCAAGCAACTGTCGCGACAGTATATATGTCATGGGGTTGCAATCTGACAAAACGGTAGTTTTCCTAAAGAGGACATAATGTCGAAACCTTTGAATCGCTTGAACAGCAACAAGCGCTAGTTTTTCAACATAGGAATATTTACTTTCTGTGTCATTTAAGTTTTTACTTAAATAATAAATAGGATGTTCGATTCCATCGACTTCTTGCACTAAAACCATCGCAATGGTCGTATCTGCTGCAGCTAGATACAGGTTAAAATCTCTTTGATAGTCTGGGGCATACATTAATGATGCTCTTACTAGACAATCTTTCAGAGCGTCAAAGGAAGCTTGCGCAACCTGGTCCCAGACAAAAGGTACATCCTTTTTCAAAAGACGAGTATAACCTTTGGCAAGTTCTGCGTAATTTGGAATGAACCTCCTCAGAAAGTTTGCTTTCCCTTGGAGTTTCTGAATCTGAAGCAAATTTGAAGGTGGAGGCAAATTAATGATTGCCTGAACCTTACAGGGGTCGAGACAAATCCCGTCCTTAGAGACTACAAAGCCAAGTAAACGACCAGAACCGACGCAAAACACGCACTTGTGCGGATTGAGTCTTATCTTGTAATGTCGGCAACATAGAAATATTGCTCTCAAATGCCGCGGATGATCAGTCCGCTTCCGCGAATGAGCCGGAAGATCGTCGAGGTAAGGTTGAACGATGTTCTTGATGTCATGGAAGGCATAATTCATTGCCCTCTGAAACGTCGCCCCTGCGTTCTTCAATCCAAAGGGTAATTTTCGATAAGTGAATGTGCCCCACGGACAAATAAAAGTAGCCTTAGACTGGTCCTGTGGGCGGATATTTATTTGATTATACCCCGAAAATCCATCCATAAAGGAAAAGATTTCACATCCGGCGCATTCATCAATTATCTGGTCGATGAAGGGTGTAGGGTAGTTGTCCTTTGGACAAGCTTTGTTTACATCCCTATAGTCGACGCACACTCTTATTGTCCCTTGTTTTTTCATAACAGGGACAATATTCGATACCCAATCGGTTAGAGGAACCGGGTAGATGAATCCAGCATGGAGAAGTTTTTCAACTTCTGCCTTAATTGCAGCGGCTTTCTTCGGGTGCACCTGTCGAAGCCGTTGTCTTACTCGTTTGACATCAGGATACATTTTAATTTTATGTTCAACTATGCTCGAGTCAATGCCTCGCATTTCATCATATGACCATGCAAAGACATCTCTAAATTCGTGAAAGAGAGCACTATATATTTCCAGTTCTGAAGGGGAACAACTTTTGCCGACATGAATATTCTCTACAACATCAGATTTTGTCGAGATGTTTACGGCTATGGTCTCTTCAATATTGGATAGGTTTCTCTCTGAATCCACCGTGTTTACAGTATTTGTTAGGAATTCAAACACTGATGGGTGATATAGGTCGTGATGAGTTTCTTCTTCACACTCTGGAAGAAGGGAACGATGGTGGTGATCATTCCATGGTGCCCCCTCAATCATCATTGATTGTAAGATTCCTTCGTCAGTCCCATGAAATTTTGACCAGGGATCTAATGGGGTACCACATTCTTCGGACCTATCTACCCAAACGCTTGACGAGCGTTCATTTGGGCTCGCCTCCCATGCCTGAAACATTGATTGCTACAATATTTCAATAGGGCTAGGTGGCAACACCACTTGATAATCCATGACGACTTTGTCTTCTGCGACCTTCGACGAAGATACCATGTTGCATGTTGCTACAAACAGGATAATCCCTTCATGGAAAGGAGGTGGCAACGCGAAAGTTCCCATCATTGTGGGATCTTTTAGCAAGCCTACTCCGATATCTTGTATTGAATGGTCGCTCCCATGGATTCGGGGAATGCTTCTAGTAACTTGTGAACCATTAGGGAGGAAATTCTGTTGGTCGACGATCGTAATCCCTCCTTCAAATGAGAATGCGATCTTCCTAAAATATGTCGATACTACAACTGCCATGGCATATATCCATGGTCTTCCCAGTAGAATGTTATAGTCAAGATTGCCATCAATGACTTCAACATCAATTTCCATTGTTTTTCCTCCTAGTTCAACCTTAAAGTTATTTAGGATACCGTACGGAGTGTACGACCTACCGTCAAATGCTTTCAATGTCGTCGAAGATCGCGACAAGGTTGGAGATCCAAGAGTTTTCCAGCAACTCATCGACATGATACATGTCGATGCTCCCTCATCAATAATTGTTCTATGAACAGTTTTGTTGAGTGCTTTCACTTGAATAAGAAAAGCTAATTGTGCTGGTAACTGAGGATCATATCCTTTGTGATCAAAGGATACAAGATTGGAATCTTTAGGATCCACTCCACCAATTGCTGATAACAATGCCTGTCTTTGGGATGGGCAATTTTGTAGTACCTCAAGAGTTGACATAGCAGATGGCGATTGGGCCAAATCCTCCACTATATTATAGTGTTGCGCCGCTCTGGCGCGAGGGTTGAATGTCGACTTGTGGACTACTCCCTTAGGTGGCTTTATTGTTAATCCATGCGTGAGGGGGGGTACAACTTCTGCCGAAGTTGTTGTCGAACTACTGGGTTGATCTTTCCCTTTGTCGTTCGACACCGTTGGATTTCCATAATCTTTATTTCTAGTCGAGATCAAAGCATAATTTTGCTTAGAAACCGACAGCATAAGCACTTGAGACGGAGAAGCATTTCCACTATCAACCATATTTTGACCTGGGGTAGGAAATGGATCAGTCAACACAGCTGAAGTTTGGGAACTTTTAAAGAACCTCTTTAACTCAGCTTTGAATGGATAGTTCTTTGTCGAATGATTTTCATCGCATATTTGACATGGAGGAAATTGTTTCCTTTGCCCAGGGGGGTTTGAAGAAGTTTTTTGAGGGGATGACCCACCTTGTTTCTTCTTCTTCCCTTTGTTTTGTTTCTTCTTGCTTCCTGGTTGATTGGAGTTTTTGTCTTTATCTGTAGATACAACGTTTACCTCCGAAGCAAGAATTTCATGATTTGCTTTTTGATTCGAAGTCTTACGGGCTTTCTTATTCGAATCCCTTGTCGACTTAGCGTTTGCAGTTCCAATCACGCCATCACCGGCATAAGAGTCACTATTCGATCCGGGAGGAGGAGGGATTGAAAATTCCGGTCTGGGGGCATCAGGTATCTTATCATAGAGCGTGCCCGACTGAGTATATACTAAGTCCAAATATTGAGCACGAGCAATAACCTGCTCCTCTGTTACGACGCCTCCCTTGGCCACATCTTCTGTTATTGCCGGCAGAAGCGACTTTATAAACCACTCAGCTAATAGCTGATCTGGAACATAGGTTTTTACCATTCTGCGATGACGACGCCACTCATGTATATGATCAGATATATGTGTGGCCGTTGTCTGCTTGAAATTGGTCAAGATCTCTGTTCCAGTTTCGTACCTTATAGGTAACTGAAAGTGTGTTAAGAAAGTCGTGGCTAGGGAACTAAAATTGTCGAAAGAGGCTCTAGGTAATTCAATATACCATTTAGCCGCCGGACCAGTCAATGTCCTCTGGAAAAGGCGAAGCCTTATTGAATCATCATTCAAGGTATTCGACGAACACCACAGATGGAATGTCATCACATGATTCGACGGGTCTTCGCCCGGATTTCCATTGAATTTAGGAATGTCCGAAGGAAGTTTGTGAGGAATCGCTGGCCACCAATGGGCATAGGCGATTGGATCGTTCGTCAATCGATGTAAATCTGGTAATTCTAAGGTCGCCACGAATGGCAACTGTTGATTCAGGTTTGGCGAGGCGTATCCAGGATACGATGGAATCGCTTGAGCAGTAGGTCTTTGCACACCAGCATAATGCAACTGATGTTGATATGACTGATATGGTTGGTGGGCTTGGCCACTGTAAAGTGGTTGGTTTAACCCGTTCTGAATATAGGGTTGCCCACTATTTGCAAAGATCTGTTGCTCAGACCCCTGGTACACCTGTTGAAACTAAGGTTGTTGGTATTGCACCATCCATGGTTGTGAAGCCATGTTTTGCTGTGCGACACTAACCGACGGACCAAGATGCGGGGTTATAGTTCCCGTTTGTATCTGTGTCGTCCCGGCAGTTGGCGATTGTGGTTGTGTTGCAGGGTCAATTGGCTGTTGCATTACAACTTGGGGTTGACATACAACAGGCATCGATTGAACTTGCGACACGGTTACAATTGCTGGCGTCGTCGGGATACTAAACATAGGTACACATTGTTGCATGGAATATACAACTCTTGGTTGTTGGGGTAACATAGGTACCCAACTACTCGTCGTTACTTCAGTTAAACCTGAATTTGGTTGAAAACGGCCATATGGGTATCCTCCCGGAAGAGGAAGTGAAAGGGCATATTGCCCCCCATACGGTAACAATCCGGAGCTCAAGGGTATAGATTTCCTTTGAGGACTGGACGGTCTAAACTGATTCCCAAAGGGATCAATTTGTCTAGTTTCAACATAAAAAATTACCGGGTATTATACTGGTAGAATAAACTGGAACAGACCAAGTTGTCATAATAGTCCCTGGGTGGACTCCTTCTAGTTGATGAGAACTAGTTGGGACGGATGGTATGCCGGAAAACATCGTTGGAGTGACAGCAGGAGCTTCTGCTATCGCTGTGTCATTTGGCACAGTCCTAGATGTCGACGGTTGTTCAGACATTTTAAGTCTACCCAATAAACTTCCTAACGATTCTTCAGGAACTTCCAGTGGCGATAGACAAACTTCTGATGCAGAAGGAAAAAGAGCGGTACCTACTCCAAAATGAATTGGAGTATTTGCTTGCTGGTCCTCTACGATTTCCTCTATTGCAATCAGACCAGGAGGAAGAGGAAGACCATCAGGTCTGTAAAAGATTTCTGGTGCCGAAGAAGGGGTTTCTTCGACAGCGACAGTTGTTTGAACAACAAGACTTTGTGGACCGGTTTCAGATGGAACTGGTTCAGTTACGCAAGTACTTGTCTTCAGACCAGGATCAGTACAACTGTCCTTCTGTTGCTGTTGAACTTCTTCAATAGAGGCAGGGATTCCAGAAATATCGGGAGTGACCAGAATCTCAGATGTTGTTGGAACTTCTGTTCTAACTCTAAAAGGAGATTTTGACCTGGTCCAACGAGTTCGCTTTGCCCGTACTACTTTCGGTTCCGGAGACAAAGACAGTTGACTCGCGAGTCTCCCCGAACGACGGAGTTTTAATTGGCTTTCCTCCACGGTTGCGGATTACTTGATCAACTAAAATACAAAAAGGGGATTATGTTTCCGTATTGAATGAATTTTATTAGACGCTTTTAGACACAACTTTGCCTTTTCATGTTTTAAGAGTCGAGAAAAAGCTAAAGATGACTCTAGTCGCCTTCGATGTATTAACGAGCCCGAAGTGACAAATGCTCGGTTGGACCTTTTCAGTTATAGAGTTTGAAAAGGGCCAAAAGAAACTGCTCTGGAGATCTAGGCAGAGGGTGTGCCAAACCTTTCGCGAAACCACAGAATACGTTTTACGGTACGAGTGGTCGATCTTCGTGAATGCTGTGTTCACTGCATCGCGATCAGTAGGGCGGTCGACACGGCTTCCTAAGGATAAAGGATAATTGCCTATAGGGGTCTCCTAATATACGCGACGGTACGCGGGAGCTCAAATCCGTATTAGTGTTATCGTCCCTCAGGAGGAATCACCCACCTTCATAGAGATCGACAGTCACTATGTTTAACGACGCCGGAACACGTCTCTACCTAGACCTCTATTGTGAGCGTTATGTTACAATGCGTTTTTAGATTCATTCAATATATTTTAAGTTGATCTTGTTTATCAGTTTGTCTTTCAGGATCACCACGAGATGTATTGGTATAAATTCCTAAATGCAACTAAAATGATAAGCAAGCTTTCACTATCTTTTTAGCTTTGAAAATCCTAACTACTGAGGGGAGAGAGAAAACAATATCTTTCCACACAGAGCACAAAGCACAAACTAATGCACTTTCTCCTAGATCAGACACCCAAACTTATCAAAAATGCAAATGCAAGATGCATGTATTTCTTTTCTTTTCCTTTAATGTTGATGTAGACAAAAGGAAATTGTTGTATAATTTTCGAATTCAATTTGAAGCGTAAACAAACAAGTTTCGTCTAATATGAAAAGACACCTTACAGGTACTTGTTTTAACACTAAAAATATGTGAATTCAAACCATAATATTAAAAACAAACAACCTCAAACAGCCATGAACAGTAATAAAACTAGCTCTTAAGATCACAAAGACACTTTTACACTTCAGGATCTAAGAGGTCACAGCTATACTGGTTCGCTTTTCACAATGGGAACTGTAACTGAAACAAGAAATACTGAAAGAACATTCATAGTTTCATCACAAAACTGAGGCGGAATAATGTCAAGGAAAGTGGTCTACAGCAAGTACAATGACCAGCAAGCAATCAGCCAAAAATCAGTGAAAAGAGGGCCAAGACACAATGGGAAAACTGGGCAAGACAAAGGCTAACTGGACCAGCGCAGGTTCTAGTCTGCCAGTTTGACTCTCAGCGCAGTTCCCGAAGGGAGCACCTGCGCTGTAATGCAGACTGCCTGTGGACAGCCTGCACTGACACACGAGAGTTGCATCTGCAATTTTTTCCGGGTCATAAAAAGCTCAAAAATGCACTGTTTTTGCTGAAATAAAAAGCTATAGGTCAAGTACAGGCTAAGGGATGATCAAGAGGATGAAGATCTATCACAAAGAGTAAAGAGTATTTTGTAGATAAGCTCTTCAAATCTTGAATTTTCTCAGCAAATGAGCAAGAGTAGCAGTCCCTCTACTTCGCTTTTGATATAGTCAAAATCTTTTCGATTTGGTACTCTTTTCTTCAAGAAATGAATAGCAAAATACTACAAACACCAACAAGATACTAGGCTCCCCAGCGGAGTCGCCAGTTTGTTGTGGGGAAAAGTATCCGATGCGGATGACCCTATCCCTACTCTAAAGGTGACAGTCTTTAGCAACAACTGAAAGTAAAGTTTTGACGTTTCACTTTATGAAAGTACAAAGAGATGGACAAATAGATTAACCAACCTGGTGTCTTTCGCTTAGTCGATCCTTATCCGCTCTCCTTGTCTCTTGTTCCCAGCTCCTAGCTCTCTTTGCCGGTCCAGCTACACACAGATCCTGCACAAAACAAGAGAGGAAACTACAAGATACAAGTACTCATAACTGATGCATGGATTAGAGTACATCAAATATACATGTAAATACAATACATCAATGCAATACAAGTATATAGGAGAACATGCAAAACTTTATTGATAGAAAGTAACAGGGTTCTGAGAAGGTTACAACCATAGATGGCTCCAATCCAGCAGCACCTCCCCAGCAGCAAGAACTCTCCTCTTCACCTCTAGTAAAACAATCACCCAATAGCTCTGACTGCAAACCACCAGCACTTCCTTGCTTTACACAAAATTCCAGCCCCCTTAGACCTCACAGAAGAGCTCTATATATAGGAGAGAAGATGAGAGGATGAGTCAGCTTGAGACTGACATGAAGCTGCCTTGTGTCCTCTCCCTCTTCAGTTAATCTTCAGTTCCTGTGTCCACTTTGAGATCCTTGCTTACACATGGTGATCAAGTACCTCTTACTCATCACAGGGCGAATCTCATGAACCAAGTGTCAGTTTGGAAGCTTCCTGGGCAGTTGACACCTTGCAGAATGACTGTGCCACTTGGCCAATCTCGCCCAGCGCAGGTAGCCTTCATTAGTTTTGACTTCTAGCGTAGGTACAAGGAGGGACAGTTGCATTCCAGCGCAGAAGCTCAGTGGAGCAGCTGACATGATCCAAAATAAGCCTGTTTTGAAGTGTTTTCAGGTGGAGAACTGATTGGAAGTGCTGTTGTTTGATGACCTTGTTCTTTTAGGGGTAAGAACAACATGTTTAGGGACTCAGGATCCCTGTAATTATTGACATTCCATGCTCCATGACGTGAGGCACAAAAATGTCTATAACACGGTTGTTGGAAAGCATGCCTAGGTTGGTACTGTCCCTGGTACGGTTGGTGAACAAATTGAGGTTGAGTAGTGACAACCGTACTTATACCAAGCTGACCTGCAGGCATCTGGACCGTGGTTTGAATCGTAGATCCAGACAACTGTAAAGATGTCTGAGGAGTGGTTACAGAGACAGTAGAAACCGGAGCCGTCGATACTCCAGAAGTGAGTATGGTAGATGTGGCGGTAGTTGCAGCAGCCCTTTGAGATGGAGTACTAGGTGCAATTGGCGGCTGAGTAACTACATAAGTTACAGAAGTTTGAACATTTGACTGGACAGGTTGCGGTTGCTAGGGTGGACTAGAAACTACGGGTTGTCACGCTTGAGGTACCAACTATATACTTGGCTGCAACACCTGTTGACCCTGTGACGGATCCCACACTAACATTCCAGGGTATTGACCCGTAACAGGTTGAGGATACTAAGATCCATAGCCGGATTGAGGATAGGATTGATAATTGTAAGGTGTAGTTCCCATACCTTGACCATATGATTGACCTTGAGGTGGTTGATAACCTGGACCTGAGTATTGACCTTGAGGTTGATAACCTTGAGGTAAATACGGATACTGGGGTTGACCTTGACCTTGAGGTTGGTACCTTTGAGGTTGATACCCTTGGGGTTGATACCCTTGGGGTTGCCATCCTTGAGGTTGCCATCCTTGAGGTTGATATTGATACTGAGGTTGACCTTGGGGTACATATTGAGGCTGGGGTTGACCTTGAGGTATGTATTGCCCCATAGGCGCGTACTGACCTTGAGGTTGCCCCCCAGGTGGTAATTGGCCACCTTGAGGTTGGGAAACGGGAACTGAACCTGACATCATGTAAATGTCTCCTGCACCCAATGGTACATTACCACTGTTTCCAACTAATAACCCATGATCAATGGGTTGAGGAGATGCCCCTGAAAAAGTACCAGAAAGAGATTGATACCCAGTGGGAACAGAAGGACCGCCACGTAAAAAAGATTTAGAACTTTGAGAAAACACGGACGACGAATTAGCCATATTTACAAGAGTGTGAATACCTCCAGGTGGAAAAGGAGTACGAGGTGTAGAAAAACCTAGCCCAAAGTTGTCTAAATAATTGGTTGACGAAAGGTACCAAGTAGTACTTCTAGGAGGACTGTAAAAGATAGATTCACGCTCCCTTAGATCAATAGTAAGTTGATCTTCAGGATTAGAGACGCCTATTTCTTCCTCTGGAGCAAGTTCTTCGATAGCAATCAAACCAGTAGGAATATTTTCGGTGATAATTCTTTCTATTCTTGGTGAATCAGGAACACTAAAAGTCGGAGTAACAGGTTCAGATATTTCTGGTTCTTCGCCTGTATCACTAGAAGACGAAAAACTACCAACAAGCTCAGAAACTGTAACAGCTTCGGGATTATAACCTGTCTCTAAACTTTGGTAATCTGGATGGACTACCAAGGAAGATTCTCTTTCTTCAGGTGAACCTAATCTAATGCCACTAGGAGGAGTTACAAGGACCTTTAAACCTTCGTACTGACCCGGAACGTCTTCAGGAGATTCACCCCACGATCTACGGAGTTTTCTTAACAAATCTGTTCCGGTAACAATTTCAGGTGACTGGTCCCGAAGTCTACGGGACTATCTCGGTAATTCCGCCACAGCTAGAAACTTTTAACTACTACACACGAAATCAAAATAAAATTTCAAATCAAACCACCTAAAGTCTCTAAAGAACGAAACAAATTTGAATCACACGCCTAAAGAATCTAGAGCGTCAAACCAAACACAAACAATAGCCTTCCAGACCGAAAGTGCTAGTTGGTGATGAAGCCCAACATCGCTGGATTCAGTACAGAAGTGGCGGGTGGAACAGTTACCCCGGAAACCTTCTTAATGAATAGACTGGACCAAGTTCCTCCACTTTAACCGTCTCGAGTGAAGTGAACCCCCCAGAAAATCCAAGTGAGTCTAGCCGACGTCTGCTCCAGGTACAGTGGGACCTTCCCTCCACCGTCACCTCGGTAGAATCCTAAAGATAATGGTCACTAAGGTTACCAACCGCAACAAATGCACCTGGGGGAATAGTCTAAACTCCGACAGCACGCAAGGGCAGAGTAGCAAGCTCAATCCCCTTGCCAGCTCCTTGACAATAATCCAAGGTTTACCGACAAGTGACCCCTGGCTCCTCGATAATGGTTAATCTGAGGTTTACCGTTTGTAATACGTGTGTGTCTGGCGTCGTTCCCAACGAGGGGGGATTGATCCCCTCACTGGTTCGGACACGAGCTCGTGCTTCTCCTTTAAGAGGAGCTTTCCCAGAGTACAAGTGAGACAATTGGATTTATTCTATCACAAGATAAGATACTTGTTTGGTTTTGTTGTCTTGGAGAGTTAATTACTCACCTACTCCAAGACACTAGCCTGATCTAAATTGGTGTTTCAGAGCCCTAGTAAATAAAAGTTACTACGTCAATTTTACTTTAAACGTTTATTTTATGGTTTTTCTTAAAGACAAGAGGTAGCGGAAGTGAAACCAATGGTGTGTAGACTCGACTCAAACCACTACAAAGATGCACCTAAGATGATTTAAGCTACTTTCCTTTTTCAATGAAATTCTTAACTAAGAGAGTTGAGAGATGCAAATTTTATAGAAAACCACTTCCTTAGAAAAGACAATCAAAGAAACAATTCTCTTTATCTTTTCAAGCATACAAACATGACCACTCCTTACGTGCACGAAAAAAACTCTTTTTCTTTCAAAACTTTACAAACCTACTTGAAACAAAACTTTTCAAAGGAGATGTTTTTTGTATTTTCTCTTTTTAATAAAGCATATAAACCTATCTTAACAAAAAATAATTTCAAAAGCTGCAAAATGTATGAGGACTTGACTCACAAGCAAATCAAAAGGGAAATTACTCTAAGCAAACCTAACAAGGCAAAAGCTCACAAAGATGATTCTAGGTTGCTTTACTTGACCAAAATCAAATCAAGGACCAGCTAATGCAGAATCAAAAGACTAGTCAAAACAAAACTCAAATCTTTTTGTTCTTTTGGTAAAATGGAATTGAAGACTTAATCAACAAGCACTTCGAAATTTGCCCAAAAAGACAACTCAATGGTAAGTTGCTCTCACAGGTAGACTTTAGGGCAGGTCCGACTTCTTAGAATGTTGACAAAACCAGAGAGATCTAAGGCTTGACAACTTCTACCGCCAAAGTCACTACAAGACCTACTCAAAAATCAAACCCTAGGTCTTAAACTTCGATGAAATACACTAAAACACTCAATGCTATCGAAACAAGTTCAGGTGAATATCTTTGACAAGGGACTAATGAATCTGGGCAGTAAAAACTAAGAAAAAACAAAATCTAAGAGCAAAAATGCAAAAAATGGAATTTTCTAAAATTTTAGCAGGGGACGGAGGCGACCCGTTAGCACAGGTGCGGGCCCGCTCTGTGCACACAGTGACAGTGCGTCCAGGGACGCACAGTGCAACACTCAGAGGGCGCGTCCTACTGAAAAACTCAAGAAAAACCAAAATGAATCTAATCCTAAGTTAACCCACCCAAAGACAAAGTCACAGAGCCAAAACCAGAAAAATAAACCAATTTTCTCAGAGCAAAGTTCACACAAAGGAAAAGACTTTTCACATCAATGGAATCCCTAGCGGAGTCGCCAATTTGTCAGGCGGAAAGAGTCGTTTGTGCGGACACAACCAACCTCCCTAGGAGCCTAAGACTCTCTAGTGAAAAACAAGGCAAACAAGAGCAATCCTTCTCTAAACATGCATTTACTATACGGGAAATCAAGTGTTTAGATCCTACCTGTAATCCAACGCTGTTGTAGCAGTCCAGCTCCACTGATCCGGATGAGCTCCTCCTTCACTTTGAAACCTGCATACACTAACAATCAAACGATTAAATAGCACTTGATAATCTCATAGAATAAAACATATTTAACACATAGATGAAGGAGTACATGAAACAACTCATAAATAACAAGTTATTGAGAAGAATGGACTCATTTGCCTTAATAGGTAACAAAAGGAACAAATACAACCTGAGCCTTGGTGTTGTGCAAGTCCCTCCCAGGGTCCATCAAGAGTTCTCCTTTACTTTGACAAAGCTCACCCACTTCCAAATAGAACAAGCAAAGATGGCAATCTCTCCTCACAAGCTTCTAAATGGGAGTCCTCATTCCTGCAGCATTTACCCTTAGAAATGTATAGCTTTCAACCTCTCCTCCTTCTGGCCCAATGCATGTATTTATAATGCTCAAGAGGAAGTTAATCAGGTCCACCATCAATGGGATAGCTCCCCTATTGATGGGATAAGTTCCTCTTTGGTAGGAGTGCATGAACCATCTGGAGGCGCTCAATACAAGTCGAACAACCTTCTAGAATGCTCTAGAAATGACCACAAGTGACCTTTTAAAGATGAAACTTGCGCATTTTAACCTTTTCAGGGGGACGCACCTGCACCTTTACACACAGAGCGTCCAAAGACGCAGTTTTTGTGAACATTGGGTGGGTCCCCGCAGGTAAGGTTGAGAGAACCTACGTCCCCAGAGATAAATACATTTAGAAAGACTTTCTCTCTTTTTTGGAGTTTGACATGGAAAGCAGAGGCATAAGACTTGCCTAAGAGGGTAGCATGACTGTTGATAGAGTCATCCTAACTGTAAATAGTCATGGTGACATTTTTTAGTGTAACAATCAGTACGAGCCCTTGTGTCTCATTAGTAACCTTTTATATGAGTGCAACCAACCTTTTTCTTATGAATGTGGACCTAAAATTAAATAATTTTATAGGGTGAAATTTTGGCTTTAGTTTGTCCCTAAAGGAAGAATTCCACACTCTACTTGTGTCGTAAATTATTATTAGTTTATTGGGTAAAATATGTTTAACTCTATATTGATGCAATGTTTAATTTGAAGATCCATGATCTCATCTCCATTTTTGGCGTGGTTCTATCTAAAAAGGAAAAAGATTAAGATTGGTCTTAAAATATCAAACATTCTCTTACCTTTAATGACTTTTGGGATCGAATCTATGAAATAGAGGAGGAAAATGGACATAATAATCCTACATTAGGAAAGGAGCTATCCATATGGAAGAATAAAGAAAATAAATTTTAAGATTTGAATGTTGAAATGATAAGTGGAGAGGTAAGACATAATATTGTTCTAAATATTGTGAGGGGAGCTGAATCAATATTTATTTTATAGTTGTTATTTTATGCAAATTAAGATCACTTAATAATCAATCACATAAAATATACAAAATAATATTTTTATTAAAAAGAAACGACAAGGGCTCGAATCCTATTTTTACAATGAATAAAGTATAATGATAGCTCAGGGATCCAACTCTACATGAAGACTCCAATATTCAAATCAATCAGGCTCCAGCCTGTATGGTTCCAAGCTCTAACTTGGTCTTCTATTGGAGGGAATTCCTCTCAATGATTTAGGCTCCAACCCTACAGGAGGACTCCAATCCTCTAGGGATCCAACCCTCTAAAGTTTCTTCATTTCTTCAAGGCTTCAAGACCTCCAATGTATTCTTGAATATGTCCTAAAAATATATCTTTAAGAATGACTCCAAAATATTCTTTAACAAAAATCTCCAAAATGCTAGTTCAACAACCCTAATATGTGTCTCTAGGTCTCTTCATATTTTCATAAGGAATACTTTCCGAGTATACTCCAACAGGGCTTCAAAAATGTTGTTCCAAAACAATGCCAATGCTTCAAATAATGTCCAATCCAAGTGTATTCAACTCAACCTCATAGGATGACTTTAAGTGCTACTCTAAAAATGTCTATCTAACTTGGGTCTCCTCCAAATTAGACACCACAGGTCAGGGTTTTACCTTCACTCTTTAAGGTCCTCTCCAAGTATGCATGAATACATTCTTCGAGATATTTAATTATTACAAGTATGAGGTAATTATTTCTCCATAGTTTGTCTCTACATGCTATACGAAATGTCTACATTCTACTCCAAAGGTAACCTTCAAGTCCAAAATGCTCCAAGATATTTTTTCCAAACAAGGCATCAAAATGCCTTTAGAAAGTATGCTCAATGCTTCTTCATATTTCCAACAAAGGTCTATAAAGAAAAAATTCGAAAGAGTAACACTGTAAAATAATCCGAAGATTGTGCTTCTAACTGGTTATGTCTACAAGATAATATTAGGATCACTGCATAATTCACAAAGTCTCCAACAATTTAATATATTGTAGCCAAATTGTTATGTATTGATACAGAGATTAGGTACGATTTGATAGGTATTCAACAATCTCAAAATTACATTGTCAAGGTTGTTGGTCTTCTACCTCGGCTCTATAACAATATACTATGGTCTGCAATTTGCTTCCAAATTATGCTTTGTCCATAAGTATCCAACCTAGTACAATATTTTTAAATTGTTCCACATGCCTTCTAAGATGTTTCTATAGGTTGAGTGGATGTCCTCCAAAATATGCAGAATATGCCAAGGTATAGGTCTGATATATTTCACTATATAGGTCTAAGCTACAGGTTTGAGGAGGCTTCACAATTTTATTCTTCCACAAGTTTGAACTTCAAGTCCGAGCTACGAGAAGATCTGAAAAGGGTGCCACCATAGTTTTCCACAAGTCCCATAGGTCTGATCTCTGCTTGTGACACAAGTCTAATTATAATAGGTCCAATGATAAGCCTTTGTTTACAAGTTTAGATCAGGTTTCAACTTCTTATAAACTCAGCACCGAGGTTTACATAATGTATAGATCAATACCCAAACACAAAATATTCACTAACATTCATCCTTTCTTTTCCCTTTTTAGCTCCTCTTATTTCGTATCTTGTTGGAAATAATACTGAGAGGGGGGGGGGTGAATC
The DNA here is from genome assembly GCA_031772625.1 of Pinus tabuliformis. NCBI lineage: Eukaryota > Viridiplantae > Streptophyta > Pinopsida > Pinales > Pinaceae > Pinus > Pinus tabuliformis. The sequence continues at coordinate 1,887,224,158 of CM062817.1, read as the reverse complement.
AGTATTATCAGAAAACCTTTTTCATTTTATGCTCAGAAACATATACGCTACTTCAGTTAAGTGAAACAGCGTGTACACGCTAATGTGTCTAAAGAAACCAGCGTATAACAAGAAAACTTATGATTCAGTAGCTTATCTTCAGTAAATGCATCAAGACATTATTAACCATGATAGTAAAACAGGTGCAGTATAACAGAACAGATCATCACACATAAAACACACACATGAACACCATGATATAAGGTGGAAACCCAATGTGGGTGAAAACCACCTGCTGGAAGTCGTCTCTATCTTTCTTTAATATGAAACTTCAGTTTACAATCTTTTGTACTGGTGCAGCCTTATTGTTATAGACATTTTTGTGCCTCGCGTCAAGGAGCTGGGAATGTCGATAATTACAGGGATCCTCAGTCCCTAAACATGTTGTTCTTACCCCTAAAAGAACAAGGTCATCAATCAACAACACTTCCAATCAGTTCTCCACCTGAAAACACTTCAGAACAGGCTTATTTTGGACCATGTCAGCTGCTTAACTGAGCTTCTGCGCTGTATTACAACTGTCCCACTCTGTACCTGCGCTGGAAGTCAAAAACAATGAAGGCTACCTGCGCTGGGCGAGATTGGCCAAGTGGCACAGTCATCCTGCAAGGTGTCAATTGCCCAGGAAGCTTCCAAACTGACACTTGGTTCATGAGATTCGCCCTGTGATGAGTAAGAGGTACTTGATCACCATGTGTAAGCAAGGATCTCCAAGTGGACACAGGAAATGAAGATTAACTGAAGATGGAGAGGACACAAGGCAGCTTCATGTCAGTCTCAAGCTGACTCATCCTTTCCTCTTCCCTCCTATATATAGAGCTCTTCTATGAGAGCTAGGGACGCTGGAATTTTGTATAAGCAAGGAGGTGCTGTTGGTATACTGCCAGGATCATTGGGTGATTGTTTTACTAGAGGTGAAGAAGAGAGTTCTTGCTGCCGAGGAGGTGTTGCTGGATTGGAGCCAACATCATTGGTTGTAACTTCCTCTGAAACCCTGTTACTTTCTATCAAATAAAGTTTGCATGTTCTCCTATATACTTGTTTTACATAGATGCTTTGTGTTTACATGTATATTTGATGCAATCTAATCCATGCTTTGATTATGAGTGCTTGTATCTGGTAGTTTTCTCTCTCTTGTTGTGCAGGTCTTGTGTGTAGCTGGATCGACTTGGAGAGCAAAGAGCTGGGAGCAGGATACAAAGGAAGAAGGATAAGGATCAATCAAGCGCAAGACACCAGGTTGGTTGACCCTCTTTCCATTCTATCTGTATTCTCATAAAGAAGAACATGAAAACTTTATCATTCAGTTGTTGCTAGAGTCTATCACTTCTAGAAAGGGTTAGGGTCATCCGCATCGGATACTTTTCCCCACAACACTTATACCAGTACGCAGGCTACAACCTGCTGAAGGCTTCAACCTTCTCTTGTTCTCCAAACTTCCTTAGAAGGGAGCTCCAACCCCCTTTGCTCTTGTACTAGGTAAGATACTAGTACGTAGGTGCTGGCCTACAATCTTCTTTCCTTCAGGTACCACTTTCCATGCATTTTCAGACTGGATATTCCTGAAGCACAACATTACAATCTGAAGACCACAATTCATTCAACTTTCATAGCAGATTACAAAACAACCAACAAACACTGAACTACTGAAACCCTGTCAAACCCAGCCACCAGAACACAGAGCAGACTACAGAACTCTACAATAATAGTGAGACCCAGCTGCAACCCAAAAATCAAGCTCCAAAAGATATACGCTACTTCAATGAAGGCAACCCGCGTATACACGCGGTTTTACCGAAGACAACCTGTGTACAGATCTAAAAATAATTTTTCATAACTTGCAGCTATACCAGACATCAGTTATACCCAGAACTTAACATTGTGTCAGTATGCAGATCCAGGAATACGCATAATCAACCATATCAAGATAGTTCATTTCAAACCATTTGATCCCGATCTCTCCTTAGATCTTGTTCTCCATCAACCGATGAGATCTCTCCTTAGCTCAGATCAAGCAATACATCATCAACCAATAACCTGCATACTGGATCTAATACTTTATCATATATTCAAGACTTTTCAGATACACTTGCCTAATGATTTCCTTCTCCTTATATAGCCTTAGGCCTTGTTCAATACCAAGGGCCAAAATCATAGAAATCCAATACCATCAACTTCAAAACTAGGGATCAACACGTCCGTCGAGACACCAAGGTTCAAAACCATAGGCACAACTTGCAAGGAATAACTGTCGTGGACCAATGATAAGTTTTCCACATACACGAGCTTTTACTGAAGCCAACCAGCGTGTACACGCGACTTGGTATATAGTGAACCAGCGTGTATATATTTTTCTTCATACTTGTAGACTGATCATCAATTCCTTGTTGCTATCCTTCTGCACTGTGATTTTTTATCAGTGTGATTTGCCATCAACGACAATACTTGTCTCATAATGCCAACAATCTCCCCCTTTGGACTTGATGGCAACAACACCAAATCAAATCACTCTCCCCCTTTGTCATCAAGGGCAAAGGGTTGTGCTCCCCCTGAGTACATGCTGATATCTTTGCTTGGCTGCGCTGAAACATGCTCCCCCTGACTGTAGGCAAGATCTGCAAAAGATGTTCTTCAAAAGAATCAAGAATTATACACCATAAGGGACCTTCCTATCACCAAAAGACTCAATCCATACTCCCAACCAATAGGGGATACATCAGAAACAACCAATTATATTACATCATTCATCCCAGGCATAGTGGGGAAACCAACATAGGCCGTTACATGACCTTGACACCATAAAAGAGATATCACAAAAAAATACATGACATAGAGACAACAGATCTAGACCAAGACTTATGAAGGTCACAAGCAGCATCTGATACACATATTTTTAGATCAGCAAACAGGATTTCCTTTTTAGCTCCTTCTCCTGAAACCAACATCAGTTGTGTACTAGAACCAAAAGCATCTAAATGCCAACAATGCTTTATGAGACTTTAAGTTGCTCCCCCTGAACCTGTGCCTGCTGCATTCTGGCATACCCATCTTAGACCTTCTCCAACCAGAGTCTGCCCTTGTTGTTCAGAACTCCATATATGCGACTTCTCCTGCATAAAACAACGTATATACGCGGATATCCCTTACGTAACTTGTGTATACCAATTTTTCTGTAGAACAGACAAGCTTCAACAACAGGATGAAGCATCAACTACTCCCAGATTTTGTCTGAGATATTCAAAAGTTTCCCTGGGCAGTGGTTTTGTGAGAATGTCAGCAACTTGTTCCTTAGAAGGAACATACTCCAATTTGACCTTCTGCTCAAGCACTTGTTCCCAAACAAAATGGTACTTGATTGGTATGTGCTTGGTCTTTGAGTGAATGACTGGATTCTTTGAAATGCGGATTGCACTTGTATTATCACATAAGATAGAGACTGGTGAAGTGCAGGTGATTTGAAAATCCTGCAAGGTCTGCATCATCCAAAGAAGTTATGTGCAACAGGATGCCGCAGCCACATATTCTTCTTCAGCTGTAGATAAGGCAATCGAGCTCTGTTTCTTGCTGAACCAAGATACTAATCTGGAGCCCATAAAGAATGCACCACCACTTGTGCTCTTCCTGTCATCCACGCTTCCGGCCCAATCTGCATCTGTATAAGCATGAAGTGTGAGATATGTATCTCTAGGATACCATAAGCCATAATTTTGTGTCCCTTGAAGATACTTGAAAATTCTCTTCACTGCCTGAAGATGAGTCTCCTTTGGATTTGCTTGAAATCTTCCAACTATTCCGACTGCATGCATGATGTCTGGTCGGGTACCTGTCAAATAAAGCAAACTCCCAATCATGGATCTATAAGTTGGTTGATGAACTACTACTGATTCATCATTTTCACTGAGGTTGCATCTTGTAACCATGGGTGTACATACTGGCTTTGACTCTTCCATGCCATACTTCTTCAAGATCTGCTTGAGGTACTTGGTTTGAGACAAGAAGATGCCTCCTGCATTTTGTTGGATTTGCAATCCAAGGAAGTATGTCAATTCTCCAAGTAGTGACATTTCGAATTCTTTCTGCATAACCAAGGAAAAGTTTTGACTCATAGTCTCTTCATTGCTGCCAAAGATAATATCATCTACATAAACAACAAGTATTAGCAATTTGTATTTTCAACTTTTATATAGAGATTGCTATCTGGTGATCCTTTAGAAAAGCCTTGTTGGTGAAGATATTTGTCCAACCGATAGTACCAAGCCCTTGGAGCTTGTTTGAGACCATAGAGAGCCTTTTTCAATCTGCATACAAGGTTTGGATCATTCCCAAGAATGAAACCATCTGGCTGTTCAATATATACTTCTTCTTCTAAGTCTCCGTTCAGAAAGGCTGATTTCACGTCCATTTGAAATACCTTGAAGTTTTGAAAGCTTGAGAGAGCAAGGAACATTCGGATGGCCTCAAGTCTTGCTACAGGAGCAAAGGTCTCTTCAAAATCTATCCCTTCTTGCTGCGCATACCCTTTACAAACAAGTCTGGCCTTGTTTCTAATTACTTCTCCATTTTCATTCAATTTATTTTTGAAGACCCATTTTTTCCCTATGACATTTTTATCTTTTGGTCTAGGAACCAATTCCCAAGTGTTGTTCTTTTCGATCTGCTCAAGTTCTTCATCCATTGCTTTGACCCAGCATTCATCTTTGCATGCCTCTTTCACACTTTGTGATTCAGTGGAAGAGAATAATGCCAAATAGCTTGAAGCTTCTGCAATTCTTCTTCTTGTTTGTACTCCTGCTTCTTTTTTCCCCACAATCTGAGATTCTCAATGATTCTTTTGTATATATCTGGATGGAGTCTTCTCTTCTATTCTTGTCTGCTCCTATGGCTCTTCTTGAGGTTCTTCTTCTTCTTGAGGTTCTTCTTCTTCATCATTCTGCCTTTGAGGGTAGCCTTCATCTTCTTCAATGTCTTCATGATGAACTTTCCTAGGAATATATCCCTTCTCATCAACCACTACATCAATGTTGTCAACAATTCTGCCAAGTCTTTTATTGTAGCACTTGTATGCTTTGCTATGTGGAGAATAACCAAGAAGAATGCCTTCATCTGCTCTTGGTTCAAGTTTTCCAAGTTGCTCATCAGTATTCTTAATATAACATTTTCTCCCAAAGATTTTGAAGTGCTTCACCGAAGGAGTCTCACCACTCCAGAGCTCATGAGGTGTTTGAGTGTTGTTTACTCGGACATTTGTTTTATTAAGAATAATAACCGCAACATGTGCAGCTTCACCCCAGAAAGTTGCGGGAGTACCTGATTCATCAAGCATAGCACGAGCCATTTGTTGGATTGTTCTGTTCATTCTTTCCACAACCCCATTTTGCTGAGGAGTTCTAGCTGTAGAGAATTCTCTTCTTATCCCATGTTCTTCACAGAAATCGAAAAATTCGTTTGAGGTAAACTCCCCACCTCTGTCAGATCTGAGGCACTTAATTTTGTGTCCTGATTCATTTTCAACCAAGGCTTTGAAGGATTTGAATTTTTTGAATGCTTCATCTTTGTGCTTCATAAGCCCTAACCAGAAAAACCTGGAGAAATCGTCAATGAATAATATCAAATATTCTTCTCCTCGAGGTGTCCTTTTCCTAAATGGACCACATACATCTGTATGGACTAGCTCAAGAGGTATGCTGGCTGATCCTTCCTTTTCTGGAAAGTTAGTTCTCGTTTGCTTTCCAAACTGACAAGATTTGCATATAGTGTTGTCTAGAATTTTGATATCTGGAAGACCATGAACTGCCTGATATTTGCATGCTTTCCTTATTTTTGAAAAGATTAGATGCCCCAACCTCCGATGCCATAGACAATGTTCAACATCCTTGCTCAAATAGCATTGTTGTGGTCTTTCTTCAAATATGTATAGATTATTTGGAGTCCTTCTTCCTTTGATCACTATTTTACCTGTATCAAGATCACGAACACAACATCCATTTGATCTAAATATTACCTCCGTTCCTTGATCGCACATCTGACTGACACTCAGAAGATTATGCTTCAATCCATCAACATAAAAAACATTTCCAGCTTTGACCTTCTCTTTCAATGGAGCAACACCTTTTCCTTTTATGGCTGCAGAGATATCGTTTCCAAAAGAAACTTTCTTCCCCTTTTCTAATGCGGTATATGACTCAAGCTTTTCTTTGTCCCCTGTCATATGCTTCGAACATCTATTGTCAATGTACCATAGACTTTCTTGACCTTCTGCATAAAAGGCTATCCCACATCTTTCTGGTTGTGGTTCCTTTATTCTCCATGTTCTGACATTTGAGGTTTGTTCCTTCTGAGTTGTCTTCCGGAACCTGCTCCTGCATTCAGAGTCTTCATGACCAAAGTTATTACAAATAGAGCATTCAACTTCATTTTCAAGAACCAAAAAGTTGTTATAAGTCCTTTTCATGATTCCAGTCATTCTCCCTTGCTTTTGAGCTTCTCTAGTCATGATTGTCTTGTAGGCAACACATTGAGCTGCTTTGTGACCGAATTTATGGCAAGAAAAGCATTGGCCATTAAAGAAACTTCTGCGATAATCAGATCTATCATCCAACCGATTGTAGCTTCTATTCACATTCATTCTTGGAGCAAATTGGGAAGATTTTACCTGTGGCTGATTGTAGCTTCTGTTTGTCCTTAAGGCAGATTGTCCCTGAATTTCTTGATGGTCTTTATTTGTTCTTGAGGTAAACTGTCCTTGATTCTCCTGATGACTTTTATTTGGCCTTTGATCACTTCTCCTTGCTGCATCAAGATAACTTTTAGAGGTTGAGGCTTGAGATGTTTCTCCATTATATCCCAGACCTGTCTTGATCAGAGGAGATCGCTGCACATTGATAATCTCATCCAAGGTTTCAGATCCTTTAACAAATTTGAGATTAATCGCTTTTGTTTTATCAATCTCCTTTCTAAGACAAACAATCTCACATTCCAATTTTTCAAGATGTTTTTCCTTTTCAGTCAGTTGACATTGTAGAGAATCAATAATAGCACTTTTCTCTTCTAAGCAAACTTTGAGATTATTCATTTCTTCATAAAAGCCATCTACATCTATAGCATCCATGTAGTAATCATCTTCAAAAGCCAATAAAATTTTATATCTATTACCTTGTTCATCTTCGTCACTATTTGAAAGACCATCACTATCTTCATGAGTGTAATAGATTTTCTTCTTTTCATTCTGTTTCTTGTTCCATTTAACAGGTTCCTTTCCCTTGTCATTCTTATCTTTGTGAGGACATTTGGCAGCATAATGACCTACTCTTCCACAAGCAAAACATTTAAAAGGTAACTTACCTCTGAACCTTCCAGAACCCCTTTGAAGATTTCTAACAAAATTTGATTCTTCTTCTTCATCTTCTGGCACGTGACTTGCTTCATAATAATCTTCTTTGCCTGAAGCCTTGAAGGCAAATTCTCCTCTGTTTGATGGACCTCCCTTTCTCATTTCATAAGCGGTTAGAATTCCATGAAGCTGAGACATAGTAAGAATTTGCAGGTTTTCCTTTTCTTCTATGGCACACACTTTAGATTCAAATTTGGGGGCAAAGATCTTAAAACCTTTTCAACCACAATAGCCTCTTTTATTTCTTCACCCAAGTTTTTCGTGCAATTAACAATCTCATCTACCCTAAGGAAATAGTTAGCCACACTCTCATCATTATACATTCTGAGAGTCTCATACTTAATCCTGAGAGTTTGAAGTTTAGCACGCTTTACCTATTCGTCTCCTTCATAGCTCGTGACAATTTTGTCCCATATTTCTTTTGCAGATTTATAGTGCATTACCTTCATGAATTCCGATTGAGATATACATCCCAATAGAGTATTGACTACTTTCGCATTTGTTTCATATTTCTTTTTCTCGTTTGCATCTGTAGGAGTAGCTGAAGGAAAAGTGTAGCCTGTATCTACGATGTCCCAAACTTCTGTACCAAGAGATTGAAGATAGGCAGTAACTCTTACTTTCCAATAATTGAAGTTTGTCCCATCAAAAACCAGTGGCCTCATTGATGCTTCTCTCTCGTAGTTGCTCATGATGAACGATCTACCTTCAAGCGATCAAGCTTCTCTGAAGGACCTGCTCTGATACCAATTGTTGGAAATAATACTGAGAGGGGGGGGGGGTGAAATTAGTATTATCAGAAAACCTTTTTCATTTTATGCTCAGAAACATATACGCTACTTCAGTTAAGTGAAACAGCGTGTACACGCTACTGTGTCTAAAGAAACCAGCGTGTAACAAGAAAACTTATGATTCAGTAGCTTATCTTCAGTAAATGCATCAGGACATTATTAACCATGATAGTAAAACAGGTGCAGTATAACAGAACATATCATCACACATAAAACACACAAATGAACACCATGATATAAAGTGGAAACCCAATGTGGGTGAAAACCACCTACTACAAGTTGTCTCTATCTTTCTTTAATATGAAACTTCAGTTTACAATCTTTTGTACTGGTGAAGCCTTATACCAGTACGCAGGCTACAACCTGCTGAAGGCTTCAACCTTCTCTCATTCTGCAAACTTCCTTAGAAGGGAGCTCCAACCCCCTTTGCTCTTGTACTAGCTAAGATACTAGTACGTAGGTCCTGACCTACAATCTTCTTTCCTTCAGGTACCACTTTTCATGCATTTTCAGACTGGATATTCCTGAAGCACAACATTACAATCTGAAGACCACAATTCATTCAACTTTCATAGCAGATTACAAAACAACCAACAAACACTGAACCACTGAAACCCTGTCAAACCCACCCACGAGAACACAGAGCAGACTACAGAACTCTGCAATAACAGTCAGACCGAGCTGCAACCCAAAAATCAAGCTCCAAAAGATATACGCTACTTCAATGAAGGCAACCCGCGTATACACGCGGTGTTACCGAAGACAACGTGCGTATAGATGTAAAAATAATTTTTCATAACTTGCAGCTGTACGAGACATTAATTATACCCAGAACATAACATTGCGTGAGTATGCAGATCCAGAAATATGCATAATCAACCATATAAAGATAGTTCATTTCAAACCATTTGATCCCGATCTGTCCTTAGATCTTGTTCTCCATCAACCGATGAGATCTCTCCTTAGCTCAGATCAATCAATACATCATCAACCAATAACCTGCATACTAGATCTAATACTTTATGAGATATTCAAGACTTTTCAGATACACTTGCCTAATGATTTCCTTCTCCTTATATAGCCTTAGGCCTTGTTCAATACCAAGGGCCAAAACCATAGAAATCTAATACCATCAACTTCAAAACTAGGGATCAACACGTCCGTCGAGACACCAAGGTCCAAAACCATAGGCACAACTTCCAAGGAATAACCGCCATGGACCAAAGATAAGTTTTCCACATACACGCGCTTTTACTGAAGCCAACCAGCGTGTACACGCGACTTGGTATATAGCGAACCTGCGTATACGCGACTTGGTATATAGTGAACCTGCTTGTATACGCGACTTGGTATATAGTGAACGAGCGTGTATATATTTTTCTTCATACTTGTAGACTGATCATCAATTCCTTGCTGCTATCCTTCTTCATTGTGATTTGTTATCAGTGTGATTTGCCATCAAGGACAATACTTGTCTCATAATGCCAAAAAAATTCCAAAGAGTAACACTGTAACAGTGTAAAATAATCCGAAGATTGTGCTTCTAACTGGTTATGTCTACAAGATAATATTAGGATCACTGCATAATTCACAAAGTCTCCAACAATTTAATATATTGTAGCCAAATTGTTCTGTATTGATACAGAGATTAGGTACGATTTGATAGGTATTCAACAATCTCAAAATTACATTGTCAAGGTTGTTGGTCTTCTACCTCGACTCTATAACAATATACTATGGTCTGCAATTTGCTTCCAAATTATGTTTTGTCCATAAGTATCCAACCTAGTACAATATTTTTAAATTGTTCCACACTCCTTCTAAGATGTTTCTATAGGTTGAGTGGATGTCCTCCAAAATATGGAGAATATGCCAAGGTATAGGTCTCATACATTTCACTATATAGGTCTAAGCTACAGGTTTGAGGAGGCTTCACAATTTTATTCTTCCACAAGTTTGAACTTCAAGTCCGAGCTACGATAAGATCTGAAAAGGGTGCCACCATAGTTTTCCACAAGTCCCATAGGTCTGATCTCTGCTTGTGACACAAGTCTAATTATAATAGGTCCAATGATAAGCCTTTGTTTAAAGGTTTAGATCAGGTTTCAACTTCTTATAAACTGAGCACCGAGGTTTACATAATGTATAGATCAATACCCAAACACAAAATATTCACTAAAATTCATCCTTTCTTTTCCCTTTTTAGCTCCTCTTATTTCGTATCTAAGTTCTTATATTTCTTGACCAAATTGGTGGTAAAATGGACGAGTATGTCTATGTGTTTACACTTGTTTGCATATGTGAAAGGACATATGTTGTAGTCTTGAGCCAACCTCTATATTAAAGCTGACTTTGAATTATCTATTTTACGTAGAATAATATGAGAAGGAATTTCCTTTGGCACAGGGCATTTCTTCAATAACGACATGGTTGTAAAAAAACCATAAGTATACCCACTAATGAATTATGTTGTCTTCAATTTACATAGTTTAGACTCATAATTCATGCTCGTTGTGGCAACACATAAATCATCCTTCAAGCATTTCTCCATGCATTTCTTAGAGCTTGTATCATTATGATAAGGATAAAGGAAATATATAACAGTTCTCTTCACTGTATGTATAGTGACTCCCCCTTCTTCCTTCCAAGCACCAAGAGGCACCAATTTTAAACATCCATTTCCAGGATTATTAAACACCATTATTTTATTAGATATGCTTTCAAAAGGGAATTCACAAATATGTCTCTTATAATTAAAAATACAGACACCATAAACAACATAGGTTACAAAAACAACACAAATGCCACACTCATTCTCTGCAACATTCCATCCAAATTTCTAATTTACTTTAGCTTCTTGAAGTTTTGTTCTATTTCTTGACTGCAGAGTCGTCAATTCAATTCCATGTGTATGACATAATTGTATGATAGAATTATTAGTTCTTGGAATCCTTTCCAATCAACCCTAATGGAGAGAAAAAGTCTTGAATGGAAGTATTGAGGTATATCAAATCATAGCATAGACCTCTTTTCCATTTCTACTAAAATGGAAAACTTATGATTATGCCACTAAATTCTAGGGTTTGACAGTGTGTTTTTTTTATGCACCTAGGGCTTTATCACCATCATATACTTATTTATATAGGACATATTAGAGCTTGCTTCATCTAGGGGCTATTAAAGAACGTTTCATTATTAACATCAATGACAAATTTATCCAACACATATTGTTTCCATTATAGACTCTCATGTTTCTATAAAGAAGTGAAGAAACTTGTATGACTCCTACATAGAATTGAAGCTTATGCAACTTCTATGAAACTCTTCAACCTAGAGATGACACATGATGACCCCATGGTATTGGATTTTTAGATCAAAACCTTCATGAATGCCATGTATTCCACTGGAGTGAAGTCATATTTCACTCTCAAAACCTTCATCAAGGCCCTCTACCATACATACTATCACTACATTGAAATTAAGAAAGTTGACCAATTGTAGCCTATTGCATTTGACTGTTGGTGGAAAATGTTGTATAATGTGAGAAAGAATTTGGAAAGAGTGAGAAAATAGCTCAACCCATTGGAAATACCACAATGCCTTGCTAAGAAAGGGAAGAATCAATCACATGATTCTTCTAGAGGATAAAGTGGTTGAAGAGGACATGGAAGAAATAACTTCATATGTAGGGGGTAGACACAACCAAGGCAAGATACTTGATGTTCAGTGTGATCATGGTGGTAGAAATGGACATGATGTATTGACATGCAAAATCCATTTGGAGAATATCAAAGACAAATAAGATAAAAATGAAGACAAAGGTAAAATACAGAATCCCATGAATGGTAGAACACTTAAATATGCTTATTACATTGTCCCATATAATATTATTGGAGTAATTGAATATTTTTTTCATACTTCATTTGCTTAGTTGCTTGAAAAGTGTGCAACATGTCACGTAACATTATGGATATACTTCTTTCAATATTTTAGTTACAATGCAAATGACAATGTATTTTATAGATATAGTCTCAAGTCACATATTCCTTAAATTTTTGCATGATTGTTATAAATAGAGTAGAGGATGGATGAATGTGAAAGCTAAAAGAGACATATTCTAACACACAAAATTCTACATACATCTCTCATTACAATTAAGGCACTTTGACATCTAGTGTTCCATGGCATACTATATTTGGAAATATCAAAATTTCGACAACCTTCATTTAGTGAAAAACAATTATGTTTTATGTTTTCATACATAGGAAATTAAATTAACTTGATGTATGCATCCTTGGTAAACATAAGAAACACCATATCCAAGACTTTAGTTCTATATCATGTATGAAAATTGGACTAAGATATTATGATTGTTTTGGCCCCTTGTCTTTGATCAATATATAAAATCTCTTTTTGAAGCACAACCTATCCTTCATGAAGCTCATAAAGTTCCAATCATTGCATAAGATCAACAAGATCATTTAAATGATGTCATTAAGAGGATTGGACTCTTGAATTTTGATGCAACACCATCCCAATGAGTGAAGAAACTTGGACCATATTATAGAGGTCAATCAATATGGCTCATTAAAATACTTGAATTTGTTTATTTTGTTGAGGTTAGAATAACTGAACCAGAGGTTCAATCATACACTATGGAGGTTCTTGATTTTTGTAGCTATGGTTGGTATTGCTAATTTAAAAAAAAAAACAAAAACAAAAAAACATTAAAAATAAAATAAAAATATGGGAGTATTCAAGAAAGCCACTTGTAGAAAACCAGATTTTTTTAGTTTAAATTATCTATTTTGATAGAAAATATTTTTATCTATAATTACTTAAATTTCTAAAAATATCTTTATTTTGCACCAAAATATATTTCCCACATTATTTCTACTTGGTTCCTAAATAATTCTTGAAATTTCTGCAATTACTAAAGCTGAAGGCCTATGAAGAAAATAATTTAAAATTTTGAAACGAGACTGACGTGATGACAGATCTTGTGAGAATATAATTTTGTAAGATAGAGCTCCAATGTCATATCTTCTCAATTTTTGAGTCAGACATTGTTTAAAAATGCAAAATGGCTTTAAAAAAAAATCCAAAATGGATTAAGAAACAAGGTAGAGCAATATTTATTATTTCCATCAGCCAATATACTAATGGAACTTTTGTTGAAGTTGCATACTAATCTTAAAATGATTAATTAAAGATGTTGTAGACATATCAAAGTTATATAAATAACACGTTGTACTTTCAAAAATGAAATCACTTTATAAAAATACAGAACTAAAGCAAGAGATATGTGAACTCTGGATGCGCAGAAGAGGAAATAATGAAAATTGTTGTCAAAGGATGAAGAACCGCAACTAAAGGACTTCTTCCTAGAGAGAAACCCCTCACCGTGTAAATATAACAATCTAAAACTGTAACATTAAATTAATCCACATATTTGTGATTCTGTAACAATATAAGCAAACTGAGAACTACAAACTAATATTCAACTTGGTTCGCTAATATTCAATCGATTAAGTTGAGAACTACAAGCTTGGATTGGAGTAACACCACCTTACATATGCATATTGGACATGAATGGTTATGATCAAACCATAACAGAATGCATGTGCACGGTAATTGTTTTACATAATCCTCCATGGAAAATGTTTCGTGATAGATAGGGCACATTCCCACATCCCCGCTTTCCTTTTCTTGGCGATTTATAACTACTGGAAATTCATTGATTGCTGCACGAACACTGTTATTTACGCACAATTCCCCTTCTTCTGAGTCATCTGAAAAGTCAGTGATGCCAACATCGATAAATTCATAATTATAATGGAATTTATATGTATCGTTCTGAAGATGTCATTTGATATCACGCCACATGAATTTGGAATTCCAAATAATTTGATTTCTAACGATTCCATTGCTCTATGGGTAAAAATCATCTATATCTATGATAACAATTACATTCTCCTCCAATATAGTGCTTTAAAGACTGAGGAGACAAAGCATGAATTCACACATAAAACATGAGTTGTGTCCCTTCGATTTATCAAATAAGACATCATGATTACAATGAACCCTTTAGAGGGTATTTATATTTTTAACGACTTGCCTTGACATGCATGCACATGCAACCACATCTCTATTGATGGAATTTTCTGATAAATACCATAACAAACAGACAAAAATCGCACTCTGTTTTTACACAGAAAAACAGAAAAATTCGCTTGCTGGAAACTGTGTTTCAGCAACACAGTTTTTTTTGTTCAGTTGCTGAAACAGGTGTTTCAGCAACGGTGTTTCAGTAACGGTGTCAGTATAACAGCAACAGGAAAAATTTAACTTGTATTTATCAAAATAAGCTAACTGTTACAGATTTGTCTTCCTCATACAGAGGGAATTTCAAAACTTCTATTGCTGAACATCTACTTCAGAAATTCACTAAGGAACGATTCTGTTCCACACAGATGAACATAAAAACAAATTACATTCAAATTTCTGCACTGCTGTGCATTCTTCCTCTTCTTCACGCTGTTGTGTGCTTTCCTCTGCTCTGTGCGATTCTTCAGCTGCTGCTGCTGCTTCTTCTCTCTAACTTTAAAAACAGAACTGCTGTGCGGTATTTATAGGCTGAAAAATATCTGATTTAAAACAATAAAATATTACAAAATATCTTCTAATGTTTATCACTGAATTTCTTGCAGCAAGGCGGTGATGCCTTTATCAAAATCAAGTCGGCTGTCTGCAGGGGAAATCAGCTGAAACTTTAATGCATATTTATGTGCAAAAATATCAAAGGCGACTTGGCTGCACCGAACACCTTTAACATTTACTGCAAATCAGATTCCTGTGCAGCTGTTCATTGTTGCAGTTGGAATTAAATTCCAACACTCCCCCTTAATTTCAACTGCTGCATACCCAGACATTTTCTGAAATGATCAAAACCTTTCTTTGCTAATGGTTTTGTCAAGATGTCTGCAAGCTGATCCTCTGTTCTACAGTGCTGCAAAACAATCTCACCATTGTTAACCAATTCACGTATGAAGTGATATTTGGTGTCTATGTGCTTTGTTCTTTTATGAAAAACAGAGTTTTTAGACAATGCTATTGCTGAGCTATTGTCACAGTAAATGGTTGTGCCATTTTCTTGTTCATGACACAAATCTTTGAGAACTCTTCTCAGCCATACTGCTTGGCATGCTGCTGCTGTTGCTGCCACATACTCTGCCTCTGCTGTTGATAAAGCCACAACTGGTTGCTTCTTGGAAGCCCATGAGATGGCTCCCGATCCCATATGAAACACATATCCCGATGTGCTTTTCCTATCATCAACACTTCCAGCCCAATCACTGTCAGTGTAACCTGTCAACATGAAACTTTCAGAACAGGAGTATAAAATACCAAACCCCTTTGTTCCATTCACATACCTTAGAATCCTCTTGGCTGCCTGCCAATGAGTCTCTTTCGGTCTTTCCATAAATCTGGAGATTAAACTCACAGCGTGCATAATGTCCGGCCTAGTTGCAGTCAAGTACATAAGGCTGCCAACTATGCTCTTGTACAATTTTGGATCAAAATATTTGCTGCTGTCTTCTTTGGTTAATTTCAGCCCCACTACTGTTGGAGTCACAACAGCCTTGCTGTTCTGCATGTTAAATCTCTTCAAAACAGCTTCTACATATTTATCTTGAGAAATGAAAACACCATTTTCACTTTGGTCTACTTCAATTCCAAGAAAATATCTTAAGAAGCCCAAGTCAGTCATTTCAAATTCACTTTTCATGACTGCTTTAAAATCAGCAATGAGAGAAGCATCATTGCTAGTAAAAATCAGATCATCTACATATAAAACAACAATAATAATCTTACCGTCATTCTGCTTTATGTAGAGTGTGGGTTCACCATCACACTTAGCAAACCCATTCTCAATCAGATAAGCATCAATTCTGCTGTACCATGCTCTTGGAGCTTGCTTCAGCCCATAAAGAGCCTTCTTCAGTTTACAAACTTTATGCTCTTGTCCTTCAACTTCATAGCCCGGAGGTTGATCAACATAAACCTCTTCTTTTAACACTCCATTCAGGAATGCAGATTTAACATCCATCTGATAAATCTTCCATTTGTGTTGTGCTGCAATAGACAACACTGTTCTGACTGTTTCCATCCTTGCTACTGGTGCAAAGGTTTCATCATAGTCTCTGCCTTGTTGCTGCTTGTAGCCTTTCACAACAAGCCTTGCTTTGTGCCTGTCAATCTTACCTTCAGCATTACTTTTGGTCTTATAGACCCACTTAACTCCAATGGCATCCTTGCCTTCAGGGAGGTCCACTAACTCCCATGTTTTACTCTTCTCAATTGCACCAATTTCTTCATTCATTGCTTCAATCCATTTATCTTCATTTACAGCATCTTCAAAATGGATTGGGTCATCAATATGACAATACAAAGCAAATAATGAATTCAGACCGGTATTGTTACTTACCTCTCCTTGTTCATAAATCTCATTCAGATTTCTGAATCTTGGTCTTCTTGGTGTGCTTGGAGTTCCATCCGAACTTGAGGGTGTATTTGATCCCTGTGGTGTTTCAGCAGTTGCTGTTTGTGGTGTAACAGCAACTGTTCTTCCTTGACTTCTCAAGGCTGTTCGGATTCCAGCTTGTGGTGTGGTTTGTTGTACTTGCTGTGGTGTAGGAGGAGCCACCAAGGAAGGATTATTTGCTGCTGTCCCTTCCTCTTCTTCTTCATGAGACACAATTGTCTTCACATTCACTGTTTTATCTAAGCTTCCATCCCAAGCTTCATCTTCAATGAACTGCACATCTCTGCTTACTATTAACTTCTTGGTGGATGGATTATAGAGTTTGTATGCTTTTGACTCATCACAATAGCCAATAAAGACACACTTCTCCCCCTTACTATCAAGCTTTTTTCTTAGCTGATCTGGGACATGTGCATATGCCACACAACCGAATACTTTCATGTGAGTGACAGTTTGCTTTTGACCACTCCATGCCTCTTCTGGTATTCTGTTCATGACAGCTTTAGTTGGGCATCTATTCAAGATGTAAACTGCGCAAGTAACAGCTTCTGCCCAAAACTCATACGGCAAATGTTTTGCCTTCAGCATACTTCTGACCATGTCAAGAATGGTCCTATTCTTTCTTTCAGCAACACCGTTTTGCTGAGGTGTATACCTTGCTGTGAACTGCTTTTGTATGCCATTCTCTCTGCAAAAACGCAGAAATTCTTGGGAGATGTACTCTCCTCCTCTATCTGTTCTGAGCACTTTGATATAATGCCCACTCTGTTTTTCAACAAGAGTTTTGAAGTGGCGGAATTTCTCAAACACTTCACTCTTCTGTTTCAGCATATACACCCATGTCTTTCTGGTGTAATCATCAATAAAAGTTAAAACATATCTATTTCCAGCAAATGATGGTATTTGCATCGGTCCACACACATCAGAGTGAACAATTTCCAAGGGTGCTTTTGCCCTTATACTCTTTCCTGCTGGAAAGCTTTCTTTATGTTGCTTGCCCAAGATGCAGCCTTCACAAAGGCTGTCCGGTTTCTCAATCAACGGCAATCCCTTTACCATGCCCTTTCTGTGCAACAGATTCAGGCCTCCAAAATTGAGATGTCCAAATCTCAAATGCCACAACCAGTTCACATCTTTCACCTGTTCTTGAAAGACTTCTTGTGTTACAGCCGCAATAGTTCTGCCTTCCTTCAAATCTGCCCTGAGTTTGAGAGGAAACATTCTATTGCTGGTCATCTGCACCTGTGCAATGATCTTCTTACTTGGAGGTATGTCTCTGATAGTACACAAATCATCTTTGAAGAACACGTTGTAACCTTTGTTCATGAGTTGTCCAATGCTCAAAAGATTACATTTCAGACCAGGTACATAGTATACAGCTTGCACAGTCATCTGTTCTCCATTTTTTGCTCGGATATTGACACTGCCCTTACCCTTGACAGTTATCTTATCATCAGTCCCTGTTGTTACCTCAGATTTCACATTTTCATCCAGATTGGCAAACATTGCAATATTTCCAGTCATGTGATTACTACAACCTGAGTCTAAGAACCAAAAATCATCTTGTTTGTCTTGTGCTATGTTACATGTTAACAGCACATTCTTTGGGTTCTTATCTTCTTCATTTGCAAAATTAACATTCTGCCTATTGTTCATGTCATTTTGTTTTTTCTTGCATTCATTGGCATAGTGCCCAAATTTTTTACAATAATGACATTGGACTTGGGAGTTGTCATACCTTTGTCCATGAGCTTGCTGTTTGCTTGAACCTTCAGCTTGGTTCTGATTGCAGCTCCTTCCGCTTGTGCTAGCAGGGTAATTTCTGCCTCTGTTTTGGCTTCTACCACGACCTCTGTAATTTGCTCTGCCTCTGCCTCTTCTTTGGCCAAAAGACATCTGAGTCTTGAATGCTTGCTCAAAAGAGGAATCTGTTCCTCTACTCAGTCTGTGTTCATGAGACAACAGAGAAGCACTCAGCTCATCTACCGTGAACTGTGAGAGATCTTTTGTTTCTTCTATTGCCACCACAATAGATTCAAACCTTGAGGGTAAACATCTCAAGATTTTCTCTACAACCCTTCTATCTTCAAGAATCTCACCATGAGACCTTATCTGGGTTATCAAGCCAATAACCTGGGTGAAGAATGAATCTATTGTATCAGATTCCTTCATGCTGAGATTTTCAAAGTCTCTCCTCAACATCTGCAACTTTACAGTCTTCACCTTCTCCATGCCTTGATAGACAGTTTGGAGAATATCCCATGCCTCTTTGGACTTTTTTGCTGCTGCAATCCGCGGAAAAACACTTTCATGTACTGATTGGAAGAGGAAAAAGAGGGCTTTGGCATCCTTCTTTCTGTCACCCTTCAACTGGTCTCTTTCTGCTGCTGTCAAAGCAGCCAGTGCTGTTGCATCTGCAGGTTCAACATAACCTGTTTCAACCAGCTCCCATATTCCTTGAGAAGCAAACAATGCTTTCATTGTTATGGACCAATAACTGTAATTTTTCCCATTAAACTGAGGTAGTTGGGGATTTGTCAAACCTGTTCCAGTATCTGCCATCTTAACCTGTACTGGTAAAGAAAAGATACTGACTGTATTTTGAAAAACAAGCAAAAAACTTTCTTGTAGCACTTGTATGCTTTGCTATGTGGAGAATAACCAAGAAGAATGCCTTCATCTGCTCTTGGTTCAAGTTTTCCAAGTTGCTCATCAGTATTCTTAATATAACATTTTCTCCCAAAGATTTTGAAGTGCTTCACCGAAGGAGTCTCACCACTCCAGAGCTCATGAGGTGTTTGAGTGTTGTTTACTCGGACATTTGTTTTATTAAGAATAATAACCGCAACATGTGCAGCTTCACCCCAGAAAGTTGCGGGAGTACCTGATTCATCAAGCATAGCACGAACCATTTGTTGGATTGTTCTGTTCATTCTTTCCACAACCCCATTTTGCTGAGGAGTTCTAGCTGTAGAGAATTCTCTTCTTATCCCATGTTCTTCACAGAAATCGAAAAATTCGTTTGAGGTAAACTCCCCACCTCTGTCAGATCTGAGGCACTTAATTTTGTGTCCTGATTCATTTTCAACCAAGGCTTTGAAGGATTTGAATTTTTTGAATGCTTCATCTTTGTGCTTCATAAGCCCTAACCAGAAAAACCTGGAGAAATCGTCAATGAATAATATCAAATATTCTTCTCCTCGAGGTGTCCTTTTCCTAAATCGACCACATACATCTGTATGGACTAGCTCAAGAGGTATGCTGGCTGATCCTTCCTTTTCTGGAAAGTTAGTTCTCGTTTGCTTTCCAAACTGACAAGATTTGCATATAGTGTTGTCTAGAATTTTGATATCTGGAAGACCATGAACTGCCTGATATTTGCATGCTTTCCTTATTTGTGAAAAGCTTAGATGCCCCAACCTCCGATGCCATAGACAGTGTTCAACATCCTTGCTCAAATAGCATTGTTGTGGTCTTTCTTCAAATATGTATAGATTATTTGGAGTCCTTCTTCCTTTGATCACTATTTTACCTGTATCAAGATCACGAACACAACATCCATTTGATCTAAATATTACCTCCGTTCCTTGATCGCACATCTGACTGACACTCAGAAGATTATGCTTCAATCCATCAACATAAAAAACATTTCCAGCTTTGACCTTCTCTTTCAATGGAGCAACACCTTTTCCTTTTATGGCTGCAGAGATATCGTTTCCAAAAGAAACTTTCTTCCCCTTTTCTAATGCGGTATATGACTCAAGCTTTTCTTTGTCCCCTGTCATATGCTTCGAACATCTATTGTCAATGTACCATAGACTTTCTTGACCTTCTGCATAAAAGGCTATCCCACATCTTTCTGGTTGTGGTTCCTTTATTCTCCATGTTCTGACATTTGAGGTTTGTTCCTTCTGAGTTGTCTTCCGGAACCTGCTCCTGCATTCAGAGTCTTCATGACCAAAGTTATTACAAATAGAGCATTCAACTTCATTTTCAAGAACCAAAAAGTTGTTATAAGTCCTTTTCATGATTCCAGTCATTCTCCCTTGCTTTTGAGCTTCTCTAGTCATGATTGTCTTGTAGGCAACACATTGAGCTGCTTTGTGACCGAATTTATGGCAAGAAAAGCATTGGCCATTAAAGAAACTTCTGCGATAATCAGATCTATCATCCAACCGATTGTAGCTTCTATTCACATTCATTCTTGGAGCAAATTGGGAAGATTTTACCTGTGGCTGATTGTAGCTTCTGTTTGTCCTTAAGGCAGATTGTCCCCGAATTTCTTGATGGTCTTTATTTGTTCTTGAGGTAAACTGTCCTTGATTCTCCTGATGACTTTTATTTGGCCTTTGATCACTTCTCCTTGCTGCATCAAGATAACTTTTAGAGGTTGAGGCTTGAGATGTTTCTCCATTATATCCCAGACCTGTCTTGATCAGAGGAGATCGCTGCACATTGATAATCTCATCCAAGGTTTCAGATCCTTTAACAAATTTGAGATTAATCGCTTTTGTTTTCTCAATCTCCTTTCTAAGACAAACAATCTCACATTCCAATTTTTCAAGATGTTTTTCCTTTTCAGTCAGTTGACATTGTAGAGAATCAATAATAGCACTTTTCTCTTCTAAGCAAACTTTGAGATTATTCATTTCTTCATAAAAGCCATCTACATCTATAGCATCCATGTAGTAATCATCTTCAAAAGCCAATAAAAGTTTATATCTATTACCTTGTTCATCTTCGTCACTATTTGAAAGACCATCACTATCTTCATGAGTGTAATAGATTTTCTTCTTTTCATTCTGTTTCTTGTTCCATTTAACAGGTTCCTTTCCCTTGTCATTCTTATCTTTGTGAGGACATTTGGCAGCATAATGACCTACTCTTCCACAAGCAAAACATTTAAAAGGTAACTTACCTCTGAACCTTCCAGAACCCCTTTGAAGATTTCTAACAAAATTTGATTCTTCTTCTTCATCTTCTGGCACGTGACTTGCTTCATAATAATCTTCTTTGCCTGAAGCCTTGAAGGCAACTTCTCCTCTATCTGATGGACCTCCCTTTCTCATTTCATAAGCGGTTAGAATTCCATGAAGCTGAGACATAGTAAGAATTTGCAGGTTTTCCTTTTCTTCTATGGCAAACACTTTAGATTCAAATTTGGGGGCAAAGATCTTAAAACCTTTTCAACCACAATAGCCTCTTTTATTTCTTCACCCAAGTTTTTCGTGCAATTAACAATCTCATCTACCCTAAGGAAATAGTTAGCCACACTCTCATCATTATACATTCTGAGAGTCTCATACTTAATCCTGAGAGTTTGAAGTTTAGCACGCTTTACCTATTCGTCTCCTTCATAGCTCGTGACAATTTTGTCCCATATTTCTTTTGCAGATTTATAGTGCATTACCTTCATGAATTCCGATTGAGATATACATCCCAATAGAGTATTGACTACTTTCGCATTTGTTTCATATTTCTTTTTCTCGTTTGCATCTGTAGGAGTAGCTGAAGGAAAAGTGTAGCCTGTATCTACGATGTCCCAAACTTCTGTACCAAGAGATTGAAGATAGGCAGTAACTCTTACTTTCCAATAATTGAAGTTTGTCCCATCAAAAACCAGTGGCCTCATTGATGCTTCTCTCTCGTAGTTGCTCATGATGAACGATCTACCTTCAAGCGATCAAGCTTCTCTGAAGGACCTGCTCTGATACCAATTGTTGGAAATAATACTGAGAGGGGGGGGGGGGTGAATTAGTATTATCAGAAAACCTTTTTCATTTTATGCTCAGAAACATATACGCTACTTCAGTTAAGTGAAACAGCGTGTACACGCTACTGTGTCTAAAGAAACCAGCGTGTAACAAGAAAACTTATGATTCAGTAGCTTATCTTCAGTAAATGCATCAGGACATTATTAACCATGATAGTAAAACAGGTGCAGTATAACAGAACATATCATCACACATAAAACACACAAATGAACACCATGATATAAAGTGGAAACCCAATGTGGGTGAAAACCACCTACTACAAGTTGTCTCTATCTTTCTTTAATATGAAACTTCAGTTTACAATCTTTTGTACTCGTGAAGCCTTATACCAGTACGCAGGCTACAACTTGCTGAAGGCTTCAACCTTCTCTCATTCTGCAAACTTCCTTAGAAGGGAGCTCCAACCCCCTTTGCTCTTGTACTAGCTAAGATACTAGTACGTAGGTCCTGACCTACAATCTTCTTTCCTTCAGGTACCACTTTTCATGCATTTTCAGACTGGATATTCCTGAAGCACAACATTACAATCTGAAGACCACAATTCATTCAACTTTCATAGCAGATTACAAAACAACCAACAAACACTGAACCACTGAAACCCTGTCAAACCCACCCACGAGAACACAGAGCAGACTACAGAACTCTGCAATAACAGTCAGACCGAGCTGCAACCCAAAAATCAAGCTCCAAAAGATATATGCTACTTCAATGAAGGCAACCCGCGTATACACGCGGTGTTACCGAAGACAACGTGCGTATAGATCTAAAAATAATTTTTCATAACTTGCAGCTGTACGAGACATTAATTATACCCAGAACATAACATTGCGTGAGTATGCAGATCCAGAAATATGCATAATCAACCATATAAAGATAGTTCATTTCAAACCATTTGATCCCGATCTGTCCTTAGATCTTGTTCTCCATCAACCGATGAGATCTCTCCTTAGCTCAGATCAATCAATACATCATCAACCAATAACCTGCATACTAGATCTAATACTTTATGAGATATTCAAGACTTTTCAGATACACTTGCCTAATGATTTCCTTCTCCTTATATAGCCTTAGGCCTTGTTCAATACCAAGGGCCAAAACCATAGAAATCTAATACCATCAACTTCAAAACTAGGGATCAACACGTCCGTCGAGACACCAAGGTCCAAAACCATAGGCACAACTTCCAAGGAATAACCGCCATGGACCAAAGATAAGTTTTCCACATACACGCGCTTTTACTGAAGCCAACCAGCGTGTACACGCGACTTGGTATATAGCGAACCTGCGTATACGCGACTTGGTATATAGTGAACCTGCTTGTATACGCGACTTGGTATATAGTGAACGAGCGTGTATATATTTTTCTTCATACTTGTAGACTGATCATCAATTCCTTGCTGCTATCCTTCTTCATTGTGATTTGTTATCAGTGTGATTTGCCATCAAGGACAATACTTGTCTCATAATGCCAAAAAAATTCCAAAGAGTAACACTGTAACAGTGTAAAATAATCCGAAGATTGTGCTTCTAACTGGTTATGTCTACAAGATAATATTAGGATCACTGCATAATTCACAAAGTCTCCAACAATTTAATATATTGTAGCCAAATTGTTCTGTATTGATACAGAGATTAGGTACGATTTGATAGGTATTCAACAATCTCAAAATTACATTGTCAAGGTTGTTGGTCTTCTACCTCGACTCTATAACAATATACTATGGTCTGCAATTTGCTTCCAAATTATGTTTTGTCCATAAGTATCCAACCTAGTACAATATTTTTAAATTGTTCCACACTCCTTCTAAGATGTTTCTATAGGTTGAGTGGATGTCCTCCAAAATATGGAGAATATGCCAAGGTATAGGTCTCATACATTTCACTATATAGGTCTAAGCTACAGGTTTGAGGAGGCTTCACAATTTTATTCTTCCACAAGTTTGAACTTCAAGTCCGAGCTACGATAAGATCTGAAAAGGGTGCCACCATAGTTTTCCACAAGTCCCATAGGTCTGATCTCTGCTTGTGACACAAGTCTAATTATAATAGGTCCAATGATAAGCCTTTGTTTAAAGGTTTAGATCAGGTTTCAACTTCTTATAAACTGAGCACCGAGGTTTACATAATGTATAGATCAATACCCAAACACAAAATATTCACTAAAATTCATCCTTTCTTTTCCCTTTTTAGCTCCTCTTATTTCGTATCTAAGTTCTTATATTTCTTGACCAAATTGGTGGTAAAATGGACGAGTATGTCTATGTGTTTACACTTGTTTGCATATGTGAAAGGACATATGTTGTAGTCTTGAGCCAACCTCTATATTAAAGCTGACTTTGAATTATCTATTTTACGTAGAATAATATGAGAAGGAATTTCCTTTGGCACAGGGCATTTCTTCAATAACGACATGGTTGTAAAAAAACCATAAGTATACCCACTAATGAATTATGTTGTCTTCAATTTACATAGTTTAGACTCATAATTCATGCTCGTTGTGGCAACACATAAATCATCCTTCAAGCATTTCTCCATGCATTTCTTAGAGCTTGTATCATTATGATAAGGATAAAGGAAATATATAACAGTTCTCTTCACTGTATGTATAGTGACTCCCCCTTCTTCCTTCCAAGCACCAAGAGGCACCAATTTTAAACATCCATTTCGAGGATTATTAAACACCATTATTTTATTAGATATGCTTTCAAAAGGGAATTCACAAATATGTCTCTTATAATTAAAAATACAGACACCATAAACAACATAGGTTACAAAAACAACACAAATGCCACACTCATTCTATGCAACATTCCATCCAAATTTCTAATTTACTTTAGCTTCTTGAAGTTTTGCTCTATTTCTTGACTGCAGAGTCGTCAATTCAATTCCATGTGTATGACATAATTGTATGATAGAATTATTAGTTCTTGGAATCCTTTCCAATCAACCCTAATGGAGAGAAAAAGTCTTGAATGGAAGTATTGAGGTATATCAAATAATAACATAGACCTCTTTTCCATTTCTACTAAAATGGAAAACTTATGATTATGCCACTAAATTCTAGGGTTTGACAATGTGTTTTTTTTATGCACCTAGGGCTTTATCACCATCATATACTTATTTATATAGGACATATAAGAGCTTGCTTCATCTAGGGGCTATTAAAGAATGTTTCATTATTAACATCAATGACAAATTTATCCAACACATATTGTTTCCATTATAGACTCTCATGTTTCTATAAAGAAGTGAAGAAACTTGTATGACTCCTACATAGAATTGAAGCTTATGCAACTTCTATGAAACTCTTCAACCTAGAGATGACACATGATGACCCCATGGTATTGGATTTTTAGATCAAAACCTTCATGAATGCCATGTATTCCACTGGAGTGAAGTCATATTTCACTCTCAAAACCTTCATCAAGGCCCTCTACCATACATACTATCACTACATTGAAATTAGGAAAGTTGACCAATTGTAGCCTATTGCATTTGACTGTTGGTGGAAAATGTTGTATAATGTGAGAAAGAATTTGGAAAGAGTGAGAAAATAGCTCAACCCATTGGAAATACCACAATGCCTTGCTAAGAAAGGGAAGAATCAATCACATGATTCTTCTAGAGGATAAAGTGGTTGAAGAGGACATGGAAGAAATAAATTCATATGTAGGGGGTAGACACAACCAAGGCAAGATACTTGATGTTCAGTGTGATCATGGTGGTAGAAATGGACATGATGTATTGACATGCAAAATCCATTTGGAGAATATCAAAGACAAATAAGATAAAAATGAAGACAAAGGTAAAATACAGAATCCCATGAATGGTAGAACACTTAAATATGCTTATTACATTGTCCCATATAATATTATTGGAGTAATTGAATATTTTTTTCATACTTCATTTGCTTAGTTGCTTGAAAAGTGTGCAACATGTCACGTAACATTATGGATATACTTCTTTCAATATTTTAGTTACAATGCAAATGACAATGTATTTTATAGATATAGTCTCAAGTCACATATTCCTTAAATTTTTGCATGATTGTTATAAATAGAGTAGAGGATGGATGAATGTGAAAGCTAAAAGAGACATATTCTAACACACAAAATTCTACATACATCTCTCATTACAATTAAGGCACTTTGACATCTAGTGTTCCATGGCATACTATATTTGGAAATATCAAAATTTCGACAACCTTCATTTAGTGAAAAATAATTATGTTTTATGTTTTCATACATAGGAAATTAAATTAACTTGATGTATGCATCCTTGGTAAACATAAGAAACACCATATCCAAGACTTTAGTTCTATATCATGTATGAAAATTGGACTAAGATATTATGATTGTTTTGGCCCCTTGTCTTTGATCAATATATAAAATCTCTTTTTGAAGCACAACCTATCCTTCATGAAGCTCATAAAGTTCCAGTCATTGCATAAGATCAACAAGATCATTTAAATGATGTCATTAAGAGGATTGGACTCTTGAATTTTGATGCAACACCATCCCAATGAGTGAAGAAACTTGGACCATATTATAGAGGTCAACCAATATGGCTCATTAAAATACTTGAATTTGTTTATTTTGTTGAGGTTAGAATAACGGAACCAGAGGTTCAATCATACACTATGGAGGTTCTTGATTTTTGTAGCTATGGTTGGTATTGCTAATTTAAAAAAAAAAACAAAAACAAAAAAACATTAAAAATAAAATAAAAATATGGGAGTATTCAAGAAAGCCACTTGTAGAAAACCAGATTTTTTTAGTTAAAATTATCTATTTTGATAGAAAATATTTTTATCTATAATTACTTAAATTTCTAAAAATACCTTTATTTTGCACCAAAATATATTTCCGACATTATTTCTACTTGGTTCCTAAATAATTCTTGAAATTTCTGCAATTACTAAAGCTGAAGGCCTATGAAGAAAATAATTTAAAATTTTGAAACGAGACTGACGTGATGACAGATCTTGTGAGAATATAATTTTGTAAGATAGAGCTCCAATGTCATATCTTCTCAATTTTTGAGTCAGACATTGTTTAAAAATGCAAAATGGCTTTAAAAAAAAATCCAAAATGGATTAAGAAACAAGGTAGAGCAATATTTATTATTTCCATCAGCCAATATACTAATGGAACTTTTGTTGAAGTTGCATACTAATCTTAAAATGATTAATTAAAGATGTTGTAGACATATCAAAGTTATATAAATAACACGTTGTACTTTCAAAAATGAAATCACTTTATAAAAATACAGAACTAAAGCAAGAGATATGTGAACTCTGGATGCGCAGAAGAGGAAATAATGAAAATTGTTGTCAAAGGATGAAGAACCGCAACTAAAGGACTTCTTCCTAGAGAGAAACCCCTCACCGTGTAAATATAACAATCTAAAACTGTAACATTAAATTAATCCACATATTTGTGATTCTGTAACAATATAAGCAAACTGAGAACTACAAACTAATATTCAACTTGGTTCGCTAATATTCAATCGATTAAGTTGAGAACTACAAGCTTGGATTGGAGTAACACCACCTTACATATGCATATTGGACATGAATGGTTATTATCAAACCATAACAGAATGCATGTGCACGGTAATTGTTTTACATAATCCTCCATGGAAAATGTTTCGTGATAGATAGGGCACATTCCCACATCCCCGCTTTCCTTTTCTTGGCGATTTATAACGACTGGAAATTCATTGATTGCTGCACGAACACTGTTATTTACGCACAATTCCCCTTCTTCTGAGTCATCTGAAAAGTCAGTGATGCCAACATCGATAAATTCATAATTATAATGGAATTTATATGTATCGTTCTGAAGATGTCATTTGATATCACGCCACATGAATTTGGAATTCCAAATAGTTTGATTTCTAACGATTCCATTGCTCTATGGTTAAAAATCATCTATATCTATGATAACAATTACATTCTCCTCCAATATAGTGCTTTAAAGACTGAGGAGACAAAGCATGAATTCACACATAAAACATGAGTTGTGTCCCTTCGATTTATCAAATAAGACATCATGATTACAATGAACCCTTTAGAGGGTATTTATATTTTTAACGACTTGCCTTGACATGCATGCACATGCAACCACATCTCTATTGATGGAATTTTCTGATAAATACCATAACAAACAGACAAAAATCGCACTCTGTTTTTACACAGAAAAACAGAAAAATTCGCTTGCTGGAAACTGTGTTTCAGCAACACAGTTTTTTTTGTTCAGTTGCTGAAACAGGTGTTTCAGCAACGGTGTTTCAGTAACGGTGTCAGTATAACAGCAACAGGAAAAATTTAACTTGTATTTATCAAAATAAGCTAACTGTTACAGATTTGTCTTCCTCATACAGAGGGAATTTCAAAACTTCTATTGCTGAACATCTACTTCAGAAATTCACTAAGGAACGATTCTGTTCCACACAGATGAACATAAAAACAAATTACATTCAAATTTCTGCACTGCTGTGCATTCTTCCTCTTCTTCACGCTGTTGTGTGCTTTCCTCTGCTCTGTGCGATTCTTCAGCTGCTGCTGCTGCTTCTTCTCTCTAACTTTAAAAACAGAACTGCTGTGCGGTATTTATAGGCTGAAAAATATCTGATTTAAAACAATAAAATATTACAAAATATCTTCTAATGTTTATCACTGAATTTCTTGCAGCAAGGCGGTGATGCCTTTATCAAAATCAAGTCGGCTGTCTGCAGGGGAAATCAGCTGAAACTTTAATGCATATTTATGTGCAAAAATATCAAAGGCGACTTGGCTGCACCGAACACCTTTAACATTTACTGCAAATCAGATTCCTGTGCAGCTGTTCATTGTTGCAGTTGGAATTAAATTCCAACACTCCCCCTTAATTTCAACTGCTGCATACCCAGACATTTTCTGAAATGATCAAAACCTTTCTTTGCTAATGGTTTTGTCAAGATGTCTGCAAGCTGATCCTCTGTTCTACAGTGCTGCAAAACAATCTCACCATTGTTAACCAATTCACGTATGAAGTGATATTTGGTGTCTATGTGCTTTGTTCTTTTATGAAAAACAGAGTTTTTAGACAATGCTATTGCTGAGCTATTGTCACAGTAAATGGTTGTGCCATTTTCTTGTTCATGACACAAATCTTTGAGAACTCTTCTCAGCCATACTGCTTGGCATGCTGCTGCTGTTGCTGCCACATACTCTGCCTCTGCTGTTGATAAAGCCACAACTGGTTGCTTCTTGGAAGCCCATGAGATGGCTCCCGATCCCATATGAAACACATATCCCGATGTGCTTTTCCTATCATCAACACTTCCAGCCCAATCACTGTCAGTGTAACCTGTCAACATGAAACTTTCAGAACAGGAGTATAAAATACCAAACCCCTTTGTTCCATTCACATACCTTAGAATCCTCTTGGCTGCCTGCCAATGAGTCTCTTTCGGTCTTTCCATAAATCTGGAGATTAAACTCACAGCGTGCATAATGTCCGGCCTAGTTGCAGTCAAGTACATAAGGCTGCCAACTATGCTCTTGTACAATTTTGGATCAAAATATTTGCTGCTGTCTTCTTTGGTTAATTTCAGCCCCACTACTGTTGGAGTCACAACAGCCTTGCTGTTCTGCATGTTAAATCTCTTCAAAACAGCTTCTACATATTTATCTTGAGAAATGAAAACACCATTTTCACTTTGGTCTACTTCAATTCCAAGAAAATATCTTAAGAAGCCCAAGTCAGTCATTTCAAATTCACTTTTCATGACTGCTTTAAAATCAGCAATGAGAGAAGCATCATTGCTAGTAAAAATCAGATCATCTACATATAAAACAACAATAATAATCTTACCGTCATTCTGCTTTATGTAGAGTGTGGGTTCACCATCACACTTAGCAAACCCATTCTCAATCAGATAAGCATCAATTCTGCTGTACCATGCTCTTGGAGCTTGCTTCAGCCCATAAAGAGCCTTCTTCAGTTTACAAACTTTATGCTCTTGTCCTTCAACTTCATAGCCCGGAGGTTGATCAACATAAACCTCTTCTTTTAACACTCCATTCAGGAATGCAGATTTAACATCCATCTGATAAATCTTCCATTTGTGTTGTGCTGCAATAGACAACACTGTTCTGACTGTTTCCATCCTTGCTACTGGTGCAAAGGTTTCATCATAGTCTCTGCCTTGTTGCTGCTTGTAGCCTTTCACAACAAGCCTTGCTTTGTGCCTGTCAATCTTACCTTCAGCATTACTTTTGGTCTTATAGACCCACTTAACTCCAATGGCATCCTTGCCTTCAGGGAGGTCCACTAACTCCCATGTTTTACTCTTCTCAATTGCACCAATTTCTTCATTCATTGCTTCAATCCATTTATCTTCATTTACAGCATCTTCAAAATGGATTGGGTCATCAATATGACAATACAAAGCAAATAATGAATTCAGACCGGTATTGTTACTTACCTCTCCTTGTTCATAAATCTCATTCAGATTTCTGAATCTTGGTCTTCTTGGTGTGCTTGGAGTTCCATCCGAACTTGAGGGTGTATTTGATCCCTGTGGTGTTTCAGCAGTTGCTGTTTGTGGTGTAACAGCAACTGTTCTTCCTTGACTTCTCAAGGCTGTTCGGATTCCAGCTTGTGGTGTGGTTTGTTGTACTTGCTGTGGTGTAGGAGGAGCCACCAAGGAAGGATTATTTGCTGCTGTCCCTTCCTCTTCTTCTTCATGAGACACAATTGTCTTCACATTCACTGTTTTATCTAAGCTTCCATCCCAAGCTTCATCTTCAATGAACTGCACATCTCTGCTTACTATTAACTTCTTGGTGGATGGATTATAGAGTTTGTATGCTTTTGACTCATCACAATAGCCAATAAAGACACACTTCTCCCCCTTACTATCAAGCTTTTTTCTTAGCTGATCTGGGACATGTGCATATGCCACACAACCGAATACTTTCATGTGAGTGACAGTTTGCTTTTGACCACTCCATGCCTCTTCTGGTATTCTGTTCATGACAGCTTTAGTTGGGCATCTATTCAAGATGTAAACTGCGCAAGTAACAGCTTCTGCCCAAAACTCATACGGCAAATGTTTTGCCTTCAGCATACTTCTGACCATGTCAAGAATGGTCCTATTCTTTCTTTCAGCAACACCGTTTTGCTGAGGTGTATACCTTGCTGTGAACTGCTTTTGTATGCCATTCTCTCTGCAAAAACGCAGAAATTCTTGGGAGATGTACTCTCCTCCTCTATCTGTTCTGAGCACTTTGATATAATGCCCACTCTGTTTTTCAACAAGAGTTTTGAAGTGGCGGAATTTCTCAAACACTTCACTCTTCTGTTTCAGCATATACACCCATGTCTTTCTGGTGTAATCATCAATAAAAGTTAAAACATATCTATTTCCAGCAAATGATGGTATTTGCATCGGTCCACACACATCAGAGTGAACAATTTCCAAGGGTGCTTTTGCCCTTATACTCTTTCCTGCTGGAAAGCTTTCTTTATGTTGCTTGCCCAAGATGCAGCCTTCACAAAGGCTGTCCGGTTTCTCAATCAACGGCAATCCCTTTACCATGCCCTTTCTGTGCAACAGATTCAGGCCTCCAAAATTGAGATGTCCAAATCTCAAATGCCACAACCAGTTCACATCTTTCACCTGTTCTTGAAAGACTTCTTGTGTTACAGCCGCAATAGTTCTGCCTTCCTTCAAATCTGCCCTGAGTTTGAGAGGAAACATTCTATTGCTGGTCATCTGCACCTGTGCAATGATCTTCTTACTTGGAGGTATGTCTCTGATAGTACACAAATCATCTTTGAAGAACACGTTGTAACCTTTGTTCATGAGTTGTCCAATGCTCAAAAGATTACATTTCAGACCAGGTACATAGTATACAGCTTGCACAGTCATCTGTTCTCCATTTTTTGCTCGGATATTGACACTGCCCTTACCCTTGACAGTTATCTTATCATCAGTCCCTGTTGTTACCTCAGATTTCACATTTTCATCCAGATTGGCAAACATTGCAATATTTCCAGTCATGTGATTACTACAACCTGAGTCTAAGAACCAAAAATCATCTTGTTTGTCTTGTGCTATGTTACATGTTAACAGCACATTCTTTGGGTTCTTATCTTCTTCATTTGCAAAATTAACATTCTGCCTATTGTTCATGTCATTTTGTTTTTTCTTGCATTCATTGGCATAGTGCCCAAATTTTTTACAATAATGACATTGGACTTGGGATTTGTCATACCTTTGTCCATGAGCTTGCTGTTTGCTTGAACCTTCAGCTTGGTTCTGATTGCAGCTCCTTCCGCTTGTGCTAGCAGGGTAATTTCTGCCTCTGTTTTGGCTTCTACCACGACCTCTGTAATTTGCTCTGCCTCTGCCTCTTCTTTGGCCAAAAGACATCTGAGTCTTGAATGCTTGCTCAAAAGAGGAATCTGTTCCTCTACTCAGTCTGTGTTCATGAGACAACAGAGAAGCACTCAGCTCATCTACCGTGAACTGTGAGAGATCTTTTGTTTCTTCTATTGCCACCACAATAGATTCAAACCTTGAGGGTAAACATCTCAAGATTTTCTCTACAACCCTTCTATCTTCAAGAATCTCACCATGAGACCTTATCTGGGTTATCAAGCCAATAACCTGGGTGAAGAATGAATCTATTGTATCAGATTCCTTCATGCTGAGATTTTCAAAGTCTCTCCTCAACATCTGCAACTTTACAGTCTTCACCTTCTCCATGCCTTGATAGACAGTTTGGAGAATATCCCATGCCTCTTTGGACTTTTTTGCTGCTGCAATCCGCGGAAAAACACTTTCATGTACTGATTGGAAGAGGAAAAAGAGGGCTTTGGCATCCTTCTTTCTGTCACCCTTCAACTGGTCTCTTTCTGCTGCTGTCAAAGCAGCCAGTGCTGTTGCATCTGCAGGTTCAACATAACCTGTTTCAACCAGCTCCCATATTCCTTGAGAAGCAAACAATGCTTTCATTGTTATGGACCAATAACTGTAATTTTTCCCATTAAACTGAGGTAGTTGGGGATTTGTCAAACCTGTTCCAGTATCTGCCATCTTAACCTGTACTGGTAAAGAAAAGATACTGACTGTATTTTGAAAAACAAGCAAAAAACTTTCTCTGCTGGAAAAATCTGCTCAACAAACTTCTTACAGCTCCTACAGTGAAAAACAATCTCTGTTTTTGACTCACTGAGTGCCTAGACTAGCTCTGATACCATGATGGAATTTTCTGATAAATCCCATAACAAACAGACAAAAATCGCACTCTGTTTTTACACAGAAAAATAGAAAAATTCGCTTGCTGGAAACTGTGTTTCAGCAACACAGTTTTTTTTGTTCAGTTGCTGAAACAGGTGTTTCAGCAACGGTGTTTCAGTAACGGTGTCAGTATAACAGCAACAGGAAAAATTTAACTTGTATTTATCAAAATAAGCTAACTGTTACAGATTTGTCTTCCTCATACAGAGGGAATTTCAAAACTTCTATTGCTGAACATCTACTTCAGAAATTCACTAAGGAACGATTCTGTTCCACACAGATGAACATAAAAACAAATTACATTCAAATTTCTGCACTGCTGTGCATTCTTCCTCTTCTTCACGCTGTTGTGTGCTTTCCTCTGCTCTGTGCGATTCTTCAGCTGCTGCTGCTGCTTCTTCTCTCTAACTTTAAAAACAGAACTGCTGTGCGGTATTTATAGGCTGAAAAATATCTGATTTAAAACAATAAAATATTACAAAATATCTTCTAATGTTTATCACTGAATTTCTTGCAGCAAGGCGGTGATGCCTTTATCAAAATCAAGTCGGCTGTCTGCAGGGGAAATCAGCTGAAACTTTAATGCATATTTATGTGCAAAAATATCAAAGGCGACTTGGCTGCACCGAACACCTTTAACATTTACTGCAAATCAGATTCCTGTGCAGCTGTTCATTGTTGCAGTTGGAATTAAATTCCAACATCTATCACTTAACTAAACTTGACTAAAACTCAATGCTCAATCACTCACTTAACTCATTCTCTATGTTTAACTAACTCCTCATGCATGAGTAATAATCTTATTTTAACAGTCCACCTTAATTACAACTGCTAAACTAAAACATGACTCATGACAACTCAAACATGCCTGTTGGTCTATGTCTCAACTAGCCTTACAACAATCAATTTTACTCTATGAAAGTCAAACACATCTTGTTCTAATGACTTAGTAAATATATTAGATTGATCACTATATTTACATGGGTTCAAGTGAACTTCTCCATTGCTCACATGTTCTCTAATAAAGTGGTGATATCTAGTATCAATATGCTTGATCTTCTAATGAAACACAATATTAGTGGATAGTGCAATCGCTGAGGTGTTGTGACAATACATCCTTATTTTCTCTGCTTGAGTCACCTTAAAGACTGATTACCTCAAAGACTCATTACTATGAAGATTTATCTTACATAGAAAGTAACTCTTATTCCAAATATATTATTATAATTTTATTAAAATCCAATATTTGGTTTCCAATTTCCTTCCATGCTCTCAGAATATATCCATCGCTAGTAAACACTTTAAAACAAAATCTGTGTAAATTTAAAAACCAAAAACATTAAAGTGACTACTTATATAATAGGGTCTATTTCCCAAACCAAAAGACAACCATAAAATCTTCTTCATAGGAATCATTCAAGGGTTTATGTTGGGTAATAAAATGAATTCGAGCCGTACATACACAAAGAGCTTACTCATTTGGGAAGTTGTCTTATATTCTCATTCGGAAATCATGTTGTCAATCCATATGATATAAATTATAATGTTACTTTCATATCCATTTCATATACTTATAAATTATATCCCTAACTTACCATCATATGTTATAAGGCATGAAACTTACCACGATAAACTTTAAGTTATTTAGTAAATCATGATCTAAGGTGAAAACACTCCTAGATGATTTTTCTTTTTTTTTTCCTTGATAAGTTGTTTAAAGTTGTAAGTACATGTGTTACATGTTGGTATCAATGTATGGTGGAAGTGCGATATTGCTAGGTTTATATGGATGTTGGGTTCTTACATATACTATAGTAAGCCCTAAAAATATTATCTTATTTCTATTGAACTAAGACATCTTGATGTTAATTTAAAACACCTGCCATGGCTAGAAATGGGTAAGAAGGAATAGGGCTGCTAGAAGGCAAAGCATGGGGCCACCATAACAACCAACTCCTACAACCCTGCCCAATCATGGGGAGCACATTTCATCTTTCTTTACAATCCTAAATGCATGTCCAAATATGAGCCTTTGTATAGTTTCAAACTCACATCCAAAGGAATTTCAAGAATATTGGTAGCTTGTTGATGCACATTCCCTATTTTTTTTTCCACTCCATCTCATTCATCCTTCAACATCAACAAGGTAGGTTCATTACCTACTGAGATCATGTAGTGCTTCCTCACTATAAGCATGTTCAACATATCTAGTAATCATTGTATCTTGGGAAAAGTACCTCTATCCAAACATATTATCGAAGACTAAGCACAACTCTTCTATGCTGCCACATTTGGCTTACAGGTCAACAAGAGAATTCTCCACAAAGATATTTGAGTCCAGCCTAAATTTAATGATTATTATATGGAACTTCATCCTAAACTAGCACTAGGTAGTGGAAAAGGTGAAATTATGCATTTTCATCCCATTCTACTACATCTAATTGAACAATTGTAGTGACTCCTCACAAAGACCATAGTGAGCATATTCTTCATCACTAAGAAGATATTAACACACTGATCCTTCAACATAGCTCACATTTCTATATCCAACCTTAGAGCAACATATCTAACATTTCTATATCCAACCTCCTAGCATCAAATTGGTTAACTCTTGATAATTCACTAGTATTAACCCTATGCAAAAATATTAAGGGTTAACATAGGCTCCAAAGTGTTTGAGTTTAAGGCTCTTATTTATGGTGACCTAGCTTTTGATACACACTTTTGAGTGAGTTAATTTTGATGTTCTAGTGATGGGCGGTTTGATTTATGTAGTAAGATACCAACCATTTATAAGATGAAATCAAATGATTTATGTAGTAAGATACCAACCATTTATAAGATGAAATCAAATGAGGTAGCCCCAAAACTTCGAACTCCTAAAAACAAAAGGATTTCACCTTGAGGGCCCTCGCCTCTAAGGATATAATGCATGTGCCTAGAGCTGAGAAGGAGGCCATAGAGGTAGAAAATAACTTCCATAAAAGGTTCCTTTAGCTAGCTAAAGTGGAAATTGGAAAATGGTTAAGGAAAAAGGAAGCAATTGTACTAACAATAAAATATTGGAAGGATTGGATGGACAGGTTAAAGACATGGTATATTCTTAGCACTTGGAAACAATTTTCCTTACAATAGAAAACACTTAGTAGATTTTCAAAACTCTTATTACTGAAGCTCTAAAAAAAGGAGGAATACTAGTGGGACATTCTCCATGGCATCAATATCTTTGAGGGAAATTTTGAAGCATGAATAGGTAGAGAAATCTTTATAATACGTAGAATGGTTTCTCAAATGATAGATGGAGATGAAATCAAGTTTGAGAGAGAGAATTCTTGTATCTTGTAAGGAACACAAGTGAATCCCATAATCCTTGAGGAAAACTTAAAACAATTTGGGTCTAAATAAACCAAGAAGTGTTATTATAAGGAGCTAGTTGATCAACATATTGAAGACAAGGCACCATGTGTC
Source organism: Pinus tabuliformis (assembly GCA_031772625.1). Lineage (NCBI taxonomy): Eukaryota > Viridiplantae > Streptophyta > Pinopsida > Pinales > Pinaceae > Pinus > Pinus tabuliformis. Next base: position 1,887,186,856 of record CM062817.1, on the reverse strand, counting down.
ATAGATTGATGTTTATTTTGTCATTTTATAATAGTTTTCATGCACAAATATAAGATATTGTCTTAATATGTTATTTTCTTATGTACAATGGCATGTAAAAAAATATACATGAACCCTTTGGTCTAGCAGTATGATGTCCAAATGGAAAAGGATATTTTTCGTTTAGGTAAGCCTCTAAGAAAGGATGTTGTAATATTACTTATATATAATGTGAATTAATCTTAAAGTTTTAAATTTATATAATTCTTATAAATTAGTTATTAATTAATAAAGAAGGTAGTTTTACTACTTGATAACAAATTATTATGACTTAATCCTGAATTAAAGAGGATCAATATTATTACTTGTTATTTATGAATGTGGATTGAGTTTCATTTCTATAAGGGAAAAAAGCTTATACATTCAACCACTCTTAAGAAATTTGGTGCTAGCCTATATATATGTGTATGTGTTATGTATAGTTTAATATCAACTTTACCATATAAATTAAATTAATTATTTTGTAAACATATTAAATTTAATTAATAAGAACATAAAAATTTCATACTCACAATATAACTAGATTCTTAATTATGGATATCCAACCCCATTTTACCATGGATATTATTGATTTGGATTTGTTATAATACCATGGGCCAACACCATTGTTTATCGATACCACATGGTCAAAAACCATAACTCATTTCAAAATCAAAATATTTTATAAATATTTTATTTTAATTTAATTTTATAACATTTATTCAAATCAAAACTTAATACTTAAAAAAACTTAACATATAACAAATTCTTAAACATGGATATCCTATTTTACAATAAATATTATTAACTTTTCTTAAACAAGGATATCCTAGTTTACATAAATATTATTAACTTGTAAATAGGCCTTGTAAGTATACCAATGGCTAATACCATGGTTTATCAACATCACTTGTGCAAAAACTATAAATTATTTCAAAATCAAAATATTTAATTTTATTTTTATTTTATAACAATTTTTAGAGTAAATTTAAAAGCAAAAATTTATGTACTAGATGTTGTTGTAGTGTAAATATTTGTAAACATTTACATGTGGAGTCAATTACAAAACTACAAATAGTTAAAAAGTAATTACCTTGAGAGACACTCTTCCTCCTAATATGTAGAGATGCATAACACATTTTGTTTGAATAAAAATAAAAATAAAAAATAAAATATAACTTAAATAATCAATCATTTTAATTATAATTAATCATACTTAATAATAAAATCATTAAATTCAAACAGAAAATTCATTTAGAGTGAAAGGAGATTTGATTCTTCCACTCATTTTGTAGATAAAGAATTAAGAACTTGTCTTAATCCAATGTTATATCTTACTCCAAATATCATATATAAAATGAAATATTATTATTGTAAATTTTTATATTTTACAAATAACTAAATGAATGGAATTTAGGTTAGGTAAATTAATTATTTCTTTTTATCTATTAAGGGAATTGGTAATTGGGCTAACGTTGTATTGGCATAACATAATAGATATGGACAACTCTCATTATAATTTTTGGGTGTGATCACCCATACAATGTTAGTTGGGAGATTTGAACCTAACTTAATAGGAACTTGTCTTATCTAAAGTGCTTTCAAAAAACAAATACTTTAAAGTGATTATTATCATTTTTATTCATAATGGTAAAATGAAAATATAACTATAATTTTTTTATAAAAAATTTATTAAACATTAAAAGCAAAAAAAAAATTTATTAAACATTAAAAGCCCATTAATTTACATATGAAAGGTTCAAAAGGCAATGCCATTGTCGGCTTTATACCATCAAAAATGTGAACTGTTATGTATATATAAATCAAAGATCTATTCAGAGCAACAATCGAGAACCCGCTGTTGTTGAAACTTCATATCTCTTGTTGAGCTGAGGGAAACTTCATATCCCTTCAGATCTGCTGTTGAGCTGCCCGAAACTTCATATCTCTTCAGATCTGCTGTTGCCCTGCCAGAAATTTCAAATCTTTTGTTGAGCTGCTGGGAACTTCATATCTCTTGCTGACCTGGGCTAAACTTCATATCTATTGATCAGATCTATTGTTGAGTTGGGCTATATCTCTTGATCAGATCTATTGTTGAGTTGGGCGAAACTTCATATTTGGTGATCAGATCTGCAACAAATTTCATATCTTTTGATCAGATCTTTTGTTGAGCTGCTCCAAACTTCATATCTTTTTATCAGATTTTTGTTGAGCTGCGCCAAACTTCATATCTCTTGGGCGAAACTTCATATCTCTTGATCAGATCTATTGTTGAGTTGGCTAAACTTCATATCTATTTCATATCTGTCCAACAGATCGCTGACAGAAACTTCATATCTATTGATCTGATCTATTGTTGAAAGAATGGAAGAAGGCAACAGAAGCCTTAACAATAACAATAACGAGGACGAAGTGGCTCCCCGTATTCTGAGCGACGTGGCAGCCACACTAAACGTAACAGAGGCAACAACCACTGAAGAATCGAGTCATTGGGAAAGAATATTGGAAGGAGAATGGAGTCATGGGGAAAGAATATTGGAAGAAAAGAACAGAAGCAATAATAATACAACCAGTGACAGAGAAGTGGTTCTTAATATTCTGAGAGAGGTGGAAGCCACACTAAACGCAAACCCAAGAGAGGCAATTAGAACCACTAAGCGAAGATCATGTAGATGCGGAGCATTTGGTGTCCAGCGTGACTGTTAGTAGAAGTGCACTGCAGAATGTTAGTAGAAGTGAATTGCAGAACAATGTTCGTCTACGTGAGTTGGACGAACAGTGGCAGGGAGAGAGCATAGATCGCACAGTTATCAGAGGAAATGAGGACTATCTCCTAACATTTACGTTGGCGGAGAATGTAATCGTTATCAGATTTATATATGATTTTGGCGAGGGAATCATTAGAATTCAAATTATTTGGAATTCCAAATTCACGTGGCGTGATATCAAACAACATCTGGAGTACGATACATATAAATTCCATTATAATTATGAATATATCGATATTGGCACTGACTTTTCAGATCACTCAGAAGAAGAAGAGGAAGAGGGGGAAGTTTGGGTAAATAGCAGTGTTCGTGCAGCAATCGATGCGTTGCCAGCAGTTATAAATCGCCAAGAAAATGAAAGCGGGGATGTGGAAATGTGCCCTATCTTTCACGATACGTTTTCCACGGAAGATATGGTTTTCATGCAAACTGCATTCTGTTATGGTTTGATCGTAAGCATTCATGTCCAATATGCATACGTAAGGTGGTGTTACTCCAAGACAAGCTTGTAGTTCTCAACTTAAACGATTGAATATTAGCGAAGCAAGTTGAATATTAGTTTGTAGTTCTCAGTTTGCTTATATTGTTATAGAATGACCAATATGTGGATTAATTTAATGTTACCATTTTAGATTTTTATATTTACGCACTGAGGGGTTCCCTCTCGGTGAAGAACTCCTTTAGTTGAATATTAGATTTTAGTTCTCAGTTTGCTTATATTGTTATAGAATGACTTATGTGGATTGTTTTTTCTGTGAAGAATTTCCTAAGTTGTTACTCTGCACTGTTTAATCTTGAATCAACAGTTCAACTTCTTCATCCTTTCACAACAATTTTCAATATTTACCAGGCGGCTTTGGTCCATCTACAGGCAGACTTTCCTCTTCTGCGCATCCAGAGTTCACAGATCTCTTGCTTTGGTTCTGTATTTTTATAAAGTGATTTCATTTACGAAAGTACAATGTGTTATTTATATAACTTTGATCTCTTGCTTTAGTTCTGTATTTTTATAGTGATTTCATTTACGAAATTACAACGTGTTATTTATATAACTTTGATATGTCTGCAACACCTTTAATTAATCATTTTGAGATTAGTATGCAACTTGAACAAAAGTTCCATTAGTATATTCGCTGATGGAAATAATAAATGTTGCTCTACCTTGTTTCTGAAGCCATTTTGGATTATGTTTTTAAGCCATTTTAGATTTTTAACCGATGTCTCAGTTAGTCGGACATTGACCGAACTCTATTATAACGATGGATTTTGTTTTTAAGCCATTTTGGATTTTTAACAGATGTTTCAGTCAACAAGACATTGACAAGATATGACATTGGAGCTCTATTTTACAGAATTCTTTTCCCACGAGATCTGTCATCAGGTCAGTCCGGTTTTAAAATTTTAAGTTTTTTTTTTTTCATATGCCTTCAAATAGCTTTAGTAATTGCAAAAATTTCAAGAATTATTTAGGAACCTGGTAGAAATAATGTTGGAGATATATTTTAGAGAACAATAAAGGTATTTTTACAAATATGAATAACCATATTTATCATGCCAACATGCAGATAATTTTAACCAAAAAATCTGGTTGTTTAGAAGTGGCTTTCTTGAATATTCCTATACTTTTTAATTTCAACCAAAAAATTTAGAAGTCGGAATTAATACAGGTTGGCTCACTCCTACAACATACGTCCTTTCACATATGCAAACAAGTGTAAATACATACACAGCCTCGTCCATTTTATCACCAATTTGATCAAGAAATATAAGAACTTAGATACGAAATAAGAGGAGCTAAAAAGGGCTCAGAAAGGATGAATGTTAGTGAAGATTTTTTATTTGGATCTTGATCTATACATTATGTAAACCTTAGTCTCATATTTCATGTAGACCTCAAGTATGGTTTCACCCGTAGCTCTCAAACATTACCGCATTCTCATATCTCTTTATTTCACTTCAAATTAATCCACCCTATATTCCTGTAACATTTATAATATTCAAAACCAAAACAGTTAATGGATTATAACACTGCTTTAAAGTGGTAGGTGGTATTATTTTGGAGGGCGCGAATTTTTGAGTGTTAAGTGTTGGATGAGCTTAGTGGGCCATATGGAATTTTAACTATTCATTTATTTTTACCAATCTCAAGGCAAATAAAAATGAATGGGGTTTAATTTTTAGTGCGGGGTGGGCCATTGGTTGACTTTGCAGGGGGATATGTAATATAGGATTGTGGAGAGAAATTAATATATTGTCCAAAAATTTATATTAATGGGGTTTTGTGAAGGGGTAAAAAGAGGGATTATATATATATATATATATATATATATATATATATAGTTACATTGTGTTTCGACAAATTAAGCCCAAGACTACCCACTTATGCTTGGTGTTAGGTGTGCTAGGCTTATGTATTGGGAATGCAGGCTGCATGGAGATGGAGCGGGAGCTAAGTTTTCAGGCTTATTTTTTATGTAAATTTCAATAAAATCCAAGGCTTTATAACCAGCAAACCTATTTTTAATGATTTAAAAGAAGGTTTTTGGCTTATGTTGGGGTAATATTCAGATGAATTAACAAGGAAAGCGTTAGGATATTCCGATACATAGGAAACAGTTAAGTATAACTTGGTCTAGTATAGAGTTAGGTAAAGTGTGTTTCTTTACTATGTACATTTTGTAACTTACAATCTGACGGTCACGATATGTAGTGATTCGACGGTTCATTCTCTCCTCATTATTACCGACACTTGATCCTTGGGTTAACACCTGATTGGTCCATGATCTCTATTTAAAGAGAATGGAGGGTCATTTGTAGGTTAACCGTTCATGAGAGAAACTTATGTAAATTTTCATTCTTTTATTAATAAATTGCCTAAAGTGGTTGCATTGGCTCATGCCGTGGATTGTTTCCCTCTTTGAGGATTTTAACCATGTCAAAATACTGGTGTATTGATCTATGATCTATGTGTGAGCAGTGTCCTTTGGTGTTTTGTCTGAGGAACTTACCCTGTAAATTCCTATATGGTATCAGAGCTATTTGAGGGCCGCGTCTGTTGGTGATCCAAATCTAAAGCCGGTAGAACTGCATTCGATTACCGTTTCCTAGATATACTGTTTCTGACTGCTTTCGGGCCGAGAGGACTACTCTGTTGTGTTGGGAGTATCTGTTCCAGTGAGGAACCCCTTTCGTTTCACGCGAAAAGGTTTATGGTAGCCCTAGCTGCGTCATTTTTAAGGTCTGGAGGTATACAATGTTTATTTGCAGTTTACAGTTATTTTCTCTCTGTTTATTTCGGTTTCATTTTATTTAGATTTTCTTATTACCGGATCTTTACCTTTCATTTCTATGTATGATCTTTGCCCTACGACTCTGTGCGATCTGGGCAAATCAGAAACAGAAAGGAAGGATTTTTCTCATGCGTATGATATTTTCCGTTGCACCTTAGTGTCATCTCGGAAAATCAGAAACATTGAGGAAAATATTTAGTTTTCGGCTAAGGCTAACTTCAAGCCGCAAGGTTTGTTTTTGAAAATATTTAGTTTCCGGCTAAAGCTAACTTCGAGCAGCAAGGTTCGTTTTTTTTGTATGTCCGTGTTGGGTTTTGTGTTTTTTGTTTTGTAGGGAAAAAGAGCTTTCTCAAAGCAAGCACACAACCCAAAGCATCAACCCCCCCCCCCCCACCTCTCTCCCCCTCCCTCTCCCTCTCCCTCTCCCTCTCCTTCTCTCTCTCTCTCAAGAAGGTCCAAAGCTAATTTATGAGAGTAGAGGTCTTGAGTTCAAGTCTCCTTTTTGTGGGGGCGGAATTTTTCATTTCCGCACATTCTCGCACTTCGTCGGCGCCTTCTTCAAAAATCCATAAATTCTTCATCTGGAAGCCGTTTTCATAACCGTTTTTTTTAAACAGCCTAAATGTATCTTCTTCTTCTCATTCTCATGAGTGGCTCATTGATTCTGGAGGTTCTTATCACATGGCCAAATACAAAGCCATGTTTTCTTATTTAAATGATTGTAACACCAAAAATATATATGTTGGTGATGATAGACCTCTTAGTGTTGTAGGGACTGGAACTGTTCATCTAGACAATGGTCAGTTTAATGATGTATTATGTGTTCCAACCTTATCTTGCAACCTTCTATCTGTATATCAGATAACTCATTCAAGTGAAGGTAAAATCATTGAATTTTCACCTCATGATGTTGTAGTTAAGAACCGAAGATATCCTAGACATATTTTAGCTACTGGCATTGCTGATGATTCTACAAGGTTGTATAAGTTTCACAACTTTGGGTCATCAAATCTTCCCTTAGTATTTGTTGCACATAATGATGAAGTGAGCAAACTTTGGCATGAGCGATTTGGTCACTTAAACTATCGCTCTCTTCAGAATCTATGTAAAGAAAATATGGTGACAGGTATTACAATGGTATCTTGCAGAGATGGTGTTTGTTCTGGATGTGTACTCGGAAAACATCATCGGGACAGTTTTGAAAAACGTGCCTCTTGGCACGCCTCGCCCCCTTTACAGCTTGTGCATAGTGATTTATGTGGTCCACTTCCAGTTGTTTCCTTCTCTGGCTACAAGTATTTCTTAACTTTCATTGATGATTTCTCTAGACGCACTTGGGTATACTTCTTAAAACTCAAGAGTGAAGTATTTAACATGTTCTTGGCCTTTAAGGCCTTTGTTGAAAAACAATCTGGACAGCAAATTCTTAAGCTAAGATCTGATAATGGCGAAGAATATGTTAAAAACAACTTCATCAACTTTTGCACTGAGCATGGAATTCAAATGCAACATACTGTTCCATATACTCCACAACAAAATGGTGTAGCTGAAAGGAAGAATCACACCTTAAAGGAAATGGCTAATTGTATGCTTCAATATAAAGGACTTAGTCTTAATTATTAGGCAGAAGCAATTAACTATGCAAATTACATAACAAATCTCACTCCTACTAAGGTTTTAAAGAATATCACTCCAGAAGATGCATGGAGCTCAATCAAGCCAGATGTAAGTCACTTTTGTGTTTTTGGAAGTGAAGCATGGGCCCATATTCCAAATGAGAAACATAAAACTTTAGAACCTAAGAGTGAAAAATGTATTTTTGTTGGATATTCTGAAGATGTCAAAGGATATAGACTTATTCCACTTAAGTCCAAAAATTTTATCATTAGAAGAGATGTAAAGTTTGCTTAAAATATATCGGCCTACGAGCCTAGTTCAGCGGATGTGCCACCTCTCCCTATCTATTCTACTTTTGAAAATATTTCTTCTTCAGATGATGAAAGCGAGGATGAAAATCCTCTGCCACCTTCTCAGGATCCTCCTTCAGCTCCTCAGCTTCCAAAATGGGTCTGCGCTACTCGGGATGCAGCAGGTGATCTTGTAGGTGATCCTACAGATCAGCGACGTACACGTTCTCAGTTCGAGAGAGCCTCTTCATTACTGGCTCAAGCTTCAGTGAATTATGATCTTGACACCTTTGCAGAAGCTTCAGGCCATCCAGATTGGGAAGCATCTACGAATGAAGAATATCATTCATTATTGCGAAATGATACATGGGATCTTGTTCCTCTACCAAAGGGACGAAAACTTGTTAGTTGCAAATGGGTTTATAGAACCAAGTATGGACAAGATGGGAAAGTTGATAAACATAAAGCTCATCTTGTTGCTAAGGGTTTTTCACAAGTTAAAGGCATTGACTACACTAAAACCTTCTCCCCTGTTTCCAAAATGAACTCTATCCGCCTTGTTCTTTTCCTTGCTGCCTCTTTCAAATGGGAAGTCCATCAGATGGATGTTAAATCCGCCTTCTTGCATGGGGACTTGCATGAAGAAATCTATACGGAACAACCTATTGGCTTTATACAAACAGACTCCAGCATTGTATGTCGGCTTAAGAAATCCCTTTAAGGTCTCAAGCAAGCTCCTTGAGCTTGGTATGCCAAAATGAATAACTTTCTTTTAGAAAATGGGTTTTCTAGGTGTCATTCTGACAATACTGTCTACACCAAGAAAGTGGGCAAGTCTCTTATCATTCTTATTATTTATGTTGATGATCTTATCCTGAATGGTAGTGATCCCAACCTCATAAACCACGTGAAGTCTAGCCTTAAGAGGAAGTTTGAAATGATAGACTTAGGACACTTACATTATTTTCTTGGTCTTCAAGTCTTGCAATCCAAAGAAGGTATTTCCCTTTCCCAGTCCATGTATGCTTGTGATATTCTACACCATTTTCACATGGAAGATTGTAAGCCAGGCCCTTCTCCCTTTCAGTCTAGTGTCAAACTTTCAATCACTTGTACTTCTCCTGAAGTTGATGCTACCTTATACCGTCAACTTGTAGGAAAACTTTTGTATCTAACCCATACTCGTCTTGACCTTTCCTTTGATGTTGGCCTTGTTGCTCAGTTTATGGAAAACCCACGTGAAAGTCATTGGAAAGAAGCTAAAAGAATACTTCCTTATGTTCGAGGTACAATTCAGTTTGGGATTCGTTACAATGCTGAAGCATCTCCTCTATTGGTTGGTTTCACTAATTCCGATTGGGCTGGTGACCTTGATGATCAGAAGTCTACTACAGGTTATGTGTTCACTCTTGGTTGAGGACCTATTACATGGGCTTGCAAGAAACAAGGTGCCATTTCTATTTCTTCAGCAGAAGCAAAGTATCGTGGTGCTGTAGAAGCTAGTAAGGAAGCCTTGTGGCTTCGTCAGATCTTGTCAGAGTTTGGCTTTCAGCAGCAGCATCCGACTACACTTTGGTGTGATAATCAAAGTGCCATTCAACTATGCAAAGATCCAGTCCAACATTAGCGTAGCAAACACATTGAACTGCACATGCACTTCATCAGAAAGCTCATTCACAACCATGTTCTTGAAGTGCAATATTGTTCAACAGATGATCAAGTTGCAGACATCTTTACAAAGGCTCTCACAGAGGCGAAGTTCACTAAACTTCGATTTATGGTTGGTTGGAGTTTAGGAAGTTGTCACTAAGGGGGGAGAGGCTCTAGTGCCTCCTTCCTTCTCCTATTGTGTCATATTTGTAAATCCTTCAATCCTATCCCAAGTTGTTCTTAAGGGGGGATGTTAGGATATTCCGACACATAGGAAATAGTTAAGTATAACTTGGTCCAGTATAGAGTTAGGTAAAGTGTGTTTCTTTACTATGTACATTTTGTAACTTACAATCCGATGGTCACGATATGTAGTGATCCGACGGTTCATTCTCTCCTCGGTATTACCGACACTTGATCCGTGGCTTAGCACCCGATTGGTCCATGATCTCTATTTAGAGAGCATGGAGGGTCATTTGTAGGTTAACCGTTGATGAGACAAGCTTATGTAAATTTTCATTCTTTTATTAATAAATTTCCTGAAGTGGCCGCGTTGGCTCAGGCCGTGGACTGTTTCCCTCTTTGAGGGTTTTAACCATGTCAAAATACTCGTGTATTGATCTGTGATCTGTGTGTGAGCAGTGTCCTTTGGTGTTTTGTCTGGGGAACTTACCCTGTAAATTCCTACAGAAAGTGGGTGATAAAGCAGGAAGGTCAGTAAAGGATGATGCAAAATGGAGAGGAAGCAGCACGAGTCAACAAGACAAAAGCTTCATCATGTTAGCAACAAATAATATCTGAATAATCAGAATTCCTATAATTATAGGACCCTAACAACTTGTTTTCATATTGAGCCCATACCAACTTGGCATAGTCACATTTGATAAGAGTTTGCAACTCCTTTGCTAAGGAACTGTAGAACAAAACTTTCTAATACTAATAACCTTATCTACCAATACCCTAAATCTACTAGACCATCAATGCTAATGGCTAATGACTTTGAAAATACTAGAAATTATTATGAGGTTGTAAAACAAGCTATTTATTATACTATCTTCAACAATCCTTTTTCATCGAAATTAAGGAAGAAATGCTAAAATATTGAAAAATTGAAGGTATTAATTGAAGAGTTCAAAATTTTGGATAGATATGTGAAGAAAGAGAACACAATTCTAAATGCCAAAACTGCCTAGTTACAAAGGGAAGTTGGGAAATTAATAGTGAAGAATAAAGATGGATGAACTACACTAGATGGTTCAAAATGTACTAAATTTTTTTCTCTCATGTGATTATCATCGAAAGGTCTCTTAACAAAAAATAAAGATTTGTTCAATATTGCTAAAAAATGGCTTAAGTGAAATCATAATTTGGCACTACATCACTAGGCTTTATAAAAAACATTGTAGGAAGATAAGAGGATAAAATCGGCTAATGTGAATATCTTAATTGGTATACATGAATATAATTGAATCAACAATCAAGTTTTTTCTCAGTTTTGAATTGGCTTTATATGAAGATGCTAGCCACAATTACATGAGGACATGAAAAATATCAAGTGTGGGGGAGATGCCAACGCTCTAATTTGATTGCATTTTCACTACCATCTACCCCTTTTAGATCATATAAAACCTTTCTTTAAATACCCCATTACAATTCATTTTTTCCATTCTTTCAATCGAAAATACATTCAAACTGATACAAGGTAATTTTGCTCTTTAGTTTATGCGTTTTCCATTATTTTTGATGAATTAGTGGGATTAAAGATTTATTTACTACTAATGATGGTTTGACCAATTCAAGTGTTGTAACATACATAACGATTTGTTGTCCCACCTTGTTGTTTGACATGCCTTCATGCCTCTAAAGGGAAAACAAGGATATGAATTTTCCTCCTATATGCCTCGAGATTCTTCTCATCCATCAAAGTTGTTCTATACTAGAGAAATCATGCATTGTTCAATGGTCAAAATTATGGTCAAATTGTTCCATGAATGGAATGTCCATGAAAGAAGATCAAGCTAGAATGATCCATCCTAATCTCATGTTACACAACTCAATCATGGTATAATTTTGTCGAAGGATGCACCAAAATACCCCATTTTTCCCATAAGTATATATACTCAATGTTTCAAAAATGTAAAACAAGGGATTCAATAGTGTCAACTTGTGTGTCATTTTCCACTATGTAAAAACTATATAAACCACTGTGAAAAGTAATGTAGTATAGTTGGTGATTATATATATCATCTATTATGAAACTAGCTCACAAAAAGATAGAAAAGATAGATCAATGCCTTAGAATTCACCCTCTTCGAGGGGGCAACCTCCTTTACATTACACAAATGAACAATTCTTGGATGATTCAAATGAAAAAACCTCCTTTCTATATATATGAATCTAAGATGTCACAATATAACCAAGCCAACCTAACAATAATAATATAAAGGCACAAGAATAACAATAGAGGTATTCTATGGGGCATAATAATAATAACAATATGGGGACAATAGGGGCACAATAATAACAAGAAGTGATACACCAACAATAGTAATGGGGGAATTACTAGTATTAAATGGACCTAAAATGCCCCTCTCATTCAAAAAAAAGTGTTGCCCTCAATTCTTGAGTAGTTTTGGATGCTTCTGTATAAAATTCTCATCCTCCCATGTGGAATCTTCAATGGGTAAGTTCTTCCACTTGATGAGATACTCTGAAATTGATCGAATTTGTAGCTATTGAGTTCTTGTTTCTTTAAATATTTTAGGTTCCAATATGATTTTTCCTTCGTCATCAAGTTCTGGAAATATTGTTTGAACTTGAAGCTTGTCACCTATAACCTTATTTAAGCATGAAACATGGAAAACTGTGTGCACTCGGGAAGCTGCATGAAGCTCCAATTTGTATGCCATAGTACCTATATTTTACAACACCTTGTATGGAACATAATAATTTGGTGATAATTTATTATCCTTCTTAGCTTTCTTAAGGGATATTTGACTATATGGTTGTAGCCGTAGGAAGACCCAATCACCTACATCAAAACTTCTTTCACTGCGATGTTAATCTGCTTGCTGTTTCATTCTATTCTACACCAAGGTGAGGTTATCCTTTAAGAGTTGGAGAACTTGTTGTTGATGCTTGATGTGATCTTCCACTGCTTGAACCTTAGAATTTTCTCTTAAATATGATGTGATGGATGGTGGATGATATCCATAAAGTGCCATAAATGGGGTCATTTTTGTTGCGATATGGAAGGAAGTGTTATACCACCATTTAGCCAAAGGCAACCATTTGACACATTATGTCTGTTTATTAGATACAAAGCACCGAAGATATCCTTCCAAACATTTGTTTGATATCTCAGTTTTCCAATCAGATTGAGAATGATAAGATGAGCTATGAGCTAACTGAGTACCAAGACAAGAAAATAATTATGTCTAATAATTTCCAGTGAAAATGGGATCTCTGTCACTTAAAGTAATCTTTGGGTTTCCATGTAGCTTTCTAATTGTTTCCATAAATGCAGTAGAAACCATACTCGCTTTAAATGGATGAGATAATGCACAAAAGTGTGCATACTTGGTAAGACTGATAACACTCTTTCCTTCAGACTTGGGTAAACCCATGATAAAATCCATTAAAACCTCCTCCCAATGTTGGATTGGAATAGATAAAGGTTGTAATAGTCCTGGGGTCTTAATTGTTTCAACCTTATTTTGTTGGCAAACCAAACATTCCACCACAAAATTTTGAATATTTGATTTAAGGCCATCCAAAAAAAAGCATTCTTAACCCTGTGGTAGGTTCTTAGAAACCCTGAGTTGCTTCCTAAGGGAGAGGTGTCCAATGCCCTAAGAATCTTTTATTTGAGTTGGGAATTCTTACATAGGTATAACCGATCCTTGTACCATAATGAATCATTTTTCCAGCTAAATGTATCATATGTACTGGGATCTTGTTGTATCTTTTGAATCAGTTCCCACATTTCCTCGTCATTCTTCCATTCATCCCTTGCTTCGTTTATCCAATATGGTTGGATAGTAGAAATGGCACAAATAAATGCTTCCACATCCTCATCCTTTCTTGAGAGTGCATTTGCCACAATATTTTTCTTCCCTTTTTTGTAGATGATTTCAAAGTCATAACCCAACATCTTTGTGACCCATTTTTGCTGCTCTTCTGTAGATAATCTTTGTTCTAAAAAGTATTTAAGACTATCATGATCTATTTTTACTTTGAAGTGTCTTCCCATTAGGTAGGGTTGCCATTTCTTAAGTGCATGTAGCATTGCAAACATTTCCTTCTCATAAATAGCTTTGTGTAAATATTGTCCTTTGATTGGAAAAATTACGAAAGCAATGGGTCTTTCTTCTTGCATTAAAACAACAACAATTCCATTTCCTGAGGCATCACATTCCACAATAAATATTTTTGTGAAGTTTGGTGTAGCTAAGACTAGTGCTTGGAACATTGCCTCTCTAAGATGTTCAAAGTCCTTTGTTGCTTCTAGAGTCCATGAAAATGCATCTTTATTCAATAGTGTTGTTAGAGGTGCTGCTATTCTCCCATAATTCTTAACAAACTTGGGATAATACCTTGTCAACCTCAGAAATCCTCGTAGATGCTTTATGGATATGGGGATTTTCCATTCCTTATTGGTTTTAATTTTGGTAGGGTATACCTTAACACCATCATGAGATATAATATGACCTAGATATTCCACCTCTTGTACTCCAAAGAAACATTTGGAGGTTTTTGCATATAATTATTTCTCCTCCAATAGTTTGAGGACCATGTCAACAAGCTGTACATGATCCTTCCAACACTTGCTTTAGATTAGTATATCATCAAAAAGTAATAACACAAATTTTATAAGGAAGGGTTTGAAAATGGAATTCATCAAACCTTGAAATGTAGAAGGTGCATTAGTAAGGCCAAAAGGCATGACCAAAAATTCATAATGACCCTCATGAGTTCTAAATGTTGTTTTTGGAATGTCTTCAATCTTCATTGTGATTTGATGATATCTTGAATGAAGATCCAACTTGGTGAAGTAAATTAATCCATGCAATTCATCCAATAATTCATCAATGACAGGAATAGGAAATTTATCTTTAATAGTGAGCTTGTTGAGCTCCCTATAATCTGGACACATGTGCCATGATCCATTTGTTGACTTATTTGGGGTTGAACCAGGTTCGGAATATTTATTTAGCCAAACAAATCCCCCAGCTACTGACCCTTTCGGCAATAGCCCGCGAAGCGCAAACTGAAGTCTAACCTGAGGTAGTAGGGGAGGGTGCTGGAACCAGGTTTCCCCACCCTGGGGATGTCTTGGATGTGAGATGGGGCTTGCACAATGTTGCTCAGCCTCGCGCAGATCGGAATACCCTTATCGTGCTTATTACAGATTGAATCACTTATTACTGGTTTGATCTAGTTAATACGGTATTTAAGCAAACATTTATTACTTTTGCTTACTTGCGAAAAGAGGTGAACTTAAGAATGTAGAAGGATGCCCAAACAGAGTAAGCGGGACAACAAGTACAAAGGAAAAGGTGGTCACTCTTCTTCTTCAAGAAGAAAGTTGTCAGGACAAAAGCGAAGAAGGAGCCATTGTCTGAATAAAAAACCAAATCAGTCGAAACTAAAATTGGTACTTGGGGAAGATGTCATGATAAGAAATGTTGTAGCGATGGGAGACAAAACAATAGTGAGTAGAGCAAAGGAAGGAAATTTAATTTTGGCATGGTACGAGCATTGGAAGAAAGAGACATGAAATCCAACTTAAAATCCCCCCTTGAGGTTATATTTTTGGCTAAAGGGTGGATTCAATTAAGCTTTTAGGAACATGTAGAAGTTTTGTAGACCTACCAAAAGGCTTGGAAAATCGACTCTACCCCGATTCCTTTCAATTGTTGGACCCGTCTATTTGGCACAAGTAGGGAACAGATAGATGTAGTTCCAATATGGGTATGAATGTCAGATCTCCCCAACAATACTAGGACAACTTGATTTCAAAGTCCTAAGAAAATTTGTAAGAACATATCTAGAGCATGAGTCTTCTTATGTGCAATCAGGGGACAAGTTAGTGGCAAAAATTCTAGTGAACATCAACCTAAGAGAAGGGATGACTTATATGATGGACATTGTTGTTGGGGAGGAAAATGGCAATTACTCGACTACAAAGGAGTCCCTTCCAGATGTATACAATGCCATTAATATGGTCATCTTGTAAAAGGTTGTGAGCTTCGCATGCACAAGAAGACACATACACCTAGGTAAAACAAATGTAAGTGTTTGGTAAAAAATAACCCGAACATACATGAACCGTAGCAAGTGGAAAAAATGAAGGAGTAGGATGTGTAAGCAGGAGTTTCTCAAAACCCTAATGCACAAAATGAGACCATAGTCCTGTAGGAGAAAGAAATTCAGGTTTTTGTATTCAAGATTCTGTGATCCATAACGAATTAAGCAAAGTCTTTCAGTAGAAATCACATAAGAGATTTTTTTGGCCACTATTTTTAGGTTGTGATGGAAGAGGGCACAATTTTACATCAAAAGAAGGTATTCACATGCCTCTAGTTTATAGCCTTTCCTCTTTTCCTATTTCTTTGACTATAAGTTCCTAATATGTTGAAAGGGTTATTGCGGTTCTATATTTTATAAAATATCATCTCTTATCACAGGCTCCATAGCTCCCCTCCTTCCTCCTTTAGTTGCCACATGCCCACTATCAAGATTCAATTATGTTTGCGCTTCCTCGGTGGCATCTACTTCTAAAAACCTTTCGAAACAATCCTAGGAGGAGGGTGTTCTATATAATATTATTTCTCATACTATTTCCCCCATCCCAAAACATATTGTATCGGTGTTAGGAAAACTATCCCTTTCATCACGTGGGGGAAGAGGTAGAGGGAGGAAATCTCATTCGACAAAGCTAAAGAAAAGGCACAAGAGGACCTTGTAGCAGGCATAAAATAATCCATCAATGGGGCACTTAGAGCAATGACTACTCTCGAGGGTGTTACCAAATGAAAATCCTCTCTTTTAGCTATAGGAGTTTAGCATGTCCCTCAAACAAGCTTGCCTTCTGTAGACTAATTCATTTGAATAAACCATACTTGATTGTGCTACAAGAAACTTTGGAAGATGGTGTCACTATTTCAAATACGTTGGAATCCACTCATAGTGGATGGTGTTTTATAGGCCTTCATGCTAGAGGACTTAGTAGGACTTGTTATCGAGTGGCACTCCAAATCTATCAAAGTTACAAAATCCTACATTGTTGAATCTCGCCTTGGAATAGATACATATTCTGAAGACATTAGAATTATATTGACCCTTATTAATTTTTATGGCCTGTACTTAAACTAGGTGGCATTTTGGGACAATTTTTTCTTAAATCCATTTGTGAGATTAAATAAGATAATAATAGGTGGGGATCTAAATTTCTCTCTAGGGGATTTATAAGTTTAAGCTCTGACATATAGACTAGACACTCTAGTCGAGTACTTCCACCATAAGATTTTACTCACTAAGCTAGTGGATATTGAATTGGTTAAATTCAAAGCGACTTAGAGGTATCATCAAGTTGGAATAGAGTGAATTTCCAAAATATTGGACTGGTTTATGATTTTTTAATATTTAATCAAGAGTTTCAACTTAGTTAGATGATGGATTGGGAATGGAGGGGACACTTATAGGAATTCAACAAAGAGGACCATGATGGAATTGGAAGGCAGAGTCTATAATTATTGCATGAATGACTATTGATGTTGTGACATTCTTCTTTCAAAATTGGAATTTGTTAAGAGCCTACAATTTAAATTTTGAGCACAATTTGATGTTGTTAAGGGGGTGGTGTAATAAAACAAGCAAGGGGGTTCCCATGTTCTTTGTTGTGGCTTCCAAAATAGAATTTGGTTGGGATGACATTAACAACTAGTCAATAAGAATTATAGATGTTAATTTGCAAAAGAAAATGACACAAAAGTGCCTTGATGATGCCTTGCTTATGAGGCATCCAACAACAATGAGTTTTTAAGACCTAACAAGCTAACATTAGGAGTAATTTATCAATTATATTGGAGATTGCAGGGCAAACACAAGTACAAGAAGCAAGAAGGGATGGAGTCAATACACTATTCAAGGAGGTAGTGCAACATTGAGAGAAGGAAACCATTGAATCAAATGCAAAATTTCCCTCACTCAAGCACAATGTTAATTATTTAATTAGTTATCGAGACATGGCTTCTTCGACAAAACATCTCTTTGTTGGTTCTTTTTGCAAGAGAGAAGGAGAAATGATGATACAAAAGTTGGTAGATATGGATGTGGAACTCAAAGCACGATGCTCAATCAACACAAAGCTTGAGTTATAGAGATCCAATACATTTTTCAAATTTTCTCCATGTATTTCAAATAATATTTATTAATAGGTGTTTATGTTAGAATATACCCACTATAGGGGTGGACAAAAGTTATTTTCGGAACATAGATATTATCTCATAGCTATTAGGGTACAAATTTTTATTTTGTATTTATAATTTTTAAATCAAAATCTTGTTATCTATTAGCTTGCTAATTGGTGCAATTGCAACAATTCTAATGATATAAAATTAAGCATATGTATTACGTAATAATACTAATTAGAGCATCATCTTACATTGGTTGGAGCATCATATTACATTGGTTTATGTACAGGCGTAGAGGGAATGGAGGTAGGGACTGGAATCCAGGCCTTCTCGACAGCCTTAATACCCCCGGTTCTCTTTCTATAGACACAATACCGCTCTCAGGGTGGTATATGGTTTATCGCATGCCTATCAAGTGGGAAGTGGTTTTCTGGAAATGGGAGAGATTCCACTCACCAAGCTACATGTGGCTAAGGGGTGGGATTGATTACTGCCCTCATCGCGCACTAATGTTTAGTGCTTTAGACCCGTGCGATATGATCCTCTACCATCGGATTAAGCAAGGTGGATCTACGGTCATGAATGAAAGAGCATGTTGGTGGGTCTAGGTGGTTAAGTGCCATGCTTCTAAGTACCATGAAATCTTCCACTGTTGTTGGATCGAGCGAGGAGATTTGATGGTTGAGATTAAGAATGCAAGTCTGGATGAAGAATATATTCCATACTTTTTTTGTTTCATGGCGGTAATTGACGAATTTCACACGTTTTAAAAGTTCGTGGGTTATTCCCCATGTGGACCCAAAATCCTTTCAAATTGGTACCTTTTTTCCTCTTCGGGTCTGATTTTAAATTTAAAGTGTGTGCTTGTTGCCGGCCCGAATTGAATCTCGTCTGTTGGATTTCTGTGGGAAGATCATACGGTCTCAGCATTGTCTGTCTTTTGAGGGTTTTGACATTTTTTCGGTAGGGTTCGGGGTTTTTTCCTTTAGCTCGTTGCCCTTGGCAGTAAGAGAATAGTCTTTCCTTGGTCCACAGTTCCTCGTGGACTTTTGTATTTTATGTAATTTATTTTCTGATTTAATGAAATAGAAGGTACGACTCTTGCTTCAGCAAAAAAAAGATGTTAAGTTCCCTATGTTAAGACTACAACGATTTTTTTTGTTCATCTTATATATTTTGCAAGAATTGAAGTTGATCCAGCAAAGATTGAAGTCATAAAAAAGATACACCTTCCAAGTGGACTTGGTAGGTGGCCACCAATATCCACTTGGATCATTCGTCCCCCCCTTAGGAAGTAATGGTCCCCATTGCATTGAGTTCCTCCATGACATGAGGAAACTTCTACTGAATTTGGTCCCTCGTGAGCCACTTGCCCTGGTGAAGGAGTTTGCCTGCTTTAACAACTCGATATAGTTGGATATTCTGTTGCCGAGTGTGTTTGATTTGTGTGTCCATGATCTGATCACTTGCAGCTTGTTCCATGCAATCTAGATTTAATTATGTGGGTGTGAGTTGTTTTTCAATGTCAGATGTGTTTAGTAATGGTGGAAATTATGGCCAAAGATGGTCCACATTGAACACTGGGTGCAAGCCAAGGAAAGGGGGAATGCTAAGCTCAAATGCGTTATCTCCCACAGCCTTGGTAATGGTGTAAGGACCATATCAGAGTGGTCTTATTTTTCGATATGCTTCGGTAAGGCGTTCCTTTTGCAAATGCAACTAGAATTTGTCGCCCACCTGAAACTTGTGTGGCACCTGATGTTGATCATGTTTTTGCTTGTACTTGGCATTTGATTTCTCTAGAATGTCATGGACCTACTGGTGAATATGTTGGATGTGCTCAATGAAGTTGTTTGCCTTGTCTGCTTCAGATTGGACATGAGTCGAATCTGTGTGAGTCGCTGCAAATGGCATGGCCACATCAATGGGACATAGTGACTCAAATCTCAAGCCCACCTGAAAAGGGTTGTGGCTAGTCGAGCTGTGAAGAGCTCGGTTGTAGCTGTGCTAAGCATAGGGGAGGCTCTTGTCCCATGTGCGTGGATTCTTTGAGTTGTACATGCACAAAATATGTACAATCATACTATTGACAACCTCTATCTAGCCATCAGTTTGAGGATGGAAGGCTGTGGACTTAGTGAGTTTGGTGTCCAGCATTGACTAGAGACTAGACCAAAATGTACTGAGGAACCAACTATCCTGATTTGAGATGATAGACTGTGGGATCCCAAAGTGCACCCACACTCGTTCAAAGAACGGATTAGCAGTGGTTTCTGTTGTGATATTCTTCTTGCAGGCCGCCATAATGGCCATGTTCGAGAATCTGTTGATGACCACAAAAACACAGTTTTTTCGACGCTTAGTGGAAGGAAGGCTTGACATGTAATTCATCGAGACAGATTCCCAAGGTCGAATAGGGGTAGGCAGCAGGATATAGAGGCCTTGCTTCTTGATGGTTGGTTTGGCAATGGCACAGGCAGTGCATGATTTGATGTACTTCCCGTTATCCTGTTGAAGATTTAGCCAATAGAAATACTTTTGTAGTACTGCCATTGTTTTCTCGACCCCGAAAGGCCCAACAGCCCAACTATAATGTGCTTCCAAAATCATCTTGGCATGCTCGCTTGAAGGAACACAAAGGTGACTGAGGTGGCATAACAGGGCATCCTGGAGGTGAAAACTTGGAACATGCCGACCCTCCAAGTGTGTCTAGTATGTGTGGCCAAATTCTGGGTTGATTTTGTAGAGAAGTGGCCAATCAGAAGTCTCGTGCCCACAAGAGTTGAGCGCGGTGGTTAACGCCATGATTGGTGGTTGACTGAGGCAATTTGCAACATTATTGGTGTTTCCCTCCTTATACTTGATATTCAAATGGAACTATTGTATGTATGTAGACCACTTCTGATGGTGATCATTCTGCAATTTACCTTGGGTCTGTATGAACTACAAGGGTCAGTGTTCTGTGTGGATGACTGTTTCCTTTCCCAAAATGTAACGCTTTCATTGTCAGCAGGTCTGCATAATGGAATACATCTCTTTGTCATAAGTGGGATACTTCTAGATTGTGTGTGAAAGTGTCTCACTGTGATATGCCACTGGATGCCAGTGTTGAGTAATGACTGCTCCAATAGCATAGTCAGAGGCATTTGTCTCGACCTCAAATGGTTGTTGCAAATCTAGCAATGCAAGCACTGATGTCGTGCAAAGGCAATCTTTCAACTCTGTGAATGCCTTCTATTGAGATTCAGACCAAAAGAATTTTTCTTTCACTCCTCCCTTGGTGACTTGACTCAAGGGTCAAGTGATATGAGAAAACCTTGACATGTACCTGCAGTAGAAGCTGGCAAGACCTAGAAAGCTGTGGAGCTCTGTGAGAGTGGTTAGAGATGGCCAATCCCAAATGACTTGGATCTTGGCTGGATCCACATGCATCCCCTTTTCATCAATAATGTATCCCAGATACTGAACCTAGGTCATGCCAAAAGTGCATTTCTCCAAATTGGGACATACCTTGTGTTCCTGCACTGTCTGGAGAACCTGTCAGATGTGGTGGAGGTGCTCTTCCTAACTTTGGCTGAAGATCAGGATGCCATCCAAGTATACCACTACAAATGAGTTGGTGAATGGCTGAAATATGTCATCCATTAACCTCATGAAGATTGCAGGAGCATTCGTCAATCTGAAAGGCATAACCAATCATTTGAAAAGGCCCTCCTTGGCTTTGAAGGAAGTCTTTGACACATCAGATGGTTCGATTGGTGCCTGGTGATATCCTAACTTCAGATCAATCTTGCTGAGGTATTTTCCCCCTTTAGTTGCTCTAGGAGGTCATCAATCCAAGGGATCAAGTACCTATTATGGACAATGATCTTGTTCAGCCCCCGATAGTCAATACAGAGTCTCCAAGTCCCATCCTTCTTCTGTACCAACATGATCGGGCTCCCACAGGGTGATGAAATCAGATGGATGTGACCTTTCTACAACAGCTCCTAAATATGCCTCTTGATTTCATCATTGATTAGAACGAAGCACCGATAGATTGGTTGATTGGGCAGTGGCGTACCTGGGATTAGATTGATGGAGTGCTTGACCTAACAGTGCAGAGGAACCCCTGCAGGGGAGGTGAAGATGTTCTTGTACTCCTCCACGACCTTGTCCATTTGTAGTCGTCATGTGGAGGGGCCTTGTCTGGAGGTCGTGGCCACCATCTTTTTCTTTCCTTGAGGGTGTATCATCAGGAAAAAAAAATTCCCATTTTTGGAAATGAGCTTATTGCACTATTTTGAAGTAACCAAAGAGATGGCGGTAGGCGGTGCTACCTCTGATATCCTGTACAACTTATTTCCCAATGTAACAATAATAACACGGGGCCTTGATTCATACACATCTTGTCGCTTCCACAAGTATGGTTGTCCTAATAATATGTCACAAACATCAAGGGGAGCAATGTCACACAGTACCTCATTCATGAAGGGCTTGATGTTGTATGGAAGACAACACTACTAGCTCACGGGGAGATCCTGTCCTTGGTGAAGCCATGCGATGGTGTACAGTTGTGGATTTGTTGTGGTCGCTAAGTCCGATCGCTTCATGACCTCTGCCGAAATGAGGTTCTTTTGGCTCCCGCTGTTGACAATGAACTGTAGCGAGGAGCCCTTTAACCACATCTGGTAGTGGAAGAGATGCTCCTCCTCCTTTGGATCTTCGGGTTCCTCCTTTTGTATCTTCGTGGTTGAAACAGTGACGTTGGGCTTTGCATCAATAATCTGCTTCCCTTTGTCACTCCCCTTGTCGCATTCTGACTCAGAGTCGGAGCATGCATTTGATTCTGAAACCTTTAGCTCGGCCACCAGTGACTACTTGGCCCAACACTCACTTGTGTTGTGAGTGGAGCTCTTATGGAACTCATGACGCTGTTCTTTTCTTGCAGCTTTGGCGGGTTGTATTGAGTTGTCTCGCCTTGGCTTTGTCATTTGTTCTGTGGTTTGGGGGCACCTTTCCCTTGCTTCGAATTTGAAGATCCAAAGTCTCACTTCTTCTGTTTAAAATTTTGCTCGACCTTAACAGCATATCGGTATGCCGTGCCGAGCAAGGGGATGTTCAGGAATTCTATTTCTTCCTGGATGTACTTCTTCATGGAACCGCGTTATTTGAGTACTAAATGCTGCTCTGAATCTTTGATACCCAACTTTTTGCTAAGGGTATGGAAAATATTGGTAAACTTTGGCACGTCTTGGTCCCTTCCTTGCCGCAGCGTGGTCTACTTTATGTATTGATCCTCATAGCTTCTGACAGGGCAGTACTGCTCCTTGATGGCATCCTAGAATGAATCCCAAGTGGGTGCAGTTGAAAATAATGAACCTGTACTTTCAGCCTTCAACTCGCAGAAGGTTTCCCACCAGTCCTTGACGTGGGGGGCTGCTTTGAGAAGAGCAAAAATAGTCTTTTCTTGACTAGAAATATCATGAAGAGAAAAATAATCCTCGAGCAGATTTAACCATTTATCTACAACATCTACATCTATTTGACCCTCGAAGATGGGTATTTCCAAATTAAGATGTACCTTAAAGGGCGTGGCATTTCCAGAAGAGTTTCTCTCTAGGTAGCCACTGAAGGATCTTGGGAGGGTTGTCCATCATTGTGTTCCTTTGTCACTTGATGGCTTCTTCGAGCAAGATTTTGACAGGATCTCCTAGCCCCTCGTCTTTCTTTTCATCTGCCATAGGAGGCCATTGGGATTTGCAAGACTAGTCTTGAAAAGGTTCAACCAGTTCAAGCCCTAACTCCTTATATCCCGACCTCTTTGGGGACATGAAAAGAAAAACAAAGAAGAAAAGCAGACTTCTCTGATACCACTGATCTGGATTTAAACAGGAATGCAATCAAATAGAGAGATAACCATAAAGACAGATACACAGCCAAAATAATAATTCATTTCATTACTATAAAATATTGAAATATGCTTACAAACATAAATGGAAATAAAGCAGCTAGGGAAATGGTAGCTTATCTCTGAGAAGAGATGTGGCGGCTACATGCCTCTGAACTGTGTTATAATGAGGCTTGAAGGCCTATTTATTGTTGAGAAACAATGGAAAACCCTAAATATCCAAAAATCTAACCCTAGAAGATGAAACACCAAACTGTGTGCCCGGTTTGGGTAAATTGGTACATCAACTTCTCGGGGTCGTAACTTTGGCATATGATATCCATTTGACATGCACAACATCTCATTAGAAAGATCTATACGATAACTACAACTTTGGGAAGAGCAAGGTCGGTCCATGTACACCTGTTGCTCCCAGTGTTCCCAAAAAAACATCATTTAGGGCCTGAAAACGGCTCTGGAAGTTCAGGACCTGAAAAACTACTAAAAATAGTAAGTTGTGCTACACTTAGGGAAACTAAAAAAGCTAAGAGAAGCAATGGTGGGAGTCCAAGTGGACTTGATAGGTGGCCACCAATATCCAGTTGGATCATATATGAGTTTGTTTCCTAACAATTTTATCAAGTAGATATGAATCAGATCTATGAAAAACCTTCTCATTATAGAGATTGAGATGAGCACTCAATTTATTCTTTCCACCACAATTAGAATCCATCTCCACTACAATGAATTTCCTCACATTAACATCTTTGGAATGAACACTTATTCCACACCCCTATCAATATAGAAAATAAAATTTATATTTTCCCAAAACATGAATATCGTTATTAGCATTTGTATTTGGTTTAATTATGCTACTAATAAAAAATCAAAATTATAGATCCTTTATTCCTTAGCATGAAAACTTCAGTATGATTTCTCTCAAAATCCATTATTTTAGCTCTCCCTTCTCTTAGCAATTCTTCATTTTTCGAAGGATGATGATTTTGTAGATGACCAACCTCAACATCAACATTTGTTCAAACCTCAACATTTTTAGTTTAGCTTAGTAATACAAAAGTTTCATGTTAATTTTTAGCTCATTAACATTCCTAGCAACTTCAACATGCATTAGTCTATTGAGGTAAGGAATTAAATTTGACATTTTTTAGTTTTATTAAAAACATGGAAAGATACGAGATAATAGCCATTTTAGCATATTGTAATATAACTATATGGTTTTTCTTATGCCCCTACTCCACCCCTTACATTTATCACCTCATGTTTACACCCTTACTCTACAACTATTATACATCCACTCATGCTTATCATTTTATTTTAGTATCCATTCTCCACCCTACAAAAGATGCCATTGAAAGGAATGAAAAATCATGACCACTCTCGTTATTTTCATGCACGCATGTCATTCAACCACCCATCATCATGATTCCTTCCATGTGAAATGGCCCATATAGTTGAAATGAGTCTCTAACTTGTATATTGCTCAGAAAACCCTAATTCCCGTGCTAGTAGTGACAAATTTTTAAGAGAAGAGCATCTCCACATGCCTCAGAGAGAATTTCAATGTCATCGTATGGGGAAAATTACCACAATCAGAAAGGAAACATGGTTTCTAGAAGCTATTGAATCATGACCTGAGTTTGATGCCGCTAAACTTATACTCAAAGCTACAAAGTGGCATACGTTCCTTCAAAAAATTCATGGGCATGATAACTTTATCGCTAGAGCATTTTCAGAAGTGTTTGATGCTCGAATTGATTGGGAAGGAAACTTTGTGATGGTAGTGATGGACAATTCCATGGAAAAAGCCAGTAGAATGCCTCAAAAGTGGGAGTTTCGGCTTAAGAACAAACAAGTTGACGAAGGAGTATGACTTAACATTTTTTCTTAACATAACATAGCTCAAATTCAGGAAGAAGGGTAGCATAATTCTAGATTATAGATAGGTGTATAAATCTATTGTTTGTGTTGCAAAAGTATATAATGTGTAAGGGGAGGTATGCAATCAATTTCATTTTCCATATTTGTATTCGTCTTTGATTTGAAGCAAATTATAACTTTAAATTCCCATTTTATTTATGTAAAAACTCTGGCAAAATAGAAAATTGCAGATGACAGAGCCTAGTAATTTTAGTCATAGATTGTATCGTCATTGTCTAATTAAAATAATTATCTTGGAGGAAGTATGAAATAAAGGTGATAATTTGAATTCCTTCTTGGTCCATAATAGATTCATTGATGGGAAAACAGTGTAAGAGATGATGCATCCCAATTCGCAAGGCAAGGCTGAGGATGGAGGATCGCAACAGGGAGTTTGTCGGCAGCAGGCGATGAGCCAGACCTAGGCCCGTAGGGCCGAGGTTAGGGCCCATCACCAATCGGACGGGGCGTAGGTAGCAGCAGACTGAATCCGTTCAGGTGAAAGGTAGGCAAGTTTCAGCAGGTGGAGGTCCTCGGTTCGCAAGGAAGGACACCTGGCGACCACAGTTACAGTAAATAGTGAAGGTTAATCCCTCTGGGGTAAAAGGAACTGCGTTGTTACAAACAACGACTTCTCAGCACTCAACAAGCCGACAGAAAACCGTGATCTGCTCTGTAACCATGGTTAATCCGGAGGAGGGTATTGACCTGGACCCAGCTATGGAAGATATTCTCTCTGTCTGGGGAAAGGACCCAACATCTGAGAACGTTGATCGCTACTTCGGAATGGTGGAAAACCTAGCACCTTCTCCGTTCTGTTCGGACTCTGTTAGATCCCCTCATACCCTCTCAATCGCGACCATAGAAACGCATGAGATGGCAACAGAACTCCCAAAAGGAAAGTTTCAGCACTAGTTGCCAAGATCGCCCAAGGGATTTCAACAGACAAGCTCGATCATACCCCACTTCGGAAATAAAGGGAGACCAAGGTTTCCAGGGTCGTTTCTTTCAGGCGACTTGGAAGATATTGTAAACCTTGGCTCAAAGCTAGGGCAAAGGCCGGGAGGAGAAGCCGGAAATACAACACCCATTTCAAGAGTATCTTTAGCATCTAGCAGGAACAGCCCTAAAGAGACTGAGAGACCGGATCAGAGCTACGAAGGAATCCAGGAGTCAAGGGAGGAAGAAAGGCGATCTGTTCAAGGGTCTCAGGTAATTAATCCCTCTCTGATTGAATCCCTAAATCATCCGATTTCTTATGAGAAGGAGATTAGCCCGGAGCTCGGAATTTCTCCCCAGACCGCTGGGCCAGATCCTCATAGAGGATTACAGACGGACGAAGCCCTAAGAAACACCACAAGAGGAACCAAAGCTTCAGAAGGGCAGAGGAAAAAGCAGAGATTGATCAAATCCCAAGGGGTAGAAGGGAATTTGGTGCTTGGAATGGATGTCCAGATTGAAGAAGTGTTGGAGGTCGCTGAATGTACCCTGGTTGGCAGAGCCAGAGGGAAGAAATTCTCTTCCGAGTTCATTCAAGCCTGGGGGAAGCAGAACTGGCAATCGGATTTAATTAGAGATTTCCGGGTTCTGACCCTAGCTAAAGGATGGTTCTCAGTCAGGTTCGATAATAAAGAGGCAGCAAATTGGGTTATGAAGAGACATTGGTCGCTTGGAAACATCTCGGTGCTTTTTAAAAACTGGAGTCCAATGTTTGATGCAGACCACGAAAAGGCTGATGTCTTCCCGGTATGGGTTAGAGCACCAAGGCTGCCATCGTTCCTATGGGTCGAATCGGTGTTGAAGGCGATCAGGAACCGACTAGGCACTTATTTGGAGGCTGATATGTCTTTTCAGGAAACTCACAACAGGGCAATGGCTCTGATCTTGGTTAATCTTAAGCCCAGTGGAGGATTGGCAGAGAAAATCATCCTTCAGTACAAAGATTATGTTTCTGAACAAATCTTGGACTATGAATATCTACCGTTTCGCTGCCATAGATGCCATGAGTATGGGCATTTGGCAAAGGAATGCCCTTTAGGAAGACGCTGGAGAAGGTTTCAGAGAACAAGGGAGAGAACGGAAAAGACCTACAGGCACCCTCATTTCCATCCAAACAAGGAGATCCCAGCAGCTCAGGAGGATGATCATATGGATATAGACATGTAGCAGGGGAGCCAAGGCCTGGAAGCAGGAACCCAGGCACCACCAAAGGAAAGAATTGTTGCCGATCCGGAACCAGGGGAATCTCTGAAGGCCGCTGAAGAGGCACCATCGACCGCAGCCCCAAGCCCTATAGAGGATCAAAAGGGTATGAATTCAAATTCAATTCTCTCTTCTCCTCCTATCGTTGAAAATAAAGACAATTGTATGGATAAATGTTCATCTGATGATCCAAAAATTAAATCTCTTTATTCTGATTTAAATGCTAAAAATGTAATGATGGAAGATGGAAAATTGGAAAACTCAATTGAAAATTTATCAGCCGCTATCCCCTCCCTGGATTTGATTCGTGATGGGTGCTGCCTAATCTCCCCTGCCCCGGACCAACAACCCCTATGTCCCTATAACCTCCGCTCCCTTGAAAGCAAGCCTGGTTCCATGACTGTTGTAGGGGGCATCGACCCAGCCTCATCACTGAGCCAGCTAGGGAAAAAAAGGGGTAGGAAATCTAAGCTCTCTGAAGCCAAAGTCCAGGCTATCTTCGATGTGGTAGATGGGAAACAACTTTCAATAACATGGGCACTTAGAGTAGTGCAAAGCCCCGCACCTATTTCAAAATGATAATTACCTCCTGGAACTGTAGGGGTTTAGCCAGTAAACCCAAAAAACTGGCCCTTAGGGAGTTAGTGATGAATTCAAAAGTGGATGTTCTCCTTCTTCAGGAGACTTTGGGGAAAGGGGAGGACATTGAATCAATGCTTAATGCTCTCCTTCCAGGATGGTCCTTTATAGCCATGGATTCTGACGGCCACTCTGGAGGCTTGGCTATTTGAATCAGAGAAGGTAAAATTAAGATCTGGAACCGGTGGGGAATGAAACAGGTGTTGGGGATAGAATGTCAGTCCACAGAATTCAAATTCCCCTTAACAATCATCAATATTTATGGGCCGTGTCAAGGAAGGATTCCATTCTGGAATAATTTGATGGGAAACTCGTTGATGAAGAATAACTACCTAGTGATGGGAGGAGATCTAAACTTCTCTTTAGGAAGAGCGGAAGCCTGGGGCCCTGCTGCAAGAGAGGACCCGCAATCAGAATTTTTTGTGGATCTCTTAGCCTCAATTAATCTTATTGAAGCGAATCTCATCAAACTGAAACCAACTTGGAGAAACAGAAGAGTTGGAGCTGCCAGAGTGGCGAAGAGATTAGATCGTTTCCTAATTAATGAGGCTTTATCTAATGCAATTCCTTTATTCAGGCAATGGGTAGAAGAAGGGGGCCCTTCAGATCATTTTCCGATTTATCTTGAGCTCTCCAATGGCCCCTCAAAACCTCCAGCTCCCTTCAAATTCAATGCCTCCTGGCTTCAAGAAGAATCATACATCAAACTGTTCCAAGAAATATGGATACATCCTGCCAGGGGTTCTCAAGAGAATAAAGGATTTCTACTTATGGAAAACCTCAAAAGACTGAAAAAGGCAACTATATCGTTGGCTAAGGATAGGAAACTAAAGCAGAATGAAGACCTATCCAAGATAACCGAGGAACTCCAAAATCTCGAAAGCATAGAGGCAGATGGATATGCGACTCATGAATCAAAGGAGAAAATTGTAGCCCTGGAAAAGCACAAGAATCAAATCCTGCTGGCAAGAGAGGAAGAATGGAGACTTAAGAGCAGAGCAATCTGGCTCAAAGTTGGGGATGACAACACCAGCTTCTTCCATAATTATGCAAAAGGAAGGAAGAGTGCAAACACCATCTGGCATTTAAAGTCTGAAGATGGAAGGGAGGCTAAGACATTTGAAGCCCTATCATCCCTTGGGGTAAATCACTTCCAATCTTTATTCAAAGACAATGGTGAGATTACCATTGCGGAAGTCATCCAAACAGCGCAATGTTTTCACAGATATGTGGAGGAGGAAGATGCAGATTTCCTAATGGAGCCGGTCACGAAGGAGGAAGTGGAAAGTGTCATAAAATCCATGGCAAAAGAGAAAAGCCCCGGGCCAGACGGTTGGACGGTAGAGCTATTCTTGCACTTCTTTGAGCAGATAGGAGAAGAAATATCAGAAGTAGTGGAGGAATCAAGACAAAAGGGAGAAATTTATAGTCCTTTCAATGCAACTTTCATTGCTCTCATCCAAAAAAGGAAGCCCCGGAATCCTTTGGGGACTTTAGACCCATCTCCCTTTGCAACAATATTTATAAAATAATTGCAAAAGTGATAGCTCTCAGGATCAAACCAATTCTATTAAGGCATATCTCTCCTGAACAATTTGGGTTCCTGAATGGGAGACAAATTCATGAAGCAATAGGGGTGGCTCACGAGGTCCTTCATAGTGTAAAGATGAAAAACAAGAAGGGCGCTGTAATAAAAATTGACTTATCAAAGGCCTACGATAGGATAAACTGGTCATATATTCGCCTACTCCTAACGCACCTTGGATTCAAAGTGGATTTCATCAGATGGGTCATGGGGTGCATCACGGATGTTAGTTATGCAATACTCATAAATGGAGCTGCTACCCCTTTCTTCAAACGACAAAAAGGACTGAGGCAAGGCTGCCCTCTGTCCCCTCTGTTGTTCCTCTTGGTGGCTGAAGGTCTAAGCCAGTTGATTCCTAAAAGCAGAAGGGAAGGTAAGATAAAAGGTATAGAGGTAGCAGTAAACCTATTCATATCCCATCTTCTCTTTGTAGATGATATTCTGGTTTTTACTAATGGCTCCATAAATGATTTAAAGGAGCTAAAAAATATCTTTGACCTCCTTTTGAAAGCTACCAGAATGCAGATAAACCCCAGAAAATCACAAATCATTATGGAAGAGCAAAGCAGACAGGAAAAGGAACAATTCAACTTGTATTTTCCATATGAAATGTGCAATATGGCATCCCCGTTCAAGTATCTGGGTTTCTGGTTGAAGCCAAACGATTATAAGAAGGAGGATTGGTCTTGGCTAATTGCAAAAATTGAAGCTAGAATCAGGCATTGGAGCTTAAAATGGCTTTCTAGAGCAGGGAGATTGACCCTGATAAAATCTGTGTTACTAGCCATCCCAGTATACTGGGTAGCTTTAACATGGGTCCCTAAAGGTGTGCTGGAGAAAATTAGGAGAATCTGTAGCAGATTTTTGTGGGCAGGATCCAAAGAATCTTCGATTCTCCCTTGGGTTGCATGGGAGAAATTGGCGAGACCAAAAGACTGGGGCGGTTGGGGGATAAAAAGTCTACCCGATTTCAGACTTTCATTGTCAGCAAAATCAGGGTGGCGCCTCATTAAGATGGAAAATCTCTGGACTAGAACAGTTAAAAGGAAATACATAGATCCAACTCCTTTGGAAGTTTGGATCAGGAACCCAGTCAAGAGCCATAAGAATGTGTCGACAATCTGGAAAGCAACTCTGGAGTCTTTTAAAGTGATTGAACAAGGTCTAGCATGGAAAGTCGGGAATGGAGAAAAGGTTAAGATAGGAAAGGACCCTTGGGTCGGCTGTACTGAAAGTTTTGCCCTTACCCCTGAACTGGTTCAGCAATTAGAGGATAAATGGCTTCTTTACCTTAGCCAAGTGGCAAATCCGGGATCTTCAACCATCTGGGGCCAAGCTTGGAAGAATGGTGAAGAGTTGGATATGGAGAAAAGATGGTGGAATGAATGGAGTACCTTTACTCAAGAACTCTTCAGAACAAATGTCCGGCTGAATGATAGACATGATGAGTTAATTTGGGCCCATGCAGACTCTGGGGAATACGCTCCAAAGAGTGGATATAATTTCCTTATGTCAAGAAAAGGATGGGAAAATCCTGAGTGGTGGTCAAAACAACTATGGAAACTTAAGAGCCCCCCAAAGTCAAAAATCCTGTTCTAGTGTATCTTAAAAAGCAAAATCCCAACTTGGGACTCCCTGCAGACCAGATTTATGTATGGGCCTGGGAGATGCACTCTGTGTAAATCAGAAGCAGAAACTATAAACCATCTCTTCTTAAAGTGCTCAGAAGCTATTAAAATTTGGGGCGAGGTAGGGAACCTCATGAACAAAAGGTTAGAATGGGATGGACACACTGTGCAAGAAGCTTGGAAAAAGTGGTGGGACTCTCATCCAAACGGGAGCCTGCGCAACCTCCCTCTCATCATTAGCTGGGGTATTTGGATAGCTAGGAACAGGAGTATTTTCCAGGATAAGGAAATTCCTATAGCTATCACCGCAAGCCAGAGCACTACCATCTTCTCTAGTATCCCTGAGCCTAAGGAAGCCCATCCCCAAAGAATCATCCCAGAAATGCAGATCACAGAAGGAATCCCCTGGGCTTTCTTTGATGGTGCATCTCAAAACAATAAAGCTGGAGCAGGTTTAGTCATCAATGAATCCCCATCTCATGTCTTAAAAGCTTCTGTGGGACTTGGAACTGGCTCTAATAACTATGCTGAACTACTTGCCCTGAAACTCCTTATATGCTGGCTCATTCAAAGGCGCACCCTCACAATTCAAATTTTTGGGGACTCCCAAATAGTGATCAGATGGGTAAATGGACAAAGCACCTGCAGAAACCAACTATTAAAACAAATCCTGGGAGAAGTTCAGAGATTAAAATCTTATTTTAACAGTTTCTCTCTTCGCCACATTTTCAGGGAAAGAAATGAATCAGCGGACCAGCTTTCTAAAGATGGTCTACAACAGGATTTGGGCAGCTGGAAGATCGTAGAAGAAGACCAAGGACAAACCAGAAGAACGGATCAGCCGCCCTATAATCAGCCTTCCTGACACTCTGGCGGTTTTTTGTTTCACTCTACTGTTTCCAAAGTTTTCGTAATTCCATACAAACATAACAGTTTTGGTAGATCGGCTTATAAAACTCCATATCAGGTGTCGGGTTGTTTTCCTCTATGTTGAGGAGGCCCGACATGCTGGTTTATTTTTTTGTGCAAACAGTCCTCTGATTTCCAGTATATGAATGGCACCTCGGTTCAGAGGTAACAGAACAGTTTCAGCAGCTTACTAAGGAACAGGTGATGTATAAGACAACATGTTTTTGTAAAACAGTTATGGTAATCCCTCAGACGGATCAATGATGCTCAACATTTACAATGTAAACTTTTTATAAATCTTAATAAAAAGTTTCGCTTTTTCCTTTGGAAAAAAATAATAGATTCATTGATGTGTGCATTGCACATGAGGAGATACCCAAGTAAGTAAATCATGCCTATGAACACAATGATAAGATTGATAGTGAATAGCCTAGTCTTCATGAGATTGAAGATTTTCTTACTTATCGAGAAAGTTATATAAGAACCAAAAATGGACATGGAAAACTTGTTTTAGATGTCGATAGGAGAATTTCTAGGAGCATGACTAAAAAGCAACTTCGAAACAAACTATTGAGCCTCCATCACTGGCTACCACATGTCCTCCTAAAGATGTTACCTCTTTTCATATTGAGCCAATACCAACTGGGCATAGTCACATTCGATAGAAGGACTTTTCAACCCTTTGCTAAGGAAGTATAAAACAAAATTTCCTAATACTAATAATTTGTTACTTCACTTCATCTCTGATTAATATAAAGTGTTTCATGCTAGTGTTTATAGACCACCTATGCCTAATTTGATCATAGTTTGTTAACTTTCCAGTAAGTGTGACATTGGTTGAGAGGGCCCTCAATTAAATCAATGTTTCTATGTTTTCTTTAGTTTGTAGTGTAGCATTGATAGTTAGAGTGAGATTGTAGTTCATTTTATTATATTTTCATTATTGGTGTGTTACATTCACTAGTTCATGTACTTTATTTTGATTGCTTATGATCTATTGTGTGTCTCTCTTACGTAGAGATGAGATCTCTCATTAAATGACTAAGAAACACTTTGTAATTGTATGTTTTTTTGCATGAAACAATTACCTATAGTACAATGATACATTTCAACATGTGCATTACGAAACTTTGTGATGTCAACCAAGTGATTGGATATCGCTCAAGAATTTTATGTGGTTATTTGATTTAATTTTAACTTTTACATATGTTGTTTATTTTGACACTAGCTACAAAAGAACAAGTCTTATTGATGTTGGGAACAATAATTGTTTTGAAAATTAGATGGGAACACTTAGGGTCTTGCTTGAATGAAATATTATCCTCTATGCCTAAAAAAGCCCTTCTATGAGTTTATCATCCAAAGAACAAGATCTTTGTAATGTTCATTTTGAGTTATTTGTATTTCAAATTATTACTCTTATTCAAAAGTATTATATTAGAAGTTTAATGAGTATTTTACATAGGTTTTATGGTCTATTAATGTCCTAAATTCTACACATACAACATTAGTGTATTTCAAGTTTATGCCCGTAAATTAATGATTTTGTGTACAAGATTTGAGTTAATTAATTGATTGACATGATTTTCACAGTTTAAGGCAAGAAGATGAGTGAGTTTATAAGTGGGTATGAACCCCCACTCATATGGTACTAAAATGATCATTGAACGAAGAGAGAAAGTGAGGAGGTATATAGGAGTTTGATCTGAATTTTATCAAATGGAGGGTATTATGATCTATGGAGGTATATCCAAAGGTTTCTATCATGATGAAATTTTAGTGAGGAAGGGAAAAATACAACTCAAAATTATGGGTATTCTCATAAGATTGGCGACATGACTATTTAAAAATGAAATCACGTACTCGAATGGTTCAATAAATCATGGGAAGTAATGAAGGCCTCCTTGGAGAAAGAAGACTACAATAACATTGGAAACTCAATGTCTCAATATCTCGAGTAATTATCTTGTCTTAGCTTGGATTTTTTCTTTGGTTTCTAGGTTGGAGTGAGAACAATTGGTATTTCTGTACTCCACAAAGGATAGGTATGTTACTTTCATTATTTGGGATGTTATTTGAGTTTAAGGCTCTAATACATGGTAACCTAGTTGGTGATATGCAATTTTGAGTCGATTAATTTTGATGTTCTAGTGATGGGAGCTTTGATTTTTCTAGTAAGATACCAACCATTTATACGATGAAATCAAATGAGGTAGCTCCAAAACTTGGAACTCAAAAAAAAAACAAGGATTTCACCTTGAGGGCCTTGGGCTCTAAGAATATAAATCATTTGCCTCGAGCTAAGAAGCAGGTCATAGAGGTAGAAAATAACTTCCATAAAAGGTTCCTTGAGCTAGCTAAAGTGGAAATTGAAAAATTGAAAAAAAATGGTTAAGGAAAAAGGAAACAATTGTACTAACTGTAAAATCTTGAAAGAATTGGATGGACAAATTAAAGACATGGTATATTCTTAGCCCTTGGAAACAATTTTTTTTAGAATAGAAAACACTGAGTATATTTTTGAGGCTCTTATTTCTCAAGCTCTAAAAGACAAGGAGCAATAGTCGTGGGACATTCTCCATGCGATCAAGATCTTTGAGGGAAATTTTGAAGCATGAATATGTAAAGAAATCTTTATAATAGATACAAGGGTTTCTCAAATTGAGAGATGAAGATGAAATCAAGTTTGAGAGAGAGAATCCGTGTATCTTGTAGGGAGCAAAAGTGAATACCATCATCCTTTAGGAAAACCTAAAAACTTTTGGGTCTAAATAAATGAAGACGTGTGACTATAAGGAGCTAGTTGATCAACATATGGAAGACAATGCACCATGAGTCAAAGCTTGATTTCTATTTTGTTGTGTTATAATATTTTTCATGCACAAATATAAGATATTATCTTAATATGCTATTTTCTTATGTATAATGGTCTTTAAAAAAATATACATGAATTATTTGGTCCAATAGTATGATATCCAAATGGAAAAGGACATTTTCCGCTTGCATAAGCCTCTAAGAAAGAATGGTTTAATATTGTTTATATATAATGTAAATTAATATTTATGTTTTAGATTTATATAATTCTTATAACTTAGTTAATAATTAATAAAGAAGGTAGTTTTTATTAATTGATAATAAGTTGTTATGACTTAATTATTAATTAAGGAAGATCACTATTATTAGTTGTTATCTATGAATGTGGATTGACTATGGTCATTGGCTACTCATTTATTTGACTCATGTTTCATAAGAGAGAGGCTTCCATAAGGGAAAAAGACATATGCTCTTACTAGATACATTTAACCACTCATAAGAAATTTGGTGCTCTACAGTTCTACAACTTAGTATATGGTAGATGTTTAGGTGATAGATGTTATAAGTTAGACAATGAAGGTTAAATGTAAACATTATTTTTTATTATATTGTAATTTTATTTTCATTAATCATAATATACATATGACATTAAAATAATTGCATTGTTAAGACAATCATGGCGAGGTCACCAATTCAAATACCTTGGGTCTAGCGTATATATATGTGTCTATGTTATGTATAAATTAATATCATTTTTACCATATAATTTAAAATAATTATTCTGTATGCATATTTAAATTTAATTAATAAGCACATAAAAATTCCATACTTACAATATAACTACATTCCTAACTATGGATATTCAACCCTATTTTATCATGGATATTATTAACTTCCAAATAAGATTTGTTACAATACCATGGGCCAATACCATAGCTTATCAATACCACATTCCCAAAAACCATAACTCATTTTAATCTAATGTCGACACTATTTAAAAATAAATCTAATTATTATTATGTATAAACACAATATAAATTTAAAGATGTTTATGAACATTTAAAAACACTTATGGTAAGTAAATAAAAATATAAATAAACTGGAGGTATGGTAAATAAATAAAACCTTTTTTTATACTTTTTTTTCCTCTGGAAAAATCATTATATATTTCAATAATAAGCAGTTTTTACATAAGAGTCTGTTATATACAGAGTATCTTCAAAAGTTGTATGTGCAATACCACGCAGGGCATGCTATCAGTTCATTCTATTATGTTGTTCATCCTAACAAAAACCAAAATAACAGTATTTTTCTGTAGAGAGCTGTCAAACAATAAATACATTTAGTGTGCTATTTGCTGATCCAGGGTTGGGTATCCTGGATCTATATATGGCCGATGATAGAATTTTTGCTCCTGTTGATCAATGATCTTTGTAATCTCCCATAGTCCTCTGTCCATCAGCGCTGCCTCCTTGGAAAGTTTGTCGGCACCCTTATTGTGTTCCCTGTATATATGAGAGATAGAAATATGGTTAAAAGCTGCTTTGAGATCGAGTGCTTCTTGTAGTGCTGAGAGAGTGCATGTGACATGTAGTTGTGCCATTAATCCAATTAACAATGATCTGAGAATCTCCAAAAATATTGATGCTAATGCAATGGTGTCTTAATGCAAAGTGTAGAAGGTGGCGAAGAGTAATCAGTTCAGCATAGTTGTTTGTTCCGATTCCGAGGCCAGCCTTAATGTTGTAATGATGGTTTTCTATAACATGGAGGATGAAACCTCCTCCGCAGCTCTATTGGTTTGCAGCACCGTCGAAAAATGCCCAAGGCATGCTTGGGTCGATGGGAGGAGGCGGAACGGGTTGTCGAGAAGGCGGAGGGGTAGGATCGCGCAGTTCCTTCAGGGCAGCAACAATGCTAGCTTCGAGTAAGGGCCAGTGGATAGGCTTTTCATCAAAAATGGCTCGGTTTCTTGATTTCCAAATAGCCCAGTTAATAATGATGGGGAGGTTTATCACTTTCGTCCCTTTATTTTTCTTTTCCCAATCATTCCATGCACTTGTGATATCCTGTCCCTCCCAATCTCCTGTGTAATTTATATGCGCCTTGAGATTTCGCCACAGGTCTATGGTTGCTCGACATCTCATGAATATATGTTCTATCGATTCCGAGGCTTCCTTGCATAGCACGCACCAAGTGGGTCCGTGTATAGCTCTTTTCATAAGCTGATCACCTGTGGGAACTTTGTTCCTTAGAATGCACCAACTGAATAATTTTGATCGAGGGGAGGCAGCGTATTTCCATATGTTCTGCCACCAGTTTACGATATCTTCAGGCTTTCGATGTTCGATGAGGTATATATAGCCTTCCTTTGGTGTGTATACACCGTGCTCTGCTCGATGCCAGACAAGTTCATCCGGCCCCTCCGAGATGCGAATATGAGCTTCCGCTAATGCATCTCTGTATTCATCCCATATGGAGTGCCATCTTCTCAGGATATTTAATTGGTTTGCCAATTTCCATGCTTGATGGAATATGTCTGATTGTGCTGGGTCTGCAATCTGCGAGATGACCTTTATGTTTTGAGCAGATAGAAATGTAATTAGCTCTTGAGGGAGTGTATGTCTGCCTCCACTTCCGGACCAAGGATCAAGTCCAATTCTTACACTGTTACCGTCTCTGATGCGCCATATTAGGTTGTCCCTGATGAGGGGTAAGGAGTGCAATAGGGCCTTCCAAATCGATGATATACCTGCTTTGTTCCAGGTAGGCAGTCTAACCCAATCGATGATGCTGAGAGGCCAGATATATTTGTGGAAAGTGATATTTGTCCACAGACTGTGGGATGTCAGGAGAGCCCATCCCATTTTTCCAGCCAGAGCTTTTGCAAATATCGGGAGATCCTTCAGCCCCCATCCTCCCCATTTCTTAGGCAGGGCGATCTTATTCCATCTGATCCATGCGAAGATTTGTTTTTCTTGATTCCCCGCCCATAGGTATCGATTGCATAATTGTTGAAGTTTTGCCAATATGTTCCGGGGTATCCATGCCAGAGCCATCCAGAATACAGGGGTGGCTTCCAGAACAACTTTTATCAGGATTAGTCTCCCAGCCCTTGAGAGATATCTGTGACTCCAGCATGTTAATCTTTTTTCTATCTTCACCACGAGCCATACCCAATCAACAATCTTCTGACTTGTCGGTTTGAGCCAGTACCCCAGGTATTTGAGCCCTCTATCCAGAGGCTGAGGGTTGTAGGGAAAAGCCGTTCTAGCAACATGTGATTCATTTACAGTGGTGCCAACCATAGTGATGGAAGATTTTGATCTGTTCACTTCCATACCCGTTGCTTTTGAGAACAGGTCGAGCAAGTGAGAGAATGCGGTCGTGTCCTGAATGCTTCCATCCAATAATATCAAGACATCGTCCACAAATAGGAGATGAGTGAGGAAACAGATGTCTGATATTTTAAGGCCCCGAATAGATCCCTCCCTGTTAGCAGAAATCAGGAGCCTACTGAGCGCTTCAATTACCAAGAGAAAGAGCAGTGGCGAGAGTGGGCAGCCCTGACGTAGCCCTCTTTCAGAGTGAAAGAAGTGAGAGGCAGATCCATTGATCAGAATACTGAAGGTGGGGGATGTGATGCATGCCATAATCCAATTGATTAATGAATGAGGGAAGCCAATATGAATGAGGATCATTTTGATGTACAACCAGCTAGCACAATCAAATGCCTTGGAGAGATCTATTTTCAGCAGAATACATTTGAGGTGTTTGGTCCAGATGGAGTGGATTGCTTCTTGAGCTGATCCAATGGCTTCATGAATTTGTCGATTCTCCAGAAAAGCAAATTGTTGTGGGGAGATATGCCTGGAGAGAATGGGCTTGATCCTGTTAGCAATGATCTTATAGAGCACATTGCAGAGGGATATGGGGCGGAAATCATCGAAGGATGATGGATTGTCGGATTTTGGGATGAGGGCTATAAATGTAGAGTTAATGGCATGATAGATACTTCCCGAGATCCTACTCTCCTCAACAACTTTGAGAATATCTCCTCCCAGAAGTTCAAAGAATGCAGAGTAGAACTCTATAGTCCATCCATCCGGTCCCGGTCTCTTCTCCTTCTCGAACCATTTTATGGTACCTTCCAGTTCTGCCATGGTGACTGGAGCTTCCAGATCCTCTAAATCATCTTCCTCTACAAATCTTGGGAATTTGGTGGCCACATTGATGATTTCCGCCAGATTTGAGCCCACAGGGCTCTTGTATAGGTTTCTGAAGTGTGAGGTACCCAAATTAGATATCTTGTTGAATGTATCTGCCTGGCCTCCCTCGGGGAGGGGGAGGTTCCAAATGGTATTTTCCACTTTCCTTACTTTGGCGAAGTTATGGAAGAATCTGGATTTCTCATCTCCAGCTTTCAGCCATGTAGCTCTACTGCGTAGTCTGATAGATTCCTCCCTTCCCTTTAGGATAACATTCTTCTGATTTTCCAGATCCACCAGTCGGGCCTTGTCATTCTGAGATAAGAACCCTAGATTTCTCTCATCGAGAAGGCCCTTCAATTCGTCCTCCACCTTGATAAGCTGTTCATGTTCAGTCTTCTTTTTCTCTTTAGCCCAGTTGACCACTATATGTTTTAGCTCTGTTATGTTTTTTACGAATCCCCTTGCCAATGAAGATTCTCGATCAATGGGGTGAGCTCTCCAGTATGTTGTGATCAGGTTAATGAATCTAGGGTCTTGTAGCCATAGATGGTTGAATTTATAAGGCGCCTTTGGTTTCTGTTCCGGTCCCCGAATTTCCAAAACTATAGGTGTGTGATCTGAGATGCCTCCATTGCTTACCCTCTGTTTGTATGAATGCAGCCGGTTTATCAGAGGTTCTTTCATGAGGAATCTATCCAATCTTCTGGCCAAGGCTGCCTCTCCTGTTCTTCTATTTCTCCAAGTAGGCTGCAGCTTCTGAACAGGGATATCAATGAAATCGTGCTGCTCCAATAATTGTCTCATGTAATTTGTGATGGGGTCAATCTGGGCCGCCTCTCCCCATGACTCACTGAAGCCCAGGGAGAAATTCAGGTCTCCCCTGATGATGATGTGCTCGAGAGATAGGAGGTTGCAGCTGAGTATTTTTCTCGAGAAATCTTCCCTCTGATGACAAGGTCCATAAATATTGATAATCCAGAGGGGGAGCCCGAGTTCGATGGAGATGATGTCTTCTCCTAGGAATCCCTGTCCGCCCCAGGATGATACCAGTTTGATTGAGCTGGGGTTAAAACCGAACGCCAGACCCCCCGATCTTCCCATGGCATCCATGGCAATGAAATTCCATCGAGCCCCTACAGAGGCTAGTGTGCGAGAACAAGATTCTGCCGATCCAAGGGTTTCTTGTAACAAAATGAGATCCGGTGACTCGACCTCAAAAAGTCGTTTAAGGGCTAGCTTTTTTGGGGCGCTTGCCATACCCCTACAATTGAAGGAGATGTACTTCATGGTGGACCTATCTTAGGGGGATTTGAAGCTCTAAGGACCCCTAAAATGGTGGCTTGTCGCCCAGCAGCAACTTCTGTGCCCGCATGTCTAATGGCTTTATTGAGGTTTGATTTACGACCCCGGGAGGAATGGTACCCAATGTCAAGAGGGACAATACCCAGACCAGCAATGGTTTCAGATGCCACCGGGCGAGGTGCCCTAGGGCGAAGGGAGTAGGGGTGAGATGAAGTCGACCGGGGTGATATGGGCGAGAGGGGCGGAGATGAGAAGGGCAGAGAAGGCGGAGCAGGGGAGGTCGACGGGGGGGGGGGGGGGGGAGGAGGGATATCACAAAGTACCATAGTGCATGCAGTTGAATTTTTGTGCACAAGAGAGATATCAGATGATATAGATTGAGAGATAGGAAAATTACTCGGATCTTTCGCTGCCGCTGCTGCAGCCCGTGCCCGAGTCATTGGAGGTGCTAGCGGACCTTTTTGATGCTCAAGCACTTTTGCAGGAGTTCCTCGGGGCTCCGCGCTGTTCCTTGGCGAACGAG
Organism: Pinus tabuliformis; assembly: GCA_031772625.1. NCBI lineage: Eukaryota > Viridiplantae > Streptophyta > Pinopsida > Pinales > Pinaceae > Pinus > Pinus tabuliformis. The sequence goes on along the minus strand of CM062817.1, from coordinate 1,887,145,183 downwards.
GAATTGGTGGAGGGGCATTATTCCTTGGTGGTTGCGGCGAATTTGGGGGTGCCCTGCCTGAGTCCAATAGTGCTTGTTTGGGTGATCCATTCTGACTGATGATTAATGGACAATCCTTATATACATGACCAACTTGGTGACACCAGTTGCATCTGAAGGGAACTCCTTCATAATCCAAAATCTGTGTTCTGCTAAATTTCCCCCATCTCAGGGTCATTTTACCCACTAGTCCTTCCCTGGTATCCAGATGTACCAGAATTCTAGCCATGAGTTGGTCATTTGACTCCTTGTATGATCGATCGTGGTCTAGGTATGTTCCCAGTGCATTTCCCAATCTTGATGAATGCCTCCTCCGACCAGTATTGTAGTGGTAGCCCTGGCAATCAAAACCATATAGGTCCTGCTCCGATCTGCTCACGTTCCGGGTCAAATAGAGGACTCCATCTTTTCAAAAGTACTGGTGCCAATTCTATGTGCCAGTATTGTGCCAGAACGGTGTTCGTGTGCTCCTCTTTTGCGAAATGAAGTGAGAACCAGCCTCTAGGATGCCTTTGTACCTTCGGCAACTCCGTGAACAATTCTCCCCAAATTTCTTTCACCCATGATTTCAGTCTTTCCGCCGTGAAAATTCGCGCTCTCACATGGCCTACCAGAGTCGTTTGAGCCAGTGCCATGGTCTCTTCAAAGTTGGATGGATCACCAAATGATACTGTTATGTCCTTTGCGGTTTCTCTGATGCACTTAGTCTTCTTTGTGCGAGGAGCTGTGTGATGATCGACGAGCGGATTTGATGTCCCGACCCTCGGGGAGGGTTTAACAGGATGGGATTGAATGGCTGGAGTGCTAAAGCTGCCCGAGGGCCTGATTTCTGCGGAGCTCAAGGGGATTTGCCCCGGCGGCCTAATTTCCCGGGGATGATTCAACAGATCTGCAACGGGGGGGGTCGCTGTATGAGCAGAGGGAGGGTATACATCAGCCCTAGACTCCGCAAGATCAACGACAGGGAGGTTTTCTACTGGAGCAATAGTAGGGTTTTCCTCGGCCCTAGCCTTCGATGGAACGGAGGGTTCATTGCTACGGGGCGGCGAGGTGAAATCGAAAGCGAAATCATCGGGCAGGTAAGATGATAAGAGAAGGGCGGTACCTGGAGAGAGGGGAGGTGCCTCCAGTGCGGGCTGAATGGGTGAGTTTTGCAGCGAAACCACAGGAAGAGGGAGCTGAACGGCGATGTTGGCAGCAGCTGGTGCAGGAGGCTGTTTAGGGTTACCAAAAATGGCGATGTCTTCAAGTGGGTCCGCCGAATAATCTACCTGCTCCATTTCCTCGATATCCTCCATGCCGGTCAACTGTTAGTTAACCGCAATCGCTGTCAGCTGTCGGAAACCCAAGCTTCCAGATCGTTGAATCCTCCAATCCGTCTCTTGCGCTGTCCGGTCGGCGAGGCTTCCGTGAACCTGTATCTCCTGCGGCGTAAGTCTAGCCCTAAACCGTAGCCCCGTGACCTCTCGACAAAGTACACGATGACCTGAGGCTCCTGCGGTTTAGATCGCTCCTGGGGCTACCCCCAACTTTTATATTTTATAATCAACCTTTTTTTATACTTATTCCATAGGTATGATAAATAAATAAAAATAAAAATAAACTAAAGGTATGGTAAATAAATAAAATCTCTTTTTATATTTACTCCATAAACCTCTTTACATTTACTAAAACTCAAAAAAAATAAAATAAAAGCCCAAATACCATATTTATAAAGAGGTATGGTAAATAAATAAATAAATATAAAAGAGGTATACTAGGATTATAAATCAACATCTAAAATCTCATAGATCCATATTAGATCAAAAATACCGTGGGCCAAATACTATAGTAAATAAAAGGGGTATGTTAAATAGATAAAAATATAAATAAACCAGACGTATGGTAAATAAATAAAACCTTTTTATATTTTTTCAATAATCCATGAACACTAAAAAATGATGTTTTATCAAGATGAAGCTCATCGGAAAAATATTAATAAAAATAAAAATGGCACATGGTATTGAGACAATGGTATTGACCTAACGGTAAAATGGCTCGTGGTATAGGTCGGCTCGTGGTATAGACCCATGATATTTTTATTAATATTAATATAAAAAAAAATAAAAATAACCCCATGATATATATAAATCAGATCTATTAGAAGTAACAATCCAGATCTTTCTATTGTTTTGTGCAGAAGTAACAATCCAGATCTTCCTATTGTTGAGCTGCGCAAAACAACAATCCAGATCTTGTTATTGTTCAACTGCGCAAAACTTCATATCTCTTGATCAGATCTATTGTTCAAAGAATGGAACAAGGGAACAGAAGCAGTAACAATAATGCGGGAGAAAAGCTTCTCCGTATTCTGAGAGGCGTGGAAGCCGCACAAAACGCAAACGCAACAGAGGCAATTACAACCACTGAAAGGCCCCAAAGCGAAGATCATGTACATGCAGAGCATTTGGTGTCCAGCATAACTGTTAATATAACTGCTAATATGATCGAACTTGAGAATGTTGGTCTACCTGAGTTCCGGGAAGGGTGGCGGGGAGAGAGGATAGATCGCACGAGAATCAGAGTTAACAGAGCCGATGAAATTGCTCAAAATGAAGAGAGTGATGAAGACTATCTCCTGGAGAATGTAATCGTTTTCAGATTTATAGATGATTTCCGCCCACAGAGAGATGGAATCGTTAAAACTCAAATTATTTGGAATTCCAAATTCTCGTGGCGTGATATCAAACAACATCTAGAGAATGATACATATAAATTCTATTTCAAATATGAAAATGTCTTTATTGACTCTTCAGACAACTCAGACGAAGAGGAAACAGAAGAAGAAGAAATAATTACAGACAACTCAGACGAAGAGGAAACAGAAGAAGAAATAATTTCTAGTGATGCAGAAGAAGTGTGGGTAAATAGCAGTGTTCGTGCAGCAATTGATGCGTTGCCAGCAGTTGTAAGTCCCCAAGACAAGGAAAGCGGGGATGTGGTAATGTGCAGTATCTGTCACGAAACGTTTTCCACTAGAGATCCTGCAAAACAATTACCGTGCACACATAGTTTTCATGCAAACTGCATTCTGTTATGGTTTGATCGTAAGCATTCGTGTCCAGTATGCAGACGTAAGGTGGTGTTGCAGCAAGACAACCTTGTTGTTGCCGCATTTTGTTTAGTGCATAATATTTAAATATATGCTTGACTGAAGGCCTGAATGTGTGTTTTATCGATTGTAAAATGCGAAAGAGTTTTAATGATTTGAGTCTGTTTAGTGTAGCTAACATGATGCTATTGGATTTTATTGTGTAGGTTAGAATTGAAAAAATGCTATGGGATATTTTTTTATAGATTTCCTTTTATGTCTGGTAAATAATTTTCCTGTTATGTTAATATTTCACTGTAATGAAAATGGTGTCATTTGAGTAGACAATGGTGCCACTGAATTATTCAAAAACATAAAATGTATTGTTAAGAGTTGAGCTGCCATGTTTTAGAATGACTAATTATCTAGGTTAGCTAAAAAAAATAGTAAGAATATTCAGACTTCTATATATGACTTTCATATATATTTAAAACTTCACAATAAAGAAATTTATAATTATTTACTCTCTAATTTTATCTAATGAAAGAGTACAAGGGATTTTATGTTAAATGAATGATGTCACGAATTTCAAGGTCTGTTTTCAAAGGGAATATGATGTTGTTATATGATTAAGTAGATTTTATTATTTTTCACTGAAACTATTATCAGCAACCACAAAAATAAGATAATTTAAGGATAAGATTATGAAGAAAACCAAGTTCCTGCTTTTGCTTCGATCCCCATAGCCAAAAGAGTGCTAAACAATCCATAGAGGAGACATTCATAGCTTGTGACTTCAGTTGGAAGCCTCATCATTCTTAGCTAAGTCCCCGGCCTAACCCTGGGTACCCATAGAATATGGATAAACCAAACTAATTTAACTACTATGCCATTTTTTGTTCTGCTATTTAATTTTTTGGGAAAGAACTTAATTATTACTCCTTTTTTTGTTTTGCTATTTAATTTTTTTTGGCAAGAACTTGAATTTTGGTGATTTGAAATATGTTCTTGAATGTATATTCTCTGGAAAATATTTAGGTACTCACAAATTGGAAAAAAAAATTGCCTCCTCACTTGCACACAAAATGAACTAGAAGAGAGCTAATACTTCTAGCAAAATAACCTTCCGCACAAAGTGATCTACATGTGTGAGTATAGCATTGGTGGTTACGCAACTCTGTAACAATATACCTAAAAATCTAGTACAAGGGAGCCACCTTGTAGTAGGATGCACATGCATGCATTGGTTTATAGTGCATGACAAGTAATATTGTATTTTTAATTAGTTAAGAACTTGAGAAAAGGTTTGAGCTTAGTGTAAAGTTTCAATTGGTTAAGCTTATTTACTTTCAGGATATGTAAGACTCCTCCTTATATCTCAATAACACTTAAATGTTTTCTTATCTAATGGCCACTACTTCACCCAATTATTTAATTATTTAAAAAAACCACAATACTTCAAGCTTTACATGAAAAGGAATACTAAATAAAAAAAAGGAAAAAAGAGAAACTTCAATCTTTAGATGAAAGAGAATACAAAATTAAAAAAGGAAAAAATAGAAACTGTCCTTTCATGTTTAAATGGAAAGGGAAAAAAACTGGAATACCAAATGGAAAGGGAAAAAACTAAACTCATGTTCCCATGATTATTCAATGGAGCAACAAAAGAAAGAAACCAACAATTATTTCTTACTTTTGTTTTTTTTTATAATTAGTTGCCAACAATTATTTCTTACTTTTGTTTTTTTTTATAATTAGTTGCTCTCTTGCTTGTAGGAAAGCTTATGCAATTGACATAGAAGTAGAAATTCTAGAAGAATTGGCTAAAGATGACTTACCTTTGGGATCCCTAAAATTGAGTGTTGTCTTCTGAAATAGTTGTAGGGAATTTTCTTTTGTTCCATACAAACTTGTACAAAATAACTAACATATCATAGTTGTGGTTTTTCAACATCATTTACTTGTGAAAAAATGTTACAGAGTCACAAGCTCTTACCAAGAACAAGATCAAACAATATTATTTAATTTAGCACATATTTGATGTATATTTTGCTCCACATCCCCACCACATATTCCAGAGATTGAGATTCCACAGGATGAAATTCACAATCTTTCCTTTGAACTTAGGTTTGAAGTCAACATATCTTTTGTTGTTTTACATGAGGTTGCAACTTGTAGAGACATGAATAAATATCTATTGGTATTTTTCTTAAACACTTTGTGTTCTTCAATTTTGAACTTTTGATCCACATGCATTATCATTTTAATCCTTGAGCTCCACTCTTAATTGCAGGTCTTTTGCTTCTCTCTCTGTGTGATTTCCTGACTCTTGCCTACATTGGTGAGGTTGCTAGTTGTTTTTATGTTAATGTTGTTCTTTAAATGCTTGAAAACATACATAAAAATAATCTTTTGACTTAAATAACTAACATATCATAGTTGTGTTTTCTAAACATCATTTACTTGTGACAAAATGTTACACAGTAACAAGCTCTTACCAAGAATAAGGTCAAACAATATTATTTAATTTAGCAGCTAATTGATGTATCATTTGCTACAGTTCCCTACCACATAATTTATAGATGGTGATTCGAGAGGATACAATTCACAATCTTTCCTTTGAAATTAGATTTGAAGTCAACATATATTTTGTTGTTTTACATGTGGTTGTAACTTGTAGAGATTGTAATAAATATCTATTGGTATTTTTCTTAAACCCTTTGTGTTCTTCAATTTTGAACTTTTGATCCACATGGATTATCATTTTAATCCTTGAGCTCCATGGGTAGTTGAAGGTATTTTGCTTCTCTATTATTGGAAGCTTGTGATTTCTTGACTCTTTCCTACATTGGTGTGGTTGACCGTTTTTGTATATTAATGTTTTTATTGAAATTCTTTCAAACATACATAAAAAATCTTTTGACTTAAGCTCATTCTGTTATGATATATTTTGTGTAGTGATTTTTGGTGCACATATTTTTCCAGTTTTGTACAAGCAATATCAAGATCAGGTCAATTCCTTTGCACACAAATTATTTGTGAAAGCCAAGTAGTTGGATTGACACATTTTCCATATCACAAAATGTAACCCATTGTCAAGAATCATTGAAACCTTGAAATGTAAAAAAAAGATTCTCATGAAATGCTTAATGCACTAGCATATATATTAGAATTATATATCATAGTTAAGGTTCTTAATAATATCTTACTAAGTGCAAATCAACATGGATCCTAAGGCGGAAGTTTGGAGAGAATGACTGACTGCAAATCGCCTATCGACTGCAAATCGTTTCAGAACCCTAACCACTAGTCGCCTCTGAAGGCTTACGCCCTAGCCGCCGCCGGACTCCTGCTGGAAGCCTGCAATGGCAAAGTCTGTAGGAGGGGAGAGCTCCGCCTCCCCTCCATTGGTTACTCCAATCTCTGACAAGGAACAACATAAAAGACCTCTGAACCCCTCTGGCGCAGTCCCTGAAGCTGGGCAGGAAGGACACAGGACGAACGAAGAAGAGGTACCCACAGCACATAATGAAAAGGAAAACACAGAAAAGGAGGCGCACCACAACACTGCGTCGTCACAGCCAAAGGCGACCTCGGCCACCTGTATCCCGAAGGCTGCAGAGCGTATCAAGGTCGATCTGCCAAGCCACCGCATCAACGGTGAGATCCAATTCATGCAGGATCATGCACTAATAGGGAAGTTTCTGGGATTCTGGCCTACTGAAAAGGCCTTACAAGGATGGATAGCCTCAAAATGGAAGCCCAAAGGAAAAGTCACCCTGCAGCTTGGACCGAAAGGCTTCTTCACAGCCATCTTTCATTGTGTGGAGGACAAAGCGCGGATATTCGAAGGCGGCCCATACTTCTTCAACTCTTCAGGTCTCTATCTCACAGAATGGAAACCAAGATTTAACCTTGATAAAGAGGATTTCAACTGGGCTCCAGTCTGGATAAGAATGTATTCCCTCCCAGTGGAATATTGGAAAGAAGAAACGCTGGCAGATATTGGCAACAAACTTGGGACCTTCATCAAAGTTGCGACTGAAACAAGAACCCGCAAATACACTTCGTATGCCAGGATCTGCGTCCAGATGCACCTAACCAAAGCTTTAGCTGATTCGGTAAGTCTCTTTCATGATGACTTTGAATGGATACAGCCTTTAGATTATGAGCATATCCCCTTCCGCTGTCGCAAATGTCATGAGCATGGACACCTCTTCCGAGACTGTCCATTAAATTCGCAGTCCAAAGCCACATCTGATGTCTCTAACAAAGACTCGGAAGGTTATACCAAAGTTCCCAACCTCCGCAGGCATGCCAAAAAAAGCCAGGTAGTCTCGGACAATGCCTTCAAAGCCGACTCCCAGAACCGATTTTTGGTTCTCGCTTCGCAAGTTATGCAAGACCAACGCAGCTCTGACCCCCTAAAGAAGCCTCTTATGCCTTCATCATCCCACATCCCCTCAGGCCCCATGCAGTCTTCAGATCCCGCCTCTTCTCACCTCCCCCTAACCCTTCTTTGGAAAATGCAAAGTTGGTTTCAGATCTCAGTCCCTTAACCTCCTCACAAGGGAAATCTATATTGGATGATAAACAACAAGACTCGGATATGGAACTAGATGCAACTCTAGCTCTCAGTCTACATGAAGAAGCAGATGAGGAAGAACATAGCTCTCCTATTGTTATGGAGGAAGATCAGGTGGATGTCAACCTAGATGGTCTTGACATCTTCAAACTTGAAACGACATGCAAGCAAAAGGAATACAATACAATTCCCCTTGGCAGATAGACAGACTTGAAGGAGTCCTGACCAAAGTGCAGCATAATAAAAGTCTTGGCATACAAGGAGGCAGCCCCTGGGACAGAAAAAAGGTGCTCAAAGAAACCAAGAAAAGGGGAAGAAAAACAGACCTTCAGCGGACCATAATAGTAGGTGAAATACTTATGGAATCGGGGCGATTCCCTAAGTTGACTAAGTTCTATAAACCTAAACCTCAGTTTACATGAAGCTCATCTCCTGGAATGTGAGAGGACTCAACAGTCCCTCAAAACATAGAATGATCAAAAACCTGATTCAGCAAGAAAAACCATCCATAGTTTTTCTTCAAGAAACTAAAAGCAGCAACGAAGCTATTGAAAGAATCCGAAACAAGATCTGGGCCGGAAGCAACTCTATTGTAGTAGACGCCTCTGGAGCCTCAGGCGGTCTGGCCATTCTGTGGAACCCGCAGATTATTTCATTATATGACTTCCATGCCACCCTTCATCTTATCCAAGCATCCTTTCACCTCACAGGCACCAATATCCATGGGCATCTCTCTAATGTATATTTTCCGCAGACTATTCAGCAAAAACTGGACCTTCTGGAAACGATCTCCATCCTCAATGAAAATAGGCAATTTCCCCTCTGGATCGGCGGTGGCGACTTCAACATAATAACATCCATGGAGGAGAAACAAGGAGGCTGAATCAGGCTTGATAGTGACAGCAATGGCCTCAGACAATTCATTCAAACCAATCAACTTATGGATATTCCAACCTCCAATGGTATTTTCACTTGGACTAATAAGCGTCGAGGTATTCACCATATTGCCTCCACGCTTGATAGATTCTTCCTCTCTGATAATGCAATCCACCTGGGAGGGGACTTCAATGCTTCCATTATTCCCCAAGGAGGATCAGATCACTGGCCAATTTTGCTACAATGGTCCAGGCCAGGTAACTGTTGCAATAGACCTTTTCGATTCGAAGCCTTCTGGCTCACAAATACCAACTTTAAGGCAGTGGTCAACGAAGCATGGACATCCTATATTCCGCCCGAGGGAGCCAAGATGTATCAATTCCAACAAAAGCTGAAAAACTTGAAACAAGTTCTTAAAGTTTGGAATCGCACACATTTTGGTAATATACAGGCAAATCGCCAAAGATTGGAGCAGCAAATGCAAGTACTTCAGCAAACTTTCATTCTAGGAGGCAGAACAGATGAACAAACTCAACAGGAGCAGATACTCTGGAACCAAATTGAAGAGCGCCGAAAACAAGAGGAAATTCTCTGGCGGCAAAAGTCCCGAATCAATTGGCTAAAAGAGGGGGAGAAGAATACAAAATTCTTCCATAAAACAACAATCCAAAGGCGAATGCACAATAACATTACCTTCATCAACAATCAACAAGGTGAAAGAATCGAAGCACATGAAGACATGGAGAGGGAATTCACAGGATATTTTAAGGACATTCTTAAAGAACCCATAGACAACAGGGATGAAGCAATCAGAGCCATCACGCAGCACATTCCTCGCATCATAACTGAGGATCACAATAACAAACTGCTTCAGCCCATGTCACTGCAGGAAGTTGAAGAAGCCATGGCTCAGCTCAAGGATGGAAAGGCTCCTGGGCCTGATGGATTCACCGCCAATTTCTTTCATGAATTTTGGGAGCTCATCAAAGTGGAGGTTTGGGAACTCATTGAGGAATCCAGAATCATGCACTGGATCCTACCGGCCCTTAATACCACCTTCTTAGCACTGGTTCCCAAGGGAGAAGAGCCAAACAGGCCGGAAAAATACAGACCAATCGCGTTATGCAATGTGATCTACAAACTTATCTCAAAGGTCATCGCGAACAGGCTCAAACCGCTCCTTCCCCTACTCATCTCTCCAGAACAGACGGGATATGTAGAAGGCAGGCAGATTATGGATGGAATAATCCTATCAAATGAGGTAATTCACTCATTAAAGATTCTCAAAAACTAGGTATGATTCTAAAACTAGACCTTTCTAAAGCTTTCGATAAGCTCAGTTGGAATTTCATTCACAAAATGTTTTTAGCTTTTGGCTTTAGTGCAACTTGGACAAGATGGATCATGAACCTTATCACCTCTCCCAGCTTCTCTGTCTTGCTGAATGGTTCTCCCTCATCTCCTTTTCGTCCCTCTCGCGGCATCAGGCAGGGGGATCCACTTTCACCTTTCCTCTTTGTTTTAATGGCAGAAGGACTAAGCAGGCTTCTCAAATCCGCTGTCTCCTCTCAAGCTCTTAAAGGCATCTCCATTCATGGCCTCAATCCTCTGTCCCATCAGCAGTTCGTTGATGATACCATGTTATTCGGACATCCATCCTCGAGAGAAGCCTCTATTTTCAAATCTTTACTTTCCCTCTTCTCCGATGCCTCTGGCACTACCATTAACGCCTCGAAATCTCAACTCTTCTTCTTCAATACCCCCCCCTCAACGCAAAGGAACATTGCCAGAATTTTGGGGTTCACCATCTCCCACTTGCCATCCAAATACCTTGGAGCTCCCCTTTCTGATTCGGCCATCAAACATGCTTCTTGGAGGTCTCTCCTTGATAAACTAGAATCAAAGCTTTCATCCTGGACTTTCCGTGCTCTAAATATGGCAGGCAGACTTGTATTAATCAAATCGGTCTTACAAGCAATGCCATTGTATCTCTTTTCCATCATGGCAGCACCAAAATGGGTCCTTAAAGCCATTCGCAACCTTCAGCGCAACTTCCTATGGGGCTCCACTGGACTGAATCGAAAATGGGCTCTTGTTAATTGGAAAGAAGTTTGCAAAATCAAATCAGAGGGAGGACTAGGATTACGGGATCCGCTTCAAAGCAACAGTACAATGGGAGCACGAATGTGGTGGAACTGGATCTCCAAACCTCACTCACCATGGGCTAGATTATGGCAAGCAAAATATGCCCCGGGAAGTCAATGGAGCGATCTCATAAGAATCAGCTCCACAACCCAAGGATCACCCATCTGGAACACTGCAAAGATGCACAACAACTTCATTCAAGAACACAGCTTCTGGGAAATCCACTCAGGCACGACAACAAGGTTTTGGGAGGATTCGTGGCAGCAACTCCCTAAACTCGCAAATTTATTTCAAAAGCCTCTCTGGCAAACACATATGCAGCAAGCGAACCTCACACATGTTCACCAATTCTGGCAACAATCCACGCATCATGACTACCAAACATGGAAACCAGCGAGCATCTGGCAGAGGGATTGGCAGGGAGAAACGTATTCTGATATCGATCAGGAACTCACATACCTAAGAATTCGTTACTCCAACCAGCAGGACAAACTCAGATGGGGTCACACACCCAAAGGCACATTCACCACTAAAGAAGCCCATCAACTGCGCTATTCAGACCTCCAAGCGGACAAAGATCAAATATGGGGACAAGTTTGGCTTCCTGGGCTATGGCCCAAGATCTCTACTTTCCTTTGGCTGCTAAGTAAAAGACGCATTCTTACATGGGACAATTTGATAAAACGGGGATTCATTGGGCCATCAAGATGCCCAAATTGCAATCTCAATTCTGAGACCATCAGTCATTTAATGGAAACATGTCCGCTAGCGAAGCAACTTTGGGAGAAAGTTGAGAAATGCAACATGAGAAGGGAACCAAGGATGGAGGATATAACGGAAAATATCAGGAAATGGACCAAGAACCCATTCAAAAGCCAGCTTCTCAACTCTTTATGGAGTCTCATACCAGGCTTTTTGTACTGGATTCTCTGGAAGGAGCGAAATTACAGAATCTTCAACAACACATACCGGTCAATAGATGCTCTGTGGCTCATCTTCAAAAAAAACATACAGGAAACCTTAGCCATAAGAACCTGGTATGATACAGATATGCCAGAATCTCAGCAGGAGCATAATATATTGACAGCATGGAATCTAGACCTTTCTGCCTTAGCCAAGGTCATCACCCGTCCCCCAATCAGCTCCACCTCCCCGTCATCCTGGTCCCCACCAGCAACCAACTCATATAAGCTGAACTTTGATGGGGCGGCTAAAGGAAATCCTGGACATGCCGGATTTGGAGGAGTCTTCAGAAGCCATACAGGAGCATTACTGCACATCTACTATGGTTCAATAGGCAAAGACACTAACAATGTAGCAGAACTGGAAGGACTCTGGGAAGGGATTTGTCTAGCAGAACAAAAGCACTTCTTCCCGCTCGAGGTCGAAGGAGATTCTCTCATCCTTATAGCAGTGGCTAAAAGAATACAGGTTGGGGCTACTGCAGTCAAGATCGCAACAAGTTGGAGACTGCTAAGTAGATTGGAATCCCTGGAGGAAAAGCTTAAAAATCCCCAAAGTATAACCTTCCAGCATGTAAGACGTACAACAAACCAGGTAGCAGATAGAATGGCTAACCAAGGTGTTTCTTAGCTATTACCATACTTCTCAGGCTCACTGGATATGGCAGATGATGATCAACTCAAAAAGGACTGCATCTCTTTGGTGCAAAAAGACCTCTCCCTCCCGGATGCAGGTGCCTCTTACGCGTAGCAGCCCAATGGCTCGTCACATGGGCAAGTGTCAGCCCGGACGAGCCACGCAGTACCTGGCAGACGGTTTCTTAAGGGTGACGGCGGTCGATCCTCAACGAAATTTAATTCCAGTCATTTCAGTCTTAATGGTTCTCCTGCGAATTGGTGAGATGGCGCTTCAAAGGCCAGAAACCTCTGTCATTTTCCCGCATTCTTTCATAGAGTTTGGGCACTCAGCGGCAGCTCTGGAAAATCCTCTGGCTCAGTGGGGGACTGCGCAAGGACTTTCCTGCTCTTTGGCAAATTTGATAATGCAGCGCGAGCGTCTGAGAATGAGCAGCCGTCGTGGTAGCTCAAGGGGTCGGGCTTCTGCTCAGAGGTCGGCAATTTCTCCCTCTTCCTCAGTTGAGGTCACTTCGGATCAGCACCGCTCCTCAGGTCGGGCAGCAGGCCGTGGCAGGGCACCTGGGCATGGCGAAATCATGGAATGTGGTCACACAGCACATCCCGCTGTCAGGTATAGAATTCCCTGCACTCTGGCAAATTCTACATTCATCGTCTCGGTTTCTGTTGAGCATTGTGGTAATTCTAGAGGTCAAGTGGAAGCACCGCAGAGAAACCCTCCTCCGGTTCCAGGGATTGTTCCCACAATTGATATGCAGGTGCCTACTATCGATCTGCAACGCCCAATTAAGGAAAGCTCTTCCCCAGACTCTCAGGCTGCCCTTGCGGGCCCAAGCGAATTGGCTCAGAGGATCCTGCTCTCTGATTCGGACGACCCCAAGCACTTCAGGGGCAAAGCGGAGGACGAGCCGTATACCACCGACGATGAATAATTCCTTCAACAGCTCGCTCACAGTGGCCGGGAAGGGAAAGCTTATCTCTGTTTTCGCTCATCGTTATCTATATGTGTTTGGTTTCAGTCCAGATATCAAAATCTATGTGTTAGCTATCCATATGTTCTATGTGTCGGCCATAAGCAATGTCATGGGTCGTTTTGTTAGTCTGTCATCACCCCAATTTTTGTACCTGTTCAATTTTGGATATGTCTAAACCTGGGCAAACTGTCAATCACTCGACAGGATTTACAGGGCTAAGACCCTGTTGTAATACTGATGTAATTTTTGACTTTTTGTAATATAATAGATTAGCCTGATTCAGAAAAAAAAAAAAAATACTAATCAAATTTTCAAGGACATTGTATAATTTCTAAAAAGATTTAAAGATTTTGTAAATAATTTAATTTTATCCTATGGAATTTGGGCAAATTGTTTTTGGGAAAAAAATGGAAAATCTTTCTAATAACAAAATTTAGCCCCTTACTAGGGATTAATGGGTGAAAAGGATCGAAGTAGGTATTGAATGAGATAGTAGGAGGTTGCTTTACATGAGCATGTAGCTTGAGATGCGACTTGATCCTTAGTCTTGGGCCATTTAAGGTTATTTTCGACACATGCACGGGTAATTTTTTAGTTTTGCTTGCTTTATCTTTTATATGGTTGGAAAATTGTAGCGGTCTGTTTAACAGCTAGGTGTCAGACATTCATTTTTGAGCATGTGCTTTAGGAGGCGAGGAATGGGTCTACGGTCAATCTTGCATGAAAGGTAATAATGTATGTGAGATCATCTACGGATCCACACAACTGACCTACACTCTTAAAGCAAAATAGGTTCGAGACGAGGAAGAAGGGTTGGATGCATAAGTCCTCCTTGCGGTTAGCCCTAATATGGGGTTCATACATGCCTTAGGTCATGAAATTGAGGTTCGGTCCCAACCCTTATCGAGATTTTTGTGGGGTTTCTCTATGGCTCCACCTTCTTTGCTTGCAAGCCTTCTTTGGTACCAATTTAAATCCTTTTTGATCTATCAAGGCTATATTTTTTTATCTTGGGGTCTTAGGGGGCTTTCACACCTCTAGGTCCTTTCTACATTTCAAAGGTTTTTTTACTCAAGGTCTCTCTCATAATGTAGAGAGCTCTTCAAATTTTGTTCGATCACTCCGCCTTATAGAAGACATACAAATGACCACCAACAACTTCGTCAATGAATTTTTGGCTGTGAAAAGAGGTGAAGGTCAGAATCTATAAGGATGAGTAAACAGAAGAAGCAGGACAACAAGTAATAAAGAAAAATGTGGTCATTCTTCTTCTTGAGGAGGAAAGTCATCAGGACAAAAGCGAAGAAGGAGTCATTGTCTTAAGAAAAAACCAAATCTATCAAAACTAAAATTGGTATTGGGGGAAGACATCATGAGGAGATAAAACACTAGTCGGTAGAGTAGAAGAAGGAAATTTATTTTTGGCGTGGTTTGAGCATGGGCAAAAAGAGACTTGAAATCCAACTTAAAATCCCCCCCAAGGTTATATTGTTGACTAAAGCATGGATTCAGTTAAGATTTTAGGAACACATGGAAGTTTTGTGGACCTCCCAAAAGGCTTGACAAATTGACTCTACCCCAATTCTTTTCAAATTTTGGGCCCCTCTATTTGACGCAAGTAAGGAATAGATAAATGTAGTTCCAATATGGGTCTGAATGTCAGGTCTTCCCCCAAAATACTAGGAAAACCTGATTTTCAAATACATGGGAAACTCTATAGGAACCTATCTAGAGCATGATTCTTCTTATGTGCAATCAGGGGACAAGTCAGTGGCCAAAATTCTAGTGAACATCAACATATGAGAAGGGCTTACTTATATGAGAGACAATGGTGTTGGGGAGGAAGATGGCAATTACTCGACTACAAAGGAGTCCCTTTCAAATGTAGAAAATGCCATTAATATGGTCATCTTGTAAAAGACCGTGAGCTTCCCATGCACAAGAAGACATGTGCACCTAGGTCAAACAAATGCAAATGTTTGGTAACAAATAACCTGAACCTACAGGAAGCATAGCAAGTGGAAAAAATGTAGGAGTAGGATTTGTAAGCAAGAGTTTTTCAAAACCTTGATACATAAAAGGAGGCCACAGTTTTGCAAGAGAAAGAAATTAAGGTTGTGATGGAAGAGGGCACACTTTTTTCATCAAAAGAAGGTATTCACATGCCTTTGGTTTCTAGCCTTTCCTCTTTTCTTGTTTCTTTAATTGTAAGATCATAATCTATTGAAAGGGTTATTGGGGTTCAAGATTTTCTAAAATATCATCTCTTATCACAACCTCCATAGCTAACCTCCTTCCTCCTTTTGTTGCCACATGCCCACTATCTAGAGTCAATTATGTTTACTCTTCCCCGGTGGCATCTACTTCTAAAAACCTTTTGAAAGAATCTTAGGAGGAGGATGTTATATATAATCTTCTTTCTCATACTATTTCCCCCCCTCTCAAAACATATTGTAGGGATGTTAGGAAAACTCTCCCTTTCATCACGTGGTGGAAGAGGTAGAGGGAGGAAATATCATCCGCCAAAAGCTAAAGAGAAGGCACAAGAGGACCTTGCATGAGGCATAAAACAATCCATCCATGGGTCACTTAGAGCAATGAATACTCTCGGGGGTGTTACCCAATGAAAGTCCTCTCTTTCAGTTATAGGGGTTTTGCATGTCTCTCAAAAAAGCATGCCTTCTGTAGACTAATTCATTTGAATAAACCATACTTGATTATGCTACACGAAACTTTGGAAGATACTGTGACTATTTCAAATTTGTTGGAATCCACTCTTAGTGGATGGAGTTTTATAGGCCCTCATGCTGAGGATGATTAGGAGGACTTGCTATCAGGTGGCACTCTAGATCTATCAAAGTTAAAAACTCCTCGAGTGTTGAATATAGCCTTGGAATAGATATATATCTGAAGACATTGGAAATCCATTAACCCTTATTAATTTTATGTTCGTACTTAAATTGGGTGGAATTTTGGGACAATTTTTTCTTAAAGTCCTTTGTGAGATCAAATAAGATAATAATAGGTGGGGATATAAATTTCTCTCAGGGGGATTGAGAGGTTTGAGGTCCGAGAGTCAGGCTAGACACTCTAGTTGAGTACTTCCATCATAAGATTTTACTCACTAAGTTGGTGGACATTAAACTGGTTAAGCTCAAAGTGACTTAGAGGTATCATCGAGTTGGAGTAAAGTGAATTGCCAAAATATTGCACCTCTTTACGATTTCTAAAGATTTAATTGAGAGTTTCAACCTAGTTAGACAATGGGTTGGGAATGGAGGGGAGTCTAATCACTTTGTAAATCTTCTTAAAAGCAAAAGGGTCAGAACACAAACCTGTAAATCCTTTTAAAATGATTCTTTTTGGTTAAAAGATGAGGCTTTCATATCTCTAGTAAAACAACATTGGAAAGGTTATGATGCACAAGAGGGAGGCATTGTTTGCAAGCGAATTTGAGGCCAACCTAAAACATATAAAACTCATAAAAGGAATTGGATTTTAAGAAAGGACAATTGGAGGAACAAGAGCTTAAAGAAGTGGAGAAAGAGTTGCATATTTTTCCCAACGTTGGAGGTGAAGGTTTTACCGATGTCGAGTCAAGGGAGTTTGTGATATGATTGGAGGACAAAAGGAAATCCCTATTGGACACAAAGGAAGTGACTTTGAGACTTAAAAGTGGGTTGATTTAGTAAGATAATGGGGATGCAAATACAAAATTATTTCAGGCTTTCGCTAAGGGCCGCAAATTATGCAACAATGTATGGAACCTATAGGATAAGGATGGGGGAGGGCTATAAAGCTTCAAAGATCTGACATCTCTTGGGAAGATTAACTTTAAAGACCTCTTTAAAGCGGTAAAGGGGGCTTCCATTGCTGAAAAAATTTGAGTGGCACAAGCTTCTCAAGATTTGTTGAGGAGGAAAACAATAGGTCACTTATGGAGGAGGTATATGAGAAGGAGCTAAAAACATCCTACATTATTTCCAAAAGTGCAAGAGTCTGGATCCAAATGATTGGTTAGTTGAATTTTGTTGGGCTTATATGACATTCTTGGGTAGGAGTTGCTAAGGGTGGTTGAAGAACCTAAGAGTGAAGGTAGAATCCTTCAAGCTTTCAGTTATACGTCATTATTCCAAGAGTGGATAATCATTGGACTTTAGATCACTTCCGATCCATATCATTATGCAATTGTATCTATAAACTTATTACCAAAGTGATTGCTATGAGTTTGAAGACCATTTTGTTTAAATCTATCTCAAAATAACAATTTGTATTCCTTGAAGGTCGATATATTCATGAAGCTATTATTGTGGCTTAGGAAAGCATCCACAATATCAAATTACTCAAGCTAAAAGGGGTTGTTCTCAAGATAGACCTTTCCAAAGCCTATGAATAGGCTAGTTGGTTATATATGAGGCTCTTATATTTAAACCATATAGGTTTCAACCTAGCTCTGTTGTTTGGATAATGAGTTGCCTCTAAACAATATCTTTTGTTGTTATAATAATGGTTATGCATCACCTTTATTTCATGCTCAAAGGGGTCTTCGGCAAGGATGTGCTCTTTCCCCTCTCCTTTTCCTATTGGTAGTGGAAGGCCTAAGTAGAATTATGATAGAAACAAATCGGAGAGGTGAGTTCAATCGAACAATTATAGCTCAAGTACATGTTGTAACTCATTTGCTATTTGTTGATGAGGTTCTTATTTTTTGTAATGGTTCCACTAAAGATGCTGATAAATTTCTTGAAATTTGAACTCTCTTTCGGAAAGCTACTGCAATGCTTGTAAATGACAAGAAATCCTTTATCTCCAATGACAATTTGGATGATAGAGAGTTCCAACATATGAGAGACAAATTTCCTTATGAGGTAAATTTTTTAGATGATGGGCTAAAATATTTGGGATTCTACCTCAAACCAAATAACTACAACATGGAGGATTGAAATTGGCTATTAGAGAAGTTGGAGAAAAGGCAAGTGTTGGAGTCACAGGTGGCATTCGAGGGCAAGTAGGCCAATCTTGGTTAAATTAATTCTAGAGGCAATTCTAGTATATTGGATGTATCTAGATTGGATACCCAAGTGCATAGCGGGAAAAGCAAGAAGACCATGCTTTAGGTTCTTATGGGTTGGACATAATGACCAATCAATTCTTTGTTGGTGAAATGGGAAAGGATAGCCACGGTAAAACTTTTTGGAAAATGGGGGTTAAAAAATAATTTTTGTTTCTCCAAATCCTTGGTTGCAAAATGTGGTTGGAGGTTGATGACCACTCAAAGTCTATGGACATTGGCTGTAATTCATGTATATATTGATCCCTACACTCTTAAAGGCTAGATAAGAAGGGAGGAAAAACCCTTGTCAAACATTTATGTTATCTAGAGGGTTGTTATGAATTCTTTTGAGCTTATTGGATTGGGTCTTGCTTGGTTCATTGGTAATAGCAATAGGGTGAGGGTAAGTAAGGATCCTTGTCCTAGAAGAGGGGAGAGACACATTCTTCCTCGACCACTCATTGATTTTCTCAAAGATAGAGGTATTTCAAAGCTTCCGCATTTAGTAAACTCGGACAACTTAACCATTTGGTGTTAGGGTTGGAAGTTTGCAGACAAACTTTGCCCCGAGGAAGCATTCAAGGAAGTCTGGTCTAGTTACCTGGGCACACTGCTTGAAGAAAATATCAGACTTCTAGGCAAGGAGGATGAGTTGATTTGGTGTTTCTCCCCATCAGGTACATATTGTCTTAAGCTAGACCATGGTTATCTGAACATGGAAATAATATTGGCAGTTACATTTTGGTGGTGGGAGTTTGTTTGGTGAGCTAAATGTCTAGTAAAAGCTCATATATTTATGTGGTGTGTTCTTATCAACAAAGTACCCACTTGGGATATAATGTCACAAAGATACAAGAGAGTACCGTGATGGTGCGTTGTATGCAAATTGGGTGAAGAATTGCTCACACTTATTCTTTTTAGGTGCCCATTTACTCTCCAGGTTGGAACCACTATCAACCGACAACTATTCAAGTTTGGGATTGGAATGGCAACACGACTGAGGAAGTTTGGAGAATTTGAGCACCACTTCAATAACAAGGAAATTCAGGGTGTTACCATTGGTACTCTATTGGGGGTCTGGTTGGTCTGGAACAAAGTTATTTTCTAGGACCTCCCCTCTTCTCCTCCACGGGAGGTCGAGGAATAAGTGGGGGCGATGTAATTCTATATCTTTATGAGAATCACTTATTTCAAATCAAAATGGGTTTTGGTGGGAACTAACAATCAAGAAAAAATGTTGGCCTGTAAATATATGCTTAGTTTTGCTAAAGAGAAAGGCTATGAGAGGTCAAAAGTTTATGGAGACTCTTTACTTGTGACAAATTAGAACAATGGACTTGACAATGTAAGAATATTTTACTTGTTCCAATTTTGGAGGAGGTTATGCGACTAAAATCAACTTTTGACAATGTTTTATGCTCATGCATTTATAAGGAAAGGAATTCTCAAGCAGGTCACTTATCCAAAGAAGGCTTAACTCTTACTCAGGACCTCTCACAAATTACTAAATAATGGGACAACTCATGCTACGATTTCTATCATAGACCTTTTATGGATGATTTCAAACTAGTTTCTCCATTGCGCTACTAACTACATAGTTCAAATAGTATACATTTGTTAATGATTATTACTATTTTGCTTTTCGGATTTACAGGTGAAGTATATCTTCATAGTTCTGTAATATTTTTGTCTCTCTGAACATGTAAGGGTTTGTATGGCGAATAATACATCCTTTTCATGGAACCATTTTGAAGACAATTGACTCTTATTGAATCAACAAAATACACATAATGATGTGTATATACAAAATGTAACTTTGTATAATTTTGCAATTGAAATAAAGGTACACTTATTTTATGAGGAAAAAAAGAAGAAGAAAAATTTAGCCCCCTAAATCTCCCTATTATATATCACATGTCTTCAAGTTAATTACTCATTGAGTATCATAGACAATTCTTTGGCATTGATCCATTGGACTTTGATCATTAGACAATTTGGCAATCATTAGAATGTTTAGGTTTTCAAAAGCTTGGATGTGGCAAAAGAAAAGTTCAAATTATTTATCACATCTTTTCAGAACAATTACTTAGTGGTGGGTATCAATCCCATTTACCTCTACCCATGAGACTACTCCACACACGTTGCAACTTTGCTGTGGTGAATGTTTCCATTATTCTTTTATTTGGTTTTTCTTAGCATTACTTTTGCATTTCGACGTTGTAATCCTTTGACAGTGGCAATTAGCATCTCAATGATGGTTATGACTAAGAGGCTCTCATGGGATTCATCTCTGCTATTACTTCAGAGCCCTTTCAATAATAACATAATAATTGGAACATGAATGCTGCAATCTACAATTGGTCTTAATGTATCAATTGTAATACAAAACAAAAATATGGGAAAAAGGTGTTTATCTCAATCACATCAACATGGTTTGAAACATTCAATTATACCTACTCCTAGTGTGCATGGCTTTAATAAAATTTCGAGTGGTTGGTTTTGCACAATCAAAATTGTGTTCTCTAGATTTTGCAACATGTGGCTGTGGTGCTTCCTTTAGATTATAATGCGTTGAGTATCTAACCTTTCAAGAGTTGGGACATAGGGTTGTATCTAATGTTCTGTGGGATCTTTAATTTCAATTAATGGCTATGATGTGTTTCCTAGTGAAGATAAACCTACCATTTGGGGGATTCACTTAAATAAGAATACTAAAAACACCTTACTTTCACTAGCTCAATAAGCCTCATTTAACATGGTATTTACAACATTTTTTTTCAACTGTGGTTCACGGTCACTGAGTGGCCGCTACATCCACGGGTAATAATCTAGGCAGATGCAGCTGAAGGAATCTACCCGCCGGCTTATCTGATCAAGTCTAACCCCAAGGGCGTTGAGGAGATTTGACCTCGTGACCTCCCAATTGGCAAGGTACTTAGCAACGAGAACTCGACCAATTGAGTTATCCCTCGAGGCTTGTATTTACAACATATTAACTTAACATATCTTTAAATTTGAAGTTACATCTTTTTAAGCATGTGGTGAACTGAATCAAGAAAATCTAGTTATTTACAAAGTTATGGCAAGGTTAAAATTCAGAAGTTTAAAATATATATCACATGTGTTGAAAGCAATTCTCCTTGTATTGTTAGAGGGAGTATTATGATAAAACTTACTCCAATAAATCTAGTAAAAATATATATTATCTTTATATGTTTCTAATAATTATTTTTATTAATTATTAATGTAGATAAATTATATAAAAAAATTCAGTAAAATGTGATGTTAAGCAACCAACATAAGTTAATTAAAAATTAAGTAAACGTTGTGATTAAATAACTCCAAAAGATGTACTCTAATTCTTCTATACCTTTACATTTTTTCATTAGAATTTGGAAATATTTTTTTTGGTCAAATAGTGTTCTTATGTTATTTAAGTGTGTATTTGAATGTATAAATAGATCTAACATCTTGAAAAACTCTTGGAGTACTCAAATTAAGTAGATTTCATAAATCTAACTCGTGAACCCAACAAAATTCTATCAAAATTTAAGTAAAATCAACTAACAAATATGTCAAAGAAATCAATACATATAAGATTTAGACTACAACACCTAAAACAATTAAAAACCAAAATCACCTGTCAAAAAATTATACTGTAACATGTACAAAACTATAAATATTCATAAAATATAAACTTTATGGCAATAGGTACATGCATTAATGACCACTACTCAAGCAATGTAAGGAATGATCTCCTCCATAAGTGGTGCATGGTTATTTTCTTTTGACAAGTGGACCCCATATTTTATCATGGTTTAATTCTAATATGGCATATTGGTCCTAAATTTCATTACATTTATATTTGTATTAATCTTTTTTGCATATTATATTTTGATTTTGGATTTTAATTTTTCACGAATTATTTGGTCAAAGATTTATCTTCATATCCCCTAATTATGTAATGAGGGGATTTGATAAAAGTTAATTATTTTCCATCGTGAAAAAAGATAATTTCATATATATATAATAAAATTTTAATGTTAGTGATGCTTATGTTGGGTGGTTGGGAGGAATGATTGAGATCTTCCCCACCCAATTTCAATTCCTGCATGTGACACAATGAACGTTGATGTAATGGACTAGAATATGTATATTCCTCATATAGAATATACATATTGTTGATGTAGCTTCCAAGCAAACTATTGTAATGAGAATGAAAAGGTACCAACAAATTCATTTTGTGCCTCCAAAAGTTCCCTTCTTATTTATATATGAGAACTTATGAATGTAGGTTATTATATGCATACATATACTCTCATATACAACGAGTTATTTCCCACCATAATGTAAGCAAGTCTTGCACCAAAATAGGCAAGATTCAAATGTAAATGAGCATACGCAAAAGGAGTTATAGTCGACCAAAATTTATGCATTTCTCAATCACCTTTCTTTTGGTTCTTGTTGCTGGCTATAACAACCACGATTTCTTATGCTTATTTTTCTGAAGGACACAAGCATTGACAACTTGGGGTGCAACATTACTAATGTTAGATCCAACTCCAATCAAAATAAAAATAGGTCATTAAACAATTATACCTTCTAATTCAACCATTGGTGTCTAGTGCTCTCCTTGTCGATTCTCCATAACTGTATAAATTCAAGGCATCGTTCATGCTACATAGTTAACGATAGTAGCTTCTTGTTCTTGATAAATCCTCTTATTGTCATCTTGTCTATGGAAACAATCTCATAGCAGATGCTCTTCTCCATGACCCCAACACTTGAAGGGTCTCTTTTTTTGTCCCTTATTTTTCTTCCATGGTTTATATTGGCTTATTCCCACTTTGCATGGGGCAGTTCTAATGGAATTTGCTTTTGGTTGGGTAATCCATCTCCATACCCTTTTCCAAAATCTTATGTTGGTATGATTTTAATCTCTTCTCCATCAAGCCAATTTTGAATTTCTTTTTCCAGGGTTTTTGCATCTCTAGTCAATGCACCTTGATTTTTAGTAACAATGCTTGGCCTTTCTTATTGTATCGTCAAGAGTCTTGGGCTCTTCAAACTCTACCTAGTCCTCGTAGGATTGAGGTAACCCACTAAGAAAATGTTGAATTTTTAGTTTCTCATCCTCAATTTGTGACATGTGGTGCAATAGCTCTAGAAATTTGTTGGCATAATTCTCTCTAGTTGGTTGTCCCAACTTCAAGTCATGGAACTCCTCGATCTTCCCATCATAGTATATTTCAGACAAGTACCTCCTCTTGGAGTATTTCTCAAATTGCTTCCAAGTGATATTTCTTTCGCCAATTCCTTTTACATTATTGAGGTCTTCCCACCATATGGAAGTCCTTCCACTCATGTTCATAGAAATTTTAACGGTGAAATTTCACCGATGGACAAATTTATGGGGTTTTTTTTACTATGCGTCACCCAATATTTATTTAAAAAAAAAGGTTACAAAACCATTGACCCATGGGAATTTAACAGGGGAGAGTTGGAAAAATCTTCTTGCCTTGCAAAATTCAAACTAGATTCTCCAATTCGACTTATTTTTCTAGTAATGACCATTATGGGCATATATTTTGCCTTAATTTTATAGGAATGCCAATTATTTGTAGTTATTTCACTCAGTGGAATTGATCTCTACTATATTTTATTTTTGCATTCACTTAGATTTCTTGGAATGTGGTTTTCATTTTTTGTTAAAATTTAGCTCACACTTAATGGAATCGAGAGTTTATAGGTGAGATAGTCAATCCCTATTTAAATGACCATGACAATGGAGGCTAAGCCAAAAATTAAATCAATTTTTCAATTTTTCTTGGCTTATTCAACATCTAGCAAACACATAGCTCCTCAACCTTTTGAATGTTAAATTGGTAAGCACCCACATCCTTTTCTATTTGAATTTTAAAATGAATAATTTCTCTTGCATAGAAATATGAAAAAGATTATTAAAAATTTTCCCAATTTTTTTACCAATACCCAACACTGAAAATTTATTATAAGCTAAACTATTATGAGTTTTGTTTATTCTACTAGTTATGGGGATCATTAAAACTTTATATAGGTAATTAGGAGCTACGCCATATTTTTGTATATCCAGAAGGAAGACTTAGTTACTAGTAAATCAATATGGAAATGCACTCTAACACTCTCCATCTTCATTCTATATTATTTTTCTCATTGTTACAACGACCTTTTTGTAGCCGACTCTCTCAACATATGTCTCATTATATCCTTCACTTAGGATTGCCTCCCAACTCAAATCAGTCAAGCACATCTAATACATGGTAATCTCATCCATAACTAGTTGGAATATCTCATACTTATGCTAAACATTATTATCTTGTTTCATTCCTTGTTTCCTTGGCAGTGGTGTTCTTAAAGCCAAGATCACTTACAATTATTATATGCAAATTCTAGTTGCACATGCTAAACATGGTGAAATGCATTATCTGAATTCCTTGGGTGAGGAATCAAGTAGCTTATCTATGTTTCCTTTGACCAGTTTGCTTAATAAGTTTATCTCCAAGTTATATCTAGCCATCTGAGGCTAGCAATCAATTTGTGGTTGATAGGAAACTCAAACTATCATGCTCTTTCCAATCGATTTTGCTTCCACATTTCCATGCCTATTAGATTACATAAAGCAATACAACATCGATCCTAGTTTGTTATGATTATTTATACCTATTTTCATCCCATACCCTTTCTTCCATGTTTAAGACACCTAGGTGGTCATGCACATTGATATTTATTTGCCAAGCCAAGCCCAAAAACTCTCTTCTGCTATTTTTTGAAATAACCCAAAAATACTTTCCAAGGATTGAATCTTCATTAAAATTCTCCTATGGAAATATCTTTCCAATGGCTATATTGCTTTAGCTCAAATTTTAGTTCAAAGTTAGAAGTTACAACCTCCAAAAATTCACAATTTACCCACTTCCTGCAATTATGTTGGTGCAAATAAAGGTCAAATATACTTTTGTAAGTTTTAGAGAAAAATAAAGGTAAGAAATAGAGAACATTTATTTTAGGTGTTGACAGTACTCTCACTTTAGTCTCTCTCATGGTTGGTAAAGCTAGATATGGTGGATTGATGCCTCTATAAGATCAATTTCCTAACCATCTACCAAAGCATTAGATCTCACATCTAGGGTTGTACAATTATAATTTTAGACCGAATTATTGGTGCCATGATTAACATATTTTTGTGCATAATAACACTTCTAGCATTCACCTTGAATACATAATAAACCTGACCTTTCAATCCTTTGAGTACTTGTGATTGAGAGGCTATAACCCTTAGTTTGGTATTGAATATATCATATATTGGTAGCAATTGATTACATATGATGCTTGACACACTTTATTAATCAAATCAATGCCATAATGTAGAAATCAAACTTCCCTTTACTTTCACGTAATAATTGATATCTAGAATACTTCATTAAACCCCGATGGAAATGACATGGAAGGTGTAATGATTAATGATATGTACCTAACAAATTTGCTAATATTACTCTGAATACATGTTTTTGGAAGGCTTAATGATGATCTTACTTCGATTTTCAAAGGTTCATGTTCTAGTTGACATCTTTGAGTGTAGTTGCTTGAGTTATTTTTTAATGTCAAAGAACAGATCGCGGGATTCCAGCTTTATTCTTGGCCTTAACCATCAAGTTGAATCTGAGTTACCTCTCCTTCCATGCTTGTAGCTTAATGCTACCATATCTCACCATAGTAACACATTGAAGTGTCATCTAGAAATTGATAGGTAAAATTACTATTACTCTTCACTTTATATTGATGCTTAGCGATAAAGTTGTTCACTACATTTTAGTTCAACTACTATGATGTGAAATAATGATTGTGGAATCGATATTAACCTTTTTTTTAGATCGTCTATGCGATGTTAGAGTTGTTGATTTTGTATCATTAACGTGTACATAACATATTGTTGTATTGCTCTAGTGCCACTTAACTTTGATCTAATGTTCATACATATGATAATGTGTTGTTGATAACAATCTAAAATACACCTCAGATTACTCTTTAGATTTGGGGTAGTGTTTCTAGGGTTTCAAGCTCCATTCAAGTGAAAAACATAATTGCACTTGAAGATTGTATCTATGGTTGTTTGGTATATTTCTCAATGTCATTGGATGTATTTCTAAGTGATTGGGACTTGTAACATTACACTTCATCACAATAACACTTTGATTTGTTCATCCACTTCATAACTAACATAATAATGGTACATGTGTGTGTTTCTCTTTGTATGGTTATTACGAACTATTTCTAATCGTGAAATAACATCATTTGAAAACAAGAAGCAAACACTTCATTACACATAGATAGTGACACATCATGTTATCATTGTTTGAAAGTGATTGTCATTAATTACATTTCTAACTTTGTCATCGTTGTTGAGTAACAATTATAAAGTTGGCTATCACACCTTACAACTAATAGCATTATGGTCTAAATAGTGATATACATCAAATTATTCACTGTAACGTTTCAGACAATAGATGACATCCTTAAGCATTCTCACAAATGCATGGAAGACTCATCTCATTTTATCATATTTACAAGCTAAAAAAGGTAATTAATCACGGAGCAATCGTATTGGCAATGCTATCACAACAAATTTGTTCAACATCACATTAATAAAAGTTGGGGTTATGATGCAAGCTCACACCATTGTCGTGGAATCATTGATAACACCATATTCACTATAAGTTATCATCCTACACAACATCGCTAAACATGGTCATGATCGTCAAGCTTAGGGTTTTCATTGTTGTCACACGGAATGAGTCGATCTTGCGGACAAGATAGACCTTCCTAGAATATAAAGAGATCTAATGACAAGCAAGCCAATCAAAAACTATCTTTCTCTAAATATGCATTTATAAACAAAGGCGAACAAGTGTTTTAGGCCTACCTTGGGTCCAATGCAAGTTTGTGGAAGCCTTGATCCTTTGATCCAAGTGAGCTCCCTTGTTGCGAATCTGCAAACACAAACAAGCAAACAAATTAAATAGCACCTGAAAAGCCAATATCATAAAACATATTTAACATGAAGATCAAGGAATTCATGAAACAAATGACATAAGACAATTTGTTGAGAAAAATGAATCTGATTGTATTAATTCAAATCAAAGAAGAACTTTACAACCTGTGCCTTGACGCTGTACAAGCTCCTCCCAGGGTCCAACAAGAAGTCTCCTCTACTTTGACAAGTTTCACTCTCTTCCCAATGAAGCCAAAAAGGTATGTGATCTCTCCTCTCAAGCTTAACTAGGAAGTCTCAATTCCACCAGCATTTACCCTAAAAAATGTTCAGCTTCTAACCTCCCTAGCAACCAGCCCAATGCCTTAATTTATAGTGCAATGGAGGGAAGTTACTAGGTCCTCCTTCAAAGGGATAGCTCCTCTCATCAAGGGATTAGCTCCTTCTCTTTTGGGATGCATGAACCACCTAAGAGCGACCAATCCACGTCAAAATTCCTTCTAGAATCATCTAGAATTAACCAAAAGTGAGTTTTTTAGAATAAACTTGCGCCTTTTTGACTTTCACAGGGGTCCGCACCCACTCCTTTAGGGACAGAGCGGGCAGGTCCGCAGTTTTTGTAAACAGGAGGTGCGGGACATCAGGCAACAGTGAGAGAAAGTGCGGAACCAGAGCTTTGTTGATTTTTAATGTCTTTCTCTCATTTTCAAAGCTTGACTTGAAGAGATGAGGTCTGAGACTTGCTTAGGAGGACAGTACAAGTGATGATAGACCCATACTGACTGCAAATAATCATGGTGACGATATTTTTGTGTAACAGATTGCCCCCTAAAGTGCGAAGTCTGTAGTAGATGAGGATTTCATTCATCATTTATGAAGAGTGAAGTACTTTATCATTTCGAGGATCATCTTGTGGAGAGCCCGGTCGAAACCTGTAAAAAACATTCAATGCAAGATATATATATGAGATCATATCATCGCTGAGATAGGCATTCCCATACTCAGATCAAAACTGACTTAGAAAACTAACTACTGCTATGGTACATGAATGATCTTGTAATACATCACAAGTATAGACTCATGTAGACACAGTATGGACGCAACCATCTGTTTATGAATAGTCCATTATATAATGAATACAAAATTCCTCGCAGCCTGGATTGCAGAAACTAGATCCAGGGTCTTTATTTCTACTTCTTGAAACAATACGATTCTATCCATGCGAATGAATGTTTTGATGTCGAACATGGTAGAAACCACTTGATTACCAGTCAATGATGTAAACTGTTAACAAGTGTGAGAGAAACCACTAGTGATGTCAATGGCTCTCAAAGTACCCAGTACAATCCATGAGATGTGAATAAATGTGTTGATGTCGAACATGTCACGGAATCCTTTGATCGAAGGTCAATGATGCAACCTGTCGTCAAAGGCGAGAAACCTGCCATTGAGGCATGCAGATCCCAAGGTACTGACGATTTCTAGATCATCTTTCTAGATAATGAGCTGAAGTCGATAGAAAGCGATCCGTCGCAGGCAAGCCTACAACACGAAATCATAGATCAAGTTGAAGAAATTTAGTTGCAAGGACTGACTCAAGGATGGTCAAGATGGATGACAGATATTTTGCAGATGAATGGCTTATTGGCAGTGACCTCTTGAACACATAACGACACAACAGATGGTTTGGTGACAATTGACCCAAAGTTAATACCCAGAAACCGGCTGAAGACTTTCAATGTGGTTTGATCAACTGTTAGGCAACAGATTTCCCAACCCAGGTGAATAAAAGTGTCGTGTTCAAGAGTGGTTACAAAGTATGACAAATAGGCTCATTTTTCTCTCTTTTCCCCCACCATTTCTGGCAAGTACCTCTTTATTTTTGACAAGCTTGAGGAGGATAACATTTGCTTGATTATAAGCTCATCCTTCGGTTGAGTCCAACTTAGTTTAAATTCGAACCCTAAGAAGGAGTGGTTCGTTCCTGTTTGTAATTGAACAGGTCCTTTACTGTAAAATTTTAACGAGTCCAGTATAGGAGAAACTTGGCGTTTTTAAATTTTAGAGAGTTTGAAAAAACTTAAGAAGACTCTAGGGTTGACCTTTTTCGTAAATTTGTGTCTCCCAAGCCCGAAAAAGTGTAAAATAATACTTGAGAGAACCGCTTGATCTTTACGACCAAGGAGTACTTTTCGTAATTAGTGCCCCTGATCCGAAAAAGTAAAAAAGCGATCAACGACACGTCGTTTTATAACCAATATCGAATTTGAAACGACAAAAATCCGGCAATATTTTCATGTTTTCAGAAAAGAGCTGTAAGTGGATCGTCTTTTTAGTTCCGTTTTAACGAGTTTATAAAGAAAAACTCAGCAATCTTTTCATGTTTTAGGAGTCAGAAAAGAGCTTAAAGGTGACTCTAAATGTTTTTCGTCGAAAATGATAGATTTCGCCTGAATAATCCGTTATCCTGAACAAAAATGCAAACATTACTCATACCTGTTTGAAATGGATAAAAATGCTGCAAAAATTACCTTTCCAAAGTGAAACATAAACAAATTTGCAATTTATTTACTCAAAAAACTTATAAAAAGGGCTTTCGTCAATTCATTTTTACCGTTTGAAATTTGGGTGAGAAAATAGTGCTTTTGTTCAGAAACTTCCTGTGAAGATTGCGGAAAATCCAACCGTCGGAATCGAACACCGTCTTCTCCAGGTAATCCACATCATCCTACTCTTCATTTTTAACCGTTTCATTTTTTGTTTTAGGCTTTTATTTCATTTTTTGGAGGGTTTTTAGGCTAAAAACCCGCGCGCGGGGGCCCGCATGCGTAACACTGGCAGCCTGTGGACCCCGACTTTTTCTCAATGGGGAAAAAGTCCTGCGGACCCACGCACTGTCTCTAACACAGAGGGTGCGGTCCCCGCAGCAAGGGTTTTTAACCCAAAAATTCTCAAATTTGACCCAAACAAATTAATTTCTAGCATTCTAATTTGTCTTTTTATTGGATGTAGAGGGTACATCATGCTAGATTGGCGTGAACGAGAGCATGAGGACGTGGATCTTGCCGCGTTGAATCACCAACCTTTGATTGATGCATTGAAGGCATGCAGCTTGTACAAATTCTAGGTCATACCTGGCATGAGGGCCCAGGTGGATTTCTTACAGTGGCTGGTTGACAGATGGAGCATATAGGACCAGTGCTTCTTCATTGGTGGCCACCAGCTTGAAATCGAGCCAGCAGACATATACTTCTTGATCGGTTTGCCTAAGAGAGGTGAAGACTTGACTCTATTCGGGACTAGGCTAGGTGGCTAGTCTGTCGATAGCCTCCGGCTAGAGTTCTGCAACAGCCAGGATAGAGACAAAGGGATAGACATCAAAACCATATCCCTTCTTGAACTCATGGTGATCGCGTTTACTGTCACCAGAATTTGCGGTAGTGCCGCATTACATATTGCCACCGGATCCTAGATGCGGATGGCAGTTGACTGCTTTCAAGGCACCATCTTCAACTGGTGCGATGCTGTGTTGGCCAATGTAAAATGCCAACTGACCAGAGCCAAGAACGGACAACTGAAGACCTTTGGTTATGGGGCTTTGGTTGTGAGCTTTGGTTTGGAGAGGGTTCCAATGTTGATCCCGCAGCACCTTACTGTTGGAGTTGGGCTTCCTCAAGAGCCCAAGCTAATGCGATGGGTTGCAGTTATGGCCCGTCATCCGGACGAGGGGACAAAGGTTGTTCGATTCAAACCTGAGTATTTCCAATGGTTGGAAAATCAGGTTTTTTCTATTCAGGACTTCCCTTACGCTGGGGTAGATTTTCGTGGTGACCCAGACATGGCTCTTCCACCAGGAGAGCAATGGGATGACTCAGGTAAAATCATTTTCAACATTTTCCTTTTTTTTTTTCGTCCCAAAACTGAAGTAAAAGTTTCAAATGCAGATGTAGGTCCACAGCGACCAGCCGCTCTCCGGCCTTACGAGAGGAAACAACTAGTTGCAGCCGCGCCAGCCCCATAGGACGAATCAGTAGAGACTTTGGCCGAGTTGGAGAGTCATCTAGAGCGCTTGACAGGAGATATTCCGGAGACCAGCATAGATGACATTCCTCGTCGACTTCAGCGCTATGTGATTGGGGTCCCAGGACCTTTTAGGAGGTTCCTTTGCAAGGTGGCCCGTGCAGTAGTTTCTTATCGAGATCATCACCAGTGATAGGATGATTGCCTATTGTAGGCACATATGACATTTTGCTTTTTGTACTTATCATTTTTGCCGATCATAAGGTATTTTTCAACCTATGATCGAGGACGATGTATTTTTTGACACACTCCTATATATATATCACTATTACCGGCTTATCTTGTAAATCATGTTATGGAATGGTTTTAAATTTACATGTATGATTATTGCAAATGTCTACTTAACATTCGAGAAGCAATTGCATCTGCTAATGTATTTAAAGATCTTGGAATAGGCTGATATTCAATATAATCAAATTCACGTTCCAAGAGACGCACTCTAAAAAATAATCTCAATAACACTGGATTTCTAATGGCATATACTCTATTAAGATGTAATACAACGAGTTCAGAATCTAACCTCACTATCAAACTCCGAATCCCAAATGAAATAGATTCAGATAATAACTCAATCACTGCACTCGGAAAGGTTGTTCATTGTTTGACCGAGGCTTACCCCATGCATAGATACCAACTCATCAGAGGGCGAATAGATAACCCAAGCTGCGAAAGAAATGTTCTGTGTATTACGACAAGCACCATCAGCGAAACCAATGTATGTTTGGAGAGACATCGACATCTGAAATACCAAGAGTAAAACCAAGATAAGCAGGAATGATGACGAAAAAACACTCTCTAAGCTAAGCACACTTTTTAAACTAAGACACACCAGCTAGAAAGAAAAACTATCCTAACTAAAAATCTTCATACCCATTCTTTAAACATAATACCTCTTCAGGTAAAGACCATTTCTGGGTTTACCTAAAGAGTTCCCGTCAAAGTCTACCAATTCATAGGCCCCTTTTGCTAGCTTTCGCTTGACAACATAGGGACCATGCCACATAGGAACGAATTTTCCAGCGCCTAATTTATCATTAGCTTGATCGTACACTAAGACTAGGTCTCCTTCCGAAAAATTTCGAGGGGTCACATTTCGATCATACTGAGCTTTCATACGTTTTGCGTGAGTTTCGATCGCCAATGCAGCATCACGTCAATTCTCATATAATTGAGCCAAGAATAACAAACGTTTTTCTTCTTCGGAAGTAGCTGGAAGTAATTCGATGGCCATTTTCAATGATGGGATTTCGCATTCAATGGGTAACACAGCTTCCAGACCATAAACTAGTTGGAAAGGAGTGAACCCTATTGATGTTTTTACTGAGGTTCGATACGCCCAAAGCGCTGAAAATAACATGTTATGCCAATTCAACCGATGAATCCCAATGATTCGTCGGATCATGATGACTAAAACTTTGTTGATGGATTCAACCAGACCATTAGCTTGTGGATAATAAGGAGTTGAACTATCGTGACGCAAGCCAAGCTGCCCTGTAAGTTTGGTCATCATAACGTTTCGAAAATGACGCCCATTATCAGTGATAATTGCTTGTGGGACACCAAACCTAGCAATTATATGATTGAACACGAAAATTGCAGCTGTTTTTCCGTCTGCCTCAAATGTAGGCATCGCCTCGGCCCACTTGGTAAAATAATCTACCGCAAGGATGATATACGCATGCCCCCCGGCCGAGTGAGGGTTACATGTAATAAAATCGATACCCCATTTGGCAAAAGGACCAACAACAATTATAGGGTGGAGAGGAGTAGGTGGAGCGCACATCTTTCAATCAAAAATTTGGCAGTTGTGGCATTTTCGGACCGCGTTAATACAATCTTTAAACAAAGACGGCCAGAAGTAGCCAGCATGCAATATCTTTTGGGCTGTGGCATACCCAGACATATGACCGCCACACGCTCCAGAGTGATAGTCATTTAGAACCCTTTCAGCTTCCTCGCGAGTTAAACATCGTCGAAAAACAGAGTCCGCCCCACGGCGATAAAGAGTATCTCCAATAATCCTGAATTGTTGGGACTGGAATCGTATTTTCCGACGTTCTGACCTTGAAATTTCTGGCCGAAAGGATTGGGTCTGGAGATAAACGATGATATCCCCATACCATGGATCTAAAGTGCTGATTAGAAACAAGGATTCGTCTGCAATGGGCTCTTCCGCCACAGTTTCCGTGTCAGCACGCGGGAAGTCACACATTAACTCCGCAAAAACTAAAGATTTCTTAGAATTAGATTTTTCAAATTCCAAGTCGAACTCCTGCAGGATAAAAATCCATTTAGAGTACTTGCCCCCTAGCAATTGCTTGGTCAAAATGTAGATCATAGGGTTGCAATAAAAAATTACTGTAGTTTTACGTAGTAAAATGTAGTGACGAAAATGTTGGACAGCTTGAACAGCTGCCAATGCCAATTTCTCCACATGTGAGTATTTTAGCTCAGTTGGATTTAAAGTTCGACTAAGGTAATATATCACATGTTCAATACCGAATTCATCTTCCTGAACTAAGACCATTCCAATGGTGGAATGAGAGGCGGCGAGATACAAGAAGTAGTCCTGGTCGTAGTTGGGAGGATGCAATAACGATGCATGGGTCAACACGTGTTTTAGTGCATCAAAAGATTTCTGAGCTATCTCATCCCAATAGAATGGAGTATTCTATTTCAACAACCGGGTAAAACCCTTGGTAACCTCGACGTAGTTAGGAATGAATCGTCGTAAAAAGTTTGGTTTCCCTTGCAAACTTTGGAGTTGGCGAAGACTCGAAGGAGGAGGAAATTTGACAATAGCTTCGACCTTCGAGGGATCGACGCGAATGCCAGCTTTCGAAACAAATCCCAGCAATCGACTCGTTTCTATACAGAAAACACACTTGTGTGGATTCAACCGAATCTGATAATGCCTACACCTCATAAAGATTGCTCGTAAATGGATGAGATGATCAACTCGATGTAATGAATGAGCAGGCAAATCATCGAGATAGGACAAATGAAAGCCGTTTTTGGTTGATCGGCAGGTAGAATATTGATTTGATTGTATCCGGAAAAACCATATATGAAGGAGAATATTTCGCTGTCGGCACAATCATCAATGATTTGATCGATATAGGGAGTTGGGTAATTGTCCTTTGGACATGCTCGATTAATGTCCCTATAATTGATACATATTCTTATTGTCCCTTGTTTTTTGTTAACCGGAACAATATTCGATACCCAATCCGTTAACGGGATCAGATAAATGAAACCTGCATTGAGTAATTTTTCAACTTCTGCTTTGATAGCAGCAACTTTTCTCGGGTGAATCTGATGCAAACGTTGCCGGACGGGTTTAGCGTCCGGGTAAGTCTTGATTTCATGAACAACAACCGCGGGATCAATTCCTGGCATTTCCTCATAGGACCAGGCAAACACGTCGCGAAATTCTTGAAATAGGGCCTTATATATTTGAATTTCGTCTTCTGTACACGAGGCACCTATATGAATGTTCTCAACAATTCCAGGCTTAACCGAAATGTCAATAGGAATAGTTCGAGAGATGTTTCCCAAATTTAACTCTGAATCTGGATTTTTCATTGGATTCTGAGGTTCCTTGACATATCCAGTCGTAAAAATTGATGAAAAATCATTTTCAAAACGATCATTCTTGGGTAAGAACGAAGATCTGTGATGGAGATCTTCCCATGGTAAATCATCTACACATAGGATTTCACGAATTTGCTCATCAGAGTGAACAAGTTCAGAAAACGTGATTGAATCCGAGCTTGATGTGAAAAGTGATTCCTCACGGACCACATTCATTAAGTCAATTTTGGTTGAAGATGGGTCGGTAAACGATTGCACGGCCTCATACACAATTTCATATGGACTCAAAGGCATGACATCACCAAATGAGTCTATCTCAGATTCAGAGGGAACGATCCAAGGATCATCATAAACAATGGTGTCTGACGAAATCATATGAATGGTTGCAAATGAAGACGATGCGTTGATCGAAGGAAAAGGAAAAGTTCCATGTAAACCGGCATCTTTAACTAGTCCTACTCCAACATCCTTATACGGGATAGTCGTTTTACCGACATGCTGAATACTTTCAGAAGAGGCTGGGTCAGATGAAAAGTAAGCCAGCTAGTCTATTGTTACGATCTTTCCATTATGAGGAAATTTTATAACCCGAAAGACCGATGAAACGACAGTTGTCATAGCGTAAGACCAACTACGACCCAAGAGAAGGTTGTAATCTAGAGGGGCATCAACCACCTCCACATCTAGATTAACGGTTTTTCCTTCAACCCCTATAGGTAGATCCTGTAGAATGCCAAAAGGATGAAACCCACGGCCATCAAAGGCCTTTAGAATCGTCGGGGATTGATTTAGTGAAGGAGAACCAAGCGATCTCCAACACTATATCGACATAATACACTTTGAGGCTCCCTCATCAATCACAGTCCTATGAATAGGTCTTTTTTTTACTATCACTGGAATCTGGAAAGCCATTTGATGAGGTAAGCGCGGTGTACTATTTTGTAGATCGAAAATTATTAGGTTCGAGTCCTGAACGTCAACAGCTCCTATAGCCGACAAAAGTAATTTACGCTGTGCTGGACATGATTGCAGCACTTCCAAAGCTGACATTGCTGAGGGTGAAACAGCTAAATCCCCAACAATGTTATAGTTCTGAGCCGCTCTCGCATGTGGATTGAAAGCTGACTTTCGAAGTATACCCTTGGCGGGCGGTTTGATTACCAAGTCTGGATTAGGTTTCTCGATCTGTAGTGGATCGGAACTGGGAGCTGAGGTTGATGGGTTAGAATGAGAAGATTCTGCTTCTTAACCATCAACAGGACTTTTACTACCATAATCATGCGATCGAGTCGCAATCCTAACATGGGACATCATCAGTATGGGTTCTTCATTGGCACTCGAGGAAGAACCTATCATCTTACTGTCTTGACTTGGAAAAGGATCCTTCAAAATAACAGGCGTTTGGGAACCTTTGACAATCTTCGCAACCTCTGCACGATGAGGGCAGTCTCTTGTAAAATGTTCTTCGTCACAAATGAGACAAGGATAACGAGGTTTGCATTTTTCATCATTAGATTCTGATTTTTCAGGCTTCTCTTTTGAATTTTTGTCTGTTTTATTCTTTTACTTCCCTTTCTTCTTGCCACCGGATTTTGATTTGGCTGTAGATGACTCTACAACGTGAATATCGGCGGAAATCTCCGCGGAAGAATCTCCTGTCGGGGAATCAGGAAAGGTTATGATAGGAGAAGAATTCTTGGAAGACTTCTTCTTACTTTTAGTGTTATCCGTACCAATCATACCATAAGCGGCATGAGACCCTGAAGGAGCTGCAGCGATTTGATTCTGTTTAGGAAGATCAGGGATTTTCTTGTGTAACGTACCTGACTGAGTATAAACCAAGTCAAGGTACTGTGCTTGAGCAATTACTTGCTCCTCAGTAACGACTCCGGCCTTAGCTACATCTTCAGTGATCTTTGGCAACAAAGATTTTACAAACCATTCAGCCAAGATCTAATCCGGAATAAAAACCTTCACTAAACGCCGTCGACGTCTCCATTCATGAATGTGATCTGAAATGTAAGTGGACGTCCATTGCTTTAATGAAGTTAGTAATTCCGTGCCATTGTCATATCTGACTGGCAACTGAAAATGAGTTAAAAACGAGGTAGCTAACTGACTAAAATTATAAAAAGTGCCTCGCGGTAACTCAATGTACCACTTGGTCGCGAGACCAATTAGAGTGCGCTGGAAAAGCCTTAGATGGATTAAATCATCTGAAATGGAGTTAGACGCACACCAGAGGTGATAAGTCATCGCATGGTTCGACGGGTCCTCTCCTGATTTGCCTTCAAACTTAGGAATATCACTAGGCAACTTATTCGGCATTGGCGGCCAAAACGGAAGATAATTAATGGGATCGTTCGTTAGGCCGACAAGTCAGGCAAGTCCAAAGTTGCGATAAACGGTAACTGACGATTAGGGTCCCTAAAACTCTGGGTCATGAGACCAGCCCCAGGAGGAGGATATCCAGGATAACTAGGAATAGGAATTGCATTTGGGATATTGTATCCTCCCAGAAAACCAGGATTAACCGGACCGTACGGGGGTTGTTGGGGTTGTTGATATGTGTACCCAGGGTACGGTTGATACTGATAGACTGGCTGCTGCACAGCAGGACCGAATTGGTACTGTCCTTGGTACGGTTGATAAGTAAATTGTGGTTGACTTGTGACAACCGTACTTGAACCAGGTTGTCCTACAGGCATCTGAACCGAAGTTTGAATCGTGGATCCAGACGGAGGTAAAGATGTCTGAGGAGTAGATACAGGAATAGTAGAAACTGGAGCTGTCGATACTCCAGAAGTAGGTGGGGTAGATTGAACAGATGCTGCGGCAGTTGCAGCAGTCATTTGAGGCGGAGTACGAGGCATACTAGGCCCAGGCTGAGAAACTACCGAAGGTACAGAAGTTTGAATAGTAGACTGGACAGGTTGCTGTGGTGTACCAGAAACTAAGGGTTGTCCAGTTTGAGATGACAACTGTACATTCGGTTGCAAGACCTGTTGAGTTTGCGATGGATCCCACACTAAATTCATTCCGGGGTATGGACCCATAACAGGTTGAGAATATTGAGGACCATAACCGGGTTGAGGGTAGGGTTGATAATTCAAAGGTACATTTCCGATTCCTTGAACATATGATTGACCGGAGGGTGGTTGGAAACCTTGGTTCGAGTACTGACCTTGGGGTTGATACCCTTGAGGCACGTATTGATACTAGGGTTGACCTTGAGGTACATATTGATACTAGGGTTGACCTTGGGGTACATATTGAGTCTGGGGTTGACCTTGAGGAACGTACGGTCCCGTAGGTATGTACTGTCCTTGAGGTTGCCCCCCAGGCGCAAATTGGGTACCTTGAGGTTGCCCCCCAGGCGATAATTGAGGATTTTGAGGCTGTCCCCCAGGTGGTAACTGGCCACCTTGAGGTTGAGGATTAGGAATAGTACCTGACATCATGAGAATATCTTCTACACTCAACGGCTTAGTACCATTGCTTCCAGTTAATAACCCTTATTCAATGGGTTGAGGAGATGCTCTCGAAAAAGTACTAGAAGGTGACTGATACCCAGAGGGAACAGAAGGACCGCCGTACAAAAAGGATTCTGGCGATTGAGTAAACATGGACGACTGTCTTGACATATTTAACAGAGGATAATAACCTCTAGGTGTTGGGTGATAAGGAACACGAGGTGGTGAAAAACTTAACCCTGGGTTTTCTAAGAAATTAGTCAAAGAAAGATACCAAGCACTGCTCCTAGGTGGACTGTAAAAAATGATTCATGCTCCCTTAGTTCAATAACAAGTTGATTTTCAGGGATAGGGATGCCTACTTCTTCTTCCGGAGTAGCAAGTTCTTCAATAGCTATAAGTCTAAAAGGAAGATTTTGGGTAATTATTCTTTCTACCCTAGGTGAACCAGGACCACTAGAAGCTGGAGAAGCAAACCCCGATGTTGGAGTAGTAGCAAATTCACTTTCAGGTTCGGATATTTCAGGTTCCTCACCTATATCACTAGTAGACGAAAAGCTACCAGTAACTTCGGAAATAGACACTGATTGTGGATTATAATCTGCTACTAAAGCTTGAAAATCAAGATGTACCACCAAAGAAGACTCTCCTTCTTCAGGTGACCCAACTCTACTATCTCTAGGAGTTACGAGGGCTCTCAACCCTTCAGGCCGGCTTGGTGAAAACTCAGGAGGTTGGCCCCGAAGTCTACAAGACTTCCTCGGTAATTCAGCCACGATTAAAATTTTTTAACTACTTCACACGCAAACAAAGTAAAATCTCAATGAAAACCACCTAAAGCCTCTAAAGAACCAAACAAATTTGAATCACACGCCTAAAGAATCTAGGAGATCAAACACACACAAACAATAACTTTCCGTACTGAAAACACTAGTTGGTGATGAAATCCAACGTCGCAGAGTTCAATACAGAAATGGCGGTTGGAACAGTTACCCCAACAACTTGCTTAATGAATAGACTGGCACAAGTTCCTCCACTTAACCGTCTCGAGTGAAGAGAACCCCCCAGAAAATCCAAGTGAGTCTAGCCGACGTCTGCTCCAGGTACAGTGGGATCTTCCCACCACTGTCACCTTAGGAAGAATCCTAAAGAATATGGTCACTAAGGTTACCAACCGAAACAAATATACCTGGGGTAATAGTCTACGATCCGATACGCACGCAAGGGCAGAGTAGCATGCTCAATCCCCTTGAAGGCTCCTTGACATAATCCAAGGTTTACCAACAAGTGACCCCAGGCTCCTCGACAATGGTTAATCCGAGGTTTACCATTTTTAATACGTGAATATCTGGCGTCGTTCCCAATGAGGAAGGATTGATTCCCACACTGGTTCGGACATGATCTCGTGCTTCTCCTTTAAGAGGAGCTTTCCTAGAGTATAAATGCAACAATTGGATTTCTTCCCTACTACAAGATACAACTACTTGTTTGTTTTACTGTCTTGGAGAGTTAATTACTCTCCTACTCCAAGACACTAGCCTAAGCTATGTTGGTGTATCAGAGCCCTAGAAATAAAAATATTACTAGATGAATTTTACTTTAAGCGTTATTTTTATTGGTTTTTGTTTAAGTCAAGAGGTGCGGAGATGAAACTCGTGGTATGAAGACTCGACTCAAAATCACTAAAAAATGCACTTAAGATGATTAAACAATCTTTTCCCTTCAATGAACTTCTAGCTAGGAAAGAGTTTGAGAATGCAAATACTTGTAAACACAAATCTTTCTTAACAAACAAATTAAAAGAAGAGCTTTTTGTCCTTTCCAATGCACTCAAAACGAGACAACTAGTTATTTTCACAAAAATTTCCCTTTTCTTTCAAAACACTCAACCACTACAAAAACAAACTTTTTCCAAAAGAGATTTTTTTTTTTTTTATAAAACACTCAAAACTATGGAAACGACTAACTTTGAGATCTATAAATTATAAAAACCTATTTGAAGTCAAAGCTTACAAGATGTCTTTTTAAGGATGTTTTACTTAGCTAGATGTAAACTAAGGACCAATTTATGCAGAATCACAAATTAGTCAAAAAACAACCATTTATGTTTTCTTTTTTAAAAATGAAATCCAAACTTTTAAACACAAGCTTTTCGAAGTTTTGTAAAGAGAAAACACAAGGTGGATTCCTCAACAAAGGTAGATTTCACAAATGGTCAGACTCATAAGAAGGCTGGTAAAAACCATGGTGATCTGAGGTTCCTACAGCTTCTAAGCTCAGAGCTACTACAAGACCAAAATGAAAACCAAACCCAACAAGCAAAACTTCTAGGAATTTCACCTAAAACCCTAACACCAATGAAATCAACCTAAGGAAAGCTTCTGACAGGTTATATGCAGGTCTGGGCAGGGGATAATAACTTCTAAACAAAAACTAAGCTGACTAACAGAGAAAATCTTAGGTTTTCCAAAATTTTGACAGGGTCCGCAGGCCCACAGTTAACACAAGTGCGGTACCGCTCTGTGCTAAAAGCAAAAGCGCGGATAGGTACGCACTGTGTCAAAAGCCTAGGGTGCGGTCCTCTCCCAAAGTTATGAAAAATAAAAAATAACCCTAGATCTACTAATTCTACCCAATTCCACACACAACAAGCCAAAAACAGAAACAAAAACACAGTTTCTCAGGTCAAAGTAAAAACAAGGAAAAAATCAAGTCCCCAGTGGAGTCGCCATTTTGTCACATGGAATGAGTCAATCTTGCTGACAAGATAGACCTTCGTAGAATCTAAAGAGATCTAATGACAAGCAAGCCAATCAAAAACTATCTTTCTCTAAATATGCATTTATAAACAAAGGCAAACAAGTGTTTTAGGCCTACCTTGGGTCCAATGCAAGTTTGTGGAAGCCTCACTCCTTTGATCCAAGTGAGCTCCCTTGTTGCGAATTTGCAAACACAAACAAGCAAACAAATTAAATAGCACCTGAAAAGCCAATATCATAAAACATATTTAACATGAAGATCAAGGAATTCATGAAACAAATGACATAAGACAATTTGTTGAGAAAAATGAATCTGATTGTATTAATTCAAATCAAAGAAGAACTTTACAACCTGTGCCTTGACGCTGTACAAACTCCTCCCAGGGTCCAACAAGAAGTCTCCTCTACTTTGACAAGTTTCACTCTCTTCTCAATGAAGCCAAAAAGGTATGTGATCTCTCCTCTCAAGCTTAACTAGGAAGTCTCAATTCCACCAGCATTTACCCTAAAAAATGTTCAGCTTCTAACCTCCCTAGCAACCAGCCCAATGCCTTAATTTATAGTGCAATGGAGGGAAGTTTCTAGGTCCTCCTTCAAAGGGATAAAGCCCTCCTTCAAAGGGATAGCTCCTCTCATCAAGGGATTAGCTCCTTCTCTTTTGGGATGCATGAACCACCTAAGAGCGACCAATCCACGTCAAAATTCCTTCTAGAATCATCTAGAATTAACCCAAAGTGAGTTTTTTAGAATAAACTTGCGCCTTTTTGACTTTCTTAGGGGTGCGCACCCACTCCTTTAGGGACAGAGCGGGCAGGTCCGCAGTTTTTGTAAACAGGAGGTGCGGGACCGCAGGCAACAGTGAGAGAAAGTGCAGAACCAGAGCTTTGTTGATTTTCAATGTCTTTCTCTCATTTTCAAAGCTTAACTTGAAGAGCTGAGGTCTGAGACTTGCTTAGGAGGACAGTACAAGTGATGATAGACCCATACTGATTGCAAATAATCATGGTGACGATATTTTTGTGTAACAATTGTATTCCATTTAAAATTGGTAATTAATCATTGATCTAGGAGGATCCCAAAAGGCTAAAATTTCGAAGTCCTCAGATCTTAGTGAAACCTATCTCAAATCGAAGAGCTACTCATTCTAAATCCAACGACATGAACAAAACCTCAATTCGACACCATATGCTAAAGTTATTGCCAATTGAAATTTTTGTCCCAAAATAAATAAATAAATGTAGGTGTACCCTAGGCTGCCACGTGTAGCTCCCACAGGGCACCACGTGGCAGTCTAGACAACATTGTGAGCATCAGTACAGAACCACTTGGTCTAATTAGATGTCGCCACGTGGAAAGCTCAGATAGACTATAGGACTGAAGGTGAGGCCTAATCATTGGGCTCCATGTGGCACCCTAGGATTAGCTACTCAATCCTTACTAAACTTCGCAGGGCAACTAGCAGAGGGGTCAAGTCTACCGGTTTGGTTGTTTTTTGAGGTAGTTACACTAATTTTAGTGGCAAACATGTGTCATTGGTGGTCAAATTATAAGATAGTCAATGGTTAACAGAGGTTAGGTTGACGGGTTTCCAACTTTGTGAATTATATTAAAAACAACAATGACGGGTGTGTCGTGGGGTTAGAACCCCCGACCTCCCAACAAAAAACACCTATACATACTACCGAAGATTGTTGGCCCAATGACCCATGTTGGTAACTCCGACCAAGACAACCTTATATAAAAATTTGATTGTCATATGAGTGGGAGGGAGTACCAACGGGTGAGATTCAAAACCCGACCGTTGGAATTGTTCGTAGGAGGGATCCATGAGTGGAACCGTGCGGCACACAGATCAAGGTAGGGAATATTGATCCAGGTGGATCCCTATGGCTAAAAAAAAGTCCTTTGATTGCAGTGAAACCAAGATCAAATTGAAGATCTCGTCGCATGTTTTCCAACGGCATAAATGACGCCTCAATTTGGGTTCATATGCGAAAGTTATGACCAGTGAAAGTTTTGGTCAAACTAGGAAAAAAAATCAAAGTCAAAGTGAATCTAGGGTGCTACGTGGAACTCCCATAGGCTGCCATTGGAAGCAAAGCTGGTAGGACCCACAAAGCTGACATGGTGGACCAATCAACAAAGCAGGTGGACCCACAATCAGGTGACGTGGTAACACGACAAGTCAACACAGGGAAAATATTTGGTAGAAGTGGCATATGATGTGGACCAATGAAAGCCTATCACATGTCCTAATCACATGGTTCCACATG
Source organism: Pinus tabuliformis (assembly GCA_031772625.1). NCBI lineage: Eukaryota > Viridiplantae > Streptophyta > Pinopsida > Pinales > Pinaceae > Pinus > Pinus tabuliformis. The sequence continues at coordinate 1,887,101,636 of CM062817.1, read as the reverse complement.
ACACCTCAAATTAGACCCAAGTGGTCTTGGGATGGTGTAACCTCCATTCTTGTCTTATTCTGATGGTTTGGGGAGTCGTTACAACGTGGAGATATGTTTACCATATATTATATGATTTGAAAACTATTTTAAAACCAAAATTGGGCTTCAAAACCATATTAAAGCAAAATTGGGAGTGCATGGATTTTGAACCCAAAACCTCCCCAACAAAAAAAAACTTAATATGACTATGCTAACCATTGTGCCAACTACACACTTTGTCTTATTCACAATCACACTTTGTTATAAAATGCCATTTGAATTGTTCAAGGGGAACAATGGAGAATGTATGAGAGAGGAGGGTTCAAGTAGGCTAATGCAGGTGCAAATCTCGAAAATATTTTAGGAATATTCCCAAGCATATATTATGGAATATTCTTAAAGAATATTTCCATGCAAAATATTTGAGGAATCTAAAAGATTCCCTGAGGGGATAGATTTGACAATGGTGCAATGGGGTCAAATTTATACTCATTTTAACCAGAATTTCACAAGGATCGCAATTATGTAGTCAACTTTTTCAATATAGACAACGAAATTCAAGAGTCATGGTAGAAACCTTCCTTCATCATTAAATGTCGAGCATGAAGTTCAAAACAATAATGCACTTGTCAGAAGTAGGTCATGTTTATAGTCAAAAGTCTCAAGAGGACGAGAAAAATCTATTGGTGATGTGATTACTGCGATTTGAGTAACCAAATTTCAAGTCACTCCCAGGAATGAAGGTATAATGATGTAATTTGTCGTGTCTTTGCCTTTCTTTTGATAAGATGAATGAAGCAATCTCCCACTATTGAATTAGTGCCCGGAGACATAATCCACACTGGACGAACTCCGTTATCAAACATTGTGTGCATTGTCTTATGGTTTCCGTTATGTTGCTTCTTTTTTATGTGTTTCATACATGGTTTTTACATGCTCTTTCATGCAATTATGCTAACGTCAACCAAAGAAAAGATCTTGGATAATGCCAGTAAATCATAAATTTTGAATCAAGTTTGGTATCAAAGCAGTCTTCTTGCTAATGTTAATTGTGAGTGTGAATGATAACCAAAGATTGGACATGCAACACAAAGAAGAAAAATGGAGAAGGACAAACCTTTCTGTCAAGACTTCTACATGATGGTAGACATGGTAGAAATATTGTTTGCAGATCATGAGAAGAGATTGGCGAAGAAGGAAAAGAAGAAGAATGTCAAAGTAGAGGAAAATGCTTTGGTAAATGAAGGAGAACTTCTATCTCCATATTCAAGTGAATGCTCTTCTTCATCATCTCATTCTCATCATTCTAATAGACATCATAGAAATGCTTCTAAAAAACCTTTTTATAAATTAGATGTAAAGTTTGATTTGCTAATGATTAATGGAGAATCTAATGCAGGAAAGCTAAATAATTGGATCAGACAGATCGAAGTGTATTACCAGATTCAGCAGATCAAAGAATATGAGACCAAGATCGAGTTAGCATCTCTTCGATTCAAAGGAACTACTCTCATATGGTGGGATATCAAAATTCAAAAAGGTAGCAAGCATGTGGGTAAATTCCTTTCATCTAGGTCTGAATTTGTTTATGCTCTAAAAGGACGATTTTATCCATTGGGATATTGAAAAAAATCTATGATAGAATGACAACATTTGCGACAAGAAAAAGGTAAAGATGTTCAAAGTTTCATAGAGGAATTTCGGAAGCAGGCTTTGCCATTGGGCATTCCTTTAGATTCCTGATACTTTGATGAAATATATTGGTTCTTTACATAATTATCTCTGACATTCTTTGTTATTGTTTGAACCCACTACTCTTGATTTAGCTAGTGTGAAAGACACTCACATTGAAAAAAGCGGAAAGTATGAACAATGAAACCATGCAAATAAGGCAATGAAAAAAAGGAAAAAGGAAGCAAATCCCTCTTGCACCCATTACAAGAAAGAAGGGCATGATGAAGAGCATTGTTGGAAAGTGCATCTAGAATTGAAGTCAAAGAGGAATGACAAAAAATGGAAGCAAAAGATGGTTGTTATTGATCCAAACTTATATAGGAACGCAATAGAATACATATATAAACATAAACATTGAGATGCAACAAAAATAAAATTTCATTTCATTAATATCATAGAACTGAAATATGCTTATATACAAAACGGAAATAAACTAGCTCGGGTGATGGTAGCTTATCTCTGAGAAGAGATGTGGCAGCCACATGCCTTTAAACTATGTTACAATGAGGCTCAAGGGCCTTTTTAATATTTAACAACAAAGGGAAAACCCTAAAAAAACAAAATCCAAACCCCAAGAGATGGAATGCCAAGAGTTTGTGGGCCTTGTTGGGGATAGTTGCGCAACCAACTTCCCGGGGTCGTAACTTGATCATATGATCTCTGTTTGGCACATATGATACCTCATTGGAAAGATATCTCCGAGTGCTACAAGATTTGTAGCATGCCTTATGCTATGGCCCTACCATGGGCCTGATGCGAACCTAAAAAAAAAAAAAAAAAAAAAAAAAAAAAAACAACAACAACACCATTTACGGGGGTCAAAACAACTCTGGAAGTTCAGGACCAAAAATCTACTAAAAATAGTAAATGCTTTTATAATCAGGGAAACTGATGAAACAGGCTGGTGGCATGGGTAGACTAGGTGGGTGACCACCAATACCCTCTTGAATCAGTCCTCCCCCATTAGGAAGAAATGGTCCCCATTGCGTGTAGAGCCTCCATGAGGTGAGGTAATTTTTTATGAACCTGGTCCCTAGTGAAGGAGTTGGCATGATTTGACAGCTCGATATAACTAGATCCTCTATTAGCAAGTGTTATTGATCTATGTGTCCATGATACTGTTAGTTGTGGCCTTTTCGATGGAGCTTGGGTTGAGCTATGTTGGTGTCAGCTGCTCAGCAACACTAGATGTATCCAACAATGGGGGGAAGTATGGTTGCAGTCGATCCACATTGAATACTAGATGCAGGGAAAGGAATGGTGGAATTTTGAACTTAAAGGCATTGTCCCATACAACCAGATGTATCCAACAATGGGGGGAAGTATGGTTGCAGTCGATCCACATTGAATACTAGATGCAGGGAAAGGAATGGTGGAATTTTGAACTCAAAGGCATTGTCCCATACAACCTTGGTGATGATGTATGGCCCATATCAGAATGGATGAAGCTTGTGGTGGGGCCTAACAACGTGCTCCTTCTGCAAATGTAACCAAAATTTGTCGGCCACCTGGAACTTCTGTGGCACCCGATGTTGATCATGATGCTGCTTTTACTTAGCATGGGCTCTATCCAATATGCCATGGTGATCTAGGTGGATCTCTAAAAAGTACTAGTGGTATGGTAAGAAGGCTCAATACTCAAAGTGGCAGAAACTCTATAAACTTAGCATCGGATCGAAGTGCTCGTCATCCTGATTCCAATGGTGTGAACGACACTCAAATCCGAGCTCGGTTGAAGAAGTTAGAGCAAGTCAAAGTTTATGTTTGACTTGGATAAGTGGCAGGAGGAGATGACATGGCAAAACTTTAGCGAATGGGAAGCTCCAAGTGGCAAGCCACCATTGGTCCCACATTTTGCTTATCGCAGAAGTTTGAGGTCAATGGTTTCAAATTGGCCCTAGGCAAGAAAAGTTGTGATGCAATAATTGCATATCGCAATCGCAAAAGGCAAGTGTTTACGAAGCGACCCTAGCAGGATCCCGATTGTGATATCGCATTTCACGGATCAGAGGAGATCAAGTGTTTATGAATTAGCCCCCAACAGAGTCCGGTTGCAATGAGATATAATTGCAAAGGGAAGAGATTTATGAATCGTCCCTTACAATGTTTGGTTGCGATGCGATATCGTATATCGCACCATGTAGTATCCTGATAACCAGTACCACCCCGGTTCCATCGATTGTGATTTGCGATCTCTGCGTCGATGGGTTATCAACGCCGATAAATCCGCCATGTTTAGGGAATACATCGATTCATGTGGAAACCTTATTAAAGTGGTTTTTATATGTTTAAATAGGTTTTGTTACCTGCATATTATTTATGGACCTGAGAATCTCTGTTGGAAACAAACCCACCATCTAATACTTGTCATATGCTGGGAACTGCTCGGGAATTGAGGGGTTAGCCACATAGTATATATATTGGACAGTCTGCACAAGAAAGGGAGGAGATTGGCTGATATTTCGGAACATTGTAGGCAGTTGTAACCTGACCTGGCATCAGGGGCCGAAACCTCACCTTGAGCAGTAGGGAGGTTTCGAGAAGGTGCATAAAGCCAGATTATTTGAATTGGGTGTTTGGATAGGCGATTTTGCATGATTTTTCACCAGGATTTTAGTGGTATTGTTTGTTTCTAAAGCTGGGCTCTCCATTCTTCGTCCATCTTCCAGCTTGGAGGTATAAGGATTGTAAATGAATGTTGCTTGTACTTTATCTCTTTTTATGCCACATAATGAAAGAAGGCCTCCCCACTTTTGAGCGTGGCCCGAAGATGTAGTCCAAATTGGATGAACTCCATAATCAACTCTTTGTGTCATGGTTTCATGCTTATTTTGTTATTTCTGCATTGTTTTATGTGCTTTTAAGTTTCCTAGTTAAAAAGCTCTGTTACATGTAATTTTGATGCATCTATAAGTAAAAGATCTTGAATCAAGTTTGGTATCAGAGCAGGTCTTTGTCGATGTGAATTGTATGAGTATATGGTAACTCGAAGCAAGCTGTGAAAGGGTGAAGGAAAGCTTAGGTCCTTTGATCCCGAAGCAAGACGTGCACAACGAAGAAGAAACATGGAAAATGAGGAAGCTCGTTGGGAAGAGGAATATAATTTCTCTAAGGTATTCTACAATATGGCAGAGAAAGTGGACAAGCTGTTTTCAGAATATGAGAAGGCACTTGGGCACGAGAAGAAAGATATCGAAGACAATAGATCAGTACATCATGGAGATGGTGGAGAAGATCACCCTCCCTTTCCATCTTCCCGTGATGGTTCCGCTTCTTCTTCTCATCATTCTCGCAGATGTCATAGACATACATCTAAGAAACATTTCCTTAAACTAGATGTAAAGTTTGAATTGCATATGTATGCTGGAGAATGTGATGTAGAAGCTCAACGATTGGATTAGGCAGATTGAAGTCCACTGTCAGATTCATAGATCAAGGAAGACGAGGCAAAGATCCATTTGGCATCCCTTTGACTGAGTGGCACCGCTCTCGTTTGGTGGGAGAGAAGATTGCAAGGCAGAAAAAATGTGGGTAACCTTCTTTCCTCATGGTCAAATTTTGTTTCTTCATTGAAGAATAAGTTTTACCCTCTGTGATATAAAAAAAAAGCATTAATGGAATGGCAACACCTAAGGCAAAGAAAGGGTCAAAATTTGCAAAACTTCACAGAAGAATTTAGGAAACAAGCATTGAATTTGAGCATTCCATTAGATCCACCAGAGATTGTAACTAAGTATATTGATTCCTTACATAGTTACATATGACATTCATTACTATTGTTCAAGCTTGCTACTATCGATGAGGCCAATGTGAAGGCCATGCATCTTGAGAGTAGGGGGACGCATGAACAAAATGACCACCCAAAAGGAGCTGTAGTCGCCAAGAGAAGAGAGGCAAATGCCTCTTGTACACATTGTGAGAAAGAGGGACACGGCGAAGAGAATTGTTGTGTTATCACCTAAATCTGCCTTAGGCTGAAGGAAGGCAAAAATTAGGGTAACCACAAACCACGCTCAGTCTTGTAGCTAGCCCTACGAGAGCAGGAGAGGGCTCTCTCCGAGTCACACTCAGCGAATGGATAAGCAAAATGGTCTGAGATGACTTGCAATGCAATATTTACCTTAGGCTAGTAAGTGAAAAGGGATTTTGGAAAAGATTTTCGAAGTGATTGAACTTCTGAGATGTATATGGGACTGGCGCTTAGCAAGGAACAGAGAATTGAGAATGAAGGCACAGATTATTCCGTGAGGCAAGGTAGGCGGGAAGCGCAGCAATTTTAACTTAAGGTGACGCGGAATGGAAAGATTGCCGAAGATAGTGAAAAGGGCATGGTCGCATGAATCCTTTTCAATAGAAGAATAACACTGCACATGAAATTTTCCCACAGGCAGAGCAATATAAATTGAATTCTACCTAATCTCACTTAGAAAATTTCACTGAAATGAAACATGAAATGAATTATGAAACATAACAAGATACATATGGAACATAAGAACACATTTTCTACACTCACAACCACAAGAATCTCATGAAACAGAGCCGTTGCCTTTCATTAACTCTCTGTCAAAAATACACAGTGCAGAAACAAAGTTTCTTTCCCACAGTCTCTCAGAAGTTACAAGCCAGCCAACCCTTTGAAAATAACTTGCTTACAATATATAGAAAGTGTAGAGAAGAGATGGAATGCCCAGGGGTTGGGAAGTTACTCAAATCATTTCGAAAAGGAGATGGAGAGCCAACCATCAGCTACAGATGCAGCGCTCTCAAGCATGACATTTGGCTGTGGTGACCCTTTGCATTCTTTTTCCACTTGGATAGATGCACACCTGGAGAGAAAATTCTTTAAAAGGCACCCTTGGTGCCAAAAAACCGAAGAGTAAATGACCGGGCCCACTTGGAGAAGTCGCGGCCCGAAATTTCGTGAAACGGGAGCAATTTGGCAATTTTTTCCCCTATGCGCCGCGCCAAATTCCCTGTGCGTCGCGCCACTTTGCAGCCTATTTTGGGGCACTTGAAGGTGTCCAAAATATGCCCAAGTGGGCTTGTTGGAAAGCCTATCCTGTCTACTTTCTAACCCAACAAGAATTTCTGAATTTGAAGCCCATTTTCCCCTCCAAAACTTCATTCTCCCAAGACTGCTTTCTGTGTGTCCAAAAAGTGGCAGAGAGGCCATTTTTGAGGGATTTTTGACCTTTAGGAGACCCAAAACTTGTCAAAATTTCTTTCCTGGACACCAGTAGACGTATTTTTCGATGCTGAATCCGAATATGCAAGCCATTCCTCGATCTGAGTTCTATATTTTTAGCGTCGCGCCAGTGGCGCGGCGCACAGGGAGAAATTTCCTGTTTTGTGCCCAAAAAATTTTCCTGTGACCAAAATTTGCCCAAATTCCTTGAAATTTGGGCTGGAGGTTCCCTATGAAGTGCTTTTCTGGGCCAAGGAAGCCTCAACCAACATTCGAAGCCGATCTTGCTCCTTTGCCTCCTTTGCCTCTTTTGTCGCTTTGCTCAATTTTGCCTTTAGGCTCCTGATTCTCGCCTTGGAACTCATGTTGCGGGCCTGGTAGTGATGAATCAGGCGCCTCAAAATTTCTTTCTCCCTATTTTCTTTGTCCAACAGCCTCTCCAAATGCATGTTGACCCTCTCAAGGTTGGACTCCCGGTCTTCATTGATTTCTTGCTCCAAAGAGGTGAGCGGGACCCTTCTTCTTTAAGCAACTTGGCGCTGCTCACGGATGTTCTGCAGCTCCATGATCGTCTGTTGGTCCTTAAGCTGTTTGTTTCTCCTCTCCAGGTAGTTCATGTTCCACTTGGCCCTTTCTAGATCAAAGGTCAAGTCTTCAATCTCTGATTGCTGCTCTTTGATGATCTCTATAAGCTCCTCATTGGTGGGTTCTGCATCTGGCTCATCATCCTGGAGGAGAACAAACTCAGTCTCTTGCTCACCTGATGGCCCCTCCTCATGCACTGGCTCCTTGCCCCTATCTTGTACCTATGTCATCGATGTAGGAAGCGAGGCCCCTTCCACCCCGGGTGGAGATAACACTCGCTTTGCTACTGCAAACAACGGTCTGGTGCCTTTCGGATAGCCTCTCTGATATGTGATGAAAACTGGCAAGGTGGCAGTCTCATGGCTCTCAAAATGATGTGCAGGACTTCCCATCTCAGGCTCAAACTGATATGAAGGACCTCCCAGCTCATGCTCAGCCTGATGTGAAGGACCTCCCACCTCATGTTCTACCTCTGATGTCACCGATGGAGCGCTGAAGAAATCACGGGAGATGAAGTCCTCCCAAGCAATACCCTGCAATCCCAACTGATGGTCCACCAAAATCCGGATGAGAGAAAAATGATAGACACTGTTTAACTGCTGTCGTGGGGTCTTGCGCTGCATGAATTTCTTCATCTTCTCAATGTTGTTGCAGATGAAAAATGGGAGGCTCATCATCTTCACCCTGGTGAAGTGCATGAGCAAGCAGATGTGATAGGCATAAAGGCGAGAAAACCTCCCCTCGCAACTGAAATATTTCATGATCAATCTCATGAGTGGGGCATACTCATCCCTCAAAAATCTGAATGGAAAAACCCTGGTGAGCTGGCTTAAGCAGCTGTTCTTGATGTAAGGCTCATAGTGATGCCTCCACCTTCTTTTTCTTATGCCACTGCTCCCCAACATTAGGTATCCTCGTTGCCACTGATATAACCTCTAGTGTCAAGGTGAAAGTGACCCCAGCCAGGACAGATTGGCCTCCCTGTAGATGAAGTGCAAAAAGGCGGGCCAACTCATGATGTACTCTTACATTTGCCACCCTTTGGCAAAATTCATAACATGCCAAATGCTGGAAACAAGACATGGAAAGTGGGCATGCCTGTAGCTCTGTGAGGGTGTTGGGCTCGTCTCTGAGATGTCTGCCACTCCAGTGGTGTCTCCTATGGGCCTTCTCTCTGAAGATGTGTCACTAAGTGTACCCCCCTCATAATCTGATGAATTTTCTGATGCCATCACTGCTGCTTGTACCCTGAGTTTAGTGCTGCCCTTTGACTTCAATGACACTGATGAATGATTTTAAAATCTGTTACCAAGGGGACAATAAAACAGGGGAGTGTTAGGAGGGGAATGATGAAAAGGGGAATAGGGGTTTAAAGGGGAAATTTATCAGGGATTTGGGAGTGTTTTGGGTGTGTTTTTGATGGGGTAGGGTTAAGGAACTTTTGAGCTATATGAGTAAAGGGGACAAAGGGATATGATTGCAATGTAGCTAGGGTAACTATTAGGGGAAAATTCTCCAGGGGAATTTAGCAGATAGAGGTAGGGTAGGAGCATATTTAACAATCAAGTTACTGTAGCAAAACCCTAGTTTTTTTACCCTTTTTGTGTCATTTTTGTGTTTTCTTAATAAAAGTTTGCTTTTGATTTCATGGTCACCAACATCATATTTTTCTTTAAGCTTAGGATCAGTGGTGAAGGTATCTAGGGCCACCTTTGCAATTTTAAGAGCCAATTCCAAAATTTTTGGGCGATTCGGTGCATTCTTAGGCTCACAGGCCAGTGCGCCGCGTGCCGGGTAATGTTAACACTGTGGCCGGGCTCCCAGTGCGCCGCGCCACATTGTGTGTGCGCCGCGCGCAGTCAAACGACACAATTTTTGTTTGAAAAACAGGGGAGGGAGTTTTAGGGGGTTTGCTTGGGAGACAAGGAGGAATGGAGGTGAAAATGATGAGGAGTGAGGGGACAAGGGGAGGAAAGTGACCTTGGTGCTAATCATTACAATCTGGCAACCCCATCAACCGGTTTTCTTGTTGCTTTTTCCATGGAAGGCCATTGTGCTTTTGGATACCTTTCAAACATCTTACAAACAGCTAAACATTGACCAAATTGATGGAGAAAAGGTGTCATTAGGCCTACCTTGTGATTTGATAGCTTTCACAAAGATTTGAAACGGTTTGGCACTTTTTTTATGCCCCTGGCTGTGTGTGTCGCGCGCCAAGCCCAGTGCGGCGCGCGCTCTGAGCGCGTCGCACCCTTGTGGTTTTTGCATTGTGGGCTGGCTGCCAATGCGTCGCGCCCTCCATGTGCGTCGTGCGCCCTGGTGTGTGCGCCGCGCCACCTAGCAATCTGCCCTCCTTACTCGAATTCCTCTTCCTTAGCCCTCTTTTCTTCAACAGTGCCTCTCTCAAGCTTTTTCATAACACAATGACTTAGTCTTGGGCCAAAACAAATATATATAGGCTTTGAGAGAGTTGGGTTTAATTTTTTCCTCTTTGAATACCCACTTTCTAATGTTTGAGTTTTGCACTTTTCATTGACTTATAAACACTCTGTTTTTCCTTTTTCTTTGAAATTTTGGCTCTCATGATAAAATTTTTGGCGTATCTTTGCGGGGACTATGTGACTGAGCCTCTGGCTTTGAAATCCATGACTGCATCTGAAAATGTCAACTGTCAATTTTTGGAAAATTTTGTCATAGTTGACCTTGTTTGACTTTTCTTCAAAACAGAGTTTTGAAGAAGAGTTGATGTCTCTTGCGGTGATGATGAAGCTTTCTGCACTGTAGGTGTATAAGATCTCCTTCTGGCCTGCATGGCTTGTTCTGGACATGTTTTTCAAGGACAAAACTGATGAATTTCTAGACCCTGACAATAAAAAATGACTATGTCCTACAATATGACCAGTCCTTGACTATCATGAATTTCATTGATTACGGACCAATCCACGAACCAGAAGAGGCCAGACATGAGGGGAAATGAGTAGCATGAATTTCTTCGTCATATCATGGCATGTCCCTAGTGAAATTCAGCTTCGTGGATGGAGCGGGACACCTAAAATTGAAATGCACAAAGAGCTTTGATCTCTGACGGAGGGCTGACCAGACCGACTCTAACATTGGCTCCAATGGGGGATTGTAGCTCCTTGGAGGTGGCAAGAACAACAGATCTCTGGAGGAGATAGACAGTGCCTCTTTGTCCATTGGGCTATGGAGTCATCATTTGATAAACAACACAAGACTCTGACTTATTTACAAAACTGAAGTAACCAAGAAATTGACTCAAACTTGACAATTGGAATAACTCAAAAACTGACTGTACATACTGAAACCAAACTGAAATAAAAATGGTATTTACAATGACAGTGGAAGCAATGTTAATAGATCAACAATTATACCGCTTGAGTAGCTGACCATTGATCGGTCCTCCAGGACAGTCTTCCCCATTCATTTCTTTAAGAAGAAAGGCATTTTGACCCCTGTATGCTGCGATCTTGAAAGGACCTTTCCACAGATTTTCGAACTTTCTGTGCTTGCCTTTCTCTTCATTCCTTGCATCCCACTTTAGCACCACATCATCCAATTGAAATTTGTCTGCTTTAGCTTTTCCGTCATAAATTTTCTTTATCTTCTCCGGCAACTTGGATGTGTTTTTGAAAACTTCTTCTCTTGTTTGCTGCAAGTGGATCATTTGATTCAGCCTTCTCTGCATGGGATCTTCCTCACTGCCGGCCTCCTGAAGAAGTTTGACCACCGGGGCAACAAGGGAAGCGGGAAATAATGTGTCCACACCATAAACCAACTCAAACGGTGACATACCAATAGACTTTTTCTGACTAATTCTATCTGCCCAAAGTGCATGAACCAGCCTCTTGTTCCATCTCTTCTTATTAATTTCCAGCAGCTTCTTGATGATGTTGACCAAAGATTTATTCGAAGATTCCGCCAATCCATTTCCTTGTGGATGATAGGCAGTTGAATGACCCAAAATTATGTGATATTTGTGACAAAATTCTACCATCCTTTTCGATTTAAAAGCTGCTGCATTATCAGTGATTATTTTGTTTGGACAACCAAAGCGAGACAAGATGTTATTTTCGAGAAATGAGATGATTACCGTGTCCGTCGCTTGTCTGGTAGGTGCTGCCTCAATCCACTTTGTGAAGTAGTCCGTTGTTGTAAGGATCCACCTATGCTGTCCGGAAGATGCGGTATGAATTTCCCCAATGAAATCCAACCCCCGCTGCTGGAATGGAGTGCTCACTTCGATAGGTTTTAGTGGCAAAGGCTGTAGTTTCTGTTTTCCTTCGAAAATTTGACACTTATGACATTGCTTTACCATCTTATGCACATCAGCAAACAAAGTAGGCCAGTAGTACCCCGCTCTCAAGATTTTGTTTGTTGTTGACTTCCAAAAAAGATGTCCACCACACTCTCCTCCGTGGAAGTCTTCCATGAATTTCTTTGCCTCCTCTTCCACCAGAAAATTTAGTAAAATGCCACCGGGATCTTTCCAATACAGTGCAGAATTCAAGATACAAAATTTGGCAGCCTTCAATTTAAGTGTTCTCGCTTTGTTTCTAACCATGTCGGGCGGTGGTGACAGATTTTTCAGCACATAGATTATATCAGAATACCATGGGGACAAAGCAAACATTTTGGATACCTGAACTGAAGTTCCTTCATCATTCTCATCGGACATGGTAGCGATCAGATTTATGTCCAATGCATGCAAATTTGACTAAGCCATTAGCTTCGCCAATCCCTGTCCTTTGACCGGATTTGTAGGCTTTATCTCCACATCGTATTCTAGCAAGGCTGCGATCCATTTGCCCCTTCTCCCTTCCGGATCGGTCTGCACTAAAACATCTTTCACAACAGTATTAGGAACGTAGGCCAAAATGTGAGAATGTAAGATATACACCCGGAAATCTTTTAGTGCCTTTACCAATGCCAGGGCTTGCTTCTCAATGATGTTGTATTTCAAAGCTGCATCCCTTATAGCCCTGCTGAAGAATGCAATGGGTCTTTCATGATCATCCCTTTTCTGCAACAATACCGCTGCCATAGTGTGCTCAGAAGCAAATGAAAACAATATGAAATCTTGAGTATAATCCGGGCTAACAAGAACTGGAGCTGAAGAGAGGGCCAATTTGACCAAGTTGAAATATTTTACAGCCTCATCCGTCCATTTCACCTGGCTGTCCTTCTTAAGCATGTTGGTCATTTCTTTCAAGTGTTCCGCAAGATTAGGCACAAAGCAACGCAAAAAATTCATCTTACCATTAAATGACTGTATCTCCTTTTTGTTCCTAGGCAGATCGATTTGCTGAATTGCTTGGACACGTGCTGGGTCTATGCGGATGCCATCTTTTGAGATGATATGCCCAAGTAATTTTCCTTCCTCCATGGCGAACAAGCTCTTCTTAGGATTCAGAGATAGGCCATATTTCCTGCATTTTTGAAAGACAATTTTTAGGTGATGCATATGCTCTTCATCAGATTTTGAAAACACCGTCAAGTCATCCAAGTACACCACCAAAAACACATCCTTCTCATTTGCAAATGCCAAGTCCATTGCACGCTGAAATGTGGCACCTGCATTCTTCAAACCGAATGGCATTTTGGCATAGTGAAATGTTCCCCATGGAGTTGTGAATGTTGTCTTATCCCTATCATCTTCATGGACTGAAATTTGGTTATATCCTGAATAACCATCAAGAAGGGACATACGAGATGCCCCCACTACTCGCTGAAGTATATGGTCCATCTTGGGCAGCGGATAGTTGTCCTTCAATGAGACCTTGTTTAGATTTCTGAAATCAATGCATAGGCGGATCTCACCGGTCTTCTTTCGTACAGGCACTAAGTTAGATATCCCATCTAAAAATCTGATAGGCACAATGATACCTGACTTGTACAACCTATTTACCTCTTTTTCGATGGATGGCAACAACTTTGGATTGATCCTTCTCAGCTTTTGTCTAAATGGTTTCTGATTGGGCTTGATAGGTATGGTGTGCTGAATGATGTTCGTATCATAGGTCTTTAAATCTGAATAATCCCAAGCAAATACATCTGCAAATGAAGCCATCAAACTGATATATTTGTCCTTGATCTTTGGCGGTAGTGTCTTGGACAATTTTACCAATTTTGGATTTGATGTTGTATCGATGTTGACTTCTTCTACACCTTTCTCCGTGGGCTGTAAAGTTGGCTTGCGGGCTACATCATCCTGATCGAAAAGTTCTTCTAGGGGTATCAAGCCTTTAGGAATGATGTTGTTCTTTAGCTGCAATACGTCCATTTGATTGATTTGAACTTCTTCTGTACCATTCCCTTTGTTCTCATCGTTTTCCACATCGATTAAGGTTTCTTTGAACTTGCGTTTGTTGAGCAGAAAATCCTTAATCTCCTCATCATCTTGGAACACTTGCCAATGTCGTTGATTGTTTGGAATGGTTGGACGATGCTTGACATGGATTTCAAATTTATTGCTGGAGTTCATGGGGATCTTCAAGCTGCTCGCTGCCTTGGCAAGAGCATCAACAATACTATTTTGTATTCGTGGCACACATGTCAAGGTGTATTCGGAAAATAGCTTCAAAATGTCCAAAACTGCATTACGATAGGCCCACATCCTAGGATGTTTTGCTTGGTACTCACCTCTGACCTATTTTATCACCAACTCGGAGTCACCATATACTGAAATCCTCTTCGCATTCAACTTTCTAAGAATCTTCAGGCCAACAATCAGAGCTTCATATTCGACTTCATTGTTGGAACATTCGAAGGCCAGCTTGTAGGAGCAAAATCTCACGCTGCTAGGTACTTTGTTTGGGGCGGAGAAAGGACTGCGTACCCAAATACCAATACCAGCTCCATCATTCCCTACTGCTCCATCAAAATCCATGGTCCATAAGCCTTCTTCTTGCTCTTGCAAGTGCTGAAAATCTTTTTGTTGTACATTGTTTTTTTGCTGTCCATCGTTTGTTTGTTGTCCATTGTTTATTTGTTGTCCATCGTTTTCAACTGATTGCCCAATCTTTTGTTGCTTTTCTTGTCTTTCTTTCTTCAAAATCTCTCTAAAATTTTCTGTTATCTCTGGAATGTCGTCTGCTTCTACCTTCTGACTATCTATTTCATTTAGACTATCTGAAAACAAAACAAAAGACTCTAAATCTGTATGTACATAGTTTATAGGATGATTTATCGGTTTCTCCTTGCTTGTGATCATATACTTCATCTTTTGTTCCTGATATAATTTCCTCATCTGTCCAAACACCGGGATTGTCGCATAGGAGAAATCTAGCTGTAGTGTCCCCTTCAATTTTGCCACCCAAGACCTAGAAAGAAGCATACCAAACCTTGGAGGAATGTCTGCTACCACTACATCCATCAGAACATTTTTCATAGGAAGCTGATCTAGACTCACAACTAAGTCTTTGATGAGCCCTATGCATCTTACTCTACTAGAGTCGAATGAATAGAGATCATGATATTGGCGGGTGATTTCCAGACCAAGCTTGTCCATGATAGCCTTGGGCATGAGATTATGAGAGGCTCTGGAATCAAACATGGCATTGTGTAGTACAAAGTCATGCAATCGTAAACTGATATAGAAGGGTGGCACTTCGCTCTCGGGAGACTCACCATTTTTCGCTGGCCCGAAAATCATTTCAGGCTGATCATCTTCCACTTTTACCATGTCGAACATTGGGTCCAAATTCAACATTTTAGAAATTTGTCCTCTATAGCTGTTGTTCTTCATGATTTCAGTCAAAGGGATGGATACCTTTAGCTTAGAAATCTCATTCTCTAGGCTGAAAGCGGGAGTTATTTCTACCTCTTTGACTGGGATCTCTTTCCTTTTCTTGTCTTTTGAGGTGGTCGGTTGCTGTGATTGTTCTGTTGGTTTTGATTTGTTGCTCTCCGGAACAACCGCCTCCTTTCCCTTTCTTTGTGTAGCTGATAGATCTTTCTTTGTTGTTTCATTATCCTTCTTTTTCTGAATTTTGTTTAGCTGGTACATCTCTGTTTCGAAGGGAATATCGTTGTTGTTGTGTAGACAAAGCATTCATATACCCCCTTTGATATTCTTCTGACTCTTCTTCCAACATGGTTTCGTTAGCTAGGATAAAATCATTGTCTTGGTGTGTAGCTGAGTTCACTGCACATTCTTCTTCTTTGGTGATGTAAGTAGGCAGCTCATCTGGAGTAAAAAGATGGTTTTCCTCGCCTATTACATTCCCTTCCTCATCTGATTCCAGTCCATGTACAAAATTCTGCTGCAAAGGTGTTTGTATCGGCTGTTGTGCTGTCTGCTCTTGAGTCCACTGATCTCTTTTTCTTATCCTATATTGTGGCTGTTGTTGGCCACGAAAGTTAGGATTCCTAACTTGTAGCTCTGGCTTGTCAAGTTTTACCCTTTCGAGCATCTATTCTACCTTCTTGAGCAGCTAATCCATTGAAGAAGATTCTTCTTTCACCGTGGTTTTCTTCTCTGCTTTCGCTCTTGCTCTTTTGGACAGTAGGTTGGCCTCAACGCTGACTGCAATTTTCTGCATATCTTCCATTGTAGCCGGTTCTCTCTCTCGTAATTGGTACGCCATGTCAACATCAAAACCATCCGGAAAATTCATCATTGCTAGTCCCACCGGTGGCTTTAGATGGTATGGGATATCATTGTAGACTGCATTAAATCTAACACAATAATCTTGGACTGACTCACCAACATTCCGCTTGATTTGTTCATACTCGGCCAGAATTTGAAGGGGATTCTTTTTGACTTCCCACCTGTTCAAAAATTGTCTTTGTAGCTCCGCCAAGGTGGTGATACTTGCAGCCGTCAAACCTCTGAACCATTTCCTCACATCACCTGCAAATGTTTGTACAAAGAGCCTCATTGCCATGTTCTCCGCATCGATCTCATGAAGTTCATAGAAATCTGCCATTTTATCCACATGTTGTTGAGCAGTAATACTGTTAGGAGTGCCATCGAAAAACGAGATTTTAATTTGATAGTAATTTGGCATGTCATCTAGGACTTGGGGCAGAACAAGAGGAGAAAAACAGGCAGCCATCATTCTTGGTGGATTTGGCCTTGGAGGTGTTGGAGGAGTGTGCACAGTTTGCAAGGGGCTTGCACTTGGAGTTTGGGGCTGTGTGGCAATGTAGTTATCAATTAATCTATTAGCTCTTTCCGTCTCAAGGTCTACAAGAAATTGCGGATCGGGGACAGTGTAATCAACAACCTTTTCGGATTTAGATTCAAATAGTGATATCTCAAATCGTTCGTCAAACTCAAGCTCTTCAAGATACTCAAAACTATCGGGACATGAAGGGGGTTTGAACACGACGGTTGTGGTGCTTTCTTGACGAAGGAGTCTTGGGATCAAATTTGGATTTTCGTAAATGTGAGGAGGGTCCGGGTCCAGATTCGCTCTGGTGTATTTTCTTGAAGCCAGCGTGCTATTGAAAGGAATTACGGGACACAATGACCTTACTTAGCCTTTCCAATCCTAAGCTCATCATCCGGAAGCCTAGAATTCTTATGAAACAAGGGGATTTGATTTTCAACTTAATTCCCCAGTATGGTCGCCACTATGTTATCACCTAAATCTGCCTTAGGATGAAGGAAGGCAAAATTAGGGTAACCACAAACCACGCTCAGTCTCGTAGCTAGCCCTACGAGAGCAGGAGAGGGCTCTCTCCGAGTCACACTCAGCGAATGGATAAGCAAAATGGTCTGAGATGACTTGCAATGGGATATTTACCTTAGGCTAGTAAGTGAAAAGGGATTTTGGAAAATATTTTCGAAGTGACTGAACTTCTGAGATGTATATGGGACTGGTGCTTAGCAAGGAACAAAGAATTGAGAATGAAGGCACAAATTATTCCGTGAGGCAAGGTAGGTGGGAAGTGAAACAATTTTAACTTAAGGTGATGTAGCATGGAAAGATTGCCGAAGATAGTGTAAAGGGCATGGTCGCATGAATCCTTTTTAACAGAAGAATAACACTGCACATGAAATTTTCCCACAGACAGAGCAATATAAATTGAATTTTACCTAATCTCACTTAGAAAATTTCACTGAAATGAAACATGAAATGAATTATGAAACACAACAAGATACATATGGAACATAAGAACACATTTGCTACACTCACAACCACAAGAATCTCATGAAACAGAGCCGCTGCCTTTCATTAACTCTCTGTCAAAAATACACAGTGCAGAAACAGAGTTTCTTTCCCACAATCTCTCAGAAGTTACAAGCAAGCCAACCCTTTGCAAATAACTCACTTAAAATATATAGAAAGTGTAGAGAAGAGATGGAACGCCGAGGAGTTGCGAAGTTACTCAAATCATTTCGAAAAGGAGATGGAGAGCCAACCATCAGCTACATGTGCAACACTCTCAAGCATGACATTTCGCTGTGGCGACCCTTTGCATTCTTTTGCCACTTGGATAGATGCCCACCTGGAGAGAAAATCTTTAAAAGGCGTCCTTGGTGCCAAAAAAACGAATAATAAATGATCGGGCCCACTTGGAGAAGTCGTAACCCGAAATTTCACGAAATGGGAGCAATTTGGAAATTTTTTCCCATGTGCGCCGCGCCAAATTCACTGTGCTTCGCGCCAATTTGGAGCTTGTTTTGGGGCATTTGAAGGTGTCCAAAATGTTCCCAAGTGGGATTTTTGGAAAGCCTGTCCTGTCTACTTTCTAACCCAACTAGAATTTCTGAATTTGAAGCTCATTTTCCCCTCCAAAACTTCATTCTCCCAAGACTGCTTTCTGTGTGTCCAAAATTGGCAGAGAGGCCATTTTTGAGGGTTTTTTGACCTTTAGGAGACCCAAAAATTGTGAAAATTTCTTGCTCGGACACCAATAGACGTATTTTTTTATGCTAAATCCGAATATGCAAGCCGTTCCTCGATTTGAGTTCTAGATTTTTAGCGTCGCGCGCACAGGGAGAAATTTCCTGTTTTGTGCCCAAAAAATTTTCCTATGACCAAAATCTTCCCAAATTCCTTGAAATTTTGGCTGGAGGTTCCCTATGAAGTGCTTTGCTGGGATAAGGAAGCCTCAACCAAGATACGAAGCTGATATTTCTCCTTTGCCTCCTTTGCCTCTTTTGTCGCTTTGCTCAATTTTGCCTTTAGGCTCCTAATTCTTGCCTTGGAACTCATGTTGCGGGCCTGGTAGTGATGATTCAGGCACCTCAGCATGTCTTTCTCCCTGTTTTCTTTGTCCAACAGCCTCTCCAAATGCATGTTGATCCTCTCAAGGTTGGATTCCCTGTCTTCGTTGATTTCTTGCTCCAAAGAGGTGAGCGGGACCCTTCTTCTTTGAGCAACTTGGCGCTGCTCACGGATGTTCTGTAGCTCCATGATTATCTATTGGTCCTCAAGCTATTTGTTTATCCGCTCTAGGTAGTTCATGTTCCACTTGGCCCTTTCTAGATCAATGGTCAAGTCTTCAATCTCTGAGTGCTGCTCTTTGATGATCTCTATAAGCTCCTCATTGGTGGGTTCTGCATCTGGCTCATCACCTTGGAGGAGAAAAAACTTAGTCTCTTTCTCACCTGATGGCCCCTCCTCATGCACTGGCTCCTTGCCCCTATCCTGTACCTGTGTCGTTGATGTAGGAAGCGAGGCCCCTTCCACCCCGGGTGGAGATAACACTAGCTTTGCTGCTGTAAACAACGGTCTGGAGCCTTTCGGATAGCCTCTCTGATATGTGATGAAAAATGGCATGGTGGCAGTCTCATGGCTCTCAAACTGATGTGCAGGACTTCCCATCTCAGGCTCAAACTGATATGAAGGACCTCCCAGCTCATGCTCAACCTGATGTGAAGGACCTCCCACCTCATGTTCTTCCTCTTATGTCACTAGTGGAGCGCTGAAGAAATTATGGGAGATGAAGTCCTCCAAATCAATACCCTGCAATCCCAACTGATGGTCCACCAAAACCTGGATGAGAGAAAAATGATAGATATTGTTTAGCTGCTATCGTGGGGTCTTGCGCTGCATGAATTTCTTCATCTTCTCAATGTTGTTGCAGATTAAAAATGGGAGGCTCATCATCTTCACCGTGGAGAAGTGCATGAGCAAGCGGATGTGATAGGCATAAAGGCGAGAAAACCTCCCCTCGCAACTGAAATATTTCATGATCAATCTCATGAGTGGGGCATACTCATCCCTCAAAAATCTGAATGGAAAAACCCTGGTGAGCTGGCTCAAGCAACTGTTCTTGATGTAAGGCTCATAGTGATGCCTCTCCACCTTCTTTTTCTTATGCCAATGCTCCCCAACATTAGGTATCCCCGTTGCCACTAATATAGCCTCCGGTGTCAAGGTGAAAGTGACCCGAGCCAGGACAGATTGGCCTCCCTATAGATGAAGTGCAAAAACGCAGGCCAACTCATGATGTACTCTGACATTTTCCACCCTTTGGAAAAATTCATAACATGCCAAGTGCTGAAAACAAGACATGGCAAGTGGGCATGCCTGTAGCTCTGTGACGGTGTTGGGCTCGTCTCTGAGATGTCTTCCACTCCGGTGGTGTCTCCTATGGGCCCTCTCTCCTGAAGATGTGTCACTGTGTGTACCCCCCTCATAATCTGATGAATTTTCTGATGCCATCACTGCTGCTTGTACCCTGAGTTTAGTGCTGCCCTTTGACTTCAATGACATTGATGAATACTCTAAAAATCTGTTACCAAGGGGACAATAAAACAGGGGAGTGTTAGGAGGGGAATGATGAAAAGGGGAATAGGGGTTTAAAGGGGAAATTTATCAGGGATTTGGGAGTGTTTGGGGTGTGTTTTTGATGGGGTAGGGTTAAGGAACTTTTGAGTTATATGAGTAAAGGGGACAAAGGGATATGATTGCAATGTAGCTAGGGTAACTATTAGGGGAAAATGCTCCATGGAAATTTAGCAGATAGAGGTAGGGTAGGAGCATATTTAACAATCAAGTTACTGTAGCAAAACCCTAGCTTTTTTACCCTTTTTGTGTCATTTTTGTGTTTTCTTAATAAAAGTTTTATTTTGATTTCAAGGTCACCAACATCATATTTTTCTTTAAGCTTAGGATCAGTGGTGAAGGTATCTAGGGCCACCTTTGCAATTTTAAGAGCCAATTCCAAAATTTTTGGGCGATTCGGTGCATTCTTAGGCTCACAGGCCTGTGCATCGCGCGCCGGGTAATGATAACACTGTGGCTGGGCTCCCAGTGCGCTGCGTCACATTGTGTGTGCGCCGCGCGTGGTCAAATGACACAATTTTTGTTTGAAAAATGGGGGAGGGAGTTTTAGGGGGATTTTAGGGGGTTTGCTTGGGAGACAAGGAGGAATGGAGGTGAAAATGATGAGGAGTGAGGGGACAAGGTGTTATAGACATTTTTGGGCACTGCAACCCCAGGCATAAAATGTCCATAAACCAAGGGCTCCTAAGTCCCTAAAATTGTTGTTCTAACCCCTAAAGGAACAAGGTCAACTGATTACAGCTTCTCCCAGAATTTCTCCATGAAAAACTGCTCAAAACTGGTCAAAAAAGGATAATTTAAACTGCTCCATAGGCAAAGTGTGGTGCATCTCACCTAATTACACTCTGTGGGTGCATTGAATTTCAAAAAGCCCTTCTATGGGGTGCGATGGGCGAGAAGTGACAAATGGCAGTGTCAATCCGCGAGGTGGAGAGGCATGGAATCTTCCAGAAACTTCTCCTGTGACACTTGCCTCTCTGAATTCGACCAAGGATGAGTAATAGATCATCAATTTCCAAGTGGAAGCAAGAACTATCAGAGGGAAGACACTAATCAAATCACAAGTTGACTCATCTCCCTTACAAATATCTCTATATGGATCCCTCATCCCGGAGATCCAGAGGCTGGAATTTTGCATCTTGTAAGGAATTTTTGTTGTCTTCTTGAGATAACATCATAGTGTTGGGTGATCTAAGCTTTGTATGAGGTGAAGAAGGGCTTACTTGCTGAGAGGATGATGCTCGGTTAGAACAATTGGTTGTAACTACGTTGGCTCTTTCTTGATTATCAATAAAAGCTATTTAAGTTTTTCCTCTGTACTCTTGTGTCATTTATGTTTTATGAATTTGTATGGTCAATTTACATATGATCCTAGATTGTTTATGATTATAGATCCATATTCTTGTATAGTGTTATGCTACTTTGATCCTACAGGTACTTTGTGAAGCTGGGCGTACAAGGGAGCAAGTAGTGAAGAACTATCAAGAGAGAGAGGAATCAAACTAGGACATAAGCGCAAGACCGAGGTTGGTCTTCTTTGTTCTTCTCTCATCTATATTTCATAAAGGAAAAACGAAAGTAGCTTTACTTTTTTTGTTTCTAAGGTAGCTACCACACCTTAGTGGGATAAGAAGTTCTGTGTAGACACTTTTCCCTATAACACAAGGGGAGGAAAGTGACCTTGGTGCTAATAATTACAATCTGGCAACCCCATTAACCGTTTTTCTGGTTGCTTTTTCCATGGAAGGCCATTGTGCTTTTGGATACCTTTCAAAAATCTTACAAACAGCTAAACATTGACAAAATTGATGGAGAAAAGGTGTCATTAGGCCTACCTTGTGATTTGATGGCTTTCACAAAGATTTGAAACGGTTTGGCACTGTTTTTATGCTCCTAGCTATGTGCGTCGTGCGCTAAGCCCCGTGCGCCGTGCGCTTTGAGTGCGTCGCGCCCTTGTGGTTTTTGCACTGTGGGCTGGCTACCAATGCGTCATGCCCTCCATGTGTGTCGCGCGCCCTGGTGTGTGCGCCACGCCACCTAGCAATCTGCCCTCCTTACTCGAATTCCTCCTCCTTAGCCCTCTTTTCTTCAACAATGCCTCTCTCAAGCTTTTTCATAACAAAATGACTTAGTTTTGGGCCAAAACAAATATATATAGGCTTTGAGAGAGTTGGGTTTAATTTTTTCCTCTTTGAAGACCCACTTTCTAATGTTTGAGTTTTGCACTTTTCATTGACTTTTAAAACACTCTGTTTTTCCTTTTTCTTTGAAATTTTGGCTCTCATGATAAAATTTTCGGCGTTTCTTTGCGGGGACTGTGTGACTGAGCCTCTAGCTTTGAAATCCATGACTGCATCTGAAAATGTCAGCTGTCGATTTTTGGAAAATTTTGTCATAGTTGACCTTGTTTGATTTTTCTTCAAAATAGAGTTTTGAAGAAGAGTCGATGTCTCTTGTAGTGATGATGAAGCTTTCTACACTGTATGTGTATAAGATCTCCTTCTGGCCTACATGGCTTGTTCTGGACATGTTTTTCAAGGACCAAACTGATGAATTTCTAGACCCTAACAATAAAAAATGACTCTGTCCTACAATATCACCAGTCCTTGACTATCATGAATTTCATTGATTACGGACCAATTCACGAACCAGCATAGGCCAGACATGAGGAGAAATGAGTAGCATGAATTTCTGCGTCATATCATGGCATGTCCCTAGCGAAATGCAGCTTCGTGGATGGAGCGGGACACCTAAAATTGAAATGCACAAAGAGCTTTGATCTCTGACTGGGGGCTGACCAGACCGACTCTAACATGTTGGAAATTGCACCCTGAGCTGAGGCATAAGAAGAATGACAGAAAGGAGAGGCAGAAGAAAATTGCCACCATGCGATAAGATCGCGAGTCTGAACCAGAGGAAGTTGAGAAGGTCACAACTGCAGGATTTTCACGAGGTAGACCAAGTGACCTGGGGTCAGATTTTGGTGATGAAACAAAGAATGCAGCTCTTAGGATCGTAACAAATGGACCCGTTGATTTGGGTTCCGATTCGGGTGATGAAACAAAAATTTCAATAGATATTGTACAAAAGGTGAAAAGGACACCCAATGCGGCATGGCTCCAGGAACTTGAGGAGATCAACCAAAGCATTCAAGTAGAGAATACTGAGCTAAGGAGATTCCTACAGGAAGCAAAAAAGGAGAAATAAAGGTTGCTACGCTAGTTGCAAATCTAAGTACGAGGCCTTAGAAAAACTACAGCATAACCACCTAGAGGTAAAAAGTGACTCTTCGGTTTTAGGTACCTTTCCTAATGATGATTTCGCTTCTTTTGAAAAACATACTACAGGTATCAGATCCAAACTGTTGAAGAAAATGGGGTATCAGTGGAAGGGCCTAAACATTAATGGCCAGGGCATCACAAACCCCATCAAAGTGGAGGAATTGCCTCGTCATGCAGGACTCATGTATGTCAGGAAGGAAGTTGGAGAATGCTCCAAAACAACCAGCGACCCACCAATAACAGATGATGAGGGAACCTCATTACATTGCAGTAACAATGAGGGATCCACGAACACTTATTAGAGGCATATCAGGAGAAAGTGTTCCAAGACGATCTAGAAAGTTTGGAAAAGGAAGAATCATTGCAACAAGGATGAACATCAGAAACCTGCATGCCAGACACTTCAAGCCCAAAAAGCACCCATGAAGGATCCAGTCATTGAGGATATTCCACAAACAAATCCACCATAGGAAGATGACCCATTTAATTTATTAAGTAAAAGATGGTTTTTTTTAGATAGTAGCTTACTATGGCCACAATTTGTAAATCATGCGTTGCAAGTAAATGTAACAGTGATTATGTGTTTTCCATTGCTCCAAAATGCAACTGTGATGTTTGTGGCCTTTTATTATGAGTAGTTTAGGTATTGGTTTCTATCATGTAAAACTTGACCAAAGAGTGTGTGTTATAAAATCTTGGCAAGTGTGGGGTTGTTTGTCGTGTATGATTTGTATATGATTGCAAAGGATGTACCAACTTTGCATGTAGGTGGTTGAGAGTATGGTTTGGCGAGGACACAAGTAGTGTGTTGGATGTGTTAATGCTTTTGGTGGAGTACATTCATGTGGGCTTCAAAATAATGCATCTGAGTAAATCTCGGTGGATGGAGAAACAAAAAGTGAGGGAGAAATTTCATCGCTTTCCAATTGACTGAAATGGATTTTGGTGGTCCAAAAGCTCTTAGTGAGGAGGATTGATCCAAGTGGATCTCTAAAAAGAACCAATGGCATGGTAAGAAGACTCAAAACTCAAAGTAGCATAAACTCTATAAAATGCATCAGATCAAAGTTCTTATCATCCTGATTCCAATGGAGTGAATGACACTCAAATTTGAGCTCGTACGAAGAAGTTAGAGCAAGTCAAAGTTTATGTTTGACTTGGACAAGTGGCAGGATGAGATGATGTGGAAAAAATTTAGTGAATGGGGAAACTCCAAGCGGCAGGTCACCATTGGTCCCACATTTTTCTTATCGCAAAAGTTTGAGTTCAATGGTTTCAAATCGGCCCTAAGCAAGAAAAGTTGTGATGCGATAATCACAAAAGGCAAGTGTTTACGAAGCAGCCCCGGCAGGATTGCGGTTGCTATTGCGATATCACATATCGCGGATCGAAGCAGATCAAGTGTTTACGAATCGGCGCCTGTTATGAAACCAGCTCAAGAAAAGATAGAAAAGATAGATCAACGCCTTAGAATTCAGCCTCTTCGAGGGGGCAACCTCCTTTACATTACATAAATGAACAATTCTTTGATGATACAAATGACAAAACCTCCTTTCTATATATAGGAGTCTAAGGAGTCACAATATAATCCAGCCGACCTAACAATAATAATATAAAGCCACAAAAATAACAATAGAGGGATTCTATGGGGCACAAAAATAACAATATGGGGGTAATAGGGGCACAACAATATAAATAAGGGGTATAACTACAATAGTAATGGGGTAATCACTAGTATTATAGGGACCCAACATGCCCCTCTCCTTCAAAAAAGTGTTGTCCTCAACGCTTGAGTAGTTCTGGATACTTCTGCATAAAATTCTCATCCTCCCATGTGGAATCTTCAGCGGATAAGTTCTTCCACTTGATAAGATACTCTGAAATTGATCGATTTCGTAGCTGTCGAGTTCTTGTTTCTGTGACTGCTTCCGGTTCCAATATAATTTTTCCTTCCTCGTCAAGTTCTGGCAATATTGTTTGAATTGGGAGCTTGTCACCTATAACCTTCTTTAAACATGAAACATGGAAAACTGGGTGCAATCGAGAAGCTGCAGGAAGCTCCAATTTGTATGCCATAGTACCAATCTTTTGCAACACCTTGTACGGACCATAATACTTTGGTGATAATTTATTATCCTTCTTAGCTTGCTTTAGGGACATTTGCTTATATGGTTGTAGCCGTAGGAATACCCAATCACCTACATCAAAACTTCTTTCACTGCGATGTTGATCTGCCTGTTGTTTCATTCTATTTTGTGCCAACACGAGGTTATCCTTTAAGAGTTGGAGGACTTGTTGTTGATGTTCGATGTGATGTTCCACTGCCTGAACCTTAGAATTTTCTCTTAAATATGATGTGATGGATGGTGGTTGATACCCATAAAGTGCCATAAATGGGGTCATTTTTGTTGCTGTATGGAAGGAAGTGTTATACCACCATTCAGCCAGAGGCAACCATTTGACCCATTGTGTCTGTTTATCAGATACAAAGCAACGAAGATATCCTTCCAAACATTTGTTTACTATCTCAGTTTTCCCATCAGATTGAGGATGATAAGATGAGCTATGAGCTAACTGAGTACCAAGACAAGAAAATAATTTTGTCCAAAAATTTCCAGTGAAAATGGGATCTCTGTCACTTACAATAATCTTTGGGTTTCCATGTAGCTTTTGAACTGTTTCCATAAATGCAGTAGAAACTGTACTGGCTTTAAATGGATGTGATAATGCACAAAAGTGTGCATACTTGGTAAGTCTGTCAACTACCACCATGATGACACTCTTTCCCTCAGACTTGGGTAAACCTGTGATAAAATCCATTGAAACCTCCTCCCAACGTTGGCTTGGAATGGATAAAGGTTGTAATAGACCCGGTGTCTTAATTGTTTCAACTTTATTTTGCTGGCAAACCAAACATTCCGCCACAAACTTTTGAATATCTGATTTAAGGCCATCCCAAAAAAATTCCTTCTTAACCCTGTGGTAAGTTTTTAAAAATCCTGAGTGCCCTCCTAAGGGAGAAGTGTGCAATTCCATAAGAATCTTTTGTTTTAGCTGGGAATTCTTACAGAGGTATAAGCGATCTTTGTACCATAACGAATCATTTTTCCAGCTAAATGTATCAGAAGTACTGGAATCTTGTTGTAGCTTTCGAATAAGTGCCCACACTTCTTCGTCATTCTTCCATTCCTCCCTTGCTTCGTTTATCCAATCTGGTTGGATAATAGAAATGGCACACAACAATGCTTCCACATCCTCATCCTTTCTTGAGAGTGCATCTGCCACCACATTTTGCTTCCCTTTTTTGTAGATGATTTCAAAGTCATAACCCAACATCTTTGTGACCCACTTTTGTTGCTCTTCAGAGGATAATCTTTGTTCTAAAAAGTATTTAAGGCTATCATGATCCGTTTTTACCTTGAAGTGTCTTCCCATTAGGTAGGGTCGCCATTTCTTAAGTGCATGGAGTATTGCCAACATTTCCTTCTCATAAATAGCTTTGCTTAAAAACTTTCCCTTGATTGGACGACTTTCAAAAGCAATGGGTCTTTCATCTTGCATTAGAACAACACCAATTCCATTTCCTGAAGCATCACATTCCACAATAAAGGTTTTTGTGAAGTCCGGTGTAGCTAAGACCGGTGCTTGGCACATTGCCTCTTTAAGATGTTCAAAGGCCTTTGTTGCTTCCGGAGTCCATGAAAATGAATCTTTCTTCAATAATGTTGTTAGAGGTGCTGCTATTCTCCCATAATTCTTAACAAACTTGCGATAATACCCTGTCAACCCAAGAAATCCTCGCAGATGCTTTATGGATGTGGGGATTTTCCATTCCTTAATGGCTTTAATTTTGCTAGGGTCTACCTTAACTCCTTCATGAGATACAATATGACCCAAATATTCCACCTCCTGGACTCCAAAGAAACATTTGGATCTTTTTGCATATAATTGTTTCTCCTCCAATAGTTGTAGCACCCTGTCAACATGTTCAACATGATCCTTCCAAGACTTGCTGTAGATTAGTATATCATCAAAAAATACTAACACAAATTTTCTAAGGAATGGTTTGAAAATTGAATTCATCAAACCTTGAAATGTTGAAGGTGCATTGGTAAGGCCAAAAGGCATGACCAAAAATTCATAATGACCCTCATGAGTTCTAAATGCTGTTTTTGGAATGTCTTCAATCTTCATTCTGATTTGATGATATCCCGAACGAAGATCCAACTTGGTGAAGTAAATTGATCCATGCAATTCATCCAGTAATTCATCAATAACAGGAATGGGGAACTTATCTTTAATAGTGAGCTTGTTGAGCTCCCTATAATCTGGACACATGCGCCATGATCCATCCTTCTTGTGCACCAATACTACTGGAGCTGAGAAAGAACTTTGACTCGGTTGAATTATACCAGCCTCTAGCATTTCTGCAACCATACGTTCAATTTCACTTTTTTGGACATAGGGATATCTGTACGGCCTGATGTTTGGAGGAACACTTCCTGGAATCAGATGAATAGCATGATCATGATCACGCATAGGTGGGAGACCTTTGGGAGTCTCAAATACCTTGGAATGATTGTCCAAGACTTTTTGGAGATCTGGAGAAATAGATGATTCCAATGTGGAAACATCTAGCGAACATAATTGTGCAATTACACCTCTTTGCTCCTTTTTTAGAAGCTTTGTCATACCATTAGAGCTGATTATCTTTCCTGGTTTCCCTGCAATACCCCTTAATTCAACTTCCTTTCCTTCCACAGAAAATTTGATGAAAAGTTCTTGAAAATTAAAAGCTATTGTACCCAAGGATTGTAGCCATTGGACTCCTAGTACAACATCAGCACCTCCCATTGGAATGGAAAGCATTGGGCTAGTCAATACATATTCTCCCATGGATAGCTTGATATTATGGCACTTTCCAGAGAAATTTATTGTTCCTCCATTTGCAATCATCACTTGACACTCTGGTGCTGGATATAGGAAGCAATTCAATTCTTTTGCTACCCTACAATGAATAAAATTGTGGGTGCTTCCTGAATCAATCAACACTATTACCTTTTTCTTCTTGATTTGTCCTTCTATCTTGATGGTTTGAGGAGTGGTAATTCCCGCCAATGCATTACAAGATATGGTCGGATTTATTTGTTCTTCATCTAGGCTTTGTTCCTGGAGTATATCTTCTTCTTTTGACCTTTCTTGCTCCTTTTCTTCTTCCTCTTCACAATCTATGTAGAATAATTTCTTCTCAGCACACTTATGACCTTTAGTGTATTTGCTATCACAACTGTAACAAAGCCCTTTTGCTCTTTTTTCTTCCAATTGTTGTGGTGTCAACCTTATAGGTTGTGGAAGACTAGGGGCAACAACACTTCCGTCTTTATAGTTGTGAGTGGTATGCTTCCTGGTTGCCATAATTTTGCTTTCCATTTTTCTTGCTAACCTGAATGCCTTCTCTAATGAATCAGGTTCCCAAAGGCGAACATCATGTTGGATATTATCCTTTAAAGACCCTATGAACACATCAATCCTATGCTCCTCTGGAATATCTTTTACCCTTATGTTCAATTTTTGGAACTCCTCAATGTGCTCCATTATTGAACCCTTTTGTTTGAGACTTATCAATTGGCTAAAAAAAGTGTTGCTTTTTGTATCTTCATAATGTGCTATCAATTCTTCCGTAAAAATTGCCCAAGTGATAAATTGTTTACGAGAGCAAAGCCATTGATACCATACAAACTGATTTGGTTCCAAATATACAGTTGCCATACGTACCTTTTGTGTGTTTTGCACATTATTGAGATCGAAGAATTGCTCCATCTGTAATATCCATGTGGCGGGATCCTTGCCATCAAACTTCCTCATATCGATTTTTGGAATATGGTGATTCTTCGATCCAACATTAGCATCTATGGAATCATGATTAACATTTCTTTTGTTCTCATCATGAGTTTCCTTTACTACCTTTTCACCATTAGTGACCCTTTCTTGTAGCAACTTCTTCAATTCTTCCATGTTTGTCTTCATATCTATCTTCAAATCTGCCATGTCTCTCTTCAAGTCTGTCTTCGAATCATCCATCTTAGCTTCCATGCCCTTTATCTTAGATTCCACGCCATTTATCTTAGATTCCACGCCACTTATCTTAGCTTCTGTTAGCTTTTGTGAGCGTGACATTTGTTGCACTTGTTCTTGTAATTTTGATATATCATGTAGCATTTCTTCCTCTTCTTCATGAGTCATGCTAGAGCTTTCAGGTTCCTTACTAGGTGTTTGCATTTTCTTTCCTCGGGGCATCAGTTACCGATAATAATGCTTTACTATGCCCTTTGAATTCCGTTAAACCAAGCTTACACAAAAATTAAAAAAAAAACTACACACCTTTTTTCACTTTATAGAAGCCTGATATTGAATCTGATGTATCTCTGTAATTTCAGATCATCCAGTTCTGAAATTGTTACCTGTAGTAGCCTTCTGTGTCCTCTTTCCAATGCCACAAGTCTGAGCCAAATTGGATTCTCCAAGGAAGAGTTATGTGAAATCTCCCACAGTGACTTGCTTTTATATTGTTTCAGTAGAGCGAACTTGTACGACGTGCGACGAGTCACTGTTTCAACCTTTGAATCTGAAACACATATACAAGAAACTACATTCCGTCCTCTTTCTGTACCTTTTTATGAAATTTCAATCTGATCCTCAGAGAGAGAGTTATGACGATTTTCCCTAGATCACCTTTTTTGAATGTAATTCAGGAGTATGCAAAAAGGTCAAATTCCTCAGATGATGTCTCCGAAAATATCACGCGAAAAGCTCTGAAATTCGGACCCAAGGTTCAGCACAAATTATTCTCAAATGGGTTTTTTCTGCCGCCTCTGAAACATCACAAAAACAAAGTTACAGTGAAAATTCCACGATGACCTGTTTGGAGCAGCGAAACCCTAGAATTCCAAAGCTCTGATACCAAATGTTATGAAACCAGCTCAAGAAAAGATAGAAAAGATAGATCAACGCCTTAGAATTCAGCCTTTTAGAGGGGGAAACCTCCTTTACATTACATAAATGAACAATTCTTTGATGATACAAATGACAAAACCTCCTTTCTATATATAGGAGTCTAAGGAGTCACAATATAATCCAGCCGACCTAACAATAATAGTATAAAGCCACAAAAATAACAATAGAGGGATTCTATGGGGCACATAAATAACAATATGGGGGTAATAGGGGTACAACAATATAAATAAGGGGTATAACTACAATAGTAATTGGGTAATCATTAGTATTATAGGGACCCAACAGTGCCCAACAAAGTTTGGTTGCGATGCGATATTGCATATCCCAGTCGCAGAGGGAAGAGTTTTACGAATCGGCTCTGATAGAGTCTCCTTTCGATGCGATATCACATATTGCAACTGCAAAGGGAACAACTTTACGAATCGGCCCCGACAAAGTTTGGATGTGATGTGATATCACACATCGGACCATGCAGTGTCCTAATAACCAGTATCACCCCAGTTCTGCTGATTGTGATTTGCGATCTTTATGACGATGGGTTATCAACGCCAATAAAGCCGTTGGGATTCAGTGAATACACTGATCCATGTGGAAACCTTGTTAAAGTGGTTTTTCTATCTTTGAATAGGTTTTGTTACCTGAGTATTATTTATGGACTCAAGAATATCTGTTGGAAGCAAACCCGCCATCTAATACTTGTCATTTGTTGGGAACTGCCCGAAATTGAGGGGTTAGCCACCTAGTATATATATTGGACGGTCTGCATAGGAAAGGGAGGAGACTGGTCGATAGTTTAGAACATTGTAGGCAGCAGTAACTGGACCTGGCAGCAGGGGTTGGAACCTTGCCTTGAGCAGTAGGGAGGTTCCGAGAAGGTGTAGAAAGCCCGATTATCTGAATTGGGTGTTCAGATAGGCGATTTTGTACGATTTTTCGCCAGGATTTCAATGGTATTGTCTGTTTATGAGGTTAGGCTCTCCATTCTTCATCCATCTTCTAGCTTGGAGGTGTTAGTGTCAGTGTCTTCACACTTCCATCAGTGATCAGATTGCTCTTTTGCACACATATTAGGTGTCTCATCCGATCAACTGCATTCCATTAGGTCATGGAACAACTGATAGAGGTGGTTTCATGTCAATTTCCCTCATGACATTCAGCTGCTGACGTGATCAAGCATTTTTTTTAGTCATTTGCTGTCATTCTATTTCAGTTCATTTATAAAAATCAATTTTAGGGTTTAGTCTCACTAGGTCTTAGGGTTTGTCATCATGGTAATCCAAAATTTAATAAAAAGGTCAGCAGGCACATGAGGAGGATAAATAAGTTCATAAAATCATAAATTTACTCCTGTCATGTTCAATAAATTTCTTTTACCTCAAAACTCTGTTTTGAGGTGAAACAAAGTTTTTCCATTATTGTAAAAATTTAATGTAATTTAAATGTTTCTATATGTAATAAGTGTTCAATAGTTGTTCCTGGTGACCTGGTGACAAAGTCAACTCCTGCCATTACAAAAAATCAATGTAAAAGTCCACCTGCAAAAAAAGCAAAAGTGAGAATGTAAGTGAAACAGAGCATTTGTGAAAAAGCTAGCAAAACATTAGAAAAGTGGGTTTGGTTAATGAAAAATTAAAAGAGAGGGATATAAAAGCCAATCCATTTGTTTAAGACTTCATTGTTGGAAGTGAACAAGCCAAAGGGAGAAAAATCATGTTTTTGAAGAAAGAGGACAAAAATAGAGGAAAAATTAAGTTATCTTGCTGGCACCGCGCACCTGGGCTTTGGCGCTACACACACAATCGGCGCTGCGCACGTGTTGCAGTTTTCCCATGCAAAATTGGTCTGGCGCTGCGCACCTGTTCCAAAAGCCAGAAACGCTTCCAAACTCATCCAAACTTCCTAAAAATCAAGTTAAAGCTTGTTCCAAGTAAGTAAAACATTCCTCCTTGCTCAGGGAAGTTGTGTTTGGTGCCTTGGATGTTTTTGGTTTCCTTTAAGCAAAATCCTAGCTAAATAGCTAACACAAACCCTAGCTATCCTCCAAATTGTCTCATAGATTTGCAAAGGGTGCTTGTTTTCTGCTGTTTCTATTTCCTTAATCCATTTTCCCTAAATCCCTTTCCCTCTCCCAAAATCATCAACTTTCACTCCCCAAAACCCCACTCTCAGTTACCAAACCCTAAACCTATACCCTATTCCCAAACCCTAACTCCCACTTCCTATTCCTTCACTACATCCACTTCATTATCAAACCCCTCATTCCACATTCATAATACCATTCATTCCCCTCATTTCCCAAAGAAACCCTTCCTCCTAGCATTCACTTTCTTATACACACCAGATTCCGACTATGAAAGGGAGGAGGAAACTCTCAGTGATTCTTCCAGAGAAGCTCATGTACCAAGAAAGCCACATAAAGGGGGAAAGATCATCCGGGAGGAGCCTAACACTCTTACATAATTACTTTCTTGCCCTCTTGTTGTAACTTGCTTTAAACACCAGTCTTGTTATCAGTTTTGTGAAATGGTAAAGAGGGTGAAATATCATCATGAGCTTGCTAGGTTGTTTGTTCTTCATCTCAACAATGGCCAGGTGAACCTTGCTGGTGTCTCTTTCACCTTCACACCTGACACCATTGTAGCAGCAACAGGCGTCCCTAATTTAGGTGAACAATGGAATAAGGGGCAGCATGTGGGCAGAGAACATTATGAGCCTTACATTAAGGCTGGATATCATAGGCAGATCAGCAGGGTTTTTCCTTTCAAATATTTACAAAACATTCATGCTCCTCTCATGAAACTCATCAACAAGTATTTCACCTGTGAAGGAAGGTTTTCCCGCCTATATACATATCATGTCAGATTGTTGATGCATTTCACAAGAGTGAGGATGATGAACCTCCCATACTTTATATGTAGGAATATTGAGAAGATGGCTCTCTTTGTGCAAAGGAAACCTTTTCCTCAACGATTCAACAACATTTACCACTTCTCACTGATTAAAATTGTTGTTTTGCATCAGCTAAGCTTGCTGAACATATCATGGGATACCTTCATTGCCCATGAGATTTTCAAAGGCCCTCAGGTGATTCCATTAGTGCCTCAAGAGGAAGGAGGGCCATCAGGACAACCAGATGTTCATGAAATTGAAACTACAGGTGTGCCGGTGTTTGTCACCTATGAGAGAGGCACCAGGAGGCTTTTTGTTGCTGCCAGGCGAGTACTATCTTCACCAGGGGTGGAAGGGGTCTCGTTTTCTTCACCAAACCACAGGAAAATGTTATCTTCACCGGGGGTGAAAGGGTCTTTGCCTTCTTCTCCAGCTATATAGGTTGGCCAGCAGTTAAAGATCAAAGACAAAGGGAAGAAAAGGATGTATGAGGAGGTCCTTCCTGAAGGGCAAGATAGAGATTTTGTTTTGATTGAGGATGATATCTCTGATTTGGGCTCTCAAAGCTCAAGACTCAAAAACATGTTTATCAAAGAGAAGGAGGCTGAAATACAAGCCTTATCACTTGATCTTGATAGGGCCAAATGGATCATCAACTTTCTGGAGCAGGAAAACAAGCAACTGACAGAGAAGCAAGCTATTATGGAACTACAAATGATTAGAGAAAATAGGTAAATGGCAAAGAAGAGAAAGATCAAGATGACGTCCCTTGAGAAAGAAATTGAGGATGATCGAGAATCATGGTTGGAGAGGGTGAACATTCACCTTGAGAAGATGCTTCAGAAAGCCAATAAAGAGAAGAAAATGTTGTGCCATATGGCCTATCACTACCTAACCCGTAACAAAATTTGCAACACAAGGGTGAAGAGGTTAAAGGCCAAGCTAAAAAGAGCATTGAGGAGAAAAAAAGAGCAAGATAAACTCAAGATCTTGGCTGAGGCATCATTGGATCATCAAAGCACCTAAAAAGGACCACTCATGCTAAATTGCAAGAAATTTGGAGCAATTTTTGTCATTTTTTAAAATTTTAAAGTAAAAAACAAGTTTTTCCAATAGGTGCGCAACGCCACTAGCGCTGTGCTTTTGTTGGGGGCATCCATTTGCAAAAAAGTTTATATTTGTGGAATCAACATGAAAAAATATGAAAGCTTAGAAATGGCTGAGAATTTTGGACAAATTCTAGGTCTCCAAAAGCGCAAAAAACACCCAAAAAGTGCCCTCTCTGCCACTTTCTTGCCACACAGGAAGCAGTCTTGGGAGATTCAATTTTTTGAAGGGGTAAATGGACTCCAAATTTAGAAATTCAAGTTGTTCCAGAAATTAGACTCACCAAGCTTTCCAACGAGCTATCCGACACCTGATTTGGACTTTGGGAAGCCTTCCAAAAGTGGCCTATAAAAAGCACTGCACATAGGAGGAATTTTACCAGTTTTGCCTGTTTTTCCAGATTTCGCCTAGTTTTCTCTGCAGTTGACTTTTTCTTGCTCTCTTGGTGAAATTATCATGGTAAATGACGTAATTTGATGTAATTATGGATTTAAAACACTTAATAAGGTAGATACATCAAGTAAAAGGTGGTTTTG
The DNA here is from genome assembly GCA_031772625.1 of Pinus tabuliformis. Taxonomy (NCBI): domain Eukaryota; kingdom Viridiplantae; phylum Streptophyta; class Pinopsida; order Pinales; family Pinaceae; genus Pinus; species Pinus tabuliformis. Next base: position 1,887,066,520 of record CM062817.1, on the reverse strand, counting down.
AACTGAATGAATTGGTTTCCTTGGTTTTAGAGGCAAGCTGTTCCATTGCCTATTTTCCTGTTCTTAGTTTAGATATGGTTGAAATCGCCCCTTTTCTCATGGATTTGACCCTGATAGCTAGCTTGAGTAGTTTCCTTGCCTATATCATGTAATGTTTGATTCATTTGTAAAGGTTGGACTTTGGCAGAAGTGTTGGACTCACTGAACATTTTGTATCAGCAGTTGACAAGGAATAAAGCCAGGTTTCACAGCTATTTTTGTGGGATTCTTGTGACAATGAGTTTTATGAAATGTTTATTCTTTGTAATGAGTTTTTTTTTTTTTTTTAATGTTTTACATGTATCCACATCTCTCTCTTTCTTCTAAACTAAAATGAATCAAGGTAAATATACAAAATACACTAGATTTATAGTGCTTTGTCTTGGGATTGCATTTAGTTTTCAATGTTTTATGTTGTTTAAAGAGGATTCATAGCTTCTTATGCCCTCCTTAACTCCTCAGCTGTATTACTCTACCATCTCAATCCTTTGATAATACATAAGCTCTTATCTACCCTGCCCCATAGGACATGAATGTGTTCCTAAGTTGATTTCCTGGATCCAAACTGCCTTCTCCAATTGATCCAGCAACCAACCATCAAAATCAAACAAAATCCTTTGACCTAATATACCTAGCCTAAAATCAGCATTAATTTCAGTCATCTCAAGCCCTAGTTTCCATATTTGAATTGAGATTGACAAGGAGAGAGCCCTCTCCTGACCTGGTAGGGCTAGCTACCAGGTTAAGCGTGGTTTGATGTTACCCTAGACCTGCCTTCCTTTAGCCTGAGGTTGATTTAGGCACTTACAGGAGGTATAAGGGTTGTAAATGAATGTTGCTTGTAACTTATCTCTTTTTATGCCACGTAATGAAAGAATGCCTCCCCATTATTGAGTAGAGCCCAGAGATGTAGTCCAAATTGGATGAACTTTATAATCAACTCTTTGTGTCATGGTTTCATGCTTATCTTGTTATTTCCGCATTGTTTTATGTGCTTTTAAGTTTCCTAGTTAATAATCTTTGTTACATGTAATTATGATGCATTTATAAGTAAAAGATATTGGATCACATGGACCTACTAGTGGATGTACTGAATGCGCTTGTTATAATCCTCATTAAAAAGTTCATGCAATAAAAGTCAATAAAGGCAAAATAAGACCACGATTAAGGGACACTTATTCCAAGTTGAATGTTGGGCAAAGATATCCTAGTGGGCATCACTGGATGTGTGTTCTGGATAAGGAAAAATGGAAAAGGCTAAGGAAAAGGCATTAAAAGGCAAAAAAACATTTTTGGCACATTTATTTATGAAGATAAAGGAAATTAGGAGAAAAGTAAGGTGAAAGGTCGCAGGTTGCATGTGAGAAGGAAATTGAAGGAAAATAATAGAAAATGAAGAAAATAGAGGCTTGATTGATAAAAAGGCTTTTGAGGATCAGTTGGAGGCTCTTAGTCTGTGTTAACCTTTTGTCAGTTCAAGTTTGTAGCTCTCCCATTATTCTCTCTCTCTCTCTCACTCTTGGTCAATTAGAGTTTTCTCGGAGCACTCTAGCTTTGGATCAAGGTAGGAAAAGTAAGCAAAGGGAAAGGAAGGAAAGCAAGGATCAAGGAAGGAAAAGGAGGATCAAGTAGCTTCACAGGAATACTTTCAGGTAACCTTTTGGATGTGTGATTTCCTAGATAGTTTGGACATGCATGGCTTTGCATTTTGGTGTATGGTTCTCTGGCTATCGATGGCATGGTTTTATCGGGTTATGACAGTGGTTTTTAGCCTAGCCTTGGCTTTTTCCCGGAATGCCATGGTATGTTGGAATGTTTATCTCGGTTTTGATCTTTGGTTTGTTGGATGGATTTCGAAATCTGGGGCAGAGGTGGTCTCAAGTTTCATTCCCAAAGGCCTAGGAACCCCTTGATTGGTTTTGGCGTGATACACGGTAAAGCCAGAGGGAGAAGTCTCGGTTTAGCGCCTAGTGATCTGGGTTTGGATTTTCATAAATCCTATAAGACTGGTCTGGACTTAGGGCCTAGTGATCTAGGTTTGGATTGTGGCAAAGCTTGAGAGATGAGGAGATAGAAAATTCCTCAAGGACAGTGATGGATTCCAGATGACATTCCAAGTTCGGTTCGGTTGTGATCGAAGCACCGGTTTTGGTGTGATCATGGTTTGGTGAGGGTGGAGGTGGTTTAACCTCTGGATTCCCTTGGTTTTTCTTGGATTGGTTGTTATATGAGATCCCACATTCATGCTTGCAATATGGTAGGGGGTAACTGGCTGAAAGAGAGATTTGGTTCAACCATGTCTACAGTTGGGTGGTACGTGGAAGTCCTGAAGCTGGTCAGATTTGCCTATGATTATTAAAAGCTAAGTTCTATTACTTTTGCACTGGTTTATATGTGGATTTAATGGCTATCATATCTCTGATAGTTATATGGTTTTATGCTAGTTATAAGCATGGTTAAATGGCTGGGTCATGTCATGTTTATTTCATGAATTTACTTGTAATTATTAAATGGATGGATGCAAGACCTAATTGATGATATAATAGTTCAATGGAGAAGGAGATGATCCTTATGGTTATGTTTCATAAGTTCTTTTAGTCATTTATGCCCTGTCTTGTATTGTAGACCTATATCTTGCATTGATGTCAAGTGTTTGACATAATGTCAGTCCTGATCGGGGATGCTCAGGCCTAGTCCTGAGGTTGATTTTTTATTTATTAGCATTGTTGTCATGTATTTGATGGACTTTGAAGGTTGTAGCAAGTTCTTGGCAGAGGCTGAGATTTTGGGCTAGAATAGTGGCTCAAATCTTGGGATCGTTGGCCCAGGTCTACTGAGAAAAGTCCACAGTCACTAGCACATAGGCCTATGAGAGCGACTTTGGGTTGTTGGATGATGTCATGCATATAGCATGAGAGAAACTAGGGGTTAAAAGGCTTAAATCGTCAATGGGACTCAAGGATAGGATGTTTGAGTGGTTGACAGGTCTCCTGAGGGTGTTGTTTCTGATGTGGATGGGTTTGTTTGATATGTTTCGTCAGTTCCATTTCCCTAAGGTCACCAAGGAAGTTGAATCCCTTATAGTAGCCTCTCTCGTCACATGTTTACCCTGGCTGGAAGGTTGCTTGGGTGGACCTAGGAGGAGGGGGTGTTACAGATTGGTATCAGAACATGGTTGCGCTCTACTTGGGTGAAGGTGTTTGGTCATGCATGCATGTCAGTTGCATGTGTGTTTCCATGTGCTTGTTGCATTGCATCATGTTGATCACGATTGTAGTAAGGTTGTGTTATAGACATTTTTGTGCCTCACGTCAAGGAGCAGGGAATGTCGATAATTACAGGGATCCTTAGTCCCTAAACATGTTGTTCTTACCCCTAAAAGAACAAGGTCATCAATCAACAGCACTTCCAATCAGTTCTCCACCTGAAAACACTTCAGAACAGGCTTATTTTGGATCATGTCAGCTGCTTAACTGAGCTTCTGCGCTGTATTGCAACTGTCCCACTCTGTACCTGCGCTGGAAGTCAAAAACAATGAAGGCTACCTGCGCTGGGCGAGATTGGCCAAGTGGCACAGTCATCCTGCAAGGTGTCAATTGCCCAGGAAGCTTCCAAACTGACACTTGGTTCATGAGATTCGCCCTGTGATGAGTAAGAGGTACTTGATCACCATGTGTAAGCAAGGATCTCCAAGTGGACACAGGAACTGAAGATTAACTGAAGATGGAGAGGACACAAGGCAGCTTCATGTCAGTCTCAAGCTGACTCATCCTTTCCTCTTCTCTCCTATATATAGAGCTCTTCTATGAGGTCTATAGAGGCTGGGAATTTTGGTATAAGCAAGGAGGTGCTGTTGGTATACTGCCAGCATCATTGGGAGATTGTTTTACTAGAGGTAAAGAAGAGAGTTCTTGCTGCCGAGGAGGTGCTGCTGGATTGGAGCCAACATCATTGGTTGTAACTTCCTCTGGAACCCTGTTACTTTCTATCAAATAAAGTTTGCATGTTCTCCTATATACTTGTTTTACATAGATGCTTTGTGTTTACATGTATATTTAATGCAATCTAATCCATGCTTTGATTATGAGTGCTTGTATCTGGTAGTTTGCTCTCTCTTGTTGTGCAGGTCTTGTGTGTAGCTAGATCGGCTTGGAGAGCAAAGAGCTGGGAGCAGGATACAAAGGAAGAAGGATAAGGATCAATCAAGCGCAAGACACCAGGTTGGTTGACCCTCTTTCCATTCTATCTGTACTCTCATAAAGAAGAACATGAAAACTTTATCATTCAGTTGTTGCTAGAGTCTATCACTTCTAGAAAGGGTTAGGGTCATCCGCATCGGATACTTTTCCCCACAACAAACTGGCGACTCCGCTGGGGAGAACCTAGTATCTTGTTGTTGTTATTTGTAGTATTTTGCTATTTATCTCTTGAAGAACCGAGTACCGAATCGAAAAGCTTTTGACTATATCAAAAGCGAAGTAGAGGGTTTGCTACTCTTGCTCCTTTGCTGAGCAACTTCAAGATTTAAAGAGCTAATCTACAGATAGATCTTTACTCTTTGTGATAGATCTTTATCCTCTTGATCATCCCTTTACCTGTACTTAACCCATAGCATTTTATTTCAGTCAAAACAGTACATTTTTGAGCTTTTTATGACCCGGAATTGTTAGCAGACGTAACTCTCGTAAGTCAGTGCAGGCTGTCCACAGGCAGTCTGCATTACAGCGCAGGTAGTCCCTTCGGGAACTGCGCTGAGAGTGAAACTGGCAGACCAGTGCCTGCGCTGGTCCAGTTGGCCTTAGTCTAGCTCAGCTCTTCCTTTGTGTCTTGGCCCTGTTTGCACTTGTTTTTGGCTGATTGATTGCTGGTTATTGTATTTGCTGTAGACCTCATCTCCTTGACATTATTCCGCCTCAGTTGTGTGATGAAATTGTAAACGTTCTTTCAGTATTTCTTGTTTCAGTTACAATTTCCCATAGTGAAAAGCGAACCTAGTAGCTGTGACCTCTTAGATTGCGATCTTATGAGTTAGTGTTATTGCTGTTCATAGCTGTTTTGGATTAGTTTGCTTCTCACTTTATGGTTTGAATCTATACTTTTCCTGTATTTTAAACAAGTCTTTCATAAGGTGTCTTTTTGATTGTGGACAAGCTTGTTTATTCATACTTGAAAGTTGATTCAAAAATCATACAACAGTTTCCTTTTGTTAAGCATCAACATTAAGGAAAACGAAAAGAAATACATGCATTGTGCATTTTGCATTTGACTGTATATTTGATGATTTAGGGAAATGTGCATTTTAGTGTGTGTTCTTTGATCTCTGGAAAAGTTGTGTCTTACTCTTTCCTCAAGTAGATTAAGGTTTTCAAAGTTGAAAGATTGAAAAGATTTTGCTTCTCATTCTTAGATTGCATATAGGAAGTTGTATATATACATCTCGTGGCGAACCTGAAAGGCAAACTACTAAGAAAGATCAACATTAAAATAAATTCAATTTACATAACAACGCTTTGGAATTTAACGCAAACATCTAGAGGTCTAGGTAGAGACGTGTTCCGGCGTCGTTAAACATAGTGACCGTCGATCTCTACGAAGTTGTGTGATTCCTCCTGAGAGTCGGTGGCACTAACACGGATTTGAGCTCCCGCGTACCGTCGAGTATATTGGGAGACCCCTATAGGCTTTTATCCTTTTATCCTTAGGAAGCCGTGTCGACCGCCCTACTGATCGCGATGCAGTGAACACAGCATTCACGAAGATTGACCACCCGTACCGTAAAACGTATTCTGTGGTTTCGCGAAAGGTTTGGCACACCCTCTGCCTAGATCTCCAGAGCAGTTTCTTTTGGCCTTTTTCAAACTCTATAACTGAAAAAGTCCAACCGAGCATTTGTCACTTCGGGCTCGTTAATACATCGAAGGCGACTAGAGTCATCTTTAGCTTTTTCTCGACTCTTAAAACATGAAAAAGCAAGTTTGTGTCTAAAAGCGTCGTAAATAAAATTTATCTTAAAGCGGAACATAATCACCTATTATTCCCACGTTGATCTTTCAGTTGAAAAGTATGGAGCCCACCAACCAAGGAAGTAACCTTGGCGGAAGTCCAAATCCCTTCTCCTCTTGGGGAGATGTTGGTGCGCCTCATATGGCTACATTGTCACTTCCAGGATTGACAATTGGCCTTCCTGTTTGGCTCTTTTCAACTAATGTATTCCAAATCGCCACTAATCCTGAGCAGTCGAATCAACTGTCAGAACAATCTAGAACTACCCACCAGCCTTCCACTTCTTGTGATACTTCATCTGATCCTTCATCTTCGCAAGGTAGAGCTGGCAAAAGTCAGCCTCCCAAGGAGAAGAAGGAAAAGAAGAAGAAAGCAAAGAAACAGAAGGAGCCTCTGACGAAGGCGACTGGGGGCAAGCAGAAGAGAACTGACAAAAACCCACACACTGCACCGACCGGGCCTAAATCACCATGTGTCATTTGCAAAGGGATCCATTTCCATCGTGATTGTCCTTGTATTCCCCGGATACTGAAGGACTGGTCCCCAAGGTTGCACAATCTGGTAGCATCAACCTCTGGTTGTCAAGTTGATTGCATTCCGTCAACTAGCGAGAGTGAAGGACGAAGAAGGGGACCAAGATCACCCTGTCTATTGTGTGAAGGTAGTCATGCCATCCACAAATGTCCATTCTTAGATGAGGCCAAGAGAGTTTTGGAAGATCGCCCGGTGTCACCGTTGCGACTTCCGCCTGGATATCAAAAACTCGCGCCTAATCCCTCGACAGTTGTAAATCCAGTTGGCCCTCTTAAGTGGTCAGCTGATGTGTCGGTCATTGACAATGAACCTACCGAATCTAGACCAGACAAAAGTCTAAAGGTCGAAATGGCAGTTGACCCGGTTCTTCCTTCAGAGGTTCTATCGTCCAATGACCCCGTCATTGAAGACCCGTCTTCAAATGACACCGTCACCGAAGAGTCATCTTCATGTGGCACCCTCACTGATGAGAACAAGGATGACACCATCCAGGTTCTCTTTATCAGCACCGACTCCGACGAGCATCCGGGCAATGCGCCCATTCCTTTATCGCAGGAAGGAACATCATCAGAGTCGTATCCGGCCGTATATTCGGTCCCACCACCAAGCAACCTGGTTGTATCCTTTGATTGGAATCAACTAGGCAGACCCCGGTTACCAGCCAGTATACCATTCAGAATCATTGTCCAGATCTATAGAATGATCATGGCTGGTACTATCATTGACGAAGGGGCGTCTGTGAGTATCCTTTCCTCTATTGCTTGGAAAGCACTGGGTTCCCCAGTGCTTTTACCTGAGTTGAGAAATCTCTCAGGTTTTGATAAAGGAACCAGTCGACCATTAGGAATCCTCCCCGATGTACCTGTTACATTGAAAGGGAAGACCGTCAGGATGAACGTGTTGGTAGTTCAAGGACCCTTGGATTATAACCTACTCCTTGGACGCGACTATATTTATTGCATGGGAGCGATAGTCTCCTCACTCTTTAGAGTAATGTGTTTTCCACACGAAGGAAGAGTGGTCAAGCTCGTAGACCAACTTTCATTTCCGGGATCTCACATCGCAAATAGTCAAATACCAATTCTAAATGGTCTGTTCGCTCAAGATTCGCCTCCGCCCCCAGTCCTCCTTCCCGATGAATGCGAGTGATTCGGAAAGAAAGACTAGGACCCAGGGGGCATGCACCCTGGTCTGCTTAGGGCAGAAGAAACTCCGGGTATAAGAAAGAATTTCCGCAGAAGAATATGACTGGTCCGTACCCCGTCCGTAGGAAGTGGGGTTGTTCCGGAATAATAATCTTTTGTCAAAGTTATGTGTCTGGGAAGCATTCACCTTTGTCTATGGAAGTGGGCAATGCCCAAGTGGGATTTTCCTTATTGCAACAAATAGTAAACATTCTTGAATTCAAGCCTCGCCCATCGAAACATATGTTTTGAAGGATAAGCAGGGGCAGCCTACAAGGAAGGGGACTATTTTGTTTTGACAGAAGGTAACCATCTTAGGACAACCCAATGATAGACACCGCCGAAGAAAGAGATTGATTTGCGGCAGCGAATAGAACCACTCTTCGGATAATAAGAAAGAGGCAAGCCTCCCTCGATAATACCTATGTTTTGTCTTTGAGTAGTGTTCTTCTATTGTCACAATAGCTGTTTGTTAAAAGTGGGCCGACAGGAAGTCTGAGTACTGCGTAAGACCCCTTAAAATAACGAGAAGACAAGTATCGTTAGCATTAGATTAGCAAGATGACAAATAACTGTGAACACCCAAAGAAAAGCAAAAGTAGGGGAGAGGAGGGGCAGCCTCGAAATTCTATCCTATACCTGGGGGCATGCAAACTTTTGGAATGCAAGCAAGGGACGACTATTGATTTTTTAAATTTTTAGGTCCTCCCTTTAAACCTGTAGGTCTAACCCTTTAAACTCGTAGGATTAGCCGTTTCCGAACTTGCACAAAGAAAGCCTGTGGGGCAAAAGTAAGATTTGCTAAAATAAGAGCATAGCTGTAGTAAGGCATAAGCTCTATAAAAATTGGTCCTTATAGGAGGCATTCTTATGACTGGTATATCGAGCAGTTTTAGCATATAGTTCATGCTCGTTAAAAAATAAACGCAAAATTCGAGCAGTTTTAAGCCTGAATTTATGCTCGTTAAAAAAAAAAAAGTGTGAGAAAATGTTTCCCCCAGAGTTCAAGCTCATGGAAAAAATGAACCAGTAAATAACCTTTTGAGATCGTAAATTCATTAGCCATAAGAACCTTGATCGTGTTTTCATCCACCACCTCCATCGTTCATTTGGCCGAGCATTCACTTCCATTTGTGTGTTTACCTCTTTTGAGAAACAGCTGCGAAGAGTGATTTCACCTAGCCATCCTTGTGACACTGCCGTGATTGGAAATTCCAAACTGTACCTGGAATCTGTAGCTATCCCTGTTTATCACTCGTTCCTCAAAAGACGAGTCTTCTTTCAGCTCTTTTCACTGACTCGTAAAAGATGAAAAGTTTGCCGAGTTTTGGCCTTCCAGCTCGTTAAATTACCGGAACGCTATCCCTCCTCTAAATTTTAATCTTTTTGGACCTGAGGGATTATTACACAAAAGGATCGAGCGCTTGTCTGGTTCGGCTCGTTAAAAGTACCGAACAGCCATCCCTTCTGTATTGTTTTATACTTTTTCGGACTTAAGGGATATGCTGACGAAAAAGGAACTATGGAGTTAACTTTCTGTACCTTTTCAGACTCTCTAAAAATGAAAAGGACCGAGTTTTCTTTGTCGTTAGACTCGTTAAAATGATTAAATAGCGACAAACTTGTCTTTAGACGAGAACGAGTTTCCCTATCACTAGGCTCGTTAAATCTTAGCGATGGGCTTGCCCGAAGGGCAGGTTATAGAACAATCATATGTTATCCTCCTCAAGCTTGACAAAAATAAAGAGGTACTGGTCAGAAATGACTGGGGAAAAATTAGGAGAACATCAAAGTTTAGAGGTAGCAAGTCACTCTTGAACATGACACTTTTCCTCCGTATCACATCGGGTTGGGTTGTCTCATTCACCGGTCTCATCACCATGGTCCTCGCCACACCATCCATTTGGGGTAATGCTACCAATCCATCGCATCAGTGTCGTTATATGTTCAAGAGGGGCCATTCAGAAAGTTTCAACCGTGTCCCATCCACTACCATACATCATCCTTCATCCATTTTCATGATCGCCACCCTGAATCATATGTCACAGTTTGTTTCCACCTCCACTAAATCATTAGCTCCGTTCCGTGTCATTGATGTGGGATTCATTAAGGCCCTCCTTTGACGGATCGCTTCTTGTCGACATCAACTCATTATCCAAGAAGTTGATCTAGGAACACCCCCATCAGTACTTTGAAGCTTGCATGCCTCAATGGCAAGTTTCTCACTTCCGGCGACAGGTATACCTCAATGACCTTCGACCAGAAGATTTTGCGTGGCGTTGGACGCCAAGTCCTTTATTCACGCCACGTGAATTGTACTGCAGTACCTTGAGGGTCATTGTCATTATTGGTGATTCCTCTCGTGCTTGTTAACGGTTTTCATTATTGACCGGTAATCAAGCGATGTCTTTCCATGTTCGACTTCGACGCAATTCTCACATGGATCGACTTGTACTTAGAGTGAAGATCGAACGAGTTTGAAGACCCCGGATCTAGTTTCATCCATCCGGGCTGCGATATATATTCAGGAAATATAAAAACATTTGCCATGTACATCATTGCAGCAGATGATCATCCTATCAAAGGATGATAATTTTAGCGGAAGATTATCAGTCTGTCAACAGACGATCGTCTGTCATATGTATCAAAATGTATTTATAAAAGCTGAGCATGGGAATGCCCGCCTCAGCCAGACCATGAAATTGAATGAAAGATAATGTATTGTATTGTATTGTATTACAGGGCACTCTCCTCCGGTACTGGAACGAACTTCGGACCCTCTAGCTAAAGCATTTCACCCGATTAACGGCCTCATACTCTAGGGGGCAACTGTTATAGACATTTTTGTGCCTCACGTCAAGGAGCAGGGAATGTCGATAATTACAGGGATCCTTAGTCCCTAAACATGTTGTTCTTACCCCTAAAAGAACAAGGTCATCAATCAACAGCACTTCCAATCAGTTCTCCACCTGAAAACACTTCAGAACAGGCTTATTTTGGATCATGTCAGCTGCTTAACTGAGCTTCTGCACTGTATTGCAACTGTCCCACTCTGTACCTACGCTGGAAGTCAAAAACAATGAAGGCTACCTGCGTTGGGCGAGATTGGCCAAGTGGCACAGTCATCCTGCAAGGTGTCAATTGCCCAGGAAGCTTCCAAACTGACACTTGGTTCATGAGATTCGCCCTGTGATGAGTAAGAGGTACTTGATCACCATGTGTAAGCAAGGATCTCCAAGTGGACACAGGAACTGAAGATTAACTGAAGATGGAGAGGACACAAGGCAGCTTCATGTCAGTCTCAAGCTGACTCATCCTTTCCTCTTCTCTCCTATATATAGAGCTCTTCTATGAGGTCTATAGAGGCTGGAATTTTTGTATAAGCAAGGAGGTGCTGTTGGTATACTGCCAGGATCATTGGGTGATTGTTTTACTAGAGGTAAAGAAGAGAGTTCTTGCTGCCGAGGAGGTGCTGCTGGATTGGAGCCAACATCATTGGTTGTAACTTCCTCTGGAACCCTGTTACTTTCTATCAAATAAAGTTTGCATGTTCTCCTATATACTTGTTTTACATAGATGCTTTGTGTTTACATGTATATTTAATGCAATCTAATCCATGCTTTGATTATGAGTGCTTGTATCTGTTAGTTTGCTCTCTCTTGTTGTGCAGGTCTTGTGTGTAGCTGGATCGACTCGGAGAGCAAAGAGCTGGGAGCAGGATACAAAGGAAGAAGGATAAGGATCAATCAAGCGCAAGACACCAGGTTGGTTGACCCTCTTTCCATTCTATCTGTACTCTCATAAAGAAGAACATGAAAACTTTATCATTCAGTTGTTGCTAGAGTCTATCACTTCTAGAAAGGGTTAGGGTCATCCGCATCGGATACTTTTCCCCACAACAGGTTGTCATGAGGAACTTGATGTGATTTTATGGGATGCATCGTCGAAAGTATATGACTGGTTGCATATGGTTTATATGTCGCTTACATGTTCATTATATGTCGCTTGACTACATCCTTGTATGTTAGGTGCATTCTTGAATGTTTTGATTACATGTATCAGTCTTGTAGGTTGGTTATAAGAATTGATCGCTTATGCTCGACTACATGCGTTTATACGTATGTGTAGTTAATTAGGCTTGCTTATGCATGTCGATAATTGCATGTGGTAATGTGTGAAATGGAGTAATGGTTGTTGTCATGCATGAGGTCATATCATACATTGTTGATATGGCCTTGCATCGAAGACTGGACCCTAGCTATAATGATGTTTATGCGTTGATACACTTATTTGATATATATCTATATGTTGTTATGATTATGTTATACATATACCACACTGATTTGATGATATTGCAGATAAGGTATCCTCCCCAAATTATGCTAAGGTACGATGGTTTAATGTGATTTGGTTTAGCTGACATAATATGCCTTGCAGATCAGATGGCTAGCAAGGTGGTAGACTACATATAATCTCCCTATGCATCAAATGGTCAATGTGGTGTGGGGCACTCTTCTGAATTGGCAAACACATTGAGAAGCCTAAAGGAAGAAATAAGGAATTGTAAAGCAGAAAATGACAAAATCATGCAGGCACAAGAGAAACAAATAGAGGTGAATGCGATACTACTTCAGAGTTTGTCAGATTTGCAGTGACAGGGACCACTTCGTATTAGCCATGGACATGAGGACAAAACTAATGGGGCATATGGCAGTAGGTCTCCTAGTAGACACATGTCAGATAGATCTAACACAATCAGATATGGCAGGTTGTTGGACACTTTAGATAGGAGAGGTCATCGACATAGGTACTTTCTAGTTCTGGTTCTGATAGGCATCATGATTTCCATCGTTATCATCCTTACAGGAGGAGTGATAGGGGATACTTGTCAGATGAGTTTAAGAAAGTGAAGCTACCTTTGATGGAGAGATGAAGAAATCATAGGATGCAGAAGCATGGTTCCATGGTGCTGTAGCTCGTTTTACTTTTATATGTGTGTAGGAGAAATGTTTAAAAATGTATCAATTTCAAAAATATGTATATATAAAATTATAACAAAAAGAAAAGAAATCAAGATATAAATTTTGTTTGATGGTGGATTGCGATGTTTTAATAAAATTTTATGCAAGTATTAATGTAAGAAGGTGTGCCCTAGTAGACAACACCGTGTAGGAGTTTAAATGTCGGGCAGATTCATGAGTGAAATGGAATAAAGCAGTGGGTCCCGTCGGATGGAGAAAACCCGATGGCACTACATGCCCGATGTTATCTCTCCCAGTCCCCCCATATGACTTTTCAACGCTATTTCAGATCAATATGTCTACAACTGAGGTTGGCTATGGGGGGACTCTGTTGGTTTTCTCCCGTATTGGAGTCTACCCCTGTATGACGTCGACAAGTGAGCAGGCTTTGTCAGCAAGCGAGTGGGTGCCTGTCTGTTAACCATTTATCGTTGCACTATCACCATTTTCCTTCTGCCACCTCATCCTCCACGTTAGTCATCACTTCATCCATCTTGTCACCAACTCATTTCTCGATTCTTTCAAAATTTCCATTAATTACATTTACCTATCGATTACTCCATTTTTCCATAAAATCTCATTTACTCTACATTTCCTTCACTGTTGTCTATTGTTCCTGATGTCGAGAAATCAAGTTGTACAAGTTGCAAATCTAGCTGTCATCATGAGCCACTGTCCCGACGTCTACACAAAGTCTCGACATTCAGAATTTGGGAAAATGTAGAAGAAAGATGCCATCATAGGTTCTACTTTCCATATTCATCTAATGGATACTGAGAGAGATATTTTTGACCCAATTTGTTCAATGAATTATATAGAAATTTATCATCAAATTTTGCTCAACCAAGTTAAGTCCCCTATATATGCTGTTGTTATTAGGTCTGGTGTCCTAGCTGCCATGATTCCTCAAACTTACATCTTCCCTGAGTTTATAAATTTGCTTGTCTCTGCCCTTTACCTTAATTTTTTTTTGTTATGAATAAATTAGGGGAAAATAATTTTCAAGTGACAACCTTGTTAATTCAACATGATCTATGATTTCCAACTACAAATTCTTACACTACATTCTCAGAAAAAGTTATGATTTCAGCTTTCCAAGACTTGTCTACTCCTAATTATGCTCAACTCAGTTTCTTTTTAATGCCTACTGGAAAAAAACTGCCTGTGGAGCCTTCTCATTTTCCTCTAGATACTTTTGTTGAAGAAGTTAGACCTGTGCTACAAATTTTGGCCAAAATATTATGAAAATAGGACACAAACACTATTGGTAAAGAGGTTTTAGGAATGTTCAATTTGGCGATGAACCCAAAAATAGTCTTTGACATACCTGCCTTCTGGGAAAAAATGGTAAATTCTCAATTAATAGATCTTCCCCTCAGTGGTTGCTTTAGATTTCCATCTCTTTTTACATATCTCTTTTTGTACACTAATTTGGAAAGATTCATGCATCTAGGGCTGAATATTATGGACCCTCATAAAAAACAAGCAGTTGGTGATATTTTGGATTGATGTGATAAGAAGCACTGGAAATGGCCAAGGATTGATGTATTTTGCTTCTTCTTTCCTCTCAGTTGTTTATTCAATTTTGAATAGTTCTCCTCCACCTTGTTTTTTACCAATGACCCAGTCTTTGCTTCAACTCAGTAAAGATGTTAAAGTTGGTGATTGGTTTCAATTTGAAGATTATTCAGAGATCATATTATATGGAGCAGAATTCGCCCCTTTCAGACTTCCAACTTTTGTACCTATGAGATTGTTTTCGCTGGAGTTCATTAGACAAAGCTTAAATGTAGATCAAATACACTTTGTTCCAGCAAATAAGAGGTACTTGTTTAAATTACCAAAGACAGTGGGACCTTTCATTGTAAACAATAGGAAAGCTGTAGGAGAAGTGTAGAGATTACTTGAAGAGTTGGATTTACAATTGGGTGAAAAATGGGCATATGACCCACATCACATTATTTCAAATAGGAGGGTAGAAAATGCTTATGCTCCCTTTATTCATGAAGCCAAACCAGAGATGGAAAAATTAGCTAATGGAGGCCAATATAACTTATCAAGAGGTATGGAAATTGAGACTGCTCACCAGAGTGAGAAGAATTTGAAAAGAAGTAGTGAGGATGTCATTAACTTAGAAAAGGAAACAAACAGAAGCTCAAAGAATTCCAAACCGTCTAAAGGTGGTAGTTGATCATCATTTCAATTGTAATTAGGAGAAGTTGTTTGTACCCCCTCTTATCCTATTCTAGAAGAAACTGCCAGAGTTTAATGTTAATGATCAAACATATGTATTTAGAAATTGAAGAAAGAAACAAAAAAGTCAGAGAAATATGGAATCCCAGGTGGAGACACAATTTGTTTCAAATTATCATACCAAGCTGCTTTCAACTATGGATCTAGAGAGAAATCAACTTAAATTAGCTTTCTCTCACCCTTTTTCCTTAAATGTATCTTCTTATTCTTGTTTCAAGACCGCCAACTTTAAAGTGGATGCAAGGGAAATTCCTCTGCCTGACAAAATTAATTTGCATAGGCAACTCTATTGGAAAAGGTGTCGAATCAATTAAAAATAGAAAAAGCTAATTCAAGAGCCTTAGTCACTCAGAATGAAGAGCTAAAGAAGATGGTCATTAAGATTGGAGTAAATTCGGAAGATAGAAGTGTTGTCCAAAACTTGTTGTAGGGAGCAGAAACAGAGGTCCAATTATTAAGGAAGAAATTGAAAATGCATGCAATAGAGCACACAATGGCAACATAAGTGGCACATGTACAAAAGGAGAAAGAAGCTTTGACTAAGGAGCTGATAAAAAGAAATAATGTTCTAAGTTGAAAGAAATAAACATTGTTCTGCAACAAAAGATTGACTCTCATGTTTGCACTATTGTAATACCAGCTAATTCGGAAGGCCCAGCTGATAAACTGACCAGAGTCATGACTGAAATGAATATTTCTGAGAATGAAATGAAAAAGCACAGAGGGACTATGAGACTACATTGGAAACCATAAAGGATAATGAAAGAGAAATAACTATGTCTAAGGTGTTGAAAATAATACTGAGAGGGGGGGTGAATCAGTATTATTAAGTTCTTTTAACAAATCTTCCTTATTTACACTTTGAATTATTTTTTCATATTAGTACCATAAAATAATTGCATGAACAAGAAAAACAGATAGTCACACCAAAGAACACCAGATATAAGGTGGAAACCCAATGTGGGTGAAAACTACCTGCTGCAATATGTCTCTATCTTCTTTCAAATTAGAAACTCCTTTTACAATGATTTTGTACTAGTGAAGTCCTTTACCAGTACACACGCTGCAACCTGCAGAGAGCTACAACTCTCTCTCGTTTTCGAGTCTCTCCTGGAAGGGAGCTACAACCCCCTACTTCTTTTCTTACAAGGACCACTTTTCATAAATTTTCAAACTGGATCCATAAACATCAAATGATCATCAAGTACATGTAAATTACATAGTCAACTGCAGTAACCATATCAACAATAACAGAACTAACCCAGAACACCTTATCAACAGAAAAATTCAGTCAAAAGAAGATCTTAAGACAGATACACAGTTTTTCTTTCTCTGGCCTGCGTCGCTACGCACTTCACCTTCTGCTTCCCTGCGTATACCCGCAGAGAGCCTTCTGCTGTACCGCGTTCCTACGCACTGCTTCTTCAATCGCGCTGCGTATTGTTATAGTAGGTACGCACCCAGAGACACTATCGCGCCGCGTACTGTTACTGTAGCCACGCACTCATAGACACTATCGCACTGCGTACCTTCACTGTGCGTACGCACCTGAACCTCTGTCGCACTGCTTACCCACACAATTCTCCTTCTTCTGCTCTACGTACCCACGCAACACCTCTTCTTCTGCTATGTGTACCCACGCAACTCTCCTGTTTCTCCTCTGCGTACCCATGCACTTGCATCGATAATCACATGCGTACTTCTGATTAGGGCCGAATTGGCAGTTCACCAGTGTGCCACAGTTAGTCAGATGCCCAGATCTGATCATGCGCTCGAGAGATCACCCTTCACAGATTCGCTTTCAACTTCACTTTCATATAGATCAAGCTTTTAAAACAATAACCCAATATTTCAGATCTTAAGATATTCAATTTGCAAAAGATGCATAGCCAAGTGATCTCCTTTGCTTTATATAGGCAAGCTCCTCCTAAAATCATGGATCAATACCATAGATAACCAATACAAGGGGCCCAAAAACATGGGGCTCAATAATAATAATAATATAAAACAATACCACAGGCCAAAACCATACAATCAAGAGCGGCGTGCTAAATACCACGGGCCAAACATAGGAAACCCCACGTGAACGCGCTTCTTTGCCTTGAAGTAAGTGAAACTGGGGGTATGCACCCTCTGAACGGGTGACCTGCGTGGGTGGCCGCAGTTCCTTCACGGTGTACCTACGTGTACGCATCTTCTGAACTATTCTCCTGCGTACTTCTTAATTTTCAACATTTTGAGAGCCTGATCAGAGCATTGCCACTTGAGGGTGTTTCCATCAAGTACAACATCTGTAACATAGAGCCATACCAGAATCATAATGCCAACAATATCCCCCTTTGGACTTGATGGCAACCTCAAAATATTCAGCTTCATTCTCCCCCTTTGACATCAAGGGCAAAGGGTTATGCTCCCCCTAAGAACATGCTCCCCCTGAATATGAACCAGATCTGCAAAGAAGAACCATACTCCACCAAACACCATAAATGACCATGAAAGAGATAGAGACATATTGCAGCTATAATCAGACCAGCATCGATGATCTCCTTCTGTACATCCTCCATAATGCCAACAATGCATTATATGCTCCCCCTGAACCTGTGACATTCAATCTTCAACCACTCCGCAACCCAGCACATGTACGCATATACCCCAGATGAACCATGCATACAACCATCAATCAGAAGAGTTTCAACAATAAGATGATGCATCAACATCCCCCAGCTCTTTCCTGAGGTATTCAAAAGTCTCCCTGGGCAATGGTTTGGTGAGTATATCAGCAACTTGTTCCTTAGAAGGAACATACTCCAACTTGACCTTCTGTTCAAGCACTTGTTCCTAGAGAAAATGATACTTGATTGGTATGTGCTTGGTTTTTGAATGCATGACATGATTCTTTGAGATGCTAATTGCACTTGTGTTATCACATAAGATGGGGATAGGTGGTGCACAAGTGATTTGAAAATCCTGCAAAGTCTGCATCATCCAAAGGAGTTGAGTGCAGCAAGATGCAGCAACAACATATTCCGCTTCGGCTGTAGACAAGGCAATCGAACTTTGTTTCTTACTGAACCAAGATACTAGTCTGGAACCCATAAAGAACGCACCACCACTTGTTCTTTTCCTGTCATCCACGCTTCCGGCCCAATCTGCATCTGTATAAGCATGAAGTGTGGGATCTGTATCTCTAGGATACCATAAGCCATAATTTTGAGTCCCTTGAAGATATTTGAAAATCTCTTCACTGCCTGAAGATGAGTTTCCTTCGGATTTGCCTGAAATCTTCCAACTATTCCAACTGCATGCATGATGTCCGGTCGGGTGCCTGTCAGATAAAGTAAACTTCCAATCATAGATCTGTAGGTTGGTTGATGCACTGCTGCAGATTAATCGTTTGCATTGAGGCTACATCCTGTGACCATGGGTGTACATACTGGTTTTGCATCTTCCATGCCATATTTCTTCAAAATCTGTTTGAGATACTTGGTTTGAGACAAAAATATCCCTCCTTCTTTTTGTTGGATTTGCAAACCAAGAAAATATGTCAGTTCTCCCAGCAAGGACATTTTGAATTTTTTCTGCATCACCAAGGCAAAGCTTTGACTCATAGCTTCTTCATTGCTGCCAAAGATAATGTCATCTACATACACAACAAGTATTAGCAATTTGTCATTCTCAACTTTTATATAAAGATTACTATCTGCTGATCCTTTTGAAAAACCTTGTTGATGAAGATATTTGTCCAAACAATAGTACCAAGCCCTTGGAGCTTGTTTGAGACCATAGAGAGCCTTTTTCAATCTGCATACAAGATTTGGATCATTTCCAAGAATGAACCCATTTGGCTGCTCAATGTATACTTCTTCTTCCAAGTCTCCATTCAGAAAGGCTGATTTCACGTCCATTTGAAATACTTTGAAGTTTTGAAAGCTTGAGAGAGAAACGAACATTCAGATGGCCTCAAGTCTTGCAACAGGAGCAAAGGTTTCTTCAAAATCTATTCCTTCTTGCTGCGCATACCCTTTACAAACAAGTCTGGCCTTGTTTCTAATTACTTCTCCATCTTCATTCAATTTATTTTTGAAGACCCATTTTGTCCCTATAACATTCTTATCTTTTGGTCTAGGAGCCAACTCCCAAGTGTTATTCTTTTCGATCTGCTCAAGTTCTTCATCCATTGCTTTGACCCAACATTCATCTTTCCATGCCTCTTTCACATTTTTTGGTTCAGTGGAAGAGAGTAATGCCAAATAGCTCGAAGCTTCTGCAATTGTTCTTCTTGTTTGTACACCTGCTTCTTTCTGCCCCACAATCTGAGATTTTGGATGATTCTTCTGAACATATCTGGATGGAGTCTTCTCTTCTATTCTTTTCTGCTCCTCTGGTTCTTCTTGAGGTTCTTCTTCTTCATCATTATGTCTTTGAGGGTAGCCTTCATCTTCTTCGATGTCTTCATGATTTACTTGCTTAGGAATGTATCCCTTCTCATCAACCACTACATCAATGTTGTCAACAATTCTGCCAAGTCTTTTATTGTAGCACTTGTATGCTTTGCTGTGTGGAGAATAACCCAGAAGAATGCCTTCATCTGCTCTAGGTTCAAGTTTGCCAAGTTTGTCATTAGTATTCGTAATATAACATTTGCTCCGAAATATTTTGAAGTACTTTACCGAAGGAGTCTCACCACACCAGAGCTCATGAGGGGTTTGAGTGCTGTTCACACGGACATTTGTTTTGTTGAGAATAACAACCGTAGCATGTGCAGCTTCACCCCAGAAAGTTGCGGGAGTTCCCGACTCATCAAGCATAGCACGAGCCATTTGTTGGATTGTTCTATTCATTCTTTCCACAACTCCATTTTGCTCAGGAGTTCTAGCTATAGAGAATTCTCTTCTTATCCCATGTTCTTCACAGAAATCGAAAAATTCATTTGAGGTAAACTCCCCACCTCTGTCGGATCTGAGGCACTTAATTTTGTATCCTGATTCATTTTCAACCAAGGCTTTGAATTTTTCAAATGCTTCATCTTTGTGCTTCATAAGTCCTAACCAGACAAACCTGGAGAAATCGTCAATGAATAATATCAAGTATTCTTCTCCTCGAGGTGTCCTTTTCCTGAATGGACCACATGTATCTGTATGTACTAGCTCAAGAAGCATGCTAGCTGATCCTTCCTTCTCCCGAAAGGTAGTTCTGGTTTGCTTTCCAAACTGACATGATTTGCATATGGTGTTGTCTGGAACTTTGATATCTGGAAGACCGTGAACTACCTGATATTTGCATGCTTTCCTTATTTGTGAAAAGCTTAGATGCCCCAACCTGCGGTGCCATAACCAGTGCTCATCATCCTTGCTCAGATAGCATTGTTGTTGTCCTTCTTCAAATATGTATAGATTATTTGGAGTTCTTTTACCTTTGATCACTGTTTTACCTGTATCAAGATCACGAACAAGACATCCATTTGATCTGAATACCACCTTGGTTCTTTGATCACACATCTGGCTGACACTTAGAAGATTATGCTTCAATCCATCAACAAACAGAACATTTCCAGCTTTGATCTTTTCTTTTAACTGAGCAGTGCCTTTTCCTTTTATAGTTGCAGGAGTATCATTTCCAAAAGAAAGTTTCTTTCCATTTTCTAAAGCAGAATATGATTCAAGTTTTTCTTTATCACCTGTCATATGCTTTGAACATCCACTGTCAATGTACCATAGATTTTCATGTCCCTCTGCATAAAATGCTATCCCACATCTTTCTGTTTGTGGTTCCTTTATTCTCCATGTTTTGGTGCTTGAGGCTTGTTCCTTTGTTTGCTGAAACCTGCTCCTGCATTGAGAATCTTCATGACCAAAGTTATTGCAAATAGAACACTCAACTTCATTTTCAAGAACCGCAAAATTGTTATAGGTCCTTTTTGTAATCTCGGTCATACTTCTTTGTTTTTGAGCTTCTCTAGTCATGATCGTCTTATCTGCAACACATTGAGCTGCTTTGTGACCAAAGTTATGGCAAGAAAAGCATTGTCCATTGAAGAAACTTCTGCGATTATCCAATCTTCCGGCCAAATGATTGTAATTTCTATTGTCATTCATTCTTGAAGCAAATTGAGAGGATTTTACCTGTGGCTGGTTGTAGCTTTTGTTCATCCTTAAGACGGATTTCCCATGATAGTCTCTGTTTGCAATTCGTCCCTGTTTTACCTGATGGTCTCCATTGTGCTATTGCTCATTCCTTCTTGCTGCATCAAGATAACTTTTTGAGGTGGATGCTTGAGAAGTTTCTCCATTATAGCCCAGACCTGTTTTGTTTAGTGGAGAACGCTGTACATTGATAATCTCATCCAAAGTTTCAGATCCTTTGACAAACTTAATATTAATAGCTTTTGTTTTCTCAATCTCTTTTCTAAGACCAACAATTTCACCTTCTAATTTTTCAAGATGTTTTTCCTTTTCATCAATTTGAAATTGTAGAGTATCAATGATCATATTCTTTTCTTCTATACATCTCTCGAGTCTAGTAATTTCTTCATAAAGGCTATCCACATCTATAGCATCCATATAATCTGTTAGCGCTTGGAATTCACCTAGGCTGAGATAGACAAACTCTCAAGGCTACATCAAACCATTTCACCTCGTAGCTAGCCCTACGAGGTATGAGAAGGCTCTCTCGGGTCAGATTTGATAGATCTTATAATATAATAAGCTGACCAATTAGGATCAAAGATATTAGGCTAGTAAATTGATTAGGGGGGTTGATTTAATGATTTTTGGGGTTTTCGGTGGCAATTGGAGGGAGTGCAATTCAGGGTGCGGGGATTGGGCTCAGTTTTTGCAGGGGGTTCTTTGGGGCAAGGTAGGAACTTGTGCTGATGCCTTTGGCTTGGATGAGTGATCAGGGAAGAAAGAGAGGAGGTTAAAGAGGGAAAACAAGGACTTTGAATCCTCTTTAAACAGTGGAAAACATAGAATTTAAACAAAATTGAAAGTTGAGCATGGCATGCATGAATTCAAACTTTATCACTTCTTTTGTTTAAATAGCAGCAAGAGATTAAGAAATGGAACACATAAACACACTTACAATAACAGTAGGAGACACACCATCAACATAATAATCCACAAGAATCCACAATGAAGTCTGCAAAATCCTGGCCTTCCTTTTCCTCAAATTGCAGAAAATACAAGTCAATAATACAATAACACTTCTCCCTCTAGAGTCCAACCATCAAAATGAGAAAGAGAAGGCATAATATAGAAGGTCAAACCTCTTTCCCCACCTCTAGGGGTCGAGCTCAGCTTCCTAGGAGCTGTTGCAACTAATTCTAAATCAGTCACTAGATAATAGGCCAGCTCAACAACTTACCTCTAAAACTTAGGAAGCTTATCTATGCATTAAATATTCACTATTTACATCAAAGAAGCTTCTAGAAGTGGTAAAGAAGAGTAAAAGTATCTAATGCCATGAAATTTACACAATAATCCATCATTTACATGCCCAAATAGTCAACCAAAGTGAAAATAGTGCTTTTCTAGCCGAACTAGTCAAAAACTGGCAAATCTGGAAGTTCTGGTCGCGCCCCTCGAAGTTCTGGTCGCGCCCCTTTGCAGCTACTTTTAAGTGGGTTCCAATGATCCAAATCAGGTGCACGATGGCTCATTGGAAAGCTTTGCCTGTCTACTTTCCATCCCAAGTGGAATTTCTGAATTTGGTGTAGATTTGACCCCTCCAAAACCATGTCTCCCAAGGTCACTTTCTGCAACTCAAAAAGTGGGCAGAAAGTCATTTTTTAGGTGTATTTTGAGCTTTTGGAGGCTCAAAACTCAAAATCAGGCTTCTCCCAAGTATTGGTAATTTTTATTTTTGAATTCCCTTTCCAAAAATGCCAAGTTTGCAAAATTCCGAGCAGCCCTTCAAACTGGTCTCACCCGGGGTGAGACCGGTTCTTGGGAAAAACCTGTAATTTTACCAAAAAATTCACAAATGACAAAAGTTTCTCCAAATTTCTTGAAATTTGGGCTGAGAGTCCCCAATCAAGTACCATGCTCAGTCAAAGAGGCTTTGGCCAAAGTTTGAAGTGGATCGGGCGTTTTCCTTCGTTTTTGTGCTTTGGCCAATCGTCCTTGGAGCACCTTCGTTCTCATCGGTATTGTTGACATTTCTCTCAAACCATGACACCTGTGTAAAACATGAAAGAGGTTTTTCTTCTTTGGCATGTTTTGGACAAAAACCTCTCTCAGTTTTGCAAAATTCATCTTTGATTGCTCAGAAACAGCTTTTGAGTGAAACTTGTCCCGATGTGTGAAACAAGGGATTTTGTCGAAATGGAGCGAAATGAAGGGGATAGAGGGCTTCTAAATTCTTGGGGAAATTTTTGGGAGTGGGGAGGGATGTTAGGAAGCAGGGGAAAGTGGAATCTCAGATATTGAGTGAGGGGAAGGGGTCGAAAAGGACAAAACACATGCCAAACCTAGAAAATTGCCAAGTTGTAGCTAGAAACTAGGGTTTGTGCAAAAATGAGGATTTTGGGGGATTTGAGGGATGGGAAGTGTTTGATAAGGTATGTTAAGGATAGGGGAAGGTGTATGAACATCAGGAAACAAGTTTTGCCAGTGATTTGACCATCCAAGAGAAATTGCCTTCAAAACCCTAGGAGAGGGAAATGACCTTGCCTAGGCACAACTGAAGCATGAATAAGGTGTAAAATGACTCATTAGACACTGACATGATGATGACAACCCTCTGAATAATGATACGCTCAGCTGAATGATGACATACACTGACATTTGGGCAAACCCTAGACCTAATGCCTAGTGACCAAATTTTGCTTGAAGACTCACTGAAATGACAAAATTTGACCTTGACACTTCAAAATCACTTTGTAAGAGCATATTTGATCACTGGAGGAAGGCTAAAAAGACTGACACTAACATTGGCTCCAATGGGGATGGTAGCTCCTTGGAGGTGCCAAGAACCACACACCTCTGGGAGAGCAGACCAGTGCTTTATTCATTGGGCAATGGAGTCATTATTTCGGCAAACAACACAAGACTTTGACTCATTTATTGACTGAAAACTTGACTGAAAACTGACTGAAACTTGACTCAAACCGACTCGATGACAAACTGAAATAACTTGAAAAAACTCACTCAACAAACCAAACACAACTGACTCATGACCGACTTAAAACAAGAACTTTACAAAGCTTTTGAAAAAACGACAGCAATCCATCAAGATTTGGAATCATGATGACAACCACCTGCATACTAATGAAATATGTACAATCATGTATAATGAGCTTTCCAATGTAACCAATCCAGCAGATGGCTACATACCAATTTTCTGCTCCCGCTTATCTCGAGCAGGCGGAACGATGAACCTGTAGGCAACTCAAAATAACCACTGAAACCAAAACTTATGATAAAGAACCAGGCAACATTTATCTTCTCTAGTGCTTGCAGAAGAATGCCAAGGGGATCTTGATAATCCTGAAGCACTATCTTGTTTGGAGATCCAGCTGCAAAAATATAAGTACTTGCTTCATTCTGATCTGAAAAAACAGTGGGTTGCTGATTGATAGGAAGGCACGGAGAGGTATAAGCTTCTGCCATATGAGTGTTGACTGTAAATTCCTTGACCGTATTGTCTCTCTCAACTATATGTTCTAGGTCATTCTTAAACAAAAAACAATCTTCAAGATGATCAAACATGACAGCCTTATCTTTTTGCTGATCTACAAAACTGATTACAAGACAGTCATCATTTGCAAAAGAGGAAGAAGTTTCATCAACATTTTCATGACCATGTGTGCGCTGCAAAACTGTTGTAGCTTGGGTTGTAGCATGACCTTTCAAGATCTGATCTATCTCCTCTTCAGACAAAGGAGATAAGACTTTTTGTTTCCTTTTGCTCAAACAAGTCTTGGCTTCTTGAAAACATGAAAAATCTGAATGACAGTCCTGATCTTCTAAAACTTGAAAACATTGCTGATCATCCTCATATGACATGGCAATCAAACTATCCAAATTATGATTGAAAGAAGAGTTTTCACTTACTTGAACAAAGATCTCATCTTGTTGCTCATGAGCTGACTGAATGACCTCCTCATGAAGACTTGTTTCTAATGACAGACTGGCAGCATGACTGAGAACATTTGAATCCATACCGTTGTCTATGATCTCAACAACAAAATTCTCCTTCATGGGATTCAGAACAAGGTTGTCTTCCTCATCACGATCTGAATCTAGATTTGAAATCGCTGACTTGAATTTGTCACTTTCTGAACTTGAAACTTGACTTTCATGCATGCTGTCCTCTTCCGTGGGCAGATCTGAAACAAGCTCTTCTCTTTCATCCTCTTCCACCATATGACCATCTTTAGCCTGCTGACCTTGACAAGTATCCTCTAAGATTTCGGTGTACTGCTGAAATGGATTCTCATACAGAACCTCCATGATCTCATAATCCATAAAATTATCATCTTCATAATATTTCTCAAGGCTTTCAATAAAACTATAAGCATGCTTGCAGCAGTCATGAACCAAATTTAATGATGGATAAGAAACTTGATATATTTCAATGAACAAGACATGAAAATCCTTCAAACAGTAAATACAAGCAGGCGGCAAACCTTCATACCATGATTGAGCTTCACCTTCTAGAGTGGCCAAGAATATCTTCATCAAGCAATCTTTAGGAAAATCAACCTTCAATTTGCGAATATGCATGTGAAATCTAACTAGATGAAGAGCAGCATCCTTCTTACCATCATCATTAAATATAGGCAAATTCCTTGACCAATCTACCTTCGAAATTTTATTTGGAAAACCGGGGATGTGATCTCGGCTCAAGGGAGCATATCTTCTTGCAATCTGATCCATCTTGAAAATCTCACAGCTACTGATCTTTCTGCAGTGAAGTCACCATGAAGCACTGATCGCTGGATTCTTCAGTGAAAGGAGTCGCCAGTGAATGATCTCAGCCTTGTCAGTGTCTGATCGTTGTTCACCATCAACAATTAGATCTGAACTTGATACATGTACTGGGGTAAAGAGTCAATGAAGAGCTACGTTCACAAGCTCACGGAGATTGACTGAAGCAGCGTTTATCTACTAACGCTGATGTAAAACAAGAGCGTTTTCGAAGGCTCCTGGCATAACTTCAGGCTCCGTCTAAGACTTATGAAATAACACGTCAATGAGAAAATGATTAATTTGTTCTCCCCAGTATGGTCGCCAATATGTTAGCGCTTGGAATTCACCTAGGCTGAGATAGACAAACTCTCAAGGCTACATCAAACCATTTCACCTCGTAGCTAGCCCTACGAGGTATGAGAAGGCTCTCTCGGGTCAGATTTGATAGATCTTATAATATAATAAGCTGACCAATTAGGATCAAAGATATTAGGCTAGTAAATTGATAAGGGGGGTTGATTTAATGATTTTTGGGGTTTTTGGTGGCAATTGGAGGGAGTGCAATTCAGGGTGCGGGGATTGGGCTCAGTTTTTGCAGGGGGTTCTTTGGGGCAAGGTAGGAACTTGTGCTGATGCCTTTGGCTTGGATGAGTGATCAGGGAAGAAAGAGAGGAGGTTAAAGAGGGCAAACAAGGACTTTGAATCCTCTTTAAACAGTGGAAAACATAGAATTTAAACAAAATTGAAAGCTGAGCATGGCATGCATGAATTCAAACTTTATCACTTCTTTTGTTTAAATAGCAGCAAGAGATTAAGAAATGGAACACATAAACACACTTACAATAACAGTAGGAGACACACCATCAACATAATAATCCACAAGAATCCACAATGAAGTCTGCAAAATCCTGGCCTTCCTTTTCCTCAAATTGCAGAAAATACAAGTCAATAATACAATAGCACTTCTCCCTCTAGAGTCCAACCATCAAAATGAGAAAGAGAAGGCATAATATAGAAGGTCAAACCTCTTTCCCCACCTCTAGGGGTCGAGCTCAGCTTCCTAGGAGCTGTTGCAACTAATTCTAAATCAGTCACTAGATAATAGGCCAGCTCAACAACTTACCTCTAAAACTTAGGAAGCTTATCTATGCATTAAATATTCACTATTTACATCAAAGAAGCTTCTAGAAGTGGTAAAGAAGAGTAAAATTATCTAATGCCATGAAATTTACACAATAATCCATCATTTACATGCCCAAATAGTCAACCAAAGTGAAAATAGTACTTTTCTAGCCGAACTAGTCAAAAACTGGCAAATCTGGAAGTTCTGGTCGCGCCCCTGGAAGTTCTGGTCGCGCCCCTTTGCAGCTACTTTTGAGTGGGTTCCACTGATCCAAATCCGGTGAAAGATGGCTCATTGGAAATCTTTGCCTGTCTAATTTCCATCCCAAGTGGAATTTCTGAATTTGGTGTAGATTTGACCCCTCAAAAACCATTTCTCCCAAGGTCACTTTCTGCAACTCAAAAAGTGGGCAGAAAGTCATTTTTTAGGTGTATTTTGAGCTTTTGGAGGCTCAAAACTCAAAATCAGGCTTCTCCCAAGTATTGGTAATTTTTCTTTTTGAATTCCCTTTCCAAAAATGCCAAGTTTGCAAAATTCCGAGCAGCCCTTCAAACTGGTCTCACCCGGGGTGAGACCGGTTCTTGGGAAAAACCTGTAATTTTACCAAAAAATTCACAAATGACAAAAGTTTCTCCAAATTTCTTGAAATTTGGGCTGAGAGTCCCCAATCAAGTACCATGCTCAGTCAAAGAGGCTTTGGCCAAAGTTTGAAGTGGATCGGGATTTTTCCTTCGTTTTTGTGCTTTGGCCAATCTTCCTTGGAGCACCTTCGTTCTCGCCGGTATTGTTGACATTTCTCTCAAACCATGACACCTGTGTAAAACGTGAGAGAGGTTTTTCTTCTCTGTCATGTTTTGGACAAAAACCTCTCTCATTTTTGCAAAATTCATCTTTTATTGCTCAGAAACAGCTTTTGAGTGAAACTTGTGCCGATGTGTGAAACAAGGGATTTTGTCGAAATGGAGCGAAATGAAGGGGATAGAGGGCTTCTAAATTCTTGGGGAAATTTTTGGGAGTGGGGAGGGATGTTAGGAAGCAGGGGAAAGTGGAATCTCAGAGATTGAGTGAGGGGAAGGGGTCGAAAAGGACAAAACACATGCCAAACCTAGAAAATTGCCAAGTTGTAGCTAGAAACTAGGGTTTGTGCAAAAATGAGGATTTTGGGGGATTTGAGGGATGGGAAGTGTTTGATAAGGTATGTTAAGGATAGGGGAAGGTGTATGAACATCAGGAAACAAGTTTTGCCGGTGATTTGACCATCCAAGAGAAATTGCCTTCAAAACCCTAGGAGAGGGAAATGACCTTGCCTAGGCACAACTGAAGCATGAATAAGGTGTAAAATGACTCATTAGACACTGACATGATGATGAAAACCCTCTGAATAATGATACGCTCAGCTGAATGATGACATATACTGACATTTGGGCAAACCCTAGACCTAATGCCTAGTGACCAAATTTTGCTTGAAGACTCACTGAAATGACAAAATTTGACCTTGACACTTCAAAATCACTTTGTAAGAGCATATTTGATCACTGGAGGAAGGCTGAAAAGACTGACACTAACATAATCATCATCTTCAAATGCCATTAACAGTTTATAGTCATTACCTCGTTCATCTTCATCACTATTTGATAGACCATCACTATCTTCATGAGTGTAGTAGCTTTTCTTATTTGCACTCTGTTTCTTGTTCCATCTAGCAGGTTCCTTTCCTTTATCCTTATAAGGAAATTTTGTAGCATAATGACCTACTCTTCCACAAGCAAATCATTTAAAAGGTAACTTACCTCTGAACCTTCTAGAACCCCTTTGAAGATTTCTGACAAAATTTGATTCTTCTTCTTCTTCTTCTGGCACGTGACTTGCTTCATAATAATCTCCTTTGCCTGAAGCCTTGAAAGCAGCTTCTCTTCTGTCTGATGGACCTCCCTTTCTCATTTCATAAGCAGTTAGAATTCCGTGTAGCTGAGACATAGTAAGAATTCGTAGATTTTCCTTTTCTTCTATTGCAGACACTTTAGATTCAAACTTGGGGGAGAATGATCTTAGAACTTTTTCAACCACAATAGCATCTTTTATTTCTTCACCCAAGTTTTTCATGCAATTAACAATCTCATCTACCTGAAGAAAATAGTTAGCCACACTTTCATCATTATACATCCTAAGATTCTCATACTGAATCCTGAGGGTTTGAAGTTTAGCATGCTTTACCTGTTCATCTCCTTCGTAGCTCAAGACAATCTTGTCCCATATTTCTTTTGCAGATTTATATTGCATCACCTTTATGAATTCTGTTTGAGATAAGCATCCCAACAAAGTATTGACTGCTTTAGCATTTGTTTCATATTTCTTCTTTTTGGCCGTATCTGTAGGAGTGGCTGAAGGAAAAGTGTAGCCTGTATCTATGATATCCCAAACTTCTGTACCAAGATATTGAAGATAGGCAATAACTCTTACCTTCCAATAATTGAAGTTTGTCCCATCAAAAATTGGTGGCCTGATTGATGCTTCCCTCTTGTAGTTGCTCATGATGAATGATCTTCCTTCATGCGATCAAGCTTCTCCGAAGGACCTACTCTGATACCAATTGTTGAAAATAATACTGAGAGAGGGGGTGAATAAGTATTATTAAGTTCTTTTAACAAATCTTCCTTATTTACACTTTGAATTATTTTTTCATATTAGTACCATAAAATAATTGCATGAACAAGAAAAACAGATAGTCACACCAAAGAACACCAGATATAAGGTGGAAACCCAATGTGGGTGAAAACCACCTGCTGCAATATGTCTCTATCTTCTTTCAAATTAGAAACTCCTTTTATAATGATTTTGTACTGGTGCAGCCCTTTACCAGTACACAGGCTGCAACCTGCAGAGAGCTACAACTCTCTCTCGTTTTCCAGTCTCTCCTGGAAGGGAGCTACAACCCCCTACTTCTTTTCTTACAAGGACCACTTTTCATAAATTTTCAAACTGGATCCATAAACATCAAATGATCATCAAGTACATGTAAATTACACAGTCAACTGCAGTAACAAGATCAACAATAACAGAACTAACCCAGAACACCTTATCAACAGAAAAATTCAGTCAAAAGAAGATCTTAAGACAGATACGCAGTTTTTCTTTCTCTGGCCTGCGTCGCTACACACTTCACCTTCTGCTTCCCTGCGTATACCCGTAGAGAGCCTTTTGTTGTACCGCGTTTCTACGCACTGCTTCTTCAATCGCGCTGCATATTGTTATAGTAGGTATGCACCCAGAGACACTATCGCTCCGCGTACTGTTACTGTAGCCACACACTCATAGACACTATCGCGCCACATACCTTTACTGTGCGTACGCACCTGAACCTCTGTCGCGCTGCGTACCCACGCAGTTCTCCTTCTTTTGCTCTACGTACCCACGCAACACCTCTTCTTCTGCTATGCGTACCCACGCAGCTCTCCTATTTCTCCTCTGCATACCCACGCACTTGCACCGATAATCACTTGCGTACTTCTGATTAGGGCCGAATTGGCAGTTCACCAGTGTGCCACAGTTAGTCAGATGCCCAGATCTGATCATGCGCTCGAGAGTTCACCCTTCACAGATTCGCTTTCAACTTCACTTTCATATAGATCAAGATTTTAAAACAATAACCCAATATTTCAGATCTTAAGATATTCAATTTGCAAAAGATGCATAGCCAAGTGATCTCCTTTGCTTTATATAGGCAAGCTCCTCCTAAAATCATGGATCAATACCATAGATAACCAATACAAGGGGCCCAAAAACATGGGGCTCAATAATAATAATAATATAAAACAATACCACGAGCCAAAACCATACAATCAAGAGCGGCGTGCTAAATACCATGGGCCAAACATAGGAAACCCCACGTGAACGCGCTTCTCTGCCTTGAAGTAAGTGAAATTGGGGGTACGCACCCTCTGAACGGGTGACCTGCATGGGTGGCCGCAGTTCCTTCACGGTGTACCTACGTGTACGCATCTTCTGAACTATTCTCCTGCGTACTTCTTAATTTTCAACTTTTTGAGAGCCTGATCAAAGCATTGTCACTTGAGGGTGTTTCCATCAAGTACGACATCTGTAACATAGAGCCATACCAGAATCATAATGCCAACATAAGGAGAATGTTGACTAATACATAAATGAGTTTCAAGTTGCTTTCCAGGAAATCAAAGTACTAAAAGAGCAGATGAAGGGAAACATGTCCCTTATTTAAGCCAGAGAGATTCTATGGAATGACATCATTCATATTGTTAGAGACATCTGGGAATAGTTGTCCAAAGTAGAAGAAGAAAAGGTCATCATCAGAGACTTAGAAATATGATTGTTGCAAATAAGAAGAAGTTACAACAAAGAGCTCAGTTCGCAAAGAAAATGATAGATTTCCTTAATTCACGATCTTCTCAGCAGTTAAGGGAATTAGGAGTTGAAGATAGAACTGAATTTGTGTTGGAAATAAACAAAATGATTGTGAAAAAACTCTACAGGAAACAACAAAGATCAAGGAAACTGTAATGAAATTCAACACTAATTTTGATAAGAGAACAAGAGCAGGTTTGCCTTCATGTTGGGACTAGCAAGGTAATTTATTACCCTGGGAGACTTATGAAACTCTCTTGGTGGAGGCAAAAAGAAAAATTAGATCAACTCATGAAAGGACACCAATGTTGAAAGGAACAACTATTGTTAACTATTTGCAAAGGGATTCAATTGTCGTGGTTGATGATAACACCTTTTGTGTACAAACCAACATACAATATAATTACTAGCTTTAGGATGGCACACTCAAAGTTTGATAAGAGTCCGAGTCCTAATACATCCATATGGAGAAAGTGCAGGGAGTGGATGTCACCATCGGTACTTACTATGGAGGTAGGATCTTCATCTGCAACTCAATCTCAGATCACCAAATAAATTAGTGCCACTTGTCATACGAAATTGTGTCATACATTTTTGGATTATATATTAATATTTTCCCCTTTTCATTATGTAAAGTTCGAAAGAACTATTAGGTTTAAAGTAGTTTAGGAAGTTATGTAGTTATCGAAAGTTAACAACTTTCTAAGTGTCTTTTGAAATTTTATATAAATATTATTTAGAAAGAGAAATGAGGGTTCCAAGTTCTGGACTTGAGAAGAAAAAACACTTGTATCTTTTTATCTTCACATGGAATTGAATAAATAATTTTGAAGTGATTCCAAACACGTGTTGAGTACACATGTTTCTCCCTATTGTTTCATTTTATGTTTTCTTCATAGTAAAGAGTAATGAAGTTGTTGGTCTTTAATATTATAGTTATATAAACCATTTTTCAGTGATTTAAAGTTAAAAATTCCTTAATGATGCACTCCTCTTTCCTATACTCCATATTCTGCTAATTACATTTTTCTTCTAAGGTCGAAAACAAAGATTCTGCATTAAGTAATCTGTATTGGAAACTTTCCACTATCATTCTATCTTTTCTTTCATTAAAATTGTAATCAACATCAGAAGGCTCTTTGAAAAAATTGTTTCTTTCCATTGAAGATTAAGAAGCATTACCTTTAAAATAATAATCTCTGGGGTTTGAACAATGGGACAACCAATTTATCTTTTCACTATTTTGAATAAATGTCTTGGGCACTGACCTTTGCTCAGTCGGAGGTTGTCTTCCAAGGTACAACACCTGGTATGAAGAAATTCTTCTGATTGCATGATTACTCAGAAGACACGAAAGAAAAGATAGTCACTTTCAGTCTTAAAGGTAAAGCAAATATTTGGTGGGAACACGTGAAGAATGTAAAAGGTATACGTGAGGAGGATTTGACTTGGCATGCATTTGAAAGGCTCTTTAAGAAGAAGTACTTGTCTGAGAGGTACTATGATGACAAAGCTAAGGAGTTTTGTGAGTTACGGATGGGTTCTATGACAGATGATGAGTATACTAGCAGATTTTTGGAGTCGTTGAGATATGTGCCTTACCTCTGGGAGGAGAAGGCCAAGGTTTAGAGATTCATCAGTGGACTACAAGTTACATATAGAGACCAAATTGAGTTCAATGAGCCTAGATCGTTGGAGGAGGCCATTCGAAAGTTGAAGCATTGTTATGAGCAGTCGAAGCACAAAGTTGAGCCTAAGCATAACTTGAAAATAAATGAGAAAGCTAAAGGAAAATGGCCACCAATGAGAGGAAGACCTCAAGATGCAAGTGAGAAAGAAAATGCAGTTCTTACAAGAGATTCAATACAGTTGAGAAGGGACATGGACAGTAGCAAGCTAGAGGTGGTGGTAGGGAACCATTGCAATGCTGGATATGTGGTAAGGATCATCATAAGAGGGATTATTCGTAGTACCAGAGTGGTGGTAGACCCCAGATCTATAGTGCTCAGGAGGCACATATGGTTGGTGATGTTGGTCATAACATTCCTAAGATCTATACAGTTGTGGAAAACAAGCAGGTGGATCATCAAGCATCGATCATTGAGATGGACGGTAAGCTTTGTGATCAAGTTGTTTCTATTTTGATTGATCCTGGATCTCACTACAGTTATATTAATCATGACCTAGTGGATAAGTGTGGTTTGAGAAAAAAAATGCATGCAGAATCTTGGTTGGTACAATTGGCTACAGGAACAAAGAAGTGAGTTCACCATTGGGTGAGAGCTTGTGCATTTGAGTTAAATGGTATGCCTACAACAACACAGTTGAATGTATTTCCATTGGGATCGTATAATATGCTTTTGGGTATGGATTGGATATACCTTCACAAAACCAAAGTGGATTTCTTTGACAAGGCCATTGAATGTGTGGATGATAGTGGGGAAAAGAGGACTTTGCAAGGGAAGAAGAAGCCT
This sequence comes from Pinus tabuliformis, assembly GCA_031772625.1. Lineage (NCBI taxonomy): Eukaryota > Viridiplantae > Streptophyta > Pinopsida > Pinales > Pinaceae > Pinus > Pinus tabuliformis. Next base: position 1,887,032,602 of record CM062817.1, on the reverse strand, counting down.
ACATCAGTGAGGATGGTTAACGCTATGCATAGTTGCAGAAAAGGTTGTGTGATGTTTGAAGTACACATTTCTAGTGACAAGGGTAAGGAGGTTAAGGATCTGGATGTGCTAAGCAGGTACCTAGTTTTGCAGCAGTTTCAAGATGTATTTCCTGAGGACAGTATAAAGTTTCCACCTCACAGGGAGGTAGACTTTTCTATTGAGTTGGTGTCAAGGGCAGCTCCAACATCAAAATCACCTTACAGGATGAGCACACATGAGTTGGTTGAGTTAAGGTTACAGCTAAAGGAAATGTTGGACAAGGGGTACATTAGGCCAAGTGTATCACCTTGGGGTGTGCCAGTGTTGTTCGTGAAGAAGAAAGATGGTACCCTTGGATTGTGCATTGACTATAGGCAGTTGAACAAGGTAACAATCAAGAACAAGTACCCTTTGCCAGGAATTGATGATTTGTTTGATCAGTTGAAGGGATCAATATTGTTCTCTAAGATTGACATGAGACCGGGATAACATCAGGTATGCATCAAGGAAGAGGATATCTTCAAGACTGCGTTCAGGACCAGGTATGGGCATTATGAGTTTGTTGTTGTTCCATTTGGTTTGAATAATGCTCCAACTACATTTATGTGCTTGATGAATAGCGTTTTGCGTCCTTATTTGGACAAGTTTGGACATCCTGGTATATTCTAAGAATGAGGAAGAACATGCTGAGCATTTAGCAACAATGTTGAGATTGCTAAGAGAGCATCAATTGTATGCTAAACTTAGCAAGTGAAACTTCTTTCAGACCGAGGTACATTATTTTGGGTGTGTTGTCTCCAAGGATGGCATAACAGTGGATCTAAAGAAGATAAGGGCCATCATGGAGTGGGCAACTCCTAAGAATGTGGATGAGGTGAGATCATTTATGGGATTAGCAGGTTACTTCAGGAGGTTCATCAGGAAATTCTCACGCATTGCATATCCTATCACATCGTTGTAGAGGAATGGTAAGAAGTTTGAATGGATAGAATAATGTGAGGCTACTTTTGAGAAGCTTAAGCAGTTGTTGACACATGCACCAGAGCCAAAGGTTGCAGACTTGGATAAGGAGTTTGTAGTGTGTACATATGCTTGCAAGAGAGGACTTGGTGGAGTTCTCATGCAAGAAGGACATGTAGTGTGCTATGAGTCACGGAAATTGATTGAGCATGAGAAAAACTATCCAACGCACGATCTTGAGCTAGCAACGATTATACATGCATTGATGATGCGAAGACACTATCTTCTAGGCCTGAGGTTTACACTGATGAGCGATCATAATGGGTTAAGTTATTTTTTTGATACTCGAATCTAAATACCATGCAAGTTAGATGGTTGGATACCCATAGTGAGTTCAACTTCAAAATTAGATACATCAAAGGGAAGGAGAACCAGGTTACAGATGCTCTTAGCATGAAGGTACAATTAAATCATATAGCAGCTATGAGCTCTTATGGGACAGAGTTATAAGATAGGATCTTGCAGGTAGGACAACGAGATAAAAAATACATGGAGATTATGCACAAGTTACAATAGAGCATAGGTACCTGTACATTTACAGGTGTAGGTGCAAGTACAAGTGATCGAGATGCAGAGTATCGTCTCATGAGAAATGGTTTGGTGAGATTTAGAGACATGATCTATGTGCTGAATTGCAATGAGCTCAATAAGATTATCTTGAGGGAGTTTCACGCCAAGCCATACTCAGGTCATTCAGGATATCAGAAGACATTGATGATGGTAAAGAAGTTCTACTATTGGCCTAATCTGAAGAAGGAAGTGACAGAGTTCATGGCTAGAAGTTTAGATTGTCAGCAGGTCAAGGAGGAATTTAAGCATCCAGGTTGTCTGCTACAACCTATAGCGATTCGATAATGGAAATGGGAGGTCATTTCCATGGATTTCATCATAGGTCTTCCGAGGATAGTGAGCAAACATGATTCTATTATGGTCGTGGTTGATAGGTTGAGCAAGATGGCTCACTTCATTCTAGTAAATACTACATATTTAGTCGGTGAGGTAGCACAACTGTTCATCAGAGAGATAGTAAGACTACATAGTGTTCCAAAGAAGATTGTGTTGGAAAGGGATGGAAAGTTCACTTCCAAGTTTTGAAAGGAGCTATTTGCAGGCTTGGGCACAGAGTTGGCCTTCAACACATCTTATCATCCACATAAAGACAGAGGGTCAACAGGATCTTGGAGGATATGTTGAGGATGTACGTGATGCAGTGACAGAAGAAATGGGAGGAGTATCTTCCATTGGTTGAATTCTCATAAAACAATGGTTATCAAGAGTCATTAAGGATGAGTCCTTTCAAGGCATTGTATGGGCAGAGTTGTAACACTATCGTCAGCTGGAGTGATCCAGTGAACAAGGTACTTATTGGACCAGACATGGAGTAGGAAATGGAGGTTATAAAGAAGAATTTGAAGGCAGCACAAGATAGACAGAAAAGTTATGTGGACCAACACAAGGTGTTCAAGGAGTTTCAGGTTGGGGAGCATGTGTATTTGTGCATGAAGCCCAAGAAAATATCTTTGAGGATTGGTTCATATACCAAGTTGGCACCACGGTATTACGGGCCTTTTGATATCCTTGAGAGGATTGGACTAGTGGCATATTGACTTGCACTGCCTCCAAAAATAAAAGTCCATGATGTTTTCCATATTTCATTGCTTAAGAAGTATATAAAGGATGTTGATCATGTTATTGATTGGTATGTATTGCAGGTGGAGCAAGAAGGAGAGTTCGAGCCGGAGCCTTAGTTGATATTGCAACAGAAACATCTCATGCTTAGGAACAGAGCCATAGACCAATTTAAAGTGCAGTGGAAGCACTTTGGGCCTGAAGAAGCTATATGGGAGATGGTGGATCAGATGCAGGCCCTATATCTTTCATTATTTGCTGGTTGAGGCAAAGCAGTTTTGGTTTGATGTTGGTATATGTTTGGCATATGTTTTTATGATATTATGGTATATGTATGTATATGTATACGAATGTAAATGCCGCCATGGGCTAAGTTATAAATATCCAATTAGCGGTATGGGTGTCATATTATTATGGTTGTTATATTGTCATGTTGTCATGATGTTTTGCTTTTGAGCAAGTCTTTCATTGTAAACACTACAATGAGCTAGGTTATAAAGCTCCATGGGCACTATGTTTGCTTTTCAGTGGTTTTGATGAGGTCATGGTGGTGGTTTAACACTGAGGACGGTGTTCCCCAAGGAGGAGGGTTTTGTAACAGCCCTGGTGAAAAGTTCATGTAATAAAAGTTAATGAAAGCAAAATAAGACCACGGTTAAGGTACACTTATTCCACGCTGAATGTTGGGCAAAGATATCCTACTGGGCATCACTGGATGTGTGTTTTGGCTAAGGAAAACTGGCAAAGGCTAAGGCATTAAAAGGAAAAAAGGCATTGTCGGCACATTTATTTATGAAAATAAAGGAAATTAGGAGAAACATAAGGTGAAAGGTCATAGGTTGCATGTGAAGAGGAAATTGAAGGAAAATAAAGGAAAATGAAGAAAATAGAGGTTGCATTAATAAAAAGGCTTCCGAGGATCAATTGGAGGTTCTTAATGAGTGTTAACCTTTTGCCAGTTCAAGTTTGGAGCTCTCTCATTATTCTGTCTCTCTCACTCACTCTTGGTCACTTAGAGTTTTCTTGGAGCACTCTAGCTTGGATCAAGGAAGGAAAAAGAAGTAAAGGGAAAGGAAGGGTGGGTGAATCAGTATTATCAAGCCAAATATTTCCTTTTTAAATTCCAGATGGTATACGCTACTTCAGTTAATACAACCCGCGTATATACGCAACTATAGATAAAGAAACCCGCGTATATAAATCAGACTTATAATTTGAATTATCTTTGAGCTGTCAGTTATTAATCTGTGATTGAGATGCATATAAACAGTACCAGAAACAATGAAACAAAGCAGAAGACAGTCACACACAAGAACACAAGATATAAGGAGGAAACCCAATGTGGGTGAAAACCCCCTGCTGCAATTCGTCTCTATCTTCTTTTTAATTAGAAACTTCTCTTTACAATGTCTTGTATTGAAGCAGACTTTACCAGTACGCAGGCTGCAACCTGCAGAGAGCTACAACTCTCTCTCGTTTTCCAGCTTCCCTGGAAGGGAGCTCCAACCCCCTTAGTTCTTGTACTAGCTTGAGATACTAGTACGCAGGATCCTACCTGCATAAGGCTGCAACCTTCTCTTTGCTTTCAAGGACCTCGTTTCATTAATTTTCAGATTGGATCCACAAAAAACATTAATCAAACATCAAGAATTTATGCATAACCCAAACTCCTTTTCACCAATTGAGGGCTAAAACAACTAAGAACTTCTCTGACCACTGAACCCAGAACACAGTAACTGTAATCAAACACCAATTCTGAACCCAGAAAACTGCAGCAATAAAACAGAAGCAGCTAGAAAATAAATCAAGACATATACACTACTTCTCTGTTCATCAACCTGCGAGTATACGCTTCTATATCACAACCAACCTGCGTATACGTGTCTTTCATTCACAGAAAATGCGTATATACGCACCTTCAATTCACTGAACCTGCGTACAGATCTATAAAGGATAATTTATTCTTTTAAGCATTCAGACATCAGCTAGCCCAGATTTATAGATCAAGAGTGCGCCACACATAACAGATCAAAATCATACAGAGATACCAATGTTCAAGCCTTGAGATTTAGATCCATCAATAGTCCTTATCCTTCTTGCGCTCAGGTTCCACCTTCATTCAGATCTAGATCTGCACCATAACCTAATCACCCGTATTCCAGATCTATCACAATATCAGATTTTCAATCATTCAGAGCATACATTTTCACATGATCTCCTTCCTCTTTTATAGTTATAGGCCTTGCACAATACCACGGGCCAAAATCATAATAATCCAATACCAAAGGCCAAAAACCTGGGTTCAAATCTTCTGCCAAGATACCATGGTCCACAACCAAAGGTTCAAATTCCAAGGACTAACAACCACGGACCAAAATAAGTTTCCCATCATGTACGCGCTTTTATGTGCATAAAAGTCCGTGTATACGTATACGCGACTTCAGAACATATAAACCGCGTGTATACGCGACTTCAGCAAAGTGTACCTGTGTATACAAGATTTCCTTCATTCTGAGCACTAGAACTGAGATCTGTAACCAAAGTGAGTTGCCATCAAGGACAACACCTGTACCATAGCGCCACATTTGTGCCAAAATGCCAACAATCTCCCCTTTGGACTTGATGGCAACCCGAAGATCCTCAAAGTCATTCTCCCCCTTTGTCATCAAGGGCAAAGGGCTGTGCTCCCCCTGAGTACATGCTGATATCTCTGTTGTGCTGAACATGCTCCCCCTGACTATAGGCAAGATCTACAAAAAGATGTTCTTCAAGAAGAACCAGGGCTTTTACATCATAAAAGACCTTCCTATCCAAAAAGACTCGATACATACAACCATCACCCAACCAAGTGGGGATACATCAGAAATTTACATATGACAACAGATGACAATCATCCCAGACATAGTGGGGAAACCAAATTAGGTTGTTACATGACCTTGATAAGAAAATATACATGACATAGAGACGAAATATCAAGACTTATGACCAATAGCTACTATCAGCAGCATCTGACAATCACTGTGCATATCAGCAATCATGTTCACCTTCTGACCTTCTTTTTGCAATTGATCCACCTGAGCCAAAAACAACTTGAGTACTAGGTCCAAGAGCTTCTAAGGTAATGCCAACAATGTATTATTAGAAGATTATCTGCTCCCCCTGAATCTGTGCCTGATGGTCTCTGACAGACCCATCTCAGACTCTCTCCAACCAGAGTCTACCCTTGCTGATTTTCTTCAGAACTCCACATACGCGACTGCACCTGAATAAATCGGCGTATGTACGTGGATACCCCTTATCCAACTCGCGTATACCAACTTTTCTTGGAACAGACAAGCTTCAACAGCAGGATGAAGCATCAACGACTCCCAGCTTCTGTCTGAGATATTCAAAAGTTTCCCTGGGCAGTGGTTTGGTGAATATATCAGCAACTTGTTCCTTAGAAGGAACATACTCCAATTTGACCTTTTGTTCCAACACTTGTTCCCGGAGAAAGTGATACTTGATCGGTATGTGCTTGGTTTTTGAATGCATGACTGGGTTCTTTGAAATGCTTATTGCACTTGTATTATCACATAAGATAGAGACAGGTGGATTACAAGTGATTTGAAAGTCCTGCAAGGTTTGCATCATCCAAAGGAGTTGTGTGCAACAGGATGCAGCAGCCACATATTCCGCTTCAGCTGTAGATAAAGCAATCGAACTCTGTTTCTTGCTGAACCAAGATACTAATCTGGAACCCATAAATAATGCACCGCCACTTGTGCTCTTCCGGTCATCCACTGTTCCGGCCCAATCTGCATCTATGTAAGCATGAAGAGTGAGATCTTTATCTCTAGGATACCATAGGCCATAGTTTTGAGTTCCTTGAAGGTATTTGAAGATTCTTTTGACTGCCTAAAGATGAGTTTCCTTTGGGTTGGATTGAAACCTTCCTACTATTCCCACTGCATGCATAATATCTGGTCGTGTACCTGTCAAATAAAGCAAGCTCCCAATCATGGATCTATAGGTTGGTTGATGCACTGCTGCTGATTCATCATTTGCACTAAGGCTGCATCCCGTAACCATGGGGGTACATACTGGTTTCGAATCTTCCATGCCATACTTCTTCAAGATCTGCTTGAGGTACTTGGTTTGAGACAAGAAAATACCACCTTCATTTTGTTGGATTTGCAATCCCAGAAAATATGTCAATTCTCCAAGAAATGACATTTCGAATTCTTTCTGCATCACCAGGGAAAAACTTTGACTCATAGCTTCTTCATTGCTCCCAAAGATAATATCATCTACATACACAACAAGTATTAACAATTTGTTATTTTCAATTTTTATATATAGATTGCTATCTGTTGATCCTTTTGAAAATCCTTGTTGATGAAGGTATTTGTCCAACTGATAGTACCAAGCCCTTGGAGCTTGTTTAAGCCCATAGAGAGCCTTTTTAAGTTTGCATACAAGATTTGAATCATTTCCAAGGATAAAGCCATCTGGTTGCTCAATGTACACTTCTTCTTCTAAGTCTCCATTCAAAAAGGCTGGCTTCACGTCCATTTGAAATACTTTGAATTTTTGAAAGCTAGAGAGGGCAAGGAACATTCTGATGGCCTCAAGTCTAGCAACAAGAGCAAAAGTTTCTTCAAAGTATATTCCTTCCTGTTGAGCATATCCTTTGCAAACAAGCCTGGCCTTGTTTCTAATAACTTCCCCATTTTCATTCAACTTGTTCTTGAAGATCCATTTTGTTCCTATGGCATTCTTGTCTTTTGGTCTAGGAACCAACTCCCAAGTGTTGTTCTTTTCGATCTGCTCAAGCTATTCATCCATTGCCTTGACCCAATACTCATCCTTGCATGCTTCTTTTACATTTTTCGGTTCAGTGGAAGAGAGCAATGCTAAATAGCTTGAAGCTTCTGCAACTGTTCTTCTTGTTTGTACACCTGCTTCTTTCTGCCCCACAATCTGAGATTCTGGATGATTCTTTTGAACATATCTGGGTGGAGTCTTCTCTTCTATTCTTGTCTGCTCCTCTGGTTCTTATTGAGGTTCTTCTTCTTCATCATTCTGTCCTTGAGGGTAGCCTTCATCTTCTTCGATGTCTTCATGATGTACTTGCCTAGGAATGTATCCCTTCTCATCAACCACTACATCAATGCTATCAAAATTTCTGCCAAGTCTTTTATTGTAGCATTTGTATGCTTTTCTATGTGGAGAATAACCAAGAAGAATGCCTTCATCTGATCTAGGTTCAAGTTTGCCAAGTTGCTCATCAGTATTCTTAATATAAAATTTGCTCCCAAAGATTTTGAAGTGCTTTACCGAAGGAGTCTCACCACACCAGAGCTCATGAAGGGTTTGAGTGTTGTTCACCCGGACATTTGTTTTGTTGAGAATAACAACCGCAGCATGTGCAGCTTCACCCCAGAAAGTTGCGGGAGTTCCCGACTCATCAAGAATAGCACGATCCATTTGTTGGACTGTTCTGTTCATTCTTTCCACAACTCCATTTTGCTGAGGAGTTATAGCTATAGAGAATTCTCTTCTTATCCCATGTTCTTCACAGAAATCGAAAAATTCATTTGAGGTAAACTCCCCACCTCTGTCGGATCTGAGGCACTTAATTTTGTATCCTGATTCATTTTCAACCAAGGCTTTGAATTTTTCAAATGCTTCATCTTTGTGCTTCATAAGTCCTAACCAGACAAACCTGGAGAAATCGTCAATGAATAATATCAAGTATTCTTCTCCTCGAGGTGTCCTTTTCCTGAATGGACCACATGTATCTGTATGAACTAGCTCAAGAGGCATGCTAGCTGATCCTTCCTTCTCTGGAAAGTTAGTTCTGGTTTGCTTTCCAAACTGACATGATTTGCATATGGTGTTGTCTGGAATTTTGATATCTGGAAGATCACGAACTGCCTGATATCTGCATGCTTTCCTTATTTGTGAAAAGCTTAGATGCCCCAACCTCCGATGCCATAACCAGTGTTCATCATCCATGCTTAGATAGCATTGTTGTTGTCCTTCTTCAAATATGTATAGATTATTTGGAGTTATTTTACCTTTGATCACCATTTTACCTGTATCAAGATCACGAACAAGACATCCATTTTTTCTAAATATCACCTCGGTTCCTTGATCACACATCTGGCGGACACTTAGAAGATTATGTTTCAATCCATCAACATACAAAACATTTCCAGCCTTGACCTTTTCTTTTAACTGAGAAATGCCTTTACCTTTTATAGTTGCAGGAGTATCATTTCCAAAAGAAACTTTCTTTCCCTTTTCTAGAGCAGAATATGACTCAAGTTTTTCTTTATCACCTGTCATATGCTTCGAACATCCACTGTCAATGTACCATAGATTTTCCTGTCCCTCTGCATAAAATTCTATCCCACATATTTCTATTTGTGGTTCCTTTATTCTCCATGTTTTGGTGCTTGAGGCTTTTTCCTTTGTCTGCTGAAACCTGCTCCTGCATTCAGAATCTTCATGACCAAAGTTAATGCAAATAGAACATTCAACTTCATTTTCAAGAGCTGAAAAGTTGTTATAGGTCCTTTTTGTAATCTCGATCATACTTATTTGTTTTTGAGCTTCTCTAGTCATGATTGTTTTATATGCAACACATTGAGCTGCTTTGTGACCAAAGTTATGGCAAGAGAAACATTTTCCATTGAAGAAACTTCTGCGGTTATCAAATCTACTCTCCAAACGATTGTAATTTCTATTGTCATCCATTCTTGAACCAAATTGAGAAGATTTTACCTGTGGCTGGTTGTAGCTTTTGTTCACTCTTAAGACGGATTGCCCCTGATAGTCTCTGCTTGCAATTCGTCCCTGCTTTACGTGATGGTCTCCATTGTGCTTTTGCTCATTCCTTCTTGCTGCATCAAGATAATTTTTTGATGTGGATGCTTAAGAAGTTTCTCCATTATAGCCCAGACCTGTTTTGTTTAGTGGAGAACGTTGTACATTGATAATCTCATCCAATGTTTCAGATCCTTTGACAAACTTAAGATTAATAGCTTTTGTTTTCTCAATCTCTTTTCTAAGACCAACAATTTCACCTTCTAATTTTTCAAGATGTTTTTCCTTTTCATCAATTTGAAATTGTAGAGTATCAATGATCATATTCTTTTCTTCTATACATCTCTTGAGTCTAGTAATATCTTCAAAAAGGCTATCCATATCTATAGCATCCATATAATCATCATCTTCAAATGCCATTAACAGTTTATAGTCATTACCTCATTCATCTTCATCACTATTTGATAGACCATCACTATCTTCATGAGTGTAGTAGCTTTTCTTATTTGCACTCTGTTTCTTGTTCCATCTAGCAGGTTCCTTTCCTTTATCCTTATAAGTACATTTTGCAGCATAATGACCTACTCTTCCACAAGAAAAGCATTTAAAAGGTAACTTACCTCTGAACCTTCCAGAACCCCTTTGAATATTTCCGACAAAAATTGATTCTTCTTCTTCTTCTTCTAGCACGTGACTTGCTTCATAATAATCTCCTTTGCCTGAAACCTTGAAAGAAGCTTCTCTTCTGTCTGATGGACCTCCCTTTCTCATTTCATAAGCAGTTAGAATTCCGTGTAGCTGAGACATAGTAAGAATTCGTAGATTTTCCTTTTCTTCTATTGCAGACACTTTAGATTCAAACTTGGGGGACAATGATCTTAGAACTTTTTCAACCACAATAGCCTCTTTTATTTCTTCACCCAAGTTTTTCATGCAATTAACAATCTCATCTACCTTAAGGAAATAGTTAGCCACACTTTCATCATTATACATTCTGAGATTCTCATATTGAATTCTGAGGGTTTGAAGTTTAGCACGCTTTACCTGTTCATCTCCTTCGTAGCTCAAGACAATCTTGTCCCATATTTCTTTTGCAGATTTATACAACATAACCTTCACAAATTCTGTTTGAGATAAGCATCCTAGTAGAGTATTGACTGCTTTAGCATTTGTTTCATATTCCTTCTTCTCGGCCGCATCTGTAGGAGTCAAGGAAAATTCTAAGGATGGAAAATTTTCTTGAAGTTTAAAACATTGGCGAATCTCACTAATCCCTAATATGAAAATTATAAATGTTTATTGATATATTTGTAAAATTAATCAAATTTATAATTATTTTATATATAGTCTCTATATAATGTTGGCGATTTTTAAGGTAAAATAATTTTATATTCTAAAATTTGGGCGAATCATCTTTTATAAAATTGGAAATTGGCGAATCTTTTTTGTGGAAAAATCATGGAAGATTAGCCCACTGGGCGAACATTAGCCCCTAAAATTTTCCATGGTAGGAGTAGCTGAAGGAAAAGTGTAGCCTGTATCTATGATATCCCAAAATTCTGTACCAAGAGATTGAAGATAGGCAGTAACTCTTACATTTCAATAATTGAAGTTTGTCCGATCAAAAATTGGAGGCCTGATTGATGCTTCCCTCTCGTAGTTGCTCATGATGAATGATCTTCCTTCAAGCGATCAAGCTTCTCTGAAGGACCTGCTCTTATACCAATTGTTGGAAATAATACTGAGAGGGGGGGGGTGAATCAGTATTATCAAGCCAAATATTTCCTTTTTAAATTCCAGATGGTATACGCTACTTCAGTTAATACAACCCGCGTATATACGCAACTATAGATAAAGAAACCCGCGTATATAAATCAGACTTATAATTTGAATTATATTTCAGATGTCAGTTATTAATCTGTGATTGAGATGCATATAAACAGTACCAGAAACAGTGAAACAGAGCAGAAGACAGTCACACACAAGAACACAAGATATAAGGAGGAAACCCAATGTGGGTGAAAACCCCCTGCTGCAATTCGTCTCTATCTTCTTTTTAATTAGAAACTTCTCTTTACAATGTCTTGTACTGGAGTAGACTTTACCAGTACGCAGGCTGAAACCTGCAGAGAGCTACAACTCTCTCTCGTTTTCCAGCTTCCCTGGAAGGGAGCTCCAACCCCCTTAGTTCTTGTACTCGCTTGAGATACTAGTACGCAGGCTCCTACCTGCAGAAGGCTGCAACCTTCTCTTTGCTTTCAGGGATCTAGTTTCATTAATTTTCAGACTGGATCCACAAACAACATTAATCAAACATCAAGAATTTATGCATAACCCAAACTCCTTTTCACCAATTGAGGGCTGAAACAACTAAGCACTTCTCTGACCACTGAACCCAGAACACAGTAATTGTAATCAAACACCAATTCTGAACCCAGAACACTGCAGCAATAAAACAGAAGCAGCTAGAAAATAAATCAAGACATATACACTACTTCTCTGTTCATCAACCTGCAAGTATACACTTCTATATCACAACCAACCTGCGTATACGCGTCTTTCATTCACAGAAAATGCGTATATACGCACCTTCAATTCACTTAACCTGCGTACAGATCTATAAAGGATAATTTATTCTTTTAAGCATTCAAACATTAGTTAGCCCAGATTTATAGATCAAGAGTGCGCCACACATAACAGATCAAAATCATACAGAGATACCAATGTTCAAGCCTTGATATGTAGATCCATCAATAGTCCTTATCCTTCTTGCGCTCAGGTTCCACCTTCATTCAGATCTAGATCTGCACCATAACCCAATCACCGGTATTCCAGATCTATCACAATATCAGATTTTCAATCATTCAGAGCATACATTTTCACATGATCTCCTTCCTCTTTTATAGTTATAGTCCTTGCACAATAGCACGGGCCAAAACCATAATAATCCAATACCAAAGGCCAAAAACCTGGGTTCAACTCTTCTGCCGAGATATCATGGTCCACAACCAAAGGTTCAAATTCCAAGGACTAACAACCATGGACCAAAATAAGTTTCCTATCATGTACGCGCTTTTATATGCATAAAAGTGAGCGTATACACATACGCGACTTCAGAACGTATAAACCGCGTGTATACGCGACTTCAGCAAAGTATACCTACGTATACAAGATTTCCTTCATCCTGAGCACTAGAAATGAAAATCTGTCACCAAAGTGAATTGCCATCAAGGACAACACCTGTACCATAGCGCCACATCTGTGCCAAAATGCCAACAGTTTGGAGCTCTCTCATTATTCTCTCTCTCTCACTCACTCTTGGTCACTTAGAGTTTTCTTGGAGCACTCTAGCTTTGGATCAAGGAAGGAAAAAGAAGTAAAGGGAAAGGAAGGAAAGCAAGGATCAAGGAAGGAAAAAAAAGTAAAGGGAAAGGAAGGAATGCAAGGATCAAGGAAGGAAAAGCAAGTAAAGGGAAAGGAAGGAAAGCAAGGATCAAGGAAGGAAAAGCAAGTAAAGGGAAAGGAAGGAAAGCAAGGATCAAGGAAGGAAAAGCAGGATCAAGGAAGGAAAAGCAAGATCAAGCAACTTCAACAAGAATACTTGCAGGTAACCTTTTGCATGTGTGATTTCCTAGTTGGTTTGAACATGCACGACTTTTCATGTTGGTGTATGGTTCTATGGTTGCATGGTTTTGTCAGGTTATGACAGTGGTTTTCAGCCTAGCCCTTCTTTCTTCCAGATGTCATGGTATGCTGGGATGTTTACCTCGATTTTGAGCTTTTCTTTTCCAGATGGATTTCAGAATATGGGGTGGAGGTGGTCTCATGTTTCATTCCCAAAGGCCTAGGAATCCCTTGACCAATTTTGGCAGGATACACGGTAAAGCTTGTGGGAGAAGTCTCGGTTTAGGGCCTAGTGATTCAGGTCTGGATTGAGTTAAAGCCTGAGAGATTGGTCTTGGTTTAGGGCCTAGTGATTTGGGTTGGGATTGTGGTAAATCCTGAGAGACAAGGAGACAACAAATTCCTCAAGGATAGTGATGGATTCCGGATGACATTCTAAGTTCGGTTTGGCTGTGATTGGAGCATCGGTTTTGGTGTGATCACGGTTTGGTGAGGGTGGAGGTGGTTTAACCTCTGGATTCCCTTGGTTGTTCTTGGATTGCTTGTTCTATGAGATCCCACATTCATGCTTGGAATATGGCACGAGGGTGACTGGCTGAAAGAGAGATTTGGTTCAGCCATGTCAATAATCGGGTGGTACGTGGAAGTCCCGAACGTGGTTGAATTTGCCTATGATTAATAAAAGCTAAGTTATCTTACTTTTTCATTGGTTTATATGTGTATTTAATGGCTTTCATATCTTTGATATTTATATGGTTTTATGTTGGTTATAAGCATGGTTAAATGACTCGTTCATGTCATGGTTATTTCATGTATTTACTTGTAATTGTTAAATGGATGGATGCAAAACCTAATTGATGATATAATAGTTCAATGGAGAAGGAGGTGATATTTTTGGTTATATTTCATAAGTTCTTTCAGTCATTTATTCTCTGTCTTGTATCATAGACCTGTGTGTTGCATTGATGCCAAGCGTTTGACAGAATGTCAGTCCTAGTTGGGGATGCTCAGGCCTAGTCCCGAGGTTCATTTTTAATTTATCAGCATTGTTATCATGTCTTTAATGGATTCAGAAGGTTGTAGCAAGTTCTGGAGAGAGACTGGGATTCTGGGCTAGAAAAGTGGCTCAAATCTCAGGGTTGCTAGCATAGGTCTTCTAAGAAAAGTCCATAGTCGCTGGCACATAGGCCTATGAGAGCAACTTTGGGTTGCTAGATGTTGTCATGCCCATAACATGAGAGTGACCAGGGGTTAAAAGCTTAAGTCATTAGTGCGACTCAAGGACAGGATGTCTGAGTGGCTGACATGTCTCATGAGGGTGTTGTTGCTGATGTGGATGGGTTTGTTTGATATGTTATGTGGGTTCCATTTCCTTAAGGTCACCAAGGAAATTGAATCCCTTATAGTAGCCTCTCTCGTCACATGTTTACTTCGATTGGCAGGTTGCTTGGGTGGACGTAGGAGGAGGGGGTGTTACAACGCTCGATGAAGTTGTTAACCCAGTGAGCTTCAGACTGGACATGGGTCGAATCTACCTGAGTAGTTGCAAACGGTATGGCCACATCAATGGGACATAGTGGCTGGAATCATAACCCCACATGAAAAGGTCTGTGGGCAACTGAGCTATGGAGAGCTTTGTTGTAGTTGTCCTAGACATAGGAGAGGCTTTCATCCCATTTGCGTTGATGCTTCAAGTTGTACATGCGTAGAATGTGCACGATCATCCTATTAACGTCCTCTATGTGGCCTTCATTTTTGGGTGGAAGGCCATGGACTTAGTGAGCTTGGTATCCAACATTAACCAAAGGCATGACAAAAATGGACTCAGAAACCTATTGTCCTGATCTGAGATAATGAAATATGGGATCCCAAAGTGTACCCACACTCGTTGAAAGAAGAGCTTAATAATGGTTTCTGTTGTGATACTCTTCCCGCAGGCTTCCATAATGGTCATCTTAAAGAATTTGTTGACGACCATGAAAACATAGTCGTTTCCATGCTTAGTAGAATGAAGGCCCACATGTAATCCATGGAGATGGATTCCCAAGGCCGAATAGGAGTAGGAAAAGGAGTATATAGGACTTTCTTCTTGATTTTTGGTTTAGAAATGGCGTAGGTAATGCATGATATGATGCACTTCCCAACATCCTGTCCAAGGTTCGTCTAACAAAAATACTTATACATCACTATCACTATTGTGTCTACTCTAAAATGTCCAACGACTCGACAATAGTGCGTCTCCCAAACCATCTTGGCACATTCGCTTTAAGGATTACAAATTTGTCCCAGGTGGCGTAAAAATGTGCAATGGAGGTGAAAACCTGGAACTTGCTTGCCTTCTAAGAGAATCTGGCACATGTTATCGAATTTTGGATCACTCTTGTAAAGATGTGGCCACCTTGAAGTTTTGTGTCCACAAGAGTCGAGCACAGTGGTTAGCACCATAAGTAGTGGTCGGTTGAGACAATCTGCAACATTATTGGTGTTTCCCTTCTTGTACTTGATGTTCAAATGCAACAATTGCAGATACGTGGACCATTTCTGATGGAAATTGTTATACAACTTTCCTTGTGTCTCTATGAACTGCAGGGGTTTGTGCATTGTATGGATGACTGTGTCCTTCCCCAAAATGCAATGCTTCCATTGTCAGAAGACATGCACAATGGAATACATCTCTTTGTCACAAGTGGAATACTTTTTTACTGTATCTATAAGTGTCTCACTCTGATATGCCATTGGATGCCCCTGCTAGGTAAGAACTGCACCAACAACATAGTCAAACGCGTATATCTTAATTTCAAATGGTTATTGCAAGTCTGGTAATGTGAGCAATGGTGCAGAGTTGAGACAATGCTTAACTTGACAATTTCCTTCTTTTGGGATTCAAACCAAAAGAATGTTGCTTTCGCTCTGCCCTTGGTGACTTGACTCAAAGGCCAAGTGATATGAGAGAATCCCAACACGAACTTGCAATAGAAATTGACAAGATCCAGAAAGTTGCATAGCTTTGTTAGAGTGGTTGGGGCTAGCCAATCCCAAATAACTTGTATCTTGGCTGGGCCCACATTCACATCCCACTCATCAATGATGTACCCAAAAGATTGAAACTGGATCATACCAAAAGTGAATTTCTCCAAATTGGCACACAATTTGTGCTATCCCAGGGTTTGGAGGACCTTTCAGATATGTTGTAAGTGCTCTTCCCAACTTCGACTGAAGATTAGGATGTTGTCCAGGTACACTTCCATAAACGAATTGGTGAAGGGCCACAAGATGTCGTCCATCAGCCGCATGAAGGTTGCAGGGGAATTCGTCAACCTGAAAGACATGTCCACCCATTTGAAAAGGCCCTCCTTATATTTGAAGGTGATCTTCCACATATTAGAGGGTTTAATTCGTACATGGTGATAACCACACTTTAAGTCAATCTTGTTGAAGTATTAACACCCCTAAGCTAGTCTAGAAGGTCATCAACCCATGGGATTGGATACCTATTCTGGATGATGATATTATTCATCACTCGATAGTAAATAAAGATCCTCCAAGTTTCATCCTTCTTTTGTACCAACATGATCGGGCTCCCACAGGGTGGTGAACTTGGCTTGATGTACCCTTTCTGTAACAACTTTTGAATCTGCCTCCTAATCTCATTGTTCTCCATAATAGAGCATTGGTAGATTGGTCCATTGGGTCATGATGCGCTTGAGGTTAGACTGATGGAGTGCTTGATTTGATAGTGTCGGGGTACCCTTGTGGGTGAGGTGAAGATGTCCCTATACTCCTCCATGACCTTATCCATCCACTGTTGTTATGAAAAGGAGCCTTGTGTTGAGGTTGTTGGTGCACTAAGATGTCTATTAATCATCAACCCAGGGTAAGTTTGTTATTTCAAGAGTGTTAACATTGTATACGCAGTGAATTCAGAGGACAATTCATAATTAAATGATTTGGATTCATTGCAATCACTAATATCTATTTCTCTAAGTTCAATCCAAACAATTTTGAAAGAAACCTTTAGAGCATTCTCAAATCTACTTAATCTATTCTACAAGAAACTGAATCAGAATGCAAGTAGAAAGAATCACTCTGAGAAATGTAACTGGTATTGACACTAATTCATTTAACATGAAGTAAAGCTAGAAAAATTGACCAACAAGTAACTATGTAAACATCTCATGGAAAACAATCAACTATAATCTTGAGATCTATGATAATATTACTTTAGAATGAACATTAATCAAATGCTTAAATTAACATAACCAATTTGATAAAGATTATCAAGCAGATGTAACACACAGCTAGATCTAGAATCTCGTCTGAACAACAAACGCAAACCAGAATCATCAATCCTCACAACAATCAGAATAGTGCTAACTTCACAAATTAGCAGTAATAAACAATTATAAGAATGAACAGAAATAACTATAACACAATTAAAGCAGTACATCTCCTATTGACTAGGCCCAAAGTGTCTAGAAGTCCCCGCTGAAATATATTCATAATACGATTATAGATGAAACACAATCTTCTTCATTAAAATTAATAACAAAGTTACAACATCACAATAACAGTATCATATGTCCAAAAAGAATAGTTACAATCTTAAAATTCCTAACTAGTTGTTCAATTCACCTGATGGCTTTATATAACTTTTGGAAAAATAAATGGATAGAAGAGAATCCTTAGGATCAGGGGATCCTGAGGATTTCGCAACCCTAGATTTGATTTTGTCACAAAATAACATTGGTCCTCCTGGTCTTCCACTGTCCTCCTTACTGAAGACGCTGTCTTTTTCCTTTCCTGGCTGCTGCTGTTCTGTCATTTGAACAACAATCGTCCAATTTTCGTCCCTGCATATAAAGATAGTGAAAGTTAGTTTTTCATGCCCAGATTTATCCAATTTGTTAATAATTGATTTTACTTAGCTTCTTTTATTGTTTCTTCTATATTTATTCCTAAAAGGAAGATAAAAACATGAAGACAAATGCTTAATTAAGCTATTACGAGGAGAAAACATACATTTTCCTTAGCCCAACATACTCCCCTGCTTACCTTTTTTCGTGTCCCCATGCAATAAGATGGTTGAGGTGTAGTTGAGTCAAGGAATAAGTAGGATATACTTCCTCCTTATACAACCTAAAACTATTTTTTTGTTTGAGCACTGCAAAAGCTTAGTTCACTCGTTGATCTGGCAAGTTATAATCACTGTAATACCCATTAGGAGGATACCAGATAATCAGACTTCTGTATCGGCACCCTATCGAGTCAAGGCCCATGCTTAGGACCATATTGCTGTATTTGTGTAGGCGAATGGAGGCAACTTTGAAATTTCTAAACCCAAATGGATCCTTGTTCTTGACATTGTTACTGGAGGCTTCCCATATTTGTCTTGCTGTAGACAAAGGTTCTTCTTTATTTCCTGGAAGTATTCATTCCCTGCTTATATGATGTTTGTATGGAGTGGTCCTAATTGACCCACAACACCTGTTCATTTCATGAACTGTTTATGTTGGATAGAGAGATGTAGTGGTTTTGTGGCTTCTCCCGTAACCCATAAGTCTATACCATATTCCCTCTTTTGAAAAGTATTATGAGCTTTAGCCCATTTAATATGATTAGTGGCAAAGGAAAGAAAAGCTTGAAATTGGATATCCCCTATGAAGGGGCCAGGATTACTATCTAAGTCATCCTCTAAGAAAAAATTATGCATGTACAATTCACATAAAAGGTGTTGTACCTGTTCATTCTATTCTTTGAAAGATTTGACAGAGTTTGGAGTGGTCTTAATTTCCGCTGACTTACCAACCTTAACGACTTTAACCTTTAGTAAGAGGTATCTCTCTAGCAATAATAATGCATAGTTGGTGGCAGGTGCTCGACACGACAAGGCATATGAGTAGAGAGAGCAAACAATTTAAATTTTCTCCTTAGCCTTCTGTAGCTTGGCCTATGCTTTTTCGATTTTTTTCTTTTCATCTTTGTAATTGATCCAGGTGGATATTGGTGGCCACTTGCCAAGTCCACCTGGACCCCCACCATTGTCTTTCTCAGCATTTTCAGATTCCTTAATTGTAGCACAACTTACTATTTTTAGTAGTTTTTCGGGTCCTGAACTTCCGGACTCGTTTTGAGGCCCTAAACGACATTTTTTTGGGAATCTGGGGAAACATGGGTCCATGGAACTATGTTGCCTCATAAAGTAGTAGTACTCGGATATATCTTTCTAACGAGCTATCGTACACGTCAAACGGAGATCGTATGCCAAAGTTACGACCCCGGGAAATTGATGTACCAATTTACCCAAACGGGGCCCACAATTTGGCGTTTCATCTTCTAGGGTTAGGTTTAGGGATGTGAAGGGTTTTTCATTGTTTCTCAAAAATAAATAGGCCTTCGAGCCTCATTGTAACACAGTTTGAAACAGTTCAGAGGCATGTAGCCGACACATCTCTTCTCAGAGATAAGCTACCCTCGCCCTAGCTGGGTTATTTCTATTTGTAAGCATATTTCAGTATTTTACAGTAATGAAATGAAGTATTATTTCCGTTGCATCTCTGTTTTTATGGTTATCGCATCTCTGTATTTATGGTTATCTATGTAATCTATTGCGTTCCTGTTTAAATCTGGATCAGTGGTATCAGAGCAGTCTGCTTTTTCTCTGTTTTTCTTTGCATGTCCCCAACAAGGTCAGGATATGAGGAGTTAGGGCTTGAACTGGTTGAACCTTTTCAAGACCAACCTCGCAAATCCCGACAGCCTCCCATGGCGGACGAGAAGAAAGATGAGGGGGTAGGAGATCCCATCAAAATCTTGCTCGAAGAAGCCCTCGAGCGACAACGGAACGCGATGATGGACAGCTTTGCCTAGATCCTTCAGCGGCTACCCAGAAGCAACGCATCGGCTTCCAGCAGCTACTCTGGAAACGCCACACCCTTTAAGGTACAAGTTAATTTTGAAATCCCCATATTCGAGGGTCAGATAGATGCAGATGCCGTAGATAAATGGTTAAATCTACTAGAGGGTTATTTTTCTGTTCATGAATTTTCGAGTCGGGAAAAGATTGTTTTTGCCCTTCTCAAAGCAGCCCCCCACGTCAAGGACTGGTGGGAAACCTACTGCGAGCAAAAGGATGAAAGTACTGGCTCACTATTTTCAGCCGCACCCACCTGGGATTTGTTCCGGGATGCCATCAAGGAGTAGTACTACCCTGTCGGAAGCTATGAGGATGAATACATAAAGTGGACCACGTTGCGGCAGTGAAGGGACCAAGACGTGCCAAAGTTCACCAATCTTTTCCATACCCTTCACGCAAATTTGGGTATCAAGGATTCGGAGCAACATTTGATACTCAAATACCGTGGCTGCCTACACAAGTACATCCAGGAAGAAATACAGTTCCTAAACATCCCCTCGCTCGGCGCAGCATACCGATATGTCGTCAAGGTCGAGTAGAAGTTTAAACAAAAGAAGCGAGACTTTGGATCTGCGAATCCAAAGCAGGGGAAAGGTGCCCCTAAACCACAGAACAAAGGACAAAGCCAAGGCGGGACAACCCAAGACAACCAGTCGAAGCTGCAAGCAAAGTACAGCGCCGCGAAGCCAAGAAAGGACACTGGAAAATGGTGCGAGTTCCATAAGAGCTCCACTCACAACACAAGTGAGTGTCGAGCCAAGCAGTCACTGGTGGCTGAGCTAAAGGTTTCAGAATCAGATGCATGTTCCGACTCTGAGTCAGAGCCCGATAAGGGGTATGAAAAAGGGAAGTATATCATTGATGCGGATCCCAGTGCAACTTTTGCTACAACAAAGATCTAGAAAAATGAACCCGAAGATCCAGAGGAGGAGGAGCGTCTATTCCACTCCCAGATGTGGGTAAAGGGCTCCCCGATACAGTTCATTGTTGATAGCGGGAGTCAAAAGAACCTCATTTCGGCAGAGGTCGTGAAGTGGTTGGGCTTACCGACCACAACACATCCACAACCATACACCATTGGGTGGCTTCACCAAGGACGAGATCTTCGTGTCAGCCAGCAGTGTCGCCTTCCATACAACATCAAGCCCTTCACGGATGAGGTATTGTGTGACATTGCTCCCCTTGAAGTTTGTGATGTATTACTAGGACAACCATACTTGTGGAAGCGACATGCTGTGTATGAATCAAGGCCCCGTGCTATTATTATTACATTGGGAAATAAGTTGTTCAGGATACCAGAGGTAGCACCACCTGCCGCCATCTCTTTGATTACTGCAAAACAATGCAGTCAGATCATTTTCAAAACCAGGAAATTTGTTTTCCTGATGATACGCCCTCAAGGAAAGAAAAAGACAGTGGCCGCGGCCTCCAAACGGGGTCCCTCTACACGACAACTACAGATGGACAAGGTTGTGGAGGAGTACGAGGACATCTTCACCTCCCCGACAGGGGTTCCTCTGCACTGTCAAGTCAAGCACTCCATCGATCTGACCCCAGGTGCGCCGCTACCCAATGGACCAATTTATTGGCGCTTTGTTCTGGAGAACGATGAAATCAAGAGGCAGATTCAGGAGCTCCTGCAGAAAGGTCACATCCGTCCGAGTTCATCGCCCTGTGGGAGCCCGATCATGTTGGTATAGAAGAAGGATGGGACGTGGAGACTCTGTATTGACTATCGGGCGCTGAACAAGATCACTGTCCATAATAGGTACCCGATCCCACGGATTGATGACCTCCTAGACCAACTAAAGGGGGCGAAATATTTCAGGATATCACCAGGTACCAATTGAACCCTCCGATGTGTGGAAGTCTGCCTTCAAATCCAAGGAGGGCCTCTTCAAATGGTTGGTCATGCCTTTCAGATTGACGAATGCTCCTGCAACCTTTATGAGGCTAATGGATGACATATTGCGGCCATTCACCAACTCCTTTGTAGTAGTATACTTGGATGACATTCTGATCTTCAGCCAGAGTTGGGAAGAGCACCTCCACCACATCCGACAGTTTCTCCAAACACTGTGGCAACACAAGCTATGTGCCAATTTGGAGAAATGCACTTTTGGCATGACCCAGGTTCAATATCTGGGATACATCATTGATGAACAGGGGGTGCATGTCGATCCAGCCAAGATCCAAGTCATTCGGGATTGGCCCTCTCCAACCACTCTAACAAAGGTCCGTAGCTTTCTAGGTCTTGCCAACTTCTACCGCAGGTTTGTGTTGGGGTTTTCTCATATTTCTTGGCCCTTGAGTCAAGTCACCAAGGGTGGGGCGAAAGCAAAATTCTTTTGGTCTGAATCTCAACAGAAGGCATTCAGGGAGTTGAAGGATCGCCTTTGCACGGCACCAGTGCTCGCGTTACCAGATTTACAACAACCATTTGAGGTCAAGACAGATGCCTCTGACTATGCTATTGGCGCAGTCCTTACTCAACATGGACATCTACTGGCATATCACAGTGAAACACTTTCAGACACAGTCCAGAAGTACCCCACTTATGATAAAGAGATGTATTCCATTGTACAGGCCTGCCGAAAATGGAAGCATTACATTTTGGGGAAGGAAACGGTCATCCACACAGACCACCGACCTCTGCAGTTCATACAGACCCAAGGGAAATTTCAGAATGATCGCCATCAGAAGTGGTCTACATACCTGCAACAGTTTCACTTGAACATCAAGTATAAAAAGGGCAGCACCAATAATGTTGCAGATTGCCTCAGTCGGCCACCGATCATGGCGCTAACCACCGTGCTCAACTCTTGTGGGCACGAGACTTCTGACTGGCCACTTCTCTACAAAAGCGACCCAGAATTCGGCCACACATACCAGACACTCTTGGAGGGTCGGCATGTTGCAGATTTTCACCTCCAGGATGCCCTATTATGCCACCTCGGTCACCTTTGTGTTCCTTCAAGTGAGCGTGCCAAGATGATTTGGGAATCAAACTACAGTCGGGTTGCTGCGCATTTCGAGGTCGAGAAAACAGTGGCAGTACTGCAAAATTATTTCTATTGGCCGAATCTTCGACAGGATGTTGGGAACTACATCTGATCATGTACTGCCTGTGCCATTGCCAAACCGACCATTAAGAAGCACGACCTCTATACCCCATTGCCTACCCCTAGTCGACCTTGGGAATCCATCTCCATGGATTACATGTCAGGCCTTCCTTCCACTAAGCATGGAAATGATTGTGTTTTTGTGGTCGTCGACAGGTTCTCGAAGATGGCCATCATGATGGCCTGCAACAAGAATATCACAGCAGAAGCCACTGCTAAACTTTTCTTTGAACGAGTGTGGGTGCACTTTGGGATCCCACAGTCTATCATCTCAGATCAGGACAGTCGGTTTCTCAGCACATTTTGGTCCAGTCTCTGGTCAATGCTGGACACCAACTCACGAAGTCCACAACCTTCCATCCTCAAACTGATGGCCAGACAGAGGTTGTCAACAGGATGATTGTGCACATTCTGCGCATGTATAACTCAAAGCATCCACGCACATGGGACGAGAGCCTCCCCTATGTTCAGCACAGCTACAACTGAGCTCTTCACAGCTCCACTGGCCATAGCCCTTTTCAGGTGGGTTTGGGATTCCAGCCACTATGTCCCATTGATGTGGCCATACCACTTGCAGCTACTCACATGAATTCAGCTCAGTCCAATCCGAAACAGATAAGGCCACCAGCTTCAGTGAGCGCATCCAACACATTCGCCAGCAGGTCCATGACATTCTTGAGAAATCAAATGCCAAGTACAAGCAGCGACATGATCAACACCGGGTGCCACACAAGTTTCAGGTGGGCGACAAAGTCTGGTTGCATTTGCAAAAGGAATGCCTTACTAGAGCCTATCAGAAATTGAGACCACTTCGATATGGTCCTTACACCATTACTAAGGCGATGGGAGACAATGCATTTGAGCTCAGCATTCCCCCATTCCTTGGCCTGCACCCAGTGTTCAATGTGGACTGCCTTCGGCCATACTTTCCACCATTGTTAGACACATCTGACATTGCAGAACAACTCAAACCCACAATATTAAATCCAGATTGCATGGAACAAGTTGCAACTGATTGGATCATGGACACACAGATCAAGAACACTCGCCAACAGAATATCCAACTGTATCGAGTTGTCAAAGCAGGCCAACTCCTTCAGCAGGGCAAGTGGCTCACCAGGGAACAAGTTCAGCAGAAGTTTCCTCATCTCATGGAGGAGCTCAACGCAATGGGGACCATTGCTTCCTAAGGGGGGAGGAATGATCCAGGTGGATATTGGTGGCCACCTGCCAAGTCCACCTGGACCCCCTCCATTGTCTTTCTCAGCATTTTCAGTTTCCTTAATTGTAGCACAACTTACTATTTTTAGCATTTTTTTGGGTCCTGAACTTCCGGAGCCGTTTTGAGGCCCTAAACGACGTTTTTTTGGGAATCTGGGGCAACATGGGCCCATGACTCCCAAAGTGGTAGTACTCGGATAGATCTTTCTAACGAGCTATCGTACGCGTCAAACGGAGATCATATTCCAAAGTTACGACCCCGGGAAATTGATGTACCAATTTACCCAAACAGGGCCCACAATTTGGCGTTTCATCTTTTAGGGTTAGGTTTCGGGATGTGAAGGGTTTTTCATTGTTTCTCAACAATAAATAGGCCTTCGAGCCTCATTGTAACACAGTTCGAAACAGTTCAGAGGCATGTAGCCGACACATCTCTTCTCAGAGATAAGCTACCCTCGCCCTTGCTGGGTTATTTCTATTTGTAAGCATATTTCAGTATTTTACAGTAATGAAATGAAGTATTATTTCCACTGCATCTCTGTTTTTATGGTTATCGCATCTCTGTATTTATGGTTATCTATGTAATTTATTGCCTTCCTGTTTAAATCCGGATCAGTAATTAGCGAAAGTCTCATCCACTGTGACAGTAAGTGCCTCAAATTTATTTTGCAAATCCTGGTGTACTTGGAGCGGCACTACTTCTTATTTATGTTGACCCAACTCTTGCTGAGTCTTGGCTAGTTCATTTTGCAATTTTATAATGACCGCTTCCCTTACCAGAGGAATGTAGTCAGGCGTTTCCTCTGTCTAGAATTCATCATCCTGTGTTACCATTGAGTCAGTTTGAATAGTAGCCTTAGCCGCTTCTCAGGTCATAGAACAATCAGCTTGGGTGGTTTCTTAAGTATTAGTTTGAACAACTTCAACTGTTCCTTGGGGCATATGGTAGTCTTCCTGAATATTCTCTACAGAATTGGTTTGGACAACATCATCAGTATTGGGGAAGTCTGTTTGGGTTTCCCTTGGGCAAACACAAGGATATAATGTCTGAATTTCACTACTCTTTAAAGACATTTCTCTATTTGGGTTCCTTTTGAACAAACCAAAGGGGTCTCAGTCTGGTTTTCAAAATATTCCCAAGAGAAGTGTTTTGTTTGGGTGTCTACGATCCCCAATTCTGTTTTCAATTTTCAGATCCTAACAGCTTCCTTCAACCACTCTCTCAGCTGCTTAACTATTTTCTTCTGCTTCCTGTACTTTTTGAGAAACTTCCTCAATCTATCCTTATATGTTTTCGTTGTCGTGAGGTCTTTGATGGATGGTGGCACAACTGTATTTACTTTAGGTTTAGGTGGAATTGTGTCAATATGAGGATGGGGTTCTAATGGAACTGTTTCTCACGATGGATTCTCACCTTCCAAGTCTCTTTATTCATGATCTTCCCTCTCAGGAGACTCCGATGGAATGGTGTCTCCTGAGAAATTATCATTTTCAGGGTCTTCTTCTATATGGGCCTCATCCTCTGGGGACTTCATAAAAATAGTGCCCCCTAGTTGATTTTCACCCTTCAAGGTTTCTTCTGTAGGGTTTTCCTTTGTTGGGGATTCCAGTGGAACAATAGCTTCTGTTTGATTTCCCTCCCCGAGGGTTTCCTCGACATGAAATTCTACTTCAAGGGACTTCTCCATAGAAGGAACTGGCTCCCTCCATCCCTCCAAATTATCAGTAAATGGAAAGGTTCTAGCATGAATAGAACTGCCAGTAGGGGCAGACTGGTTAGGGGCATAATTTTTCCCTTCATAATTTCTAGATAGCTCCCTTCTTTCATCGAATGTCCCCATATTCTCTAGTACTTAGGAAACCTCTTCCTCATAGTCTTGCAAAGAGTCATCTTGTGGAATTGGAGGGGGCATGTGAGATGGCCTTGCCTCTTCTATTTGAATTGGGGTGTGCCATTGCGATTTTATCCTCACAGAGCGTCTTCGCTTTATTGGGCTCGAGGCCAAAGAAGGATTCTTTCTTTTCTGTGTCCTTTTCAGACCTGTCACTCTTGCCCCCTGTTGTTCAGTCTTTGGGTTTTCTACAGGTGGGGTCAAAGTAGGATTTACAAGGTTATCCCAAGTTAGCTGCTGTTGGGTCAGTCCATGAATGATCATTAATTTGATCAGCCCATGATGGTTGATGACAAGATGTGGGTCCTGCGCCTTTCTGACCCGACGAGCAACGTCATGTAATAAAGAATTTAAATAGAATGGGAAATTAACTATAATTTTCTGCTTCAAAATAGCGAACAGTTTAAGTTGTCGATATTTTTCCACGTCTTAACGTCCATTGCACATGATATACCTCTGCATAATGGCTGCCAATTCTTGCCATGGTTGTCTTAACGCTGTAGGGTGAACCCCTCTTCCTTTCCGCATCAATGTTCCTCTAGGTCTTGGAATATTGTGATTGCGTCCTGCAGAAGAACATGTTTGTTCGTCCATCTTGTTCCTTCTGCTGGAAGTCCAGAAAATTTAGCTATGAGTTCACTATGAGTTCACTTCGAATGGATTTTCCTCCCATGGCTATTGTTTCTCAATAGCTAGTTCACTTGCAATTTTGTATGCACTCCTCTCACACTTTCACAGTTTGGAACAACACCATAAAACATTAAAGCTATTGATAGAGTAGTGACATTGTTTTGAGAGTTAATATCAAAGGCAATTATGTTATTTGTCTCATTAGAAATATTTGGCATAGGATCATAATTAATTCACATGCTATCCATAATGGTTGCCTTCCCCCCTCCAACCAGAAAACAATTCGATAATTATTACACACCCGCATTCATAATGCAGTCCTTTAACCAGAAATCGGTTTAATAATCATAACACATGCTATCGATAAATCATCGCACATGATATTCATAATGCAAACCATCCTCGTCCAATCAGAAAAGAGCACCCACGCCCACTAAGCATGGGAAAAAGGGAGGAGGCACCGAGAAGTCATAAATGTAGGCGAACAATCAATAAAAGTGGCGTAAAATACGACAAAGGAAATCATAACAGTACAGGTCAAAACATTTGAAATGCTCGAAAAAGAATAAAACAGAGATTTAGATCATGATGTAAATAGATATTTACCTTAGGTGGAAATGTGACAAACGCATGGCCGACAACAAATGTTAATGACTGTTGGTAAAGTGATTGGACAATAATGATATAATGCATATAAAGATATAGTTTACCATGCATGTTGACTAATTGAATTAGAAACTCTATTCAAATGGAAAATTCTCTTTTAGAAATGAATTCATAGGGCATGATAAGATAAAGAGTATTTTTCAATGTAACATAGTACTTCAATACCACAAGCAGGGCCACTGCTGCCAACAGGCATTCATAGCCTCGACAGGGTTGCTTTTTAACCCCAAAAATGAGTCGGAGTCCTCCTTTTAGTATTTAGATGATTCTCCTTTTCTTGCTATAAAGAGACCACTATGCTGGCCTGGTAACCAGATAATCATAGTGCCCTTCACCAGTATATAACAAAGTGATTAGGTTGGCTCGTGATGAGACCCCCTGTCCTTCTAATGATTTTAACTATCAAGAACGTAATTACCTTTGTGTGATGGTCATAATGGAATGTCACCTATTACATCCTTATGATCATGGTAGGTTGGTTCGTACTCAAACCCCCTATCCTCTTTAAGACAATGTTTATTGCATTTTCATATTTTCATGCTTTTATTGTAAAGGGAGAGAGGCTCATTTACTCCTTAAGAGTCAGGGATGGCGTAAGAAGTAAAAAAAATGCCAATGAAAGTTATGCTTTTATCTCTATATCATCACATCAAAGGGATTTACCAATTGAAAGTGTGAAAGATAAACCGACATGGTATTAAGATAATAAATCATTTTATGATGTGTCCAAATAGAAGATATTCGACCAGTCATTATATAGATGCACCATGTCAGCTTCAGAATAAACATGACCATCAAAAGGTTTCATAAGTCATAATGGTATTAATATTATGGTTTTTCTTTATCTCAGGTACAAATTCCAAATCCAATCAGATGATTTTCACTCAAAACATGGAAGACAAAGAAAATGGCAAAAAAATAATGATCAACGATGGAACAACAAAAATAAATTACAGCTATTCGTTCTAATGAGCATCGACTGTTCAATTGATTGAACAACAAACATACAAAAAGGAATCGGTGATGTTCAATTGATTGAACAACAGGATACACAAAAAAATGGTGATGTTCAATTAATTGAAAAACAATTGTTCAATCGATTGAACAACATGATGTACAAAAAATCGATGTTGTTCAATTGTTTGAACAACAATCGTTCAATTGATTGAACATCAAGACACACAAAAAGAAATTGGTGTTGTTCAATCGATTGCACATCAAAACATGCAAAAAAGAAATTGGTGTTGTTCAATTGATTGAACAACAAAACACTCAAAAAGAAATTGGTGTTGTTCAATTGATTGATCAATAATCGTTCAATCAATTAGTGAGCACGCAGCTGACCTTAAGCATAGGAGAACCAAGTCTTCTGCTTTAGCAGAACATGTGGAGAAAACCAGTCATCATGTCTGTATTGAGGAGGCTAGTGTTATTGCTAGGGTGTCACAATTCCATCACCAGAAATTTAGGGAAGCCCTTGAGATTGAAAAAAAGCCGAACAAGCTCAATAAAGAAGATGGTTGGAAGATCAGTAGTTGCTGGGTACCAGCCTTCTCCTCCTAGTCGTTTTCTTCCATTCTTCCCCTCCAACAAAACAAACAAAAAGAAATTGGTGTTGTTCAATTGATTGAACAACAATCGTTCAATCGATTGAACAACAATCGTTCAATCGATTGAACAACAATCATTCAATCGATTAGTGAGCACGCAGCTGACCTTAAGCATAGGAGAACCAATTCTTCTGCTTTAGCAGAACATGTGGAGAAAACCAATCATCATGTCTGTATCGAGGAGGCTAGTGTTATTGCTAGAGTGTCACAATTCCATCACTGGAAATTTAGGGAAGCCCCTGAGATTGAAAAAAAGCCGAACAAGCTCAATAAAGAGGATGGTTGGAAGATTAGTAGTTGCTAGGTCCTAGCCTTCTCTTCCTAGTCGTTTTCTTCCATTCTTCCCCTCCCTAAGTATAGCTTTATCTTGTTGTCTTTTTAATTTCCCCTTGTTTCCCGTTTCTTGTGGCCTTTGTTCTTTGAGGTGTGGTTGATATAGTTGGAGGTATTGTAATAGCACTTAATTTATGCTATTAGTTTTATTCTAATAACAAAAGGAAAATAATCTATGATAATATACTAATTTTAACCCTTAAATAAACTATTAATTAATTTTAAATAGTAAAATATTCTTTCTAACCCTTACGTTACTTTAATATTTATATATTTAATAACTTTTATAAATAACTATTAATTTAAAATCAATTTATTTTATAATTAATTTATTTTAATATATATTTATAGATATAAGTGTATGAAACAGTCCCTTTAACTTATATTTTAATAAAAATATAACTAACTATTTATATATTACTCTAATATTTATATATTTAATAACTTTTATAACTAACTATTAATTACTCTAATATTTATATATAATAACTTTGATAACTAACTATTAATTTATTTTATAATTTATTTATTTTAATATAGATCTATAATTATAAGTTTATAAAATGGTCCATTTACTTTTATTTTAATAAGAATATAACTAACCGAATTAACTTATTTAATTAAATAAAGATTATACCCTTAATCAAGTCCAAACTAACTGTTCCCCGGTCAAATCTAGCCGTGTCAATATAGCCGTTACCTAGTCAAGAAATATAGCCGTTGGATGTTCTGCTCTATCTATTTAATATGCAAAGCGAGATCTGTTCATTCAACTTGTCCTGACGATGAACCACACTGGTTGGTTCGAAACACGTCAACAAATGAAATATCATGTGATTTACGCCGAAAAATCTCTCATAAACAATCATTAAATCGATTGAACAACAAAATATAAAAAATGAAATTAGTGTTGTTCAATTGATTGAACAATAATCGTCCCATTGATTAAACAACAATTGTTCAATCGATTGAACAACAAAATACGAAAAAAATTGGTGTTGTTCAATTGATTGAACAACAAAATAAGAAAAATGAAATTGATGATGTTCAATTGATTGAACAACAATCATTCAATCAATTGAATAACAATCGTTCAATCAATTGAACAAAAAAATACAAAAAAAAAAATTGGTGTTGTTCAATCGTTCAATCTTGAACAACAAAATACGAAAAAAGAGAATTGGAGCTGTTCAATTGATTGAACAACAATTATTAAACACCAAAAAATAAGAGAAATCCTCATATCTAGATGGTGATGCCTAACTAAATTGCAACCAACCGTAAGAGAATATATACATTATTTATAGCAAAAGAAAGATACATTTTTATGAAAGTTGTTGGGTCATCACTCCCTGCATCTAAATTTACATAGTGGGATCATCACGTACATGTTGACAAAAAGACTCTTTGGTGAGTGGTTTGTGATAAATACACACCGATGTCCATTCACCTTGAAAGAATGGCCAGACTCATCAATGGTAGTCAAAGTGAGAGTGCCATTGTTATGTACCTCTTGAATTTCATAAAGGCCAAGCCACCTTGTCTGTAACTTGCCCGGAAAGTCTTGGAATCTGGAATCATAGAGGAGCATCCAGTCTCCTTTTTGAAATGTCTTCTTTTTAATAAGACTGTCGTGCCACTTTTCCCTTTGTTGCTGAATAATTGCGGTGCATTGTAGAGCAAGTAGTCGAGCCCCATCCAATTCATTTATTTGTTGATGCCATTTGGTTTGGGCCTCTGTCAGATCCAATCCCACTTCTTGGGATGTTCTGAGAGTCTTTATTTCGAATTTAATAGGAAAGATAAGTTCTTTTCCAAATAATAGTTGGTACAAAGAATTTATAGTTGTATTTCACCAAGTTGTGCGATAGGCCCACAAGGCCTTTAGCAGTCTAGCAGCCCAGTCCCGCCGATGTTTCGAAATTGTCTTGGTCAGAATTGTTTCGATGACCTTATTGGTGCTTTCAACCTGCCCATCGCTTGCGGGTGATACGGGGAAGTGACTCTATGTGTGATGTGGTGGTTTCTTAGAGTGGCTTTAATCTTGTGTCCTACAAATTTCTCTCCTCCATCCGTTATCACTTTCCGAGGTAAGCCATACTGCACAAATAACCCAAAAAGGAAATTAATTACAACCTCTTCTGTAGCTCTTGGTAAATCTACTATTTCCACCCACTTCCTTACATAGTCTGTGGCAACCAGTATGTAGGCCTTTTGGTTTGATGGTGGATGAAATGGGCCAACAAAATCCAATGCTCATCGTTCAAAAGGTTCTATTACCAATTGAGTTGTAGCGACATTTCATCAGATTGACTAGGCCGGCCCATCCTTTGGCTGCTATCACAAGCCTGGACATATTTCTTAGCGTCTTTAAAAATAGTGCGCCAATAATAGCCCATATGTAGTACCTTATGTCCCATTCTACGATCTGTGAAGTGTCCTCCATAGGGCTCGTCATGGCAAGCCTTTAGGATGTTGTAAATATCATCCTCATGTATGCATCTGCGTATACACATATCAGACCCTGTATG
This sequence comes from Pinus tabuliformis, assembly GCA_031772625.1. Lineage (NCBI taxonomy): Eukaryota > Viridiplantae > Streptophyta > Pinopsida > Pinales > Pinaceae > Pinus > Pinus tabuliformis. The sequence continues at coordinate 1,887,000,577 of CM062817.1, read as the reverse complement.
GAAAATGTATCTGCCAATCCAAGAAAATCGGGCACTACGCTGGACAATCTATTTCCTTTCCCTTGCTGTCAAATGTCTGAGCACCTTTCCTACTGTCAGATAGTTTGCTACATTTGCATACCATCGCGTTTGACTGCTACAGAAAACAAATGTTCGTCTAGAAACTGGTCATCTACTGCTGATGAGCCTCGGTATTGCAACAAGAATGATGCAACTCCCAAGGCTACCGATTTTAATTATCAACCGGGGTTCGTACAAACTTAATAGTTATTGAAACTATATGTGTGACATACAATGTGTCCTTCCTTTGCTATCATGATGTAATGGAGTGCATGTACTGAAGTCAAATCCTAAACTAATTGCAGAGAATGAAATGTTCGAAATGGAACCTTAACCTATTGTAAGAAAGAAAGTACAAGGAAAGAGACTGAAATCAAATGCTAAAACACACCATTTTCTAACTAACTGCTAAGAGGCTTTGCTTCAAAAGAATGCTAAGTTAACATGTATGCAATCTTACTATCCTAAGCATGCAGATTCAAACCATCAAACCTTCTACTGCTATGCATGAAAATGAATAAAATAAATCTATTTTTCTTTTTGTCTTTTTTCATGTGAGAGTGTGAAAGCTAATCTCTTTTGGTGATGTAGTAGGTAGATTGGAGATGATGGTGAATGGTTGGAAGTCTTAGGAGACCCTTAGGTGACCTTGTGTGGCTTCCTAGAGGTTTTCCCTCAATTCAGCCTCAAAAAAAGCCACTACAGGGAAACCTACAAAATGTACTAAAAACCTACAAGATCCCCTGAAAACCTACAAGATACAGTCGAGAGAAAAATGATGGATGTTTAAGGTGATGGAAAGCTTAGGAAAGGTGGTTGGTGGATGGAATGAGTCAAGGGAGTGCCTAGGACCACTTCAGAACTCAAAACCAAAGTTGGGAGATGGATGGATTTGCTCAAAAGCTTGGAGAAATTTCATTGTGAAATGATGAAATTGGTGAGTGTTTGATGACTAAGCAAATAAAATCCAAATTGGATGGGACAAATTTTGTTATTAACTAAGGTGTCTTAGGTCTCTCAAAAAGACCTCTGTTAACCCATGCAAAAAAAACATTACTAGTCGAAAATCTAGAAATTCGAGAACTAGCGAGCTAGTAAATCTAAAAAATGCCTAATCAAATCAAATGCAAATTCAAAGGGGTAATTTTTGTTATGAACTAGAATTTTTTTGTGATCTAATGCAAGTGGAACCAACTCGATTAAAGCTTGTTAGCATGCTCTAAAAAATAGCAGAAATTTACTGTTCTTTGCTAAAAAGGAGGTCCAACAATCCAGATTTGGGAATAAGAAGACTAATCCAAGCAACTCAATTATTACTATGGACTTCCAAAGCTTTTCCAAGGATGAAATAGTGCTTGTGATCCTACAAAAGAACTTACATAAACCATTTAACTCAATCCTACAACAAGAAATCATTAATGCTAAATGCTGAAATAGAAAGAAATAAAAACTAGAAATGCATGTGAATAAGAAGTGAAAAGAAGGAAAGAAGATGATATAAAAGGGCCCTGAGGCCCCTAGGATGGTCAAACCCAAGGAAACTCAGATGCCTATGAAGGAGAACAAGATTTAGAAGCTGAACATGACACCAATCTTCATTATTTTCATTAATAGAATTACAACCCTGCAAGAAAATACAATGGAGTTGCTGAAATACGAGTTCTCTCCACAATAACACGAATGAAAATCTATCCCTATAGGCAAATTCGACTTGGTACTTATACAAAATGATTAAGAATCATTCACCATGAATGGAGGAAGTTTTCCCTGCCAAAATCCCTTGATTAGTGGATCTGGTCCCTTGAGTAGTGGAACATATTCCTAGATTTTTTCAATCATTGGAGTTCCACAATCTGTGCCATAATTCCATAATATCTTGTTGATTTATTCTTTATTCTTTATTCTTTAGTATTGATCCTCCTGTAGTAGGGAACAAGTCCCTAAATTATATCCTCCTCCAAATCTTCATAATCTGCCCAATATTATCATAATATTCCACAAAATAAATAAAATTAAGCACAAATATCCAATTATTCATAAACATTTCTAATGAATATATTAAAGTTAAAAATAATTTATCTAATGTAAAAAGAGAGGTTTAATGTGCTGAAGGATGGTCATAGACCTTAATTTATGTTTAATTTAGAGGCATGGGCCTTAATTTATGTCTAATTTAGAGGCCCATCAACTGCCAATGGACCATTTATCTTTGGAACACGAGACAGAAAATCCGCGACTCGGTTTTCCATCCCCGGACGATCTTTGATGGTGATATCAAACTCCTGCAAAAGTAACAACCAATGAGTCACTCAACCATTTGTAATAGGTTTTTTAGCTAAGTATCTAATGGTGGAATGATCAATATATAGAAAAACTTGATAGCCAGTTATATAATGTCTAAATTTGTTTATGGCATAAATGACAACTAAGAATTCCTTTTTTATTACTGTATAATTAATTTCAGTAGAAGTAAGATTTTTGCTGATATAATATATAACATAAGGTTTGATGTCCTCCTCTTTGTCGAGGACATCGCCTATTGCTGTGCCTGACGCGTCCGTAGAGATATGGAAGGGCAGCTCCCAGTTGGGTCCACGCAATACTGGTGCCGTCGAAAGTAATTTCTTCAAATCTGTAAAAGTTGTGCCAAATTTATCAGACCATTTAAAGTCAACATTTCCTGTTAAAGTATATAAAGGTGCAACAACTTGTGACTTTTTTTATAAACATGCAATAATTTCCTACATATCTAAGGAAGCTACGTACCTTCGTTTGAGTACAGGGTGTAGGTAATAGGAGAATTATCTGTATCTTTGCGGATCTACCTGTATCCCAGCTGCAGAAATGTAGTGTCCTAGGATTACGCCTTCTGTCATCATCATGTGACATTTGACATTGCTTAAACATAGCCTCGTGACGATGCATATGTTGGGTCGCATTATATTCTTTCCACGACTAGCCCATGTAGTTAATCGGAGGGTTAGAGGGGGGGCGCAGTCCCCCCTTCATTGCACCAATTGCGTAGCGGGGGGGTCACAAGGGGTTTGAGGGGTGCAGGTAACCCCCTTCTATGTGGTCCAGTGCAACGCCCTAGATTTTTTTTTTGGACCCTATATTAGGTTGGGCAGACCTACCTATGGTTTTGTGCATGTTTTTTGGACATGGTTTTGGATGCGATGGTTTTTGGTCCATGGTTTTGGATACGATGGTTTTCGGTCCATTGTATTGGATGCTTCGACATGTATAAATATGTATTATAACATTGAAGGGAAAATAATGAAAAATCACGCTGGTAATTTCTGTACGGGATTAAAACCTACATTTGGTATCAGAGCCAGGTTTGGCTTCAAGGGGATGCCTTTGTTGCTGATGGGTTTTGCTTGGGCCTATGGTAGACCCTGTTCAGTGGGAGATCTATGGGATCGATTCTGGTGGTGAAAGAAGATGGCGAGAAGTGGAAAGATAGAGATCAAGAAATTTAATGGTCAGAGTTTTGAGTTATGGAAACTCAAGATGGAGGATCTGTTGGTGGATAAATATAAGTGGATCGCGGTAGATCTAGGTACTAAACCAATGGGAGTGTCTGATGAAGAACGGAAGAAGTTGGATCGGAAGGCAAAGAGAACAATACGATTGTGTGTCTTAGATTCAGTATTGCTGAATGTATTAGGGGAAGCTATGGCGAAGGCTTTGTGGGACAAGTTAGGGACTTTGTACCAATCTAAGTCTCTGGTGAATAAAATGTTCTTGCGGAAAAAGCTGTATAACTTGAGGATGAAAGATGGAGACTCGGTGACAGAGCATTTGAACACATTTAATACTGTGGTAAGTCAGTTATTATCTGTTGATATTAAAATTTTAGATGAAGATAAGTGCATCAGTTTGTTGTGTTCTCTACTAGATTCGTGGGATAGTCTGGTTATTGCAATAGGTAGTAATACAACTGCCTTGCAGTTTGATGAAATAGTCTCATCCTTGCCGACGGAGAAGATGAGACGAAAAAATATGGAGAGCCAGAATGGTGATGCCTTATCTTTACGAGGATGGTCCCAGAGCAGAAACAAAAATAAGTCATCGAGTGGGAGATCTAAATCTCCAGGAAAACCTGTAAAGGTGGTGTGCTGAAAATGCGGAAAGGAAGGTCACTACAAAAGGGGCTATAAATCTAAAGCTCCTAATAAAGGAAAGGGATCTGATGATGCTCCTTCTGTAGAGGTGAAAACCACCTCAGATGAAGGTGGGGATGTGTACTTGGCTTCTTCAAGTACACATGTAGATCTTGAGGCATGGTTGATTGACTCATGTGCATTCTTTCACTTCACTCCCCATAGAGAGTGGTTCTGCGAGTATGAGAAATACGATAGTGGTGATGTCTTCTCAGAGAATGATAGGAAGGCTAGAATCATTGGTTGCGAAAAAGTAAAGTTTAAATTTCAAGGTGGAAGGGTTAGAACACTATCGGGTGTTCTGGATATTCCTGCATAGGCCAGAAATCTTATTTCTGAATGCAAGCTCGATGATGCAAGTGTAAAAACAGTGTTCGAGAAGGATACCTATAAGATGGTTCAGGAAGCACTGGTATTGATGCGAGGAGTTCAGATTGGAACTCTGTACAAGCTGCAAGGTAGCACTGTTGTTGATGGGTGCAACAACTCTGTGGTTTCTGAAAGTGGAGCAAAAAATCTAGTGGTCTCTGGAGAGAAGACCATGCTGTGGCATCAAAGACTTGGACATATTGGAGAGAAGGGCCTTCAAATACTTCATGGTGAAGGTATGGTAGAAGGTATGAGTAATAGCTCTTTGGATTTTGATTTCTGTGAAAATTGTGTATATGAGAAGCAGAATCAGGTGAGTTTCCCCTTTGGTAGTAAAAGGATGAAACATATATTACAATTTGTGCACAGTGATGTGTTTGGACCTATGAAGATTCCATCACTGGGTAAGTCTGTGTACTATGTATCATTTATAGATGACTTCTCAAGGAATACATGGATATATTTCCTTAAGAAGAAATCTGAAGTCTTTGATAGGTTTAAATAATTTAAGGCTCTAGTGGAAAACTAGACAGAGAAGAAGATAAAGGTGTTGAGGACAAATAATGGTGGAGAGTTTTACAGTAAGGAATTTGAAGAATTCTGTAAGAAGTGTGGTATAGCACGGTAGAAGACTACTCCATACACACTTGAGCAAAATTGAGTTGTAGAAAGAATGAACAAGACATTGATGGAAAGGGCAAGAAGCATGCTCAGTGGTGCCGGGTTAGGATAGGAATTCTGGGCAGAGGCGGTGGAGACATTATGTTACTTGGTTAATAGATCACCTTCATTAGCGTTGGAGGATAAGACTCCACAAGAGGTATGGGCTAGTAAGAAACCCTCTCTTTCACATCTAAAGGTATTTGGATGTGATGCATATGTACATGTTCCAAAGGAGAAAAGAACCAAGTTGGATAGTAAATCTAAAAAGTGCATATTTATTGGGTATAAGGATGGTTTAAAGGGTTATAAGCTTTGGAACCGAGTAACAAGGAAAGTTGTGTACAGTCGAGATGTGGTGTTTAGAGAGGTGAAAGATGTTATTAAACATGAAGTCCAATCAAAAGAACCTGAGGAGATAGAGTTTGAGCTTAAGGAGGAAGAATCAGACTCTACAACAGAGGAGGAATCAGATGATGAAGAGCCTCATACTCCGGGTGTGAGAAGATCAGTTCAAGAAAGAAGGCAGCCTGAAAGGTATAGTCCATCTGCTTTTTGTTCAAATTCTGCTTTATCTATTACTGATGATGATCCCAGAACTGTGAAAGAAGCAGTAGATTCATAGGATGACAAACTCTGGAAAGAAGCCATGGTTGATGAAATGGCATCTTTGCACAAAAATGAGGCTTGGGATCTGGTGGAGTTGTCGGCTGGAAGGAAACCCATTGGCAGCAAATGGGTGTTCAAGAAGAAGAAAAATGCAGAAGGAAAGGTGGAGAAATACAAAGCTCGGTTGGTAGCAAAAGGTTATTCCCAATTGTCAAGAATTGATTTTGGTGATATTTTTTCTCCTGTTGCCAAGGTAACTTCTATTAGATTACTTTTGTCTGTTGCTGTTGCTTTTGATTTTGAGGTAGAACAGATGGATGTGAAAAAAACATTTCTTCATGGGGATCTGGAAGAGGAAATCTACATGAAGAAACCTAAAGGCTTTGCGGTGAAGGGTAAGAAAGAACTGGTATGTAAATTAAATAAGTCTCTGTATGGGTTAAAATAGTCACCAAGTATGTGGTATCATAAATTTGATACATTTATACGGGGAATTGGCTTCACCAGAAGCAAAGCAGATCACTGTGTGTAATTTAAATTAATTGGTGACCGTATTATTTATTTGGTCTTGTATGTGGATGATATGTTGCTGGTTGGAATGACAAAGAAATTATCTAGGATTTGAAGACCCAATTGTCCTCCAAATTCGACATGAAAGATCTTGGTGTTGCAAACTATATTTTGGGCATGGAAATTAAAAAAGATCAGGAAAAGAGGAAGCTTTGGTTAAACCAGAGGAAGTATGTTGAGACAATACTACAGAGGTTTAATATGCAGGATAGTAAACCGGGGAAGGTTCCTATTCCTATAGGTGTGAAGTTATCTGCTAAACAGTGTCCCAAGACACAAGAAGAGGAAGAGGACATTTCTTGTGTTCCATATGCAAGTGCAGTGGGTAGCTTGATGTATGCAATGGTCTATACTAGACCAAACATTGCACATGCAGTGGGAGTATTGAGCAGGTTTATGTCAAAACTAGGGAATGAGCGCTAGACAATAGTGAAGCGGGTTTTTAGTTATTTGCGTGGCACTAGTGATTATGGTTTGTACTACCAAGGAAAATCAGATTGGATAGTGTTGGATATTCATGGCTTTGTTGATGCAGATTGGGCTGGAGATCTGGATCAGAGAAGATCTACTAGTGGGTATGTGTTTAACCTATTTGGAGGTGCAGTCAATTGGATAAGTAAGAAACAATCTGTAGTGACACTATCAACTATAGAGGCAGAATACATGGCAGCTACTCATGCAAGAAAAGAAGCAATTTGGTTGCAGAGATTGTGTTCAAGTATGGGGTTAATATAGGGAGTTATAAGGATAGACTGTGATAGCCAAAGTGCAATTTTCTTGGCAAATAACCCTGCATATTATTCAAAGACAAATCACATTGATGTTCAATATCATTTTGTGATGGATACGATAGAAGACAAAAAGGTGTTGTTGGTAAAGGTGGACATGTTGAAGAATACTGTAGATGCATTGACAAAATCTGTGAGCTCTGAGAAGTTCTCTTGGTGTAGAGAAAAAAAATGGGCATTGTAGGGCTGGATAAATGACTAATCTCTCTTGTGGCCCCCTATGGAAAGAAAACAACAAGTGGGAGAATGTTGGGTTGTGTTATATTCTTTCCACGACTAGCCCACGTAGTTAATCGGGCGGGGGTGGGGTTTAGAGGGGGGGTGAAGCCCCTCCTTCGTTGCGCTGATTGTGTAGTGAGGGGGTCACAGGGCGTTTGAGGAGTGCATGTAACCCCCTTCTATGGGGTTCGGTGCAGCGCCCCAAAAAATTTTGTTTTTTGGACCTTATATTAGGTTGGGCGGACCTACCTATGGTTTTGTGCATGTTTTTCGCACATGGTTTTGGACGTGATGGTTTTTGGTCCATCATTTTGGACACGATGGTTTTTGGTCCATGGTATTGAATGCTTCGGCATGTATAAATATGTATTGTAACATTGAAAGGAAAATAATGAAAAATCAAGCTGGTAATTTGTGTACGGGGTTAAAACCTATAACATTATTCCAAAACCCTCTCTAATGTTTGTAGCGCTTGATCAAAGTCATCCCCATATGGGGTAAATTCATCCATGTAAACTTCAAGTCCTTCATTTATTAGATAATAAAAAATGCTAGAGTATGGCTCTTTGAAACGTAGCTAAGGCATTGCATAAGCCAAATGGTAACACTCTGTAAGCGAATGTACCCCACGAGCAGGTAAAGGTGGTTTTGTCTTGGTCTTCAGGGGTGATTTGAATCTGATTGTAGTCGCTGAAGCCATCTAGAAAATAAAAGAATTGTTTGCCTGTTAGAGTATCGAGGACTTGATCAATAAATGGAAGAGGGAAGTGATCTTTCTGTGTGGCCTTGTTCAATTTCCGATAATCCACACAGATGCACCACTTCCCATTTTTCTGGGGAACAACTACCAGTGGAGAGACCCACTTGCTATCTGAAATGGGATAAATGAAATTCACATTCACCAGCTTCTGTAGCTCTTCTTTTACAATATATTTGAGGCGCGGATTCAATCTCCGCTAAGGTTGCTGAATAGGACAAGCATTCTTTTCGATGTAGATATGATGCGTACATAACTGTGGGTCTATGCCTTTCATGTCTGGATAGTCCCAAGCAAAAGCCCCTTTATATTTTTGCAAGACCTGAATGAATTTTTGTTTTTAGTTACTGTCCAGGCTATCATTAATGTTTGAAACCTTGTCTGGTTCAAATTCAACAGGCTTGCTTTATGAACAACAATTGTCTGGATATGTTTATCATTAGTATCTTTCAAAGGGTCTTCTGAGGCTTCATTGTCAAGAATTGATTTTAACATTTGACATTTGACATTATTCATATTAGCTGACTAATTGATAAAGTGATTGATTACATCATCATCTTCAATCTGATTCTTGAATTCAAGTGCCTCTGTTACTGTAAGCGGTGAACGAATGCTTTCTTCCAAATATGCGGGTGGTTATTTATGTATTTTTACAATGGGCATACTTGGTTTGGCAGGAGGATATAAAACAATATTTTTTACAACATCCCCCTTAGCAATGGTCATGTTGCCCTGTCGGCAACCTATATAAGCTTTAGTTGTTTCCAACCAAGGTCGAACCAAAATTAGAGGGTGCCCATCTAATCGGCTCTTTGGGTTTATAACAAGAAAATATATTGGATACTCCCATGAATCAACAGAAACTGTAATATCTTGTAAAGTTCCCTCTGGTCTTACCACCAAACGATCAACAAATTCTAGCACGGTGGTGGTTGGTTTCAGAGCTATAATACCAAGTGTCTTACAGGTTTTTGCTGTTAAGATGTTAATGGCTGCACCCAAGTCAACTAGTGTGTTTGGAAAGGAGTGGCCATATATTTGGACTGTAACTATGGGATTCCCAGGATCTTCATACTTTATCGGAGTTTCCTCGCCCAAAAGCAAATCAGACAAGGTCCCTACAACATGAATAATGGGTGGAGCTTTTGCTTTTCTCATAGGATTTTTTACACATAACTCTTTAATTGTTTTAGCATAAATAGGAATATCTTGAATGCCCTGGAGGAGAGGAATTTTAATGCCAAGATTTTTTAGTTCCCTTACAAGATCAAAGTCTGGATAACAACTGGTTTAGGTATTGTTAATCTTTTAGGGAACAGGGGAGAAGTAAATATGAGTTTTTCAGGGTCTTTATGCTCAACTGTATCTTCTCATTGTTTTATTTCTGTGTCAGTCGCAGTCGATGGTGTATGTACAGGTGGGGTTTCTAACTCAATTGATGACTGGTCTCTATCTTCCTTAGGAGTGATAATGTGTCCTGACCTCAGTCTAAGTTCATTACATTATTTTTGTTCAATCTCATAGTCTGAGCTTTCAACAACTTGCACCAATTGAACCGGTTTGTTATTGGGATTTGGATTCGGTTGGGCTGGCAATTGGGGACACAGAAGGGGTTGAGGATTTTGTTGTAATGCATATGATGCCGATAATGTAGGTTGAGGTTGAGGACATGTCCCCATAGACGTATTGGTTATCCCTAAAGGTCGTTGCCAATTCGGAGACCCGTTTGGATTTTGTGAAGTAGAGGCAGGCTACTAGGACGGATATGGATTACCTTGCCAAATAGGAGTAAAAGGAGAATTCGGCCAGCCATTACCCGGAAAGGACTGAGTTGGCCAAGGTGTCATAGGAAATGGTCAAGTTTCCAATTCGAGTAAGGTGATTGACCTTTCCATGCTACCCCAGGATTCTGTTGTTGATTAAATGATGAAGAAGGAAAGAATTGGGATGTGTCCTGTGACATACCTGTGGGTTTTCCCTACCACTGTCGACGTTGGTTCATTAAGTATATTGATTCTGTCTCTTCTTCTGCTTCTTTGAAAACTAATTTCAGCCCTAGAAGTGATGGATACTTATCAATGGCATGGTCCTTGGTGCAGATAGCACATGTTTGGACTATGTCCAATGGACACTCCCTGATGAGCCCCAATTTTTGGTACAATTTGGGCTCATTTGGCTTACTTGCTTTGCTCAAACCATTCATATTTTATTGCTTATGCATTCATTTCTTGGTTTATTCGTGTTGTTTGTAGGAAGAAGGGTAGGCATTCTATCTACGTGACTAATACATGATGATTTCAAGTTTTTGGCATTAAAAGGGAGCAAAGACCACGAGAAAGGAGACAATAAGGTGGCACTGCTAGTTTTTAGGAGAGGATGTCCACAGTCTTGGGGACCTTCCTCCTGATTCCCACCATAGCTCCGAGCTCCAAGCAATCTCCCCACCGATCTTAGAGGCAGCCAACCGTTCTACAGGAACAGCAGTTACAACTGTTCTATAGGATCAACAGTTTAACCTTCAGTTGGACAGTCGAGCTCCACAAATCAAGGAAACCTGTTGGAGTATCATTTTGCATAAATACTGAGGCCGTAGCCTTTGATAGGAGATTTTTGAACTTTTTCATTAATCTTGTAATTTCGAAGTACAAGCTACAGCTCGGTGTTGGTTCTTTTTGTAAGCCAGTTTTGGCATGACATCATATTTTTGGTTATGAATAAAGGCAGGCAGATTTTGATTTCATTCTGAGTTTCTAAGGGAGCTATAGCTCTCAGGTTAGGGCCCAAACTGAGAGCAATAGACATCCTCTGTGTTGTAATGTTATTTTCCTTTCGTTCCAGCACTTCGTTTCTTTACTTTAACATGCAATTCGAATTTACAATCTGCTGATTTAGTTTTTATGAGATGGAATAGGATTAGTTTATGGTGAATTTTCTTCCAGTTGCTTAGGTTAGAAGAGGATAGTTATAATTCATTGGAGCTCCAGAAAAAGGTTGTTAGAGATCACTGCCATCTCTGGTTAGGGATTGGGGTGCAGTCCATATCAACCACCAAAAGGAAACGCAGTTCTTTTCACGTCCATGCAAGCTGCAACAGTTACTTTAGTCGTAGATCCATCCATGCACTTTGGTCTTGATCATTACTTCTCCATTCCACTTCCATGCACGAGTTTCTTTCACAAATTGCACTGCTATTCATTGGTTAAAAATAGCACAGTTAACATAGGTTAAAGAGTTCTCATTTTTGGTGACATTCATAGACAATTTGTTTCATCTACACTGCTCCACACATTCCATTACCTTCCTCTTATTTTCAACCACACCTGAAGCCACTCAATCGACCTCTGTTCAGCTCGTTTACCTTCCAGCTCTCCCATTACTCAAATAGCTCCATTTACTTAACCTTTCGTTGATCCCATCCTTCCAGCCATCAACCCACTGCATGAACTCTTTCTCCATCTGACTTCTCTGCTCCTGAGCCATCACCAGTTCCATCTCCATCTCACTTATCCTCCCACACCACTCCATCACTTCACCATCTCCCAAAACTCCCACGATCGAACATCCTGTAGAATTGCACAGAATTCCTGTAGAACCCCTGAGTTTCCTGTAGGATCCCCTGCAGACTTCCTGTAGAAGCCTGCAAACTCGGTTGTTGAGCATCCGAATGTGGTAGACTTCTGTGGACTGATGCTAGAGACCCTCTGGGACCTCCCCTAGCCATCCTGACCTTGCCCATGCTTTCCTTCCATTCGAACCGCTCCTTCACAGTCAAACCCTAATAAAAAACATCATCACAATAAATCCAACCACTTAATGCAAAAATACAAAAACATGTCTTTTCAGATGAAAGTAGCTTAAATGCATGTATTTCAGCTCACTGCAAGTAATGGAATCATTGGTAGAAGTTTCATTCATAGTTTTGCATTGTAATGGCCTAGCTAGTCAAATTAGGGTTTACTAGGGTTTTCATGCTTTGTTGGCTTTCAGTTTCTTTCTGCAAATAGATTAGCCTCCTTTGAGTTAGCTTTCATCCATCACTCATAAAGCTTCTTCTGTGAGCATATAGAAGTTGGCTTGAGCCCTAGCGGACTTGTGCCAGCTGACCAAGTGACAGCTGCGACAAGAGCTAGTACTTGTGCATACAGCACCGTCGCTTCCAAGTTTGTACGAACTACCGGGTTGATAAAATTAGAGATAGGAAGCTCCAGGAGTTGTAGCATTATTGCTACAATACTGGAGCCCACCATCTTTTTGGCGCCGTTGCCGGGGAAGCGTCAGAGTATTAGTAATTGTTGCTTTTCTTCTACTTTCTTACTCTTGCCTTCTGCTAAGTAGTTTATTTCATTTCCATTCTGCAAAAGTAGCATAGACATTTCCTGCTTTCATAGATTAGCATTTCCTGCTTTCATAGATTAGCATTTCCTGCTTTCATAGATTAGCATTTCCTGCTTTCATAGATTAGCATTTCCTTTCTGCAAGCGTAGACTGGCATTTCCATTCTTGCAATTTCATTTAAGCAAAGTAGATTAGTTCTTTCCTGCTTTCAGTTTAATTCTGCATCTTTCATAGTTAGTTGTAGATCAATCTGTTTCAGTTTTGCAGGTACCAAAAGAAAATAAGCAAAAAGAATCAAAAGAAAAAGAAAGTCTTTTCCATTTCATGCCTCGTAGGAACTGAGATAGATTAGGCAAATTCCTACCAAATACCCCCACCACATCACTGAGTCACCCTTCTCTCTTCTTTGGTGACAGTAACCCAGAAGAACCTATAGGTGAACATCCTGAGATATACAAAGATCCTATAGTAGAGGAAGAGTTAGAGACCACTCCATCTGAAGCTATGGCTGACAATAGAAGAGAAGATGAGAGAATAGAAGGTGCCTTCCCCATCCGAGAGACTAATGGAGAGATGAAGATGAAGAACATTAGCCCCTCCGCCTTACCTCACTTCCATAGGCTGACTACTGAAGATCCGAATACCTTCCTATTTGAGTTTGTTCTCCTTTGTATAACCTATGACGATACTGAAGATGAGCAAAAGCTGAAACTTTTCCCTTCCACTCTTAAGGATGCAGCATTATGCTGGTTCATGGGCTTACCTGGGAATAGTATCACCACTTGGGCTCAGATGTAGCAAGCTTTCAATACCAAGTACCGGGATTACTATAGGTCCAAGGAAACAAAGGGGGAAATCTTTCGGATGACCATGGGAAATGATGAGTCCTTAGAGGATTATGAGGAGAGGTTCCAACTAAGCTATAAGCGGGCCAGGTGCACACTTGATCCTGAATCCCTCAAGTTGGTCCTGCTCCGAGGAGTCCCTGAAGACCTCTTAGATACCCTTCACATGTTAGCTGGGGGGGACATTTACCAACTGCCTTATGAGGACATCAAGATTGTGTTTAGAAACCACTACAGGGCAGCTCGGAAACGAGGTAGAGGAAACCACCTCTCAACTAGTGTCCCTTTCTCCAAACATGAGCTTGCAAATCAATTAGAAGATCTTAAGAGTGAGGTGAGACAGACCATAGCAATGCAGCTTGACACATTCAGGATTCAGCAAAAGAAATAAGAAGCTGAGAGAGCCTTGGCTGTCTTCTGCCCTAGGTGCACAATAAGACACCCTAAGAACGAATGTCCATTGCATTCGGTTGAAGTGTGTTTCGTTTGTGAGGAGGACCATCCCACAAATCAATGTCCAACCTTACCTGGGTTTAAAGCCATGTACCAAGGGACAGAAGCTCCAACAGAACCTCTCTATTACCTCAACCAAAGGAGGCCACAAGGATCTAGACCTTATCAGCAGGGGATGCAAGGGGCATCCCAAGGTTATTACAGCCCCAACCAATCGACTCCTATGCCTTCCTGGGGTCCCCCTACTCATCCTTCATGGTCCATGCCTCCTCCATGGTCTTATCCACCTCAGTACCCCACTCAACCTACTTCTCATTCATATCACTCACATGCCCAACCACAGCCTCAATGGAATGCACCTCAGTCGGGGTGGAGGCCCCAATACAACACTCCTCCTGCCATCTTGCCTCCACCACCAGTTCAACCTCAGCCATTACCTCCTGCTCCTCCAAGGCAACCTCAAATGCCTGCTCAACCGAACTCGAACCCCAACAATAGATAGGCCCAGCAAGTATACACTGGGGAAACCTCATGCCCTACCTATGCTGTGGAGATCCAGGAGATCAATCTTCGATCTGGAAAGACTCTACCAGATCGCCAACCTCCTCCCCCAGAGGATGAGGAAGATAAATAGGAAAGTGAACCGAAGGCTATTCCACCCTTTCCTGAGAGACTAATAAACATCACACAACCCAACCCAGAGGAGGATGAGCTTCTGGGTGAGCTCAAGCAGTTGTGTGTAAAAATACCACTTCTCCAAGACATCAAGGATGTGCCAATATACAACAAACTGGTTAAGGAGAAGTGTTTCAAACACCCAGGTAGACGGAAGAAATATGCTTCAACTATCAATGTCATAGGACAACTGTCTGACCTTATGTTAGGACAAGTCATCTGCCCAAAGTACCTAGATCCTGGAAGTCCTGTAGTAGATGTCCACATCAATGGCACCATTATACCTCACACCTTGATTGATCTGGGGGTTGCCATTAATGTGATGACTAGGGATACCATGCTTAAACTCAATCTTTAGGGTTCCTTGAGGAAGACCTCGACAGTACTGCAATTAGCAGATCGCTCCACCGTGACTCCCGAAGGGATTGTGGAGGATGTCTTGGTCTCTATTGACTCTTGGGAATACCCTGCAGACTTCCTGGTTCTGCAACCAAAGGCAAAGCTTACTGGATATCCTCTCATTTTGGGAAGGCCTCGGTTAGCTACTGCAGATGCTTACATAAGTTGTCATGCAGGAAACATGACCATCAAAAATGGTCCCATGTCCAAGCAGCTAGTCCTATACCCTCCTGCCTAACCCTCCTTAGAGCATGACTTACCACTCTGGTTGGAAGAAGGAGAGGAAGACGAGGTGTACTCAGCACCTCTGTGCACCTTAGATACCACTAGAAGAGACCCCCCAACCGAGGATGACTTGATCGAGACCTTGATCTAGAATCCACCTTCCAGTGCACTACCCTTAGAGAAATTGGTGGAGGATGCCCAAGCTAGCACCTTAGTGGACCTTTGTACAACCAACCCTGTTACTCCCAGAGTCAAGAATGTGGAGTTCGGCCCTGAGAAAGCATTGAAGATCAGCTCCTCCCTACCTCCTTCCCAGGAAAAGGAGTTGTGTAGTCTGTTGTCCAACCACCTAGATGCTTTTGCTTGGAGCTATAAGGAAATGAAAGGAGTCCATCCTTCAGTCTGTACCCATCATATATACATCAAAGAGGATTGTAAAACGGTTAGGCAACCTCAGAGGAGAATGAATCAAGCCCTTAAGGACATTGTCAAGGAAGAATTGCAAAAAATGTTGGATGCCGGGTTCATCTACCCCATCTCAGATAGTGAATGGGTGTCCCCTCTAGTGTTGGTTTCGAAGAAAAATGGGAAATGGAGAATCTGTGTGGACTACCGAGAACTGAACAAAGCTACCAAGAAAGACCATTTCCCTCTACCTTTCATAGATCAAGTGTTGGATGGACTGGCAGGAAAGAATTTCTTCTCTTTCCTGGATGGGTTTAGCGGGTATAACCAAATCCAAATCAGCCCGGAAGACCAAGATAAGACCACCTTCACTTGTCCTTGGGGTACCTTTGCCTACCGAGTCCTTCCCTTTGGGCTATGCAATGCTCTTGCTACCTTCCAGAGAGCTGTCTTGAGCATCTTCTCGGAGCTGGTCCATGATGCAGTAGAAATCTATATGGATGACTTTACTCCTTATGGGGCCAACTTCTAGGAAGCATTTTCCAACCTGGGAAAAGTCCTAACCAAATGCACCGAGATGAACTTGTCCCTTAGTCCTGAAAAATGTGAATTCCTAATGACTGAAGGGACCGTTCTAGGCCATACCATTTCTTGCCAAGGGTTGCAGGTGGATCCTAACAAAATTTCTCTCATCAAGAGGGTTCCACCTCCTCAAAAGGTAAGGGATGTCCGGAGTTTCTTGGGATTAGCAGGATACTACCGGAGATTCATTAAAGATTTCAGCAAGCTAGCCTCGCCATTGTTTCGTCTGTTGGAAAAAGATGTGGAGTTTAAATGGACTGACGATTGTCAGAGGGCTTTAAATGAATTAAAGGACAAGTTGGTGTCAGCCCCAATCCTGAGAGGTCCAAACTGGGCCCTACCTTTCCACATCCACACTGATGCCTCAAACAAAGCCATAGGTGCAGCTTTAGGACAAGTTGAGAAAAAAATTCCATATGCCATTTACTTTGTTAGCAAAAACTTGTCCAAAGCTGAGCTGAATTACACTGTAACCGAGAAAGAATTCTTGGCTGTGGTCCATGCACTGAACAAGTTCCGACATTATATTACTGGTTACCAGACCTTTGTACATACTGACCATGCTGTAATTAGATATTTAATGAATAAACCAGATGTGAATGCTCGTATTATTAGATGGTTACTTTTATTGCAGCAGTTTGATTTGACCATTGTTGACAAACCAGGTAGAGAAAATGTTGTTGCTGACTTTTTATCTAGATTGGATTTGTCTGCAGATGAGGATGGAACAGTGGATGACCAGATGCCCGATGAACATCTGTTTGCTATTTCAGTACTCTCTCCATGGTTTGCTGATATAGCAAACTATCTTGTTTCAGCACAGTTCCCTCCGCACCTATCTTCCAGAGAGAAGAGCATAATCATCAGAAAAAGTGCCTCATTTACTTGGATCAGGGGCAATCTGTTCAAGCTTGGCCCCGATCAGATCTTAAGGCGTTGTGTATGGGAGGAGGAAGTCTTTAATATCCTCCTCACTTGTCATGATGGGCCTTCTGGAGGACATTTTGCAGCAAAGAGAACTGCCTTCAAAATCCTGCAGGTAGGCTACTATTGGCCCACACTTCATCAAGATGTCAGAAGATATGTCAGTCAGTGTGAGCAATGCCAAAGAATGGGGAAACCGACCCAAAGGGATGAGATTCCTCTCCAACCTCAAGTGACGCTTGAGCCATTTGAGAAGTGGGGCATGGACTTTGTGGGCCCAATCAACCCCTCTTCAAGGCAAAGGTCTTACATCATTGTGTGTACTGACTATTTGACAAAGTGGGTAGAGAGCAAAGCAATCAAAGCAGCAACAGAAGAAAAGGTGGCTGAGTTACTAAGAGAAAACATCTTCTATAAGTTTGGCTATCCAAGAGAGCTGGTAACCGATCAAGGGAGCCAGTTCACCTCCAACCTCGTTGAAGATCTACTAGCTCATCACAAGATCAAGCATAGGAATTCCACCCCTTATCACCCTCAAGAAAATGGGCAGGTGGAAGTCACCAATAGAGCATTAGAAGGGATCTTGACTAAGGTGGTGAGCAGCAGCAGAAAGGACTAGGCAGATCGCCTGGTTGAAGCCACATGGGCTTACAACACCACTTGGAAGACCACCACCGGTTTCACACCGTATGAGCTGGTCTATGGGAAGAAAGCTTTACTGTCCATTGAGTTTGAATACAACACTTTGAGGATGGTAGCTCAGCTGGACCTAGATCTCAGCCATGCACAACAAGAAAGGCTATTGCAGCTGAATGGCCTGGATGAGCACCAAATGCAGGCCCTCCTTCACTCAGAAGTGGCTCAACTTCAGAGAAAGGTGTTGCATGACCAACATCTCCATGACAAGCAATTTCAGCCGGGAGATTGGGCTTTGTTGTATGACTCCAGATACAAAGATTTCAAGGGGAAGCTGAGAACCAGATGGCTAGGACCATATGCAGTGGAAAAATTCCATGACAATGGATCTGTCCTTATTCGAACCATTGATGAGTAAGCCATTCCCATGCTTGTCAATGAGCATCGATTGAAGATCTACAGGAGACCTCTCTCAAGACAAGAGTTCATCAAAACTATGGAGAAATCTGTATTGGTCATAGAGAAGGGTTCTGCCTCTGCTTTTGGCATACCCTGAAGAAAAAAAAAAAGAAAAAAATAATAAAGATCCTTGGGTGAACACCTCTCTGAGGCGCCCAAGGCAGGTGGTAGGGGTGAAAACCTCATTGAGGCGCCCCTATTGTCTTTCAAAAAAAAAAAAAAAGGTTTGAAAAGGATCCTTGGGTGAAAACCTCTCTGAGGCGCTCAGGGCAAATGGCACGGGTGAAAACCTCATTGAGGCGCCCCTGTTATCTTTAAAAAAAAAAAGAAAAAAAAACAATAAGCAAAATATGGTAAAATTGCATGTAGGTTGCAGATGTTTTATGGAGGAGAGGAAGCCCTTCAACTCAAAGCCAAGGGTCCTTATCATGCTGTAGAGGGACCTCACCAGCACCTCCTCCAAGGATACCCATGTTTTTTCAAGGTATGTGAAATTTTATCATGGTTTGAATCTTCTACAGGAAGATGCAGCCTTTCTACAGGAAGACGCAGATTTTCTACAGGAAAGTGCAGACTTTCTACAGGAAGCCCGAACTTTCTACAGGAAGCTCTGTGTTCTACAGGAAACTTCCTATAGAAGTTTGGGACGGCCAAGAATTCATTTTAAAAGGAGATCTAGCGACTACGGATCGGTTTGGACGCATGCAAGCCTCTGTTGGCACCCTTGCACATTGCTGTTACCTTGCTCCACCATCCTTGTCGACATGCAACCAAGTTCCCTGCACCAACAAATCAGATCGATGAGTTCTCGCGGGAAAAGCCATTTTCAAAGATAAACAAGTGCTGAGATCTCATACCACAGGCATCAGAAGCTCCGGGAACGTGATCGAAAGGCCAGATCCTCCGTCGTGCAGCATGCACCCAAGGAGGAAGAACTGTTACGAGACACCCCGTGGGAATCCTGTAATAGTTAAACCTGCTAGAGTGGATACCATTCACAGCACTGCCATCTACAATGAAACACGGGCGCATGCAACCAAAGCATCCACTCCATCATCGGCAGCCTGTAACCATGAGCCTCCGGGTCTGTGTAAGTTCGCATGCAGCAGGTAGATCCACTCACCATCGTCCAAAAACTGGAAAAATCGTGTGCAGTCATGCAGGTAAGTGTCTTGACCCTTCCTTCCATCGAATCGCATGAATTTTACTTTGAATTGTTTGCACAGTGTAAAAGTGAATGGTTGAGCGGCCGTATGGCCAGTCGATTGGCCACGTCGGCTAGTTATGGTATAATTGGATGTTTGGGTGGCGGCCACGACAAAGAGAATGAACAACACGCACGTGAGAACACTCCCGTCGGAAGAAATGAGTTTAACAGAAAGAGGTGGTGGCAGATCTGTGGGAATGGATGCGGCAGCAAGTAAATACGCAGGAGAATGATGGATGACGTCACCCAACGGTCCGGCGGGGACAGCTGACCTCCCGCGCCACGGATTGCGCTGATTCAAAATCTAATCGGCTAGATTGTGCGCATGCATTTATCAACCACCACTTCAAACTCGAGTGGCTATTCTGATCTCCTCTGCACTTTGATATGCCAAGATTTTGGCTACCAGAACGCCGGTGAAGCACACCTCAAGCGCAGGCCAACTACAGTCCTCCCCGAAATTTGCGCACTGCTCCTACAGGAACACAGTTTCTACAGGAACGCAGTCTCTACAGGAATGCAGTCTTCTACAGGGAAGCGGGTGCCTCACGAAAAAAAGGTGGA
The DNA here is from genome assembly GCA_031772625.1 of Pinus tabuliformis. Taxonomy (NCBI): domain Eukaryota; kingdom Viridiplantae; phylum Streptophyta; class Pinopsida; order Pinales; family Pinaceae; genus Pinus; species Pinus tabuliformis. The sequence continues at coordinate 1,886,980,670 of CM062817.1, read as the reverse complement.
CAATTAAAGAGGTAACCCTGAACTCTTCATGCAACTGGTTAGTAAGAGTGGCAAGATCATCGTCCATAGTCTGGTCATAAAGATATCGGTGAAATTGTTGTTTGCTATGCCTATACTATCGTTCTACAGGATGTCAGTGTAATTAGACCGTGTTGAATTTTGTGGATTATGTGCATGCTCTGTCTCAATAGACCAAATCCTTTCGCATTTGCCACCTTTAGTTAAAACAACCGTGTTCATCATGCCAGGTGGATTTATAAGACGGGAACCCACTGATTCAACCAAATTAAGGGAAAACCAGGAAGTGGTAGAGCTCTTCACACGAGCACAATGGATGTCTTTTTGTGATAAGCTGCAGGGTTACGATGATGAAGTGGCCGAAGAATTCTTGCAGGCTCTGAGGCCGAAATCCCAGACACTGGCCACAGTGAACTTCAGAGGTCTAAGCCTCAAGCTCACCCCGCAACATATCAGTCGGATCACAGAAATTCCTATGGGTTTGCCATGGGATAAGGAAGAAAGAAAGCTGAGCCAGCAGGCAAAGAAAGAATTCTTTCCACCCGAGGAGGAATTCTCGGAGGACAAAAATGGGGTGCAAAGAACGAGTTTGTTGCCACCATGGATTGAAGTCAGTTTTCAAATCATGAAATATATCACTTGTGAAGGCCGTTTTAGCATCGTGTATGCATATCACTTTCGGTTGCTCACTGAATTGAGGCACCGGATTGATCTTCCTGTAGAACAAAAACTGAGCATCCCTTATTTCCTATTGCAGTCTCTAATGGAGTGTGCCACAAAGCTAAGAGAGGGCATACCAGATCAGATAGCCCACCATGGGTTGATCAAGCTTCTTGTGGAGGATGCGCTGCATTCATATAAGGTTCCCCTCTCATGGGAATCCTTCTGGAATTTGACAAAAGATGGAGACATTAAAATGTTGATAGAAGAAACGGGGTCCTCCAGCAGTGAGGAACAAGAAGCAGTGGCCGAGGGACAGAGAGAAAAATGCTAGAAGACCCCGACCACAGTGCAGAAGAAAGAACAAATGAAGAAGCATGAGGAAAAGGATGACAAAGAAAAAGGTGGCACCCCTATCTTGTCAGCAAGAGAAAAGAGGCTGAAGAGCAGAATGGACAAAGCTGAGGTGGTCCACGTCAGCCCAAGTACCTCAATAGCACCTGCAACCAAAGCAAAAAGAAAAACTCAGGTAGGCAAGAAATAAAAAGTGGAGACACCTGTGTCTACAGGAAAGTAGAAACAGGCTTCTAGAGGAAGCCCGAAAATAGAGACAAGGGCTTCTACAGGAAGCCCGAAATTGGAAAAAGGGGCTTCTACAGGAAGCCCGAAAATCATTGAGAAACAGGCTCCTATAGGAAGCCTGAAGACAGAGAAAGGGTCTTCTACAGGAAGCCCGAATATTACCAAAGCAGGGGCTTCTACAGGAAGCCTGAGAGTGGCTAAAACCGGGTCTTCTACAGGAAGCCCAAAATCGGGAAAGAAAGGATCTTCTACAGGAGGCCCGGAAGTGGGCAAAGCAGGGTCTTCTACAGGAAGCCCGAAATCTGAAAAGGAGGGGCCCTCTACAAGGAGCTCTGAGAGAGAAAAACGCAAGAAAGAGAAGGCTGGTATTCTCGAAAAGGAGGCAGCAGCGGCGCTGGACTCCCTCAGTACACCTCCAAAGCCGAAGGAGAAGAGAGAAAGGGAGACCCCTCTACCATCTGAAGCTAGGAGAAGTAAGAGGATAAACACGGGCAAGCCACAGCCTCCACCCAGTAGCCAAACCATTTTAGGGGATGTCCCTACTTCACCCAGTGCAAGAACCCCCTCTAAAAAATCAGCCACCCCCGAGAGGGGAAGCCCAAAAATAACTTCCTGGACACGAAAAATAGGCCAATCGCCTTCAGAAACCCGGCTCAAGGAAATGGAAAAGGGGGAAGAAGTGCCACCCTCGTCACCACTAGGGGCAGAAAAGGCAGGGCCACCAAAATCAGGAAAGGAAGAGCATGCTCCGGGCTCTAGTTCTCGGCCAAAGACGAGGAGCCAGAGCAAAGTTGCTCAAGGATGAGAAAATAGTTTAGCTGGGGGGTGATGATGAGCCCCAATTTTTGGTACAATTTGGGCTCATTTGGCCTACTTTCTTTGCTCAAACCATTCATCTTTTATTGCTTATGCATTCATTTCTTGGTTTATTCGTGTTGTTTGTAGGAAGAAGGGTAGGCATTCTATCTACGTGACTAATACATGATGATTTCAGGTTTTTGGCATTAAAAGGGAGCAAAGACCACGAGAAAGGAGACAAGGAGATAGTAAGGTGGCACTGCTGGTTTTTAGGAGAGGATGTCCACAGCCTTGGGGACCTTCCTCGTGATTCCCACCATAGCTCAAAGCTCCAACAAATCTCCCCACCGATCTTAGAGGCAGCCAACCGTTCTATAGGAACAGCAGTTACAACTGTTCTACAGGATCAACAGTTTAACCTTCAATTGGACAGCCGAGCTCCACAAATCAAGGAAACCTGTTGGAGTATCATTTTGCATAAATACTGAGGCCATAGCCTTTGATAGGAGCTTTTTGAACTTTTGCATTACTCTTGTAATTTTGAAGTACGAGCTACATCTCGGTGTTGGTTCTTAATGTAAGCCAGTTTTGGCATGACATCAGATTTTTGGTTATGAATAAAGGCAGGCAGATTTTGATTTCATTCTGAGTTTCTAAGGGAGATATAGCTCTCAGGTTAGGGCCCAACCTGAGAGCAATAGACCTCCTCTGTGTTGTAATGTTATTTGCCTTTCGTTCCAGCACTTCGTTTCTTTACTTTAACATGCAATTCGAATTTACAGTCTGCTGATTTAGTTTTTATGAGATGGAATAGGATTAGTTTATGGTGAATTTGCTTCCACTTGCTTAGGTTAGAAGAGGATAGTTATAATTCATTGGAGCTCCAGAAAAAGGTTGTTAGAGATCACTGCCATCTCTTCTTAGGGATTGGGGTGCAGTCCATATCAACCACCAAAAAGAAACGCAGTTCTTTTCACGTCCATGCAAGCTGCAACAGTTACTTTAGTCATAGATCCATCCATGCACTTTGGTCTTGATCATTAATTCTCCATTCCACTTCCATGCACGAGTTTCTTTCACAAATTGCACTGCTGTTCATTGGTTCTAAATAGCACAGTTAACATAGGTTAAAGAGTTCTCATTTTTGGTGACATTCATAGACAATTTGTTTCATCTACACTGCTCCACACCATTCCATTACCTTCCTCTTCTTTTCAACCACACCTGAAGCCACTCAACCGACCTCTGTTCAGCTCGTTTACCTTCCAGGTCTCCCATTACTCACATAGCTCCATTTACTTAACCTTTCCTTGATCCCATCCTTCCAGCCATCAACCCACTGCATGCACTCTTTCTCCATCTGAATTCTTTGCTCCTGAGTCATCACTAGTTCCATCTCCATCTCACCTATCCTCCCACACCACTCCATCACTTCACCATCTCCCAAAACTCCCACGATCGAACATCATGTAGAATTGCACAGACTTCCTGTAGAACCCCTGAGTTTCCTGTAGGATCCCCTGCAGACTTCCTGTAGAAGCCTGCAAACTCGGTTGTTGAGCATCCGAACGTGGTAGACTTCCGTGGACTGATGCTAGAGACCCTCTGGGACCTCCCCTAGCCATCCTGACCTTGCCCATGCTTTCCTTCCATTCGAACCGCTCCTGCACAGTCAAACCCTAATAAAAAACATCATCACAATAAATCCAACCACTTAATGAAAAAATACAAAAACATGTCTTTTCAGATGCAAGTAGCTTAGATGCATGTATTTCAGCTCACTGCAAGTAATGGCATCATTGGTAGAAGTTTCATTCACAGTTTTGCATTGTAAGGGCCTAGCTAGTCAAATTAGGGTTTACTAGGGTTTTCATGCTTTGTTGGCTTTCAGTTTCTTTCTGCAAATAAATTAGCCTCCTTTGAGTTAGCTTTTGTCCATCACTCATAAGGCTTCTTTTGTGAGCATATAGAAGTTGGCTTGAGCCCTAGCGGACTTGTGCCAGCTGACCAAGTGAAAGCTGCGACAAGAGCTAGTACTTGTTCATACATCATCGTCGCTTCCAAGTTTGTACGAACTACCGGGTTGATGAAATTAGAGATAGGAAGCTCCAGGAGTTGTAGCATTATTGCTACAATACTGGAGCCCACCACTCTCATTGGCTATGCTTCTGTCAGCAACTTGGGAAAAAAAATGACTAAGTTATGTTCTGCTAAGGGTTGTTTTCGTTTAGCTCGTAGGACGTCCAACTGTATTGTAAGGGTGTCCAGGATGTCTGACTTGAAGTTTTCCAGGAGGTTATTGATTTCCACTCTTGTTACACCTCCACTGTGCAATTTGCTTCCTCTAGTCATAGGATCTCGGCTTCCTGACCTGGTGCGTGTGCTACCTCGTGAACACCTAATACACAAGCGAATGATTTCATCATAACCCTCTTGAGAAATATCTCACTTCCCCATAAAATTTAGAGTTTCTATCCATTCTTATTTCATTCCTTTAAAAGATGGCTCTTAGGACTTCTTTTGGTAATGTGGAGTGAGGGGATCTTTGCAAATTGTAGTGAAGTCGTTCGACATATTCTTCTAGAGTTTCATTATCCTTTGAAACCATCTTAAATATTTCATCTTTTAATTCCCTAGTCCTGCAAAAGTCCTGGTATCTTGTGAGGAAAGAAGTTTTCATGTTGTTATCAGTCAAAATTTTCTCAAGATTAAAAAAAAGAAATTTTTGAGGTAACCACAAACCAATCTTTTAGACTCGGGTTCTAGCCAACCTAAGTCTAGAGAGGGCTTTCTCTATTTAATTTAGCTTTTTTTTGGTGGGATTTTAGGCTAGTTCTTAATACTCACAAGGTTTTGATTTTGGTTGGGCGGTGGAATTCTGAGAACATATGGAAAAAGCAAGGCTTTCAAGCCATTGGGCTATGGAGTCAATCAAAGGATGGGTTAACTAGATCAGATCAATCACTAAAGGGAGAGTTCATAGGGAAGGCTAGCAAAGCAAAAGGCAAATATTTAGGTTCAAATGGATGAGGTAGTCCTAACCAGGGTGAAAGGGCAATGAAGAATCCTTAGACCAGGATCAAGATGAAGAGCTGGAAGTGATCATGAGAAAAGGGCAACTAAGAATCCTTTACTATAGACCTGGGGCGGGACTACAGAAGTGAGGGAGCAATTAAGAATTCCTAGACTAAGATAGTTTAGCATAAAACATTAAGAATGTAAACAATGAAGACATAGAGCATTCAAGCCAGTTCTGGAATATCATTCCTAGTTTAACATTCAGATTTCATAGAGACACATATGATTATTAATAATCATAAAGAGAAACAATAATACACATGAGAGAGAGAATACTTAGTTGATTTACGCTTTACACAAGAATCCTGTGAAATGTCTTTACTTTATTCCTTGATCCAGCAAGCCAATCCAGTCTTGATCACAATAGCTCCTTAACTTGAGAAGAAAATGTCTATAGAAATGTCTTTGAATCCACCACAAATACTTCAAATGAAGAAGTATTTATACAAATTCTATACTGAAATATCTTGAAAAAATATCAAGATTAGTTTTACAAATATCTCAAACTGTTTTACATTAATAGAACTTAAATAAAGGGCATTCAAAACTAATGAATCTATTTGGCACTACTTTTATGGATTTATAGTGACAAAGAAGAGAAATTTGAATTTGATAGCAACTCTTAATTGATGACGAGGCATACGAGTCACTAACTGCATCCTTTCTTTGTGCATTCTACCCCAACAATTCTGAACAATTAGGCTCCAATGATACCTTTGTATATCTCAATCCGAGATAGATATGTAAAAGGTGAAAGAGGTTGTTGTAGATAAGTATGTTATTGAGATAAACCTCTCTCTGTTTCCCAAAATTCAGCTCCAACTGTTCACAATATTCTCTGCAAAAAGATGTCTAAAACAAGACTTTACACAGTCCGAAAAATAGGTTGTGAAGATATGAATTTATCTCCATTTTGGTAATACCTGTGTAAAAAGTGAGATAGGTTTTTGTAGATTAGCCTTTTAGGAACACAAACCTCCTTTAGTTTCTCCAAATGCATGTTTTATTGGCCACAATAGTTTCTGCAAAACTATGACTTAAACAAGAAATTTTTGAAGAATGTACCATTTCTCTGATTTCATCTTTTAACCTTAAATTTCTTTTAATTGTTTTTTCACTTTTACTTTGGATAAACTTCATTGTTGCCGGTGAAAGTGTTTTCATCTCTGTTTAACCTTTACTGCCTCCATGTTTACTTTTATTTTTTACTTTTACCGCTCCATTTTTCATCTATCTTCATTTTGACATGAATCTGTGTGCTTTGTAACTGTCTTCCCTGCTATTTGTCTTCATGCTAGTTGCTTTACTTGACTTGGTCTTCAATCTAATACTCTTTTAACTCTGATACACTTTGACTGTTCTTTACTATGTCCTTTTACCTTCATTGTATATTTTAGGTTTTTACTGTCTATTTCAACAATTATCATTTAATTCCATGTTTCCTTTACTTGGATTTTAACTGTATGTTTTATTTTCCATCTCCGCTTGAATAGATTTGATAACAATCTCAGAGTCAACAGGTCTATGGAGTGAGTCCAAAGTGCTTTCGGGAGGTAAAGCATGCTTGAATTGGTTAGCAGAGGCTTCAGGTGGCGCAGAAGGGTTACACAGGGTTTTACTGCACAAACAAGCGAGAACGAGCAAAATTGGGGTTTTTGGTTTATGCGTGAAAGTCAACTTTTGGCAGGTGAGGTGAACAGTGGTCATTTTGGCGCATAGAAGACTGGTGGTAAGCGGTTTAGTTTGCACAACCTTTGGGCGCCTGGCAGTATTGGGAGGAGGCCGCCCGATTCCATAGACTGAACGACACGTAGTATAGGGGCTCGACCTAAAACCACTCATATCAGGCGGGTAACGTTTGGACGTTGGGCCCGCCCGATATGGTTAATAACCGTCGGATCAAAGGGGGGGCGATCACATAGTGATCGGGATGGGATTTGTGTGGAGGGTAATGGAGGGGCCCGACCAACATTTAAGCGCGGCGAGTTTAATAAAATGGTGGTTTAAGGCGGGTTTAGAGCGTCGGGGTGATTTTATTTTATTCTTCACAAAATCGGCTGCTGTTTATCATTCAAAAAAAATATAGGAGGCAAAGCTCCAGAAGTACAGGCTTGGAGCTCAAGTGAAAAGCTTTCTCTTTGACTACATTGCCACCATCTGCTATTTTCTGATGTTTTTTGACATGAGGAAGACTGATACAAGAATAAATTCGGCAAATTGGAAGAGAAGAATACAAGCTTTACAAACCATCTTAATTTGTATCTAAATGACTGTTTTTCCGCGCGAAAGAATCCTCTGACTTGCAATCGTGGTCAACGATGATGAGGCTGTAGCAATAGGCACTTGAATCATTAAGGTTCTCCAACATATATTTTTCCATGGTGTTATAGACATTTTTGTGCCTCGCAGCATGGAGCATGAAATGTCAATAATTACAGGGATCCTCAGTCCCTAAACATGTTGTTCTTACCCCTAGAGGAACAAGGTCAGCAAACCACAGCACTTCCAACCAGTTCTCCACCTGAAAACACTCAAAAACAGGCTATTTTTGGATCATGTCAGCTGATCCACTGAGCATCTGCGCTGAATGTCAACTGCTCCTCCTTGTACCTGCGTTGAAAGTCAAATCTAATGAAGGCTACCTGCGCTGGGCGAGATTGGCCAAGTGGCACAGTCATTCTGCAAGGTGTCAACTGCCCAGGAAGCTTCCAAACTGACACTTGGTTCTGCAAATTCGCCCTGTGATGAGTAAGAGGTACTTGATCTCCAAGTGGAAGCAAGGATCTCCAAGTGGACTTAAGAACTGAAGATTAACTAAAGTGGGAGAGGACACTAGTCAACTTTATGCCAGCCTCAAGCTGACTCATCCTTTCTCCAAATATCCTATATATAGAGCTCTCTCATGAGGTCTAAGGAGGCTGGAATTTTGGGCAAAGCAAGGAAGTGTTGTTGGTTTACAGTTAGAGCTATTGGGTGATTGCTTTTATAGAGGGGAAGAGGAGATTTCTTGCTGCTGGGGAGGTGCTGCTGGATTGGAGCCATCTATGGTTGTAACCTTCTTAGAACCTTTTACTTCTATCAATAAAGCTTTGAATGTTCTCCTATATACTTGTATTGCAATGATGTATTGTTTTTATCTGTATATTTGATTCATCCTAATCCATGCATCAGTTATGAGTACATGTTTCTTGTAGTTTCCCTCTCTCGTTTTTGCAGGATCTTTGTGTAGCTGGGCCGGCAAAGGGAGCAAGGAGCTAGGAACAAGAGGCAACGACAGAAGACAGGATCGAAAAAAGCGAAAGACATCGGTTGGTCAATCTTTTCTTCTTTCTCTGTACTTTCATAAAAGAAAATATCAAAGCTTTACTTTCAGTTGTTGCTAAGGAACTATCACCCTTAGAGTAGGGATAGAGTCATTTCGAGTCGGATACTTTTCCCCACAACAAACTGGCGACTCCGCTGGGGAGCGTATCCGTTTGATTGTGTTTGTAGTATCTTTGCTATTCATTTCCTGAACCAAAGAGTACCGAATCGAAAAGCTTTTGACTATATCAAAAGCGAAGTAGACGGGCAGCTACTCGGGCTCATTTCTGAGCCAGTTCATCATTTGAAGAGCTGATCTACAAAGATCCTTTTGTGCTCTTTGTGATAGATTTTCATCCTCTTGATCATCCCTTAGCTTGTACTTGACCTATAGCTTTTTATTTCAGCAAAAACAGTGAATTTTTGAGCTTTTTATGACCCGGAAATCCTTGTAAACGCAACTCTCGTGTCTCAGTGCAGGCTGTCCACAGGCAGTCTGCATTTCAGCGCAGGTACTCCCTTCGGGAACTGCGCTGAGAGTCAGTTTGACAGACCATAGCCTGCGCTGGACCAGTTAGGCTATGTCTTCCTGAGGTTTCCCACTGAGTCTTGGCCCTGTTTTCACTGTTATTTTGCTGTTGATTGCTTGTCATTTGTACTTGCTGTAAACCAACTTTCCTTGACATTATTCCGCCTCAGTTGTGTGATGAAACTATGATTGTTCTTTCAGTATTTCTTGTTTCAGTTACAATTTCCCATTGTGAAAAGCAAACCAGTATAGCTGTGGCCTCTTAGATCCTGAACTGTAAAAGTGTCTTTGTGATCTTAAGAGCTAGTTTTATTATTGTTCATGGCTGTTTGAGTTTGTTTGTTTTTCACCTTATGGTTTGAATTCATACATTTTTAGTGTCAAAACAAGTACCTATAAGGCGTCTTTTGATTTTAGACAAAACTTGTTTGTTTACGCTTTAAATTGAATTCGAAAATTATACGACAGTTTCCTTTTGTTTAAATCAACATTAAGGGAAAAGAAAAGAAATACATGCATCTTGCATTTGCATTTTTTTTTATAAGTTTGCGTGATTGATCTAGGGGAAAGTGCATTAGTTTGTGCTTTGTGCTCTGTGTGGAAAGATAATGTTTTTCTCTCCCCTCAGTAGTTAGGATTTTCAAAGCTGAAAAGATTGTAAAGCTTGCTTATCATTTTAGTTGCATTTAGGAATTTGTACCAATACGTCTCGTGGTGATCCTGAAAGACAAACTGCTAAACAAGATCAACTTAAAATATATTGAATGAATCTAAAAACGCATTGTAACATAACTCTCACAATAGAGGTCTAGGTAGAGACGTGTTCCGGCGTCGTTAAACGTAGTGGCTGTCGATCTCTACGAAGGTGGGTGATTCCTCCTGAGGGACGATAGCACTAATACGGACTTGTGCTCCCGCGTACCGTCGCGTATATTGGGAGACCCCTATAGGCATTTATCCTTTATCCTTAGGAAGCTGTGTCGGCCGCCCTACTGATCGCAATGCAGTGAACACAGCATTCACGAAGATCGACCACCCGTACCGTAAAACGTATTCTGTGGTTTCGCGAAAGGTTTGGCACACCCTCTGCCTAGATCTCCAGAGCAGTTTCTTTTGGCTTTTTTCAAACTCTATAACTGAAAAAGTCCAACCGAGCATTTGTCACTTCGGGCTTGTTAATACATCGAAGGTGACTAGAGTCATCTTTAGCTTTTTCTCAAATCTCAAAACATGAAAAAGCAAAGTTGTGTCTAAAAGCATCTAATAAAATTCATTCAATACGGAAACATAATTCCCCTTTTTGTATTTTAGTTGATCAAATAATCCGCAACCGTGGAGGAAAGTCAATTAGAACTCCGTCGTTTGAGGAGACTCGCGAGTGAACCGTCTTTGTCTCCAGAACCGAGAGTAGTACGGACGAAGCAAACTCGCTTGACCGGGTCAAAATCTCCCATTAAAGTTAGAACAACAGTTCCAACTACATCTGAGATTCTGGTCACTCCTATTATTTCTGGAATCCCTGCCTCTATTGAACAAATTTCAACAGCGACAGAGGGACAGTTGTACTGATCCTAGTCTGAGAACAAGTACTTGCATAACTGAACCAGTTCCATCTGAAACCGGTCCACAGAGTCTTGTTGCTCAAACAACTGTCGTTGTCGAAGCAACCCCTTCTTCGGCTCTAGAAATCTTTTACGGACCTGACGGTCTTCCTCTTCCTCCTGGTCTGATTGCAATAGAGGAAATCGTAGAGGACCAGCAAGCAAATACTCCAACTCATTTTGGAGTAGGCATCACTGTTTTTCCTTCTGCATCAGAAGTTTGTCCATCACCAGTGGAAGTTCCTGTAGAATCGTTAGGCAGTTTATTGGATAGACTTAAAATGTCTGAGCAACCGTCGACATCTAGGACTGTTCCAAATGACACAGCGACAGTAGAAGCTCCTGCTGTCACTCCGACGATGTTTGCCGGCATACCAACTGTCCCGACTAGCTCTCAACAGCTAGAAGGAGTCCACCCAGGGACTATTATGACAACTTGGTCTGTTCCAGTTTGTTCTTCCGGTATAATACCCGGTAATTCTTATGTTGAAACTAGACAAATTGATCCCTTTGGAAATCAATTTGGGCCATCCAGTCCTCAAAGGCAATCTATACCCTTGAGCTCCGGATTGTTACCGTATGGGGGGCAATATGCCCTTTCACTTCCCCCTCCGGGAGGATACCCATACGGCAGTTTTCAACCACATTCAGGTTTGACTGAAGTTACGACGACTGGTTGGGTGCCTATGTTACCCCAACAACCGAGAGTTGTATATTCCATGCAACAATGTGTACCTATGTCTAGCATCCCGACGGCGCCAGCAATTGTAACCGTGTCGCAAGTTCAATCGACGCCTGTTGTATGTCAACCCCAAGTTGTAATGCAACAGCCCCTTGACCCTGCAACACAACCACAATCGCCAACTGCCGGGACGACACAGATACAAACGGGAACAATACCCCCGCATCTTGGTCCGTCGGTTAGTATAGCACAGCAAAACATGGCTTCACAACCATGGATGGTGCAATACCAACAACCTCAGTTTCAACAGGTGTACCAGGGATCTGAGCAACAGATCTTTGCGAATAGTGGACAACCCTATATTCAGAACGGGTTAAATCAACCACTTTACAGTGGCCAAATCCACCAGCCATATCAGTCATATCAACATCAGTTGCATTATGCTGGTATGCAAAGGCCTAATGCTCAGGCGATTCCATCGTATCCTGGGTACGCCTCGCCAAACCTGAATCAGCAGTTGCCATTCGTGGCAACTCTAGAATTACCAGATTTACATCGATTAACGAACGATCCAATCGCCTATGCCCATTGGTGGCCAGCGATTCCTCACAAACTTCCTTCGGACATTCCTAAATTCAATGGAAATCCTGGCGAAGACCCGTCGAATCATGTGATGACTTTTCATCTGTGGTGTTCGTCGAATACCTTGAATGATGATTCGATAAGGCTTCGCCTTTTTCAGAGGACATTGACAGGTCTGGCGGCTAAATGGTATATTGAGTTACCTAGAGCCTCTTTCGACAATTTCAGTTCCCTAGCCACGACTTTCTTGACCCACTTTCAGTTACCTATAAGGTACGAAACTGGAACAGAGATCTTAACCAATTTCAAGCAGACAACGGCCACACATATATCTGATCATATACATGAGTGGCGTCGTCGTCGCAGAATGGTAAAGACTTATGTTCCAGATCAGCTATTAGCTGAGTGGTTTATAAAGTCGCTTCTTCCTGCTATAACAAAAGATGTGGCCAAGGGGGGAGTCGTAACAGAGGAGCAGGTTATTGCTCGTGCCCAGTATTTAGACTTAGTATATACTCAGTCTGGCACGCTCTATGACAAGATATCTGACGTCCCTAGACCAGAATTTTCAATTCCTCCCCCTCCTGGATCAAATAGTGACTCTCATGCCGGCGATGGTTTGATTGGCACTGCAAATGCAAAGTCAACACGGGATTCGTCTAAGAAAACCCGTAAGACTTCAAATCAAAATGCAAATGAAGAACTTCTTGCCTCGGAAGTAAGTTCCGTGTTGGACGACAAGGGCAAACAACTGAAGCAACCAGGGGGCAAGAAGAAAAAGAAAGGGAAACCCCCTTCGGGGTGTCATATATGCGATGAGGATCATTGGATAGCAGATTTTCCATACAAAGCTGAGCTTAAAAGATTCTTTAAGAGTCTGAAAACCTCAGCTGTGTTGACTGATCCGTTTCCTAATCCTGGTCAAAATCTGGTTGCTAATCAAAATGCTTCCCGATCCCAAGTGCTTATGTTGTCTACCTCAAAGCAGCAGAATAATGCTTTGACAAGGAACAAAGATTACGGGAATCCATGGCTGTCGAATAACAAGGCTAATGAACAACCTAGTAGTTCGACGACAGCTTTGACCAAAGTTGCGCCACCCATCATTCCTGAACCAATGATAAAGTTGCCAAAGGGAGTAGTACACAAATCGACATTTAATCCTCGTGCCAAAATAGCACAGAATTATAATATAATAGAGGACCTGGCCCAATCGTCGTCCGCTATGTCGACACTTGAGGTACCACAAAATTGCCCCTCCCAAGAGAAAGCTTTATTATCAGCTATAAGTGGGATTGGCCCAATGGATTCCCATCTTGTGGCCTTTGATCATAAAGGATATGACCCTAAGTTACCAGCTCAACAAGATTTCCTTATTAAAGTGAAATCCCTCAACAAAACTGTTCATCGAACAATTATTGATGAGGGGGCATCTACATGTCTTATGTCGATGAGTTGCTGGAAAAATTTAGGCTCACCACCCGTGTCGAAATCGTCAACGACGTTAAAAGCATTTGATGGACGATCATACACTCCATACGGGATTTTAAGTAACTTGCGAGTTGAACTGGGGGGCAAAACAGTAGAAGTTGATGTTGAAGTAATCGACGGAAACCTCGATTACAACATCCTACTGGGAAGGCCTTGGATATATGCCATGGCTGCAGTTGTGTCGACCTACTTCAGGAAGATTGCATTTCCCTTTCAAGGAGGGATTACAGTCGTCAACCAACAAACTTTCGTCCCCGACAGTTCACAAGTTACGGGAAGAATTCCAATGATCCATGGAAGCGATCATTCGCTTCAAAATATTGGAGTAGGTCTCCTAAAAGACCCCGCCTTAATGGGTACTTTTGCCCTACCGCCTGCAAGAAATCTGGCAGAAGTGGCCACAGTGGAAACCTACAATATGAAATCTTCTATATCTAATGGATTCGGAAGATTCCTAAACATTTTGTCAGCATGGATCATCGCCCTAATGGAAATACTGTAAATACAGTGGGCACCGAGGACAGTTCTTATCTCGTGTCAACCTCGTTAAAAAATGAAACAAGGAGTCATGAGGATAGTTCTTTTTCTGTGTCAACCTCATTAAAAAATGAAACAAATCCCCTTTCTCAAAGGTAAACCTTCATTCCAACCACCGAGTTGGATGCAATGAAGCTTGGGGGGCATGCACCTCGATTTGCATTATTATGCTGGGGGCATGCAAACTTTTCATCGAGCAGTTTTTGCACATAGTTCATGCTCGTTAAAAAATAAACGCAAGATTCGAGCAGTTTTACCGCGGAATTTATGCTCGTTAAAAAATAGAAAAGCAGTGAGCAATGTTCCCTCCAGAGTTTAAGCTCATTTTTATCTAAAAAAGAACCTACCCCGGTAAATAACCTTTTGAGATCGTAAATTCATCAGCCATAAAAGCCTTGGTCGTGTTTGTGCACCGTCACCTCCACTTTTCATTTGGCCGATCATTCACTTCCATTTGTGTGTTTACCCATTTTGAGGAACATCTGCGAAGAGTGATTTCACCTAGCCATCCTTGTGACACTGCCGTGATTGGAAAATTCCAACCTGTACCTGGAATCTGCTGCTATCCCTATTTATCACTCGTTCCTCAAAAGATGAGTCTTCTTTGAGCTCTTTTCTCCTGACTCGTAAAATATGAAAAGTTTGCCGAGTTTTGGCCTTCCAGCGCGTTAAACGACCGGAAGAGCTATCCCTCCTCTAGATTTTAATATTTTTGGACCTGAGGGATTATTACACAAAAAGATCGAGCGCTTGTCTTGTTCGGCTCGTTAAAAGTACCGAACACCCATCCCTTCTGTATGGTTTTATACTTTTTCGGACTTAAGGGATTAGATGACGAAAAAGGAATTATGGAGTTAACTTTCTGTACCTTTTCAGACTCTCTAAAAATGAAAAGGACCGAGTTTTCCTTGTCGTTAGACTCGTTAAAATGATTAAATAGCGACAAACTTGTCCTTAGGCGAGAACGAGTTTCCCTATCGCTAAGCTCGTTAAATCATAGCGATGGGCTTTCCCGAAGGGCACGTTATAGAACAAGCATATGTTATCCTCCTCAAGCTTGACAAAAATAAAGAGGTACTGGTCAGAAATGACTGGGGAAAAATTGGGAGAACATCAAAGCTTAATGGTAGCAAGTCCCTCTTGAACATGACACTTTTCTTCCATACCACATCGGGTTGGGTTGTTTCGTTCACCGGTCTCATCACCGTGGTCTTCGACAAACCATCCACATTTTGGGGTAATGCTACCAATCCATCGCATCAGTGTCGTTATATGTTCAAGAGAGGTCATTCTGAAAGTGTCAACCGTGTCCTATCCACTGCCATACATTATCCTTCATACATTCATGATCGCCACCCTGAATCATATGTCACAGTTTGTTTTCACCTCCATTAAAATCACTAGCTCCGTTCCATGTCATTGATGTGGGATTCATTAAGGCCCTCCTTTGACGGATCGCTTCTTGTCGACTTCAGCTCATTATCCAAGAAGTTGATCTAGGAACAACCCCATCAGTACTTTGAAGCTTGCATGCCTCAATGGCAAGTTTCTCACTTCCGGCGACAGGTATATATCAATGACCTTCGACTAGAAGATTTTGGGTGGCATTCGACACCAAGTCCTTTATTCACGCCACGTGAATTGTACTGGAGTACCTTGAGGGTCATTTTCATTATCGGTGATTCCTCTCGCGCTTGTTAACGGTTTTCATCATTGACCGGTAATCAAGCGATGTCTTTCCATGTTCGACTTCAGCGAAATCCTCACATGGATCGACTTGTACTTAGAGTAAAGATCGAACGAGTTTGAAGACCCCGGATCTAGTTTCATCCATCCGGGCTGCGATATATATTCAGGAAATATAAAATCATTTGTCATGTACATCATTGCAGCAGATGATCATCCTATTCAAAGGATGATAATTTCAACAGAGAATTATCGGTCTACCATCAGACGATCGTCTGTTCTATGTACCAAAATGTATTTATAAAGCTGAGCATGGGAATGCCCGCCTCAGCTAGATCATGAAAGCAGAATGAAAAATAATGTATTGTATTGTATTGTATTACAGGGCACCTCTCAGCACTTGAATGAACTTCGGACCTTCTGGATAAAGCATTTCACCCAATAAACGACCTCATACTTTAGGGGGCAACTGTTATAGACATTTTTGTGCCTCGCAGCATGGAGCATGAAATGTCAATAATTATAGGGATCCTCAGTCCCTAAACATGTTGTTCTTACCCCTAGAGGAACAAGGTCAGCAAACCACAACACTTCCAACCAATTCTCCACCTGAAAACACTCAAAAACAGGCTATTTTTGGATCATGTCAGCTGCTCCACTGAGCATCTGCGCTGAATGTCAACTAATCCTCCTTGTACCTGCGCTGAAAGTAAAATCTAATGAAGGCTACCTGCACTGGGCGAGATTGGCCAAGTGGCACAGTCATTCTGCAAGGTGTCAACTGCCCAGGAAGCTTCCAAACTGACACTTGGTTCTGCAAATTCGCCCTGTGATGAGTAAGAGGTACTTGATCTCCAAGTGGAAGCAAGGATCTCCAAGTGGACTTAAGAACTGAAGATTAACTAAAGTGGGAGAGGACACTAGTCAACTTTATGCCAGCCTCAAGCTGACTCATCCTTTCTCCAAATCTCATATATATAGAGCTCTCTCATGAGGTCTAAGGAGGCTGGAATTTTGGGCAAAGCAAGGAAGTGCTGTTGGTTTACAGTTAGAGCTATTGGGTGATTGCTTTTATAGAGGGGAAGAGGAGATTTCTTGCTGCTGGGGAGGTGCTGCTGGATTGGAGCCATCTATGGTTGTAACCTTCTCAGAACCTTTTACTTCTATCAATAAAGCTTTGAATGTTCTCCTATATACTTGTATTGCAATGATGTATTGTTTTTATCTATATATTTGATTCATCCTAATCCATGCATCAGTTATGAGTACATGTTTCTTGTAGTTTCCCTCTCTCGTTTTTGCAGGATCTTTGTGTAGCTGGGCCGGCAAAGGGAGCAAGGAGCTGGGAACAAGAGGCAACGAGAGAAGACAGGATCGACAAAAGCGAAAGACATCGGTTGGTCAATATTTTCTTCTTTCTCTGTACTTTCATAAAGGAAAATATCAAAGCTTTACTTTCAGTTGTTGCTAAGGAACTATCACCCTTAGAGTAGGGATAGAGTCATTTCGAGTCGGATACTTTTCCCCACAACACATGGGGTCTTGAATATGAGAGCAGCACCAGCGACATGATGAGAAAGGGAGAAATAATTGAAGGGCGATAGAATAGAACGCAACAACGATGGTTAACACCTGTGTCCAGGCTAATAAAGCTAGCAAAATGGAAGGGATAAGGGACAGAGGCACGCGGTGGAAGGTGAAGGCCCCACGGGTTTTACTTGAGAGAGCAGAAATTGATAAGAATGTGGTGTTGAAAAGAATAGGAGACAAGACATTCAGCGGTAAAAGGAAAACCAAATCAGGATTGCAAAAGATTTGGATAGAGGGCGCCTTATAAGTTCGATCAGATGTCGGCCTTAAAAGATTTGTCATTAGTCAAGAAGGAGATCAGGGGAGATAAAGAAATGAATCTTTGTTATTGCAAAAAAAAATTCCTTTGGTTTTGGTACAAGCTTGACTGGCGAGCTTGTCTGCTTCTCGATTTAAATTGCGGAGGACATGGAAAATTTTTATCTCCCAAGTTTGGCTGATCATGCTTTGACATCTGCTGATGATTTGCTGTATATGGATATTTGAGGGATTTCTCTTGCTGTTCATGAGACTAATGATAATAGTAGAGTCCCCAAAAATCCAAGCTTTCTTAATTCCGAGGATTTGAAGCTGGAGTAAGCTTTGATAGAGAGCCAGGGCCTCTACTCTGTTGTTGGAAAGATTTCCCAGACCCCACTCAAAAGAGATAAGGGGGTCTCCTTTGGGCGTATAGATGATTCCCCCTGCTCCCGCAGCCCCCGGATTAGACTTGGAGGTGCCATCGAGGAAGATGATATGAGTGTTGCTGTTGTAGATCTATTCAGTGAATTCACCCTGCTTTAATCTTATTTTCCAGTTATGACCGAAGGTGTTAGAAGAGCTATTGAAGTTGACTGCTGAAGAGAGGATGCTACACTTGTCTATCAAATTCCTGATGAAGTCTCTCTCTTTGTTATAGAGGCTGGCCATGTTGATTTTCTTTAGATTCTTGGTGGCTATGGTTTCTATTGCCAGACTTTTGGCGCAAAGACGTCTGGTTAAAGTCTCCTGGTCCCTGAAAACCTTGCGGTTTCTTGCAATCCATATTTTCCATAAGAGTGCATAAGGGAGGGCGTCCCAGACCCTCTTAACAATGCTATTTTTCTTTTTTTTCCAGGGATAACTTTTCTTCCAGATGCTTAAGGCTTCGCCAATGGATTGATGTGAATTCCAGGTGAATGAGTCAAAGGGGGCTATGCCTTTCCAACAAGAGATGGTGAAGGGACATGAAATGAAAAGATGCTGCATGGTCTCTTCAACTTCATGAAAATTCGGGCATCGGGAGGGACCCATGATGCCTTTCTTTTGCAGATTTTCTGAGGTGAGTGTCTTCCCTTTTAAAAGGGTCCACATGAAGAATTTAACCTTGGATTTAATAAAGAATTTCATATTTTCAAAAAAGATGAAAATATGAACCCCAAGAAAGAAAAGACCATGAAAGTGTGCAAGTCAAAATGCCACTACTATTTCTTTTTGTACAAAATAAGTGATTGTGTGCAGCTTGTTATCTTTGCCACAATCCATGATAGTCAAAATGTTTAGACTTGACTATTTCATGTTTTCAATTTTATGCTTATAGATAGAGAATAAAATCTGACCAAACAGTGTAATCTTGGCAGATAAGTAGATTAGGTAGAGTGAATAAAATGAGCTCAACATTTTAATCTGAGCCCTTGGACTTAATAAAGTTATACTTAGTTAGATTACTATTGTAAAAGAAAAGGAAATGTTTTGATAAGGGTTTGCTAGCGTAAGTGCACCGTAATAAATAGAAGTAAAAATGGTAGGATGAGTAGGTGGGTACGTAGAAGAAATGTTGTAAAATTGTGATGATTGTTAGATAAAATCATATTGATCACCTGCATCATCAAAGTTCTAAAGTATGGATGAAAATTGGACATGCATCAAGTCCACAAAGGCAAATTGATTAACTTCCCTATCATTACACCTTTCACTTAACTAATTTCCAATAAAAGGTCTTAATCCCAGGAAATGGAGTCAAGGAAAATTAAGATCAGAGATGGTAAGGACATCCTCAGATGGGGTAAAACGATGAAAGGAATGTTTACAGTCAAAGAAGCATATTATTGGAAATTGAGAGAGGAAAGGGTGAATGATCAAATGGAATGGAAAAATATTTGGGAAGGAAAATGGTGGCCTAAAATAACATATTTTGCGTGGTTGGTTTGCAAAGGACGAATTTTGACTTGGGAAAATATTCAGAAACGAGGTATGTATGGACCTTCACGGTGTTATCTGTGTTGTAAAGAGGCAGAGAATCAGGAGCACTTACTCAATCGATGACTCTACGCTCAGAGTATATGGGAAGAAATTAGGGTACTCTTTGGTCACACGAATAGGGACCCATCTAGTCTTCGGAATACCTTATTTCATTGGGGCAAGGGGAATTTTCAGAGCAATGTTGTTAGGAGACTATGGAATTTGGTGATTGGTTTTGCAATATGGGAAGTCTGGAAGGAGCGCAATCGAAGGATCTTTAGGGATCAATGTTCACAAGAGTCCATCATTTGGGAAGTAATATGTAAATCGATAAAGGAAACGGTTTTCTCTGAAGTAAGGGATGAGGATGATTGGAAAATGACCCCGGAGGAGCAAAGAATTGTCTCAAAGTTGAATATTGATTATACAATGATATTCCCTAATCTTGACAGGCGTAATAGATATCAGGTACACAGCCCAAACCATTTTAGATTTCCAGGGGATAGGCGAATTAAACTGAATTTCGATGGGGCGTCAAAGGGTAATCCTGGACGAGCAGGTTGGGGAGGCATTTTTAGGGATAATACAGGGAGTACACGATGGGTGTATGCAGAATGGGGCGGAGACATGACTAATAATGAAGCAGAATTATGGGGAGTGTATAATGGACTTCGAATTGCAGTTCGAAATGGGTAATGGAACCTGGAAGTTGAAGGCGATTCCAAAATTATGACTGATATGCTCAGAAAACTACGGAATGGCAAACGGTGGGATCAAGTGGCCACGAGTTGGCGGACAGCCGCGATCATACAAGACATAGAAGGGCTGCTTAGTAGGATTGAGTTTACACTGGTTAATCATGTCCTGTGGGATGGCAATAAAGCAGCGGATTTCTTAGCCAATTGGGGCAGTGAAGCGTCAAACAGAGTAATAGATGGGAGCTGGGTTTCATACCAGGATGACCCACGGTGGAATGTCCTACAAACTATACTTTGAAAGGATTATGATGAGGCCTTGGCATCACGCGGAAATGATTAAGTGCTTCCTTGTTATGAATAGGAGGAGAGATGACATTATATTTAATGCAGGACAGGGGATTATGAAACGCGTGGATGGGATTAACCGTAGGGGCGGCGAGTTAGCCAATTGGGGTAGCGAAGCGTCGAGCAGAATAATGGATGAGAGTTGGGTTTCATACTAGGATGCCCAAGGTGGAATGCACTACAATCTATACTTTGACAGGATTATGATGCGGCCATGGCATCACACGGAAATGATTAAGTGCTTCCTTGTTAGGAATAGGAGGAGAGATGACATGATAATTAATGCAGGATAGGGGATTTTGAAACGCGTGGATGGGATTTACCTTAGGGGCGGCGAGGTTAATCAAGAAACGAGCGGGATGTTCATCCCAAGGACAGATTTGGGTACGCTTTCGAGGACACGAGGTAGATGCGTCAGAAAGACTGGGTACATCTCACATCATGACCCAACAGATGAGGCAAGTGTTAATGAAGGCGACAGGCGGGCACAAAGCTTTAAGATGAAAGGGTGGCGGATTAGGGCGTTCTTATGTTCTGCATGCGAGTGCGCGGAGAGCAGGGTGAAATTCGGAGTCAATTACTGTAAACAGAGGAAGAGAGATAGGAATATGCAGGAGTCGACAGTGCCAAGTATGGCTGGGAGTCATGAGCAGGGAGAAGGACGCTTGACACGGAGCAAGGGGAGACCTGTAGATTACACAGGAAAGGGTCTGCCAGAGGTTGATGTAAAAGGAAAACGTGTTGCAGAGGACTCTTTACCATGGATTTATCTGGATATTACGGATGAATCAGATAAGGAATTTGATATAAGAGAGTATTTGGTTGAGGAGGAACCGCGGCGGACGACAGGAGGGAAGGTTGGTAAGTGGAGGCGACGGAGTAATGAAACGGAGGATTCCGAAGACCAGCAGGAGGAACAGGAGGATACTGATGAGGACGCGGGCGGAAGGCACGGAAGAGGTCGATGAGCGAGAGGACGTGGAACATAGTGGGGTCGAGGAAGGAACAGTGGAGGAGGCGGTAGAGGGAGCAGGCAGCAAATACCTGATGTGGAAGCCGGAGAAGCTCCTAAACGTAGAGGGAGGGGGAAAGGGAAGCGGGACATGAGGAGGAAATTGAATGAAGCAGAGGATGCATATATACAAGAGACAAACCCTCATATCAGGAAAATTATAGATCACTTAGAAGAGGAGGCATTGCAGGCAGCTTCGGACCCGGAAATGGAGGACTGGGAGAGTTTTCTCCCTGATCCGGGACACACTAGAGGGAGAATGTCGCTCTACAAACAATCTCTGCATTATAATATTAATTATTAATTATTAATTATTAAATTTATCTTTTATTTTATTTTTATGTCATATCACCAAGTGAAAATGTTTTATTGATAATTATGAGAATTAATTATTTTATTTTACCTTATTTTTAATTTATTTTAATTTTAATTTATTTTTTACCACAAATGTTTACATGGTATTCAAATATCTCTACATATTAGGCTGCAAGAGTGCATCTCTATGTAATTACTTTTAACTATTCGTAATTTTTTATTTGAACCGACATATAAATGTTTACGAATATTTACACTATCAATGGCTAATAATCATGTTATATTTTAAGTATTAAGTTTTTATTTAAATAAAATAAATTAAAATTAAATATTTATAAAATATTTTGATTTTAAAATGAGTTATGGTTTTTGAGAATGTGGTATTGATAATCCATGGTATTGGCCCATGGTATTGTAACAAATCCTATTTGGAAGTTAATAATATCCATGTTAAATGGGGTTGAATATCCATAGTTAGGAATCTAGCTATATTGTAAGTATGGAATTTTTATGTGCTTATTAATTAAATTTCAATATTCTTACAAAATAATTATTTAAATTTATATGGTAAAATTGGTCTTAACAATGCACTTATTTTAATGTGATATGTATATTATGATTAATAAAAATAAAATTATAAAATGTTTACATTTAACCTTTATTGTTTAACTTAGAACATCTAATGACTAAACATCTATCCTATACTAATTTGTAGAAATGTAGAGCACCAAATTTCTTATGAGTGGTTATGAATGGTTAAATGTATCTAAAAGCATGTCTTTTTCCCTTATGGAAGCCTCACTCTTATGAAACACGAGTCAAATGAAGCACTAGCCAATGACCAAAGACCAGAGTCAATCCACATTCATAGATAACAACTAATAATAGTGATCTTCCTTAATTAATAATTAAGTAATAAAAATTTATTATCAACTGATAAAAACTAGCTTCTTTATTAATTAATAACTAAGTTATAAGAATTATATAAATCTAAAACATAAATATTAATTTACATCATATATAAAAAATATTAAAGCATTCTTTCTTAGAGGCTTACCTAAGGGAAAATGTCCTTTTCCATTTGGACGTCATACTATTGGACAAAATAATTCATGTATATTTTTTAGTGGCCATTATACATAAGAAAATAGTACATTAAGATAATATCTTATATTTGGGCATGAAAAATATTATAACACAACAAAATAGAAATAAAACTATGACTCATGGTGCATTGTATCTAATATGTTGATCAACTAGCTCCTTATAGTCATACTTCTTGGTCTATTTAGACCTAAAAGGTTTTAGGTTTTCCTCAAGGATGATGGGATTCACTTTTGTTCCCTACAAGATACACACATTCTCTCTCTTAAACTCGATTTCATCTTCATCTCTCATTTGAGAAACCATTGTACCTATTATAAAGATTGCTTTACATATTCATGCTTCAAAATTTCGCTCAAAGATCTTGATCACATGGAGAATTTCTCACTAGTATTCCTCATTATTTTTTAGATCCTTATAAATAAGAGCTTTGAAAATCTACTCAGTGTATGCTATTATAAAAATAATTGTTTCCAAGGACTAAGAATATACCCAAGTCTTTAATCCTTCCATCCAATTCTTTCAAGACTTTACTGTTAGTACAATTGTTTTCTTTTTCCTTAACCAATTTTTTTCAATTTTTCAGTTTCCACTTTAGCAAGCCCAAGGAACATTTTATGGAAGTTTTTTTCTACCTCTATGGCCTCCTTCTCAGCTCTAGGCACATGTTTTATATTCTTAGAGCCCAAGGCCCTCAAGGTAAAATCCTTGTTTTTTTTTTTTTTTTTTCCGAGTTCCATGTTTTGGAGCTACCTCATTTGATTTCATGCTATAAATGGTTGGTATCTTACTAGAGAAATCAAACCCCCCACACTAGAACATCAAAATTAATCAACTCAAAAGTGCATATCACCAACTAGGTCACCATATATTAGAGCCTTAAAATCAAATAACATCCCAAATAATAAAAGTAACATACCTATCCCTTGTGGAGTAGAGAAATACCAACTGTCCTCACTCCAACCTAGAACCCAAAAAAAAATCCAAGCTAAGACAAGATAATTACTTGAGACATTGAGACATTGCATTTCCAATGTTATTGTAGTCTTATGACACCAAGGAGGCCTTTATTACTTCCCATGATTTATTGAACCATTTGAGTAAGTGATTCCATTTTTAAATAGCCATGCCCCCAATTATATGAGAATATCCATCATTTTGAGTTGTATTTTCCCTTCCTCACTAAAATTTCATCATGATAGAACCCTTTGGATATGCCTCCATAGATCATAATACCCTCCATTTGATAAAATGCAAATCGAACTCCTATATACCCCCTTATAAACTCACTCATCTTCTTGCCTGAAACTAAGAAAATCATTTCAATCCATTAATTAACTTAAATCTTGCACATTAAATCATTAATTTGGTGGCATAAACTTTGAAAGACACTAATGTTGTATGTGTAGAGTTTAGGGCATTAACAAACCATAAAACTAATGTAAAATAATCTTTAAACTTCTAATATAGTACTTTTGAATAAGAGTAATACTTTGAAATATAAATAACTCAAAATAAATGTTACAAAGATCTTGTTCTTTGGATGATAAACTCGTAGAAGGGTTTTGTTAGGCATAGAGGACAATATTTCATTCAAGCAAGACCCTAAGTGTTCCTATCTTGTTTAAAAAAAAAATATTGTTCCCAACTTCAATAAGAATTATTCTTTTGTACCTAGTGTCAAAATAAACAACACATGCAAAAGTGAAAATTAAATCAAATCACCACCTAAAATTCCTGAGAGATATCCGATCACTTGGTTGACATCACAAATTTTCTTGATGCACATGTTGCAATGTATCATTGTACTATAGGTAAAATTTTCATGCAAAAAAACAAACAATTACAAAAATTTTCTTAGTCATTTAATGGGAGATCTCATCTCTACATAAGAGAGACACACAATAGATCATAAGCAATCAAAATAAAGTAAATGAACTAGTGAATGTAGCAGACCAATAATGAAAATAATAATAAAATGAACTAGAGTCTCACTCTAACTATCAATACTACACTACAAAGTAAAGAAAACATAGAAACATTGCTTGAATTGAGGGCCCTCTCAACCAATGTCACACTTATTGGAAAGTTAACACACTATGATCAAATTAGGCATAGGTGGTCTATAAACACTAGCATGAACCACTTTATATTAATCAGAGATGAAGTGCATTAACAAATTATTAGTATTAGGAAATTTGGTTTTATAGTTCCTTAACAAAGGGTTGAAAACTCCTTCTATCGAATGTGACTATGCCCAGTTGGTATTGGATCAATATGAAAAGAGGTAACATCTTTAGGAGGACATGTGGTAGGGAATGATGGAGGCTCAATAGTTTGTTTGGAAGTTTCTTCTTAGTCATGCTCCTAGAAATTCTCCTATGGACATCTAAAAGAAGTTGTCTATGTCCATTTTCGGTTCTTCTGTAACTTTCTTGATAGGTAAGAAAATCCTGAATCTCATGAAGACTAGGCTATTCACTATCAATCCTGTCATTGTGTTCATAGACATTATTAACTTACTTGGGTATCTCCTCATGTGCAATGCACACATCAATGAATCTATTATGAACCGAGAAGGGATTCCAATTATCACCTTTTTTATGTACTTCCTCCAAGATAATTATTTTAATTGAAACATGATGATACAATCTATGAATAACATTACTAAGCTTTGTCATCTACATTTTTCCATTTTTCCATTTTCCCAAAGTGTTTGCATAAATAAAATGGGAATTTAAAGTTATAATTTCATTCAAAGCGGAGAGGGATACAAATATGGCAGAGGAGAGAGATTGCATATCTCCCCTTACACATTATATACTTTTTCAACAAAAACAATAGATTTCTACACCTATCTATAATCTAGAATTATGGTACTTTTCTTCCCAAATTTGAGCTATGTTCTAATGAGAAAAAACGTTAAGTCGTACTCCTTGGTCAACCTGTTTGTTCTTAAGCCAAAACTCCCATGTTTGAGGCATTATAGTGGCTTTTTCCATGGAATTGTCCATCACTACCATCACAGGGTTTCGTTCCCACTCAATTTGACCATCAAACCCTTCTGAAAATGATCTAGTAATAAAGCTATCATACCCATTATATTTTTGAAGGAACAGAAGCCACTTTGTAGATCTGAGTATAAGTTTACCGGCATTAAACTCAGGTCATGATTCAATAGCTTCTAGCAACCATTTTTCCTTTCTGATTGTGACAAGTTTCCACATACAATGACATTGAAATTCTTTGTGAGGTATGTGGAGATGCTCTTCTCTTAACAATTTGTCACTACTTGCAAGGAAATTACGTTTTTCTGACAAAGATACAGGTTAGAGTCTCATTTCAAGTATATGGGCCATTTCACATGAAAGGAATCATGATGATGGGTGGTCAAAAGACATGCATGCATGAAAATCATGAGAGTGGTCATGATTTTTCATTCCTTTCAATGGCATGTTTTGTAGGGTGGAGAATGGATTCTAAAATAAAATGGTAAGCATGAGTGGATGTATAGTAGTTGTAGAATAAGGGTGTAAACATGTGGTGACAAATATAAGGGGTGGAGTAGGGGTATAAGAAAAACCATATATTTATATTATAATATGCTTAAATGGCTATTATCTTGTATCTTTCTTTTTTTTAATAAAACTAGAAAATGTCAAATTCAATTCCTTACCTCAACAAATTAATGCATGTTGAAGTTGCTAGGAATGTTAATGAGGAAAAAATGAACATGAAACCTTTGTATTACTAAGCTGAACTAAAAATGATGAGGTTTGACCAAATGTTGATGTTGAGGTTGGTCATATAAAAAATCACCGTCCTTGGAACAATGAAGAATTGTTAAGAGAAGGTAGAGCTAAAATATTGGATTTTGAGACAAATCATACTGAATTTCTCATGCTAAGGAATAAAGGATCTATAATTTTGATTTTTTCTTAGTAGAGGAATTAAGCCCAATATAAATTCTAATAACGATAATGATGTTTTTTTTTCCAGGGAAAAAAACGGTAACCTTTTATTAAATAATTTAATGAAAAGTTACACAAGCAGATGCAATGAAGCATTCAGAAAATTTGCCACTAGGGCACGAGTGCTGATGCACCCCACGCAAAATTAGAAGACTAATGTGCCCAATGAAGGGAAAAGAGAAAAAAAGAGGGAAATCATGTTTTTCGCCCCTTTTTCTTTTCGACCTTGCGCCACTCACCCAGAGTGGGCTCGATCGAAGCAATGACTAACTGAGATGTTTCGTTCGGCTACCCTGATTCTTTATCTGAATCTGAAGTATCTGAGAGGTGTTGCCGTTTGTTGCCTCCCATGCTTTGATCCACACTTGTCACCTCTGCATTGTTTTGCTGGGTCTCTGCCTGATTTGTATGTGGCTATGGGTCCTTGTTGACTGCTCTATTTTCCTTCTGATGCTCTATTTCAACTTCCTCTATGGTGGTATCATCCTCTTCTTCTTCTTTTTCTTTCTCTTCTGTTACCGAATGGGCTTTCTTTCGTGCGGTTCTCCTCTTTAAAACTTCATCTAAGTTCTGTCATCCTTTGTGCTTCCTTTGTTGTGGCTTGCTCTTGCTGGGACATTCCTTGAGCAAATGACCGGTTTGTTGACATCCCCTGCACCTGAATGCTGTGTTCTCATAGTCCAAAGGTTGTTTCCACTGAATATTGTTAAAATTCAGGATGATGCTTTCGGGTAATCCTTGGCTGAGATCTACCTCGACACATATCCTAGCAAAAGTGAAAATTCCTTTTAAGTGTCTATCTGTATCAATCTTTAACATTCTTCCAAGGGTATTCCCTATAGTTGATAAGGTCTTGAAATTCCAAAAGTGTATTGGGAGATTATGCAACCTTACCCATACTGGCATCCTTGATACCACCATAGTATTGGCATCAAATTCTTGAAACCATGGGGTGACAAATAATCCCGCACTGCCCCAGAACCATGGTCCTTCACTAAGAATTTTTTCCTTTTCTTCGTCTACGAGGAATACTACTATGAAGAAGCCCTTCGAGCATATGTGGATTTGGCAGTTTTTTTTCCACACCATGTGGATCCATTCATACAAAGCCTCAGTTCTAGGCCAGAAACTGTTAAATCTACAAATAACAACATTTTTTTCCAGATCTGTAAAAATGCACTTTACCTCTGGAATATCCAGCGAGATGGAGGGGCTCTTTGGCATTTGATCCACGACATATTGCCCTGGCGATATATTGACTGCTGCCGGTTCTTTCCCCTTTTGAGGTTCTTTCCCTTTGGCTGCATCACGATAGGTGCTCGTAGGTTTTGATGTAGATCCATTTGCCCCACCTCGTAGACGGTGATTGAGGATAATTGTTGAGTCCTTTGCTACCCTGTAGTGCTGGAGTGTGTGATGTTCCTGCATGCATATCCCAGCAAATATTAAGATTTGAAATGCAACTGGGGTTCCCAGTTTGTCCTGGATTTTTTTTTTAAGCTCCAGAACCCTCATGCTTCCCCAGATTGGTAGACAAAAATGTTTGCCTTCTGTTGATCTGATGAAAATTTGTTGCACTGCAGAGAATATCAGGACTTCATAGCACCACAAAACCAGATCCCTATTCCTCCCCCTTTCTAGATCTACAGCTTTCTCATTTAAGTTTCGCCCTGGGACGGCCGATCGAACCCACGGCGTATTGAAAAAGGGCAACAAAACTTGAATACGCCTCACTCCCTCCGGCCTATGAAAAGGGATGTCCAACAAACCCCTGAGGAAACCGAAATGCAGCAAAGAAGGGATAATAATCTCAAAAGCCTGATTGTTTTGATTTGAAACCCGTGGCTCCTTTCCGTTAGTGGCGCCGGTCCAGCTCCTGAGAGTTCCATCGGGCATTGAGGATCCCGCATGCAACCACCAGCAGTTTCCAGCCACGACCAAAACTTTTGGGATGGCAACATCGTTTGGACCTGCAGCGTCGAACCGAACAGCGGCCACTGAACCTACAACATCGAACGATACTGTGAAGGCGGCGGCGGCTGAGTATGGGCCTGCAGAAAACCTAGGTTCGCATCTTCCCGCCATCGTCCTCCTGCTCGTGTCGCTCCAAATATTGATTTCTCATAAGCTTGATTTGGGCATAACGATAATGATGTTTTAGGAAAATATAGATTTTATTTTCTATATTGATAGGGGTGTGGAATAAGTGTTCATTCCAAAGATGTTGTTGTAAGGAAATTCATTGCAGTGGAGATGGATTCTAATTGTTGTGGAAATAATAAATTGAGTGGTCATCTCCATCTCTATAATGAGAAGGTTTTTCATAGACCTGATTCATATACGACTTGATAAAATTGTAGGAAACAAACTCATATACTACTTGATAAACTGTTAGGAAAAAAACCAACTTTTTTTTCTTATAGTTAACAATCTCCCTTTTATTTAAAAAAAGGTGAATATTTGCCTCCTAGTTACCTATTTTTTAAGTAGAAATCTTATTCAATTGTGCTAAATGATTGATTTTCACAATTGAATTTTATTCCTATCTTTATTCTTTCCTTTTTATCACCTTTCTTTTTTCTCTTTTTTAAAATATTTATCATATATATAAAAATTTAAGAAGATGATGAATCAAAGTGAGGTTGCACGAGGTCCAGGATCCTCCCTACCCAATATCTCCATCTCCAATTGTTGTAGAACACGTTGAATGAATTCTTCTTGGTTGATAGGATATTGGTACAATTTTAACCTATGCTTACGTTGGAAATTTTCATCCCGAAAATGTTATTATTGGTAGTGTGAAATTTGAATAAAGGTGTGGTTATTCTCATAAATGTTTCTATGAATGCTGTATAAAAATTAGTGTTTCGAAAAAGGAGTTTTACATCTTTTGGGGATATTGGAAGATGTATCTTTTTGATGACTTCAATCTGTGCTGGATCAACTTGAATTCGTGCAAAAAAAATATAAGATGACCAAAAAAAATTCTCGTAGTCTATAACATAGGGCACTTAACATCGCTTAAAGAAAGGTTATTCTATTTGCATCTAACCTTCTCTAATTTTTTTAATGCTTCTGAAAGAATAATCACCATACACAAAGAAATCATCTATATAAATTTACAAACAATCTTGGCTCCATTTAGAAAAATAGCTAATACTTCAAGGTGGTGGGAGCATTGAATATCCCAAGGTGTTTCACTCTGTAGGCTAATGTGCCCCGTGGGCATGTTAAGGTGGTCTTGTCCGAATATTTGGGTGCAATTCATATCTAGTTGTATCCACTAAAACTATCAATAAAACATAAGTACTTTTTAATAACTAATGTGTCCAAAACCTAATCAATAGATGGAAGACGGATGCAATATTTTAAAGTGGATATATTAAGCTACATATAATCAACACAAATATGTAACATCTTCCTCCCACACTTTTTCAAGCTAATAAATTCATTTGGGTAAATATGTGACGAAGAGTTTCTATGATATAATTCAAATCCCCAAGTAAATTAAGGAATTGGAATCAACAAACCAAAACCGAACTGACCTTCCTCCGGAGCTACAAGAACCCGAGGGGATAACTAACCTCTCCAGGTGCCCACTCGTGAGTTAACTTTATTTTTAACTGAGATAACCTTTAATCTCTCCCATAACAATCTCTCCATGAAATTGAAACCCTCTAGTCATGCCCACAGTCTTGCTTCCTAGTGACTACAATGTTTTTCAATTAGTTCTCTGCCAACAACCACGAGACTTAAGCCACTTATTCAGGCTACGACCTAGGCCTCTACGCAAAACATTAAAAAACTTGCGGGAATGATAAATAACAAGAATACAAGGCCTATAATTAAAAACTTGAGCAAGGACTCAACCTCACCCATCCTAGTCATGACAGGCATTTTGTCAAACACATCATAATGATGTAATCTATAGGTCATAAAAACACATATGAACATAAGGTGCTCATAATTATCTAAGATTCGTTAATATGGTTTGGTGCCCTTTCAAAATAGATACATTATCATATATTAGGTCATACATTCATTTACATTTCATTTACAAATCATAACATGATTAGAGCCATAACTCAAGTCTGTCATAAAAGCATGCTTATAACAAGCATATAACCAACATAGTAACAATGATAGAACAACCATCAAAATCACATAATATCAAGAACATTTTTTCATAAAACTCAAGATAAATATTCTTATTATTCATATGCAAAATCCAAGCCAGTTATGGATTTCCATGTACCACCTAACCATAGTTTTAGTTGAACCAAATGTTTCTTTTAGCCAATCACCCTCGTGTCATATTCTAAGCATGAATGTTGGACTCACAACAAAATTGACCATGTCTCCCAATGTTTATCGCATATCTTGCCAAAATTGGTCAAGGATTTTCAAGCCCTAAATAAACACCTATACATCTGGGCTTTACCGTATATTCTCCTAAGAGATCCCTAGGCCCAAACAAGAAACATACACCACCAGACTTTACTGCAATCCCACCATATACCGATCGAGTTGGGATCACTAGGCTTATACAAGCATGGATTCCTTCAGATATCTCCAGCTAAAATGTGAGGAATTTCTTATCTCCAACCTTAGGATTTACAACATATGCCACCTTTACGAGTCTAGGGATTTGTAGGCCTTTGGAAATTTTCCTGAGGCCACCCCACTCAGTTCGAAACCATCCAGTAATCCACCTCAACCAAGTAAGAGAAAACCATCACACCATGGCTATTCAGAAATGTAAAGGCAAGGCCGAAACCACTGTCACACCTAGAAAAGCCCATTCAAATTACAATAATAGGACCAAATATAGATATGTGTGTAACGTGCATGCCAAAACTAGCAAGGAAATCATACATGCAACTTGATACCTTAAAGTAATCATGTTGTAGCTGCTTGATCCAACTCTTCCTTGCTTGATATTTTCTTGTTTGCATCCTTTTCCAATAAAATTGAATTCTAGAGTGCTCCAAGCATTCTCCAAGAATACTCTCCACCATATAGCTCCACCATGAGAGAGAATAGACAGAGAGAGAGCTCCACCATATAATTGAAAAAAGACGTGAATTGATCCTCACAAGTCTCTTTATCATTGGGGCCTCTATTTTATTCAATTTCCATTACTTTCCTTCAATATCCTCCTCACATCCAATATGTGACCATTCACCTTCCTTTTCTCTTAATTTCCTTTACTTTCATAAATAAAATGCCAATTAAGTTATCTTTCCTTTCTAAATCCTTTGTCGATCCAAGTGGCTCTAGAGACACACAGGACAAAGAGGACTCAGGAGAGCTCAAAAATAAAAGTGTTTGGGTTATGCTCAAACTAGGTTCATGCTAAGCATCTCGTCGTTGTGATCGCGGTGGTGCAAATGGTTCATCAATCCGAGTCTGAATCAAGGAGATAGAAGCAGACAAAGTTGGGTTGACATTTTGCTCACTAGGGATGCTTAAGGAGGCCACAATTTGGACAAAACCTAGCCACCAGATTCCAGGCAACCTGGGCCGGATTCTAGGTGAATTTGTGGTATTGTTAAAAAGATTCCTATAGCTTAAAAATGAATTTTCAAAAATGCACATTTTGTTTTATATAACAAAAAAATATATAAAAAAAGGGGTGGAGACAACCGAATCCACAAAAAAAAATTAAAATAAAATATTTGGTGGAGGGGCAGGCCACGACCCTTGGCCTCTCCCACGGCTCCCTCACCTCACACCACAAAACTCCTCGCTTGGAGCCACCATAACCACCCCACGGAATGGGGCCCAAACAACAAACAAAATACATGGGTGGGTCATACCTTAGGGCGCGGACCTAACCCAAATCACACCACGTTAACCATTAATGATTATTGTAGGTGGGTATGGTGGGCAGGACGCCCAAGGTAGGCCCAACCCAACCATAATATTTAAAAAGGGTGGTTCATTAAATCTAAAGAGATTTCATGTATAAAAAAAGGAGGCAAGGTTTGACCTCCAAACCTCATCTTTATTAAGGAGATCTCAAACCAACTCTGCTAACAGATTTATTGGGAAATCCATTACTCAATTTTTATTTAAATTCAATTCATTAGTGCACTCAGGTAGGAGGCAGTGCATGCTATTTGAGGCATAATTTTGTAGGAGGGGCGAAATTTCACTTTGTTAGAATTTGAAAAATTTTATATGGTTTCATCACTTCTCGACGCCACAAACATAATGGCACTGTCCGTTTCTCCATCAGAATTCTCCATTTTTCAGCCATTTTCAGTGTCAGGGTGGAACCATGACTACTGTAGAAACAAGGAGCGGAACCATGATCCATGAAATTTTCCCAAGGAGGTAATTTTTCTCCATGTCAGAATATAGTCAAGTTTACAGTCATTTTTCACGGGCTTCCGCATGGATCACAATGGTGAGGTCAGACTTTCCGTTTGAGTTGTAGACTTCTAGTCGACCCATGGAGCAAAATCTTTGAAGAATCTAGGGGGAATCTAAAATATTCCTTGAGCCCCATATTCTCAATTTCTCAGAATTCAAAAATTGGACAGTCGATTTTGCACTATTCGACGGCACAAATCTGATGAAGCATTCAGATTTTTCATTCACTCGTTTCATTTTCCAGCCACTTTTCTAAGTGGAATGCACGTGTCAACATTCATGTGCGAGCAATCATTTCCATGTGATTGATGTCATGAGATCGATGGTTGGAGTAGCTTCAGCAGTTTGAGATCCGCTTCTTTAGACCGTTATGCTCTTAACCTGCAAGACGATACGATGATACAAAATATGTGATGAAATACACCCAGAACATAGAACAATGAGAAATAACAACAAGTATTTTATGATTTAGAAAGCAATGTTCACTTACCTCTTTGAGGGGGCAACCTCCAATAGAGCTGAGCTCAATGACAAAATAAGACATGATGCTCCTTGAGGGGAGTCTCTATCCTTTATATATGATTCATACATGCATACAATGGGGCAATACCATGGTTCTTATTAATACCATCTATCTAATACCATGGCCCATTTGCAACTAACCATGGTCCCTTCCTTAAATGTGGGTTAATCACTTACAGTTATTGATATGGGCTTTATTGACTCTTTACTTAACTATAACTATGACTCGATCCTATTACAATAAATAAGGGGGTTAGGGTTGGACACTAACATGCCCTCCCCTATAAGAATAGCCTTGCCCTCAAGGCTAAAGCTGCGGAAACTACTAAAGGATAGTGGCTAGTTCTCGAGTTGCATCTTCCGGAGAGGTGTCTTTCCACTTGACGAGGACTTCCTTGATCATGCAGCCACACAGGTGCCGTTTTCGTGTGTCAAGAACCTGTTCAGGCTAGAGCTAGATTGACCCTTCTCGATACACTTCAGGTAGACTGGTTTGAATTCTGCAATTTTTCCCAATCACTTTCTTGAGACATGAGACATGGAAGACTAGATGTATTTTTGTAGTGGGTGGCAAAGCTATCTTGTAGGCGACTTCTCCAATGCGCTGAAGTACTTGGTACGGTCTGTATAATTTTGGAGATAATTTCTGACAACCCTTGTCTTTGAGCATTGTTTGCTTATATGGTTACAGCCTCAAAAATACCTGATCCCCTTCTTGAAATTGGCGTTCAGAGTGATGTTGATCTACCTGTTGCTTCATGCGATTTTGGGCTTGATGAAGATTCTATCTAAGGTGGGCCAGCATGGTTGTGTGGTTCAGTAGGAGTTGATCCACTACTTGTACCGTCGAGCATCCATTGCTATAAGAAGTAGGGGAAGGATGGAGTTGACCATAAATTGCTTCATATGGAGTCATTTTGGTGGTGGAATGATAGTTGGTGTTATACCACCATTCGGCTAGAGGTAACCACTGTACCCAGAGATGTTGATTTTCTGAGGTGAAACACCTAAGATAGGTCTCTAGACATTTGTTGACTGCTTCAGTTTGACCATCAGTTTGTGGATGATAGGAAGTATTGAGTTGTAGTTGTAGTTGGGTACCTTGTAGCCAGAAGAGTTCCTGCCAAAAGTTACTGGTGAAGATCGGGTCACAATCAAACACAATGGAAGTGGGCATGCCATGCAATTTGAAGATCTGATCTATGAAAGATTGAGCTACCAAAGTTCGTGTAAAAGGGTGGGGTAGGCTGCAAAAATGCTCATACTTAGAAAGTCAGTCCACAACCACCATGATGGCTGACTTATTTCCTGACTTTGGAAGACCCGTAATGAAATCCATAGAAACCTTTGTCTAGATTGAGGCCAGGATGGGTAATGGCTATAAGGTGCCTGAGGATTTGACTATTTCTCCTATGTGGCACTGACAGACGTCACATTCAACTACAAAAGTAAGAATGTCCTTTTTCATGCCTGTCCAAAAAAATGATCTTCGAGTGCGAGCATACGTCTTTCGAAAGCTTGAATGTCCTGCATTGGGAGATGAGTGGAACTCCACCGAAATGCGGATTTTGAGGGTGGATGTTGGTGATATTACGGCTCTGTCCTTGTAGCGAAGAATCTCATCTTGCCACGAGTAGCCCTCTGTGGAATTTGGATCCGCCTACAATTGATTAATGAGTTGGGAGAGCCAAGGTTGTGAAAACCATTCCTTGCTAGCCTCTTCAATCCATTCTGGAATGGGAAGGGAAATTGCGAGCAAGGTACTTTCCTCCTCAAATTAGCGGGATAACACATCTGCTGCAATATTTTCGTGCCCTTTCTTGTAAATTATCTCATAATCATATCCCAACATTTTGGCGAGCCATTTATTTTGTTGTGGTGAGGATAGGCGTTGCTCCAAAAAATATTTAAGGCTTTGATGGTCTATGCAGATTTGGAAACGTCGCCCCAATAAGTATGGTCGCTAGGTATCTATTGCACGTAAGATGGCCATCATCTCCTTCTCATAGGTAGGTTGTCCCAAATTCTTCCCACTTAGTTGTTGGCTCGTGAAGGCCAAGGGTTGACCTTCCTACATTAAGACTGCCCCAATACCCGTACCAGAAGCATAACATTCAATCACAAAATATTTGGTGAACTTAGGTAGTGCTAAGACTGGAATGGAACACATGGGAGGTTTGAGAGCTATAAAGGCCTGTTGTGCTTCATCATTCCGGAGGAACGAATTTTTCATGAGGATTTGAGTGAGGGGCCTAGCAATGTGACCATAATTGTAGACAAATTTGCGATACTAGCCTGTGATACCCAAAAATCCTCTCAAGCTCTTCAAGGTCTTTGGTTGAGGCCAATCCTGCATTGCCTGGATCTTTTTGGGGTCCACCTTGACACCTTCATGCCCCACAATGTGGCCCAAATACTCAACTTATTCCATGCCAAAAGATCACTTGGACATCTTGACAAATAATTTATGCTGGCAGAGTAGTTGCAAGAGTAGATCTACATCCTAAAGATGTGCAGCCCAGGTGCGACTGTAGATGAGGATGTCATCAAAGAAAACAAGGACAAATTTTCTAAGATATGGTTTGAGAAGGTGGTTCATAAGGCTCTGAAAAGTGGATGTGGCATTACAAAGACAAAATGGCATGACCAGGAACTCATAATGGCCTTCATGAGTTATGAAAGTAGTCTTTGGAGTGTCTACTTCTTTCATGCGAATCTGGTGGTAGCCCGAGCGAAGGTCAAGCTTAGTAAAGAATTGAGCCCCATTTAGTTCATCCAGCAAATCATCGACAACCAGGATATGAAATTTACCTTTTATCATGAACTTATTGAGGGCCCTAAAGTCTAGACACATAAGCCATTCCCCATATTTTTTGAGCACCATGACCATTGGCGATGAATAAGGATTAATGCTGGGACGAGTGAAGCTTGCTTCCAAGAGTTCCTTGATTATTTTTTCAATTTCATTATTTTGGGTGAATGGATATCTATATGGGCGCACATTTGGTGGTTGGGCCCCTAGGACCAAAGTAATGCTATGATCATGTTCCCCTCTCAAGGGTGGAAGCTCATGAGGCTTGTCAAAGACTCGCAGATGGTTTTTTAAGATCTGTTGCATCTTAGGATGAATATGAAGAGAATTGGGTTCGAAGGCCTAGATGGCATTAAATTGGGCTATAACTCCATGGTGGCCCTTTTTTAACAATTTTTCCATCTGATGTGAGCTGATGATAGAGGGAGCTCCTGCTTGGAGTCCGCAGAGGGTATGTGTGTGGTTTTTCTGCTTAAAGCTCATATATAACTCCTGGAAATCCAGTGTGATTAGGCCAAGTGTGTAAAGCCATTCAGCACCTAGGACAATGTCGCACCCTCCCATGTGTATGGAAAACATGTGGGTATTTAACTGATAATCCCCCATTTGAAGTTTGACATT
Source organism: Pinus tabuliformis (assembly GCA_031772625.1). NCBI lineage: Eukaryota > Viridiplantae > Streptophyta > Pinopsida > Pinales > Pinaceae > Pinus > Pinus tabuliformis. The sequence continues at coordinate 1,886,943,556 of CM062817.1, read as the reverse complement.
TTCATAGCGGCCTTCATATTTCATTGTCCCCCCATCAACAATTTGGACCTGGAAGTTAGAAAATGCTCGGACAAAACAATGCATTGATTCCCTGACTCTTTGGTGGATAAAATTATGTGTATTGCCACTATCAATCAAGACTACTACTGGGCGAAGCTTAATAAAACCTCTGATTTTGAGAGTTTCGGGAGAAGAAATCCCTACCAAAGCATGTAGCGAGATAACTGGTTCTTCAGGTACATTGTCCTGCTGGTTGTCCTCTTCTTCCTCCTCTAGTTCCTCAAGTGGTGGGGCTTCCTCTGATGAACTGTGATCAATAACATCAATTTGAAAGAATTTGGGCTCCTTGCACTTATGCCCTGGGGAGTATTTCTCATCATAGTAGTGACACAAACCTTGCTTTCTTCTTTCCACCATTTCTACTGGTGACATCTTTTGAACCTGGAGTGTTTGGGTAGTGCTTTGAGCTTGTGTGGGGCGACCCTTGGTGATGAAATTTGGGCTATTAATCTGGGCCACTAATGCACATTCTACTTCATGAGCTATCCTGCAAACATGCAACCATGAGCTAGGGTGGTGTAGTCGAATATGGGCTTGTATAGCTTCTTTGAGACCACTGACAAAACATTCCATGTAGAAATCATCATGTGGACCTCCAGTGTGGAGAGCTAAGGCTTCAAAGGCTGCAATATATTCGTTCACTGTTCCTCTATATCGGAGCTTAGTGAGACGACCCAAAAAATCAGATTCATGGTTAAAGAGATCCATAAGAGCTTTTTTGAATGTTTTCCAAGTCAAGGGCCTTCCATAGCAACGTTGATGTCATTACCACCATTGCCATCTTTCATTGTCCAAGTACATGATACCCACACTAAGCTGAGTCGCATCATCCAAGATGTAATTCAGTGTGAAATATTGCTCCATTTGTGCTATCCATGCGGCCGGGTGAGAGCCATCAAATTTATAAATGTCTAACTTGGGTGGTCGCAAATGGGATTGTTGGTGGGTGCCAAAGAGGTGAAGAGACTGGCTAGACTCACCCTTAATGTTTGCATTTCTAATAGATTCCTCCACGCGTTCCTCCACCTTGCCCTTAGATAGTGTTTAATTTAAGGTCTTTAGCTGCAAGATGAAATCTTTCAATTGTGATTCAAGGCTATCAATCCTCTCATTGGCCATAGCTTGAGCTTTAGTTTGTACCATGCACGGATCCAATGTATTTGTAATTTGGGACCACCTAAAATTTGTGGCGCTAACAATTGAATGGTACTACCTTGCTCAGCTCGTCGACTTGATTCTTATGGGCTAAGACACCAATAAGCACCTTGGGGGGTCTATGACAAAATAAGACACGATGCTCCTCAAAGGGAGTCTCTATCCTTTATATATGATTCATACATGCAATACCATGGGGCAACGCCATGTTTCTTATTAATACCATCTATCTAATATGATGGCCCATTTGCAACTAACTGTAGTCCCTTCATTAAATGTGGGTTAACCACTTACAATTATTAATATGGGCTTTATTGACTATTTACTTAACTATAACTATGACTCAATCCTATTACAATAAATAAGGGGGTTAGTGTTGGACCCTAACACAGATGGCCCTTGGTTGTGAGGTATATGCAGTGTGTTCATGTACTTATTTTGTTATGCATTTTGTTCCATAGATCCCTGTTTGATGTTTGATGAGGGATCTTGTTCATTACTTGTTTTCATGATTCCTTCTTGATGTGACGTGGAATTGTCTATGTGATGTACTTGTTGTCATGATTTGTCATGTTATGTTTTGAGATCCCTCTGTTGTATGTTGATGGGACACCGAGGTTGTCGTCATGTATGTTTGCATTGAGATCCCTTTTATGCCATGCTGGCAGGATGCTCATCATGCATGAGTTTGTGTCATATTGGTAGGAGTCTTTTTGACTGAGATTTCCTGTAGCAGACATCTCTTAGAGCCACTCCTGCGTAAGGGAATTTTCCTTTTATGATCATGACATCATGTCTTGTGTACATCATCACTATTGATAGTACTAAATGCAATGACCTACACCATATTGACACCAGGGCCTGGAGACATACTCTCTCCAAGACAAACTCCGTTATCAACGCCTTATGTTTTTATGTTGCCGATGATTGTCTTGTTCCTCTTATTTACAGCATGTAGATGTATTCATTAATGTTATTTTCAAAATGCAATTTAACACATCACGAAAGTAAAAGGTCTTGGAAGGGTCCTTTGTCACACCTGGACCTGGATCAAGTAGAATTAGAGCAGGTCTTTGCATTGATGTGAATTGCAACGTGAACAATGGAATGTGCAGTGACATAGGATGAAAAAGCGATGTACAAGACCATGCTCAAAATTTTCAAAAGGGTAGAAATAATGTATGAAACTCAATAGAAAGAGACAGAGGAAAAGAAGCGATTGCAGCTTTAGTTGCGAGCTACAGAAGAGGCCTTCGAATAACTGAAGCACAACAAACAAAATATTCAAACAGAGAATGACGAATTGAAGACGCGTCTACATGAAGAGAAAGGGGAAAAACAAAGTTTTCTACTACAATGGTAAGCAAAGGACGAGGCCTTGGAAAACCTGTAGCGTGACCCATGTGAGGTAAAAAGTAGTTCTCTGAATTCATGTATGTTTCCTGATGATGATTTCGCTATTTTTGAATATCATACCACAGGAATTGGCTCCAAACTATTGAAGAGAATGGGGTATGAAGGAAAAGGCTTGGGTGTTAATGGCCAAGGCATTGTCAACCCCATCAAAGTAGAGGAATTACCGTGTTGAAGAGGACTTGGGTATGTCAGAAAATAAGTTGGGGAATGTGCTGAGACAGCTAGCGAACCACCAACAACAGATGATGAGAAGCCCTCGTCAGTTCTTTCCAAATCGATAGAGGAGGTAAAAGATGTTGATTTCCTTTCGGTTTTGTCTTCACATAGTATGATTTCTATTGGAGATTTGGAGATCCCCATTACAGGGAAAAACAGAAGGCTCCTTACAACAATGAGGCACGAGCAGGAAAAATAACTTGGTGTTAATAATGGAGACATAACTCAACCATTGGAGGTTGTGGAGAGAGCTCAATTTGCAAGCTCGAGATACACCAAAGGAGAGTTTTCAAAGGTGTCGTATGCTTCCGAGACGTCGTGGAAATCGTCGAGCAAAGAGAATGATGAGAACCCATACCCATCATCCCATGGAAGTTTCCATCACAAGGAAAGAGTTGAGCCAAGATCTCATCACCATAATAACATCAGAGGCAACAAGAAAAGGTATAGCCAGTTTCGAAATTCGAATATTCATTTCGATTATAATCATGTTTTTAATGATGAACATAAAACATGGCATCGAAAGACATGTACCTTTTGTGTATTACATAACCATACATTTTCTATGTGTTGGAAAAGAATGGCATCACATAAAAGGATGAGGCGTGAAAGACCCCCTCAACAACAAGTAAAGAAACATGTTAAACAGATCTGGAGGAAGAAGACCTATTGCAGTCATTGCGACAAAAATGGCCATCAAAGAGCCACTTTTTGGAGGCTTCATCCAGAGTAGCACCTTAAAGACAAAGTGTTGGTGCATAAACCAGGTGAAGTAGTTGTTCGACCATCGAATGTGCCACAAGGAGGCGACCCGTTCACCTTGATAAGTGAAAAATGGTTTCTAGAAATGTTAGCGTTTCATGGTCATTCTTTTGTAAATCATTTGTTTCATTTTAAAATGTAAAAGTGATGACATATTTCAATCACTTTTTCAACGACAATGATGTCTGGTATTATTTTGAGATGCATGATAAAATGTGAAAGTGATGTTGTGTATCCATCACTTGTCAAAAAAATAGTGTTTGGCCTTATCTTTGTAAATCATGTGTTGCAGTGATGATGTGTTTTCCATGACTTATTGAAGCAACAATGATATGTTGGTCTTGTTCTAGTAGCTAGGGTGTTGCGTCCATCTTGTTGTAAACTTTACCACCGAGTATGTGTTATAAACTCGTGGCAAGTGTGGGATGCTTGGGTCATTAGTTGTTTAGGAAAGGTAGCATGTAATTTGCGAAATAATGTACTATAGAGGTTGCAAGTATCGGCTCATCACTTAAGGCTCCGAAGAAAAAAGGTGAAGGAGATGGACGTGAGACCTTTCAGGACGCTTGTTATGCAGACAAGGTATAGAAAAGTTGTAGATTATTTTTCATGCTTTTGTAGGACCAAAAGCTCCTTAGTGGCGAGGATTGATCCAGGTGGCTCCAGAGACACACACATGACAAAGAAGACTCAGGAAAGATGAAAAATTCAAAGTGTTTAGATTATGCTCGAACCAGGTTCATGTTAAATATCTCAGCGTCGTGATTGCGGTGGTGTGAATAGTTCATCAATCCGAGTCTGGATGAAGGAGATAGAAGTAGTCAAAGTTGGGTTGACCTTTTGTTAACTAGGCATGCTTAAGGAGGCCACAATTTGAATAGAACCCGTCCACCAGATTTTGGCCAACCTAGGCCAGATTTCGGGTGAATTTGTGGCCCCATTAAAAAGACTCCTATGACTTAAAAATGAATTTCCAAAAATTCACATTTTTTTTATATAACAAAAAAATATAAAAAAAGGGGTCCGGGCCACCAACCCCACCACCTGAACTCCCAACGGAATCCACATAACAAAATTAAAATAAAATAATTGGTGGAGGGGTAGGCCACAACCCCCGACCCCTCCCATGGCTCCCTCACCTCACACCATAGAAATCCTCCCATGGAGCCACCATAACCGCCCCACGGAATGGGGCTCAAACAACGCAAAACATACATGGGTGGGCCGGTTCTTGGGACGTGAACCCAACCCAAATCACACCACGTTAACCATTAATGACTGTTGTAGGTGGGTACAGTGGGTGGGCCCAACCCAACCGTAATATAAGAAAAAAAGGGTGTCTCGCTAAATATAAAGAGATTTCATGTATCAAAAAAGGAGGAGACGGGGTTTGACCTCCCGACCTCGTCCCTATTCAACAGATCTCAAAAAGAATATTCTAACATATTTATTTGAAAATCTATCATCCAATTTTTATTTAAACTCAATTCATCAGTGCGCTTAGTGAGGAGGTAGTGCAAGTGGTTTGAGGCAAAATTTTGTAGGATGGGTGAAATTTCACTTTGTCAGAATTTGAAAATTTTTATATGGCTTCACCACTTCTTGACACTACGAATGCAATGGAGCTGTCCATTTCTCCATCAAACTTCTACATTTTTTGGCCATTTTCAGTATGAGGGTGGAACCATTACTGCTGCGGAAACAAGGAGTGGAACCATGATCCATGAAATTTTCCCGAGGAGGTAATTATTCTCCATGCCAGAATATAGTCAAGTTTACAGTCATTTTTCATGGTTTTCCATAGGGATCACAATGGCGAGGTTAGATTCACCTTTTGAGTTGCAGATTTCTATTCCACCAATGGAGTAGAACCTTTAAGGAATCTAGGGGGAATCTAAAAGATTCCTTGAGCCCCATATTTTCAATTTCTAATAATTCAAAAATTGGACAGTCAATTTTGCACTATTCGATGCCACAAATCTGACGATGCTTCGTATTTTTCATTCGCTCATTTCATTTTCTAGACACTTTTCTAAGTAGAATGCAGGTGTCAGCATTTATGTGTGAGCAGTCATTTCCATGCGATTGATGCTGTGAGCTCGATGATCCAAGTAGCTTCAGTAGTTTGACATTCGCTTATTCAGATGGCCCTTGGTTGTGAGGTATATTCTGTGTGTTCATATACTTATTTTTCTATGCATTGTGATCCACAGATCCTTGTTTGATGTTTGATGATGGATCTTGTTCCTTACTTGTTTTCATGGTTCCTGCTTGATGTGACATGGAATCATTTATGTGATGTACTTGTTGTCATGATTTTTCATGTTATGTTTTGAGATACCTTTGTTGTATGTTGATGGGACACTCAGGTTGTCATCATGTATGTTTGCATTGAGATCCCTTTTATGCCATGTTGGCGAGATGCTCATCATGCATGAGTTTGTGTAATACTGATAGGAGTATTTTTGACTGAGATTACCTGTAGCAGAACATCTCTTAGAGCCACTCCCGCGTGAGGACTGTCTAGTCAATTTAGTGTCCTAAATTGCTCTACATAAATTATCAATCTGGGTATTGTAAACTGATGAAGTGTAGTGCACTATATGTGCTTAGTTAACCTTTCTCTTACTTCATTGTTTTATATTTTTTGTTGTTTTTGGGGGTTTTGCTTCTCATCCTTAAGGAAATTAATCTAAGAAAGAAAAGTTATGCTTCTAAATGAAATCTCTAAATGTTAATGGACAACTAAATCTAATGACTTAAAAGCTAATTTCTAAAGAAGGGAGAAAAGGACTCGAACATTAGATAAAAAATAAAATCAAAACTTTGCATAGTTAGATTAATCTAAGCCGGAAAAATGCCTATGAAATGAAAGCAAAATGATACTGCAATTTGAAATGGAAAGAAAATACAAAACATGTAACTAAATGAATTGTTTTGTCACTCTGCTACACAATTTTGGGAGAACTACCTCCTTGTGATAGCATTTGGAGGGATTCAATACTTCATTGTTCTAAAACTGAAAATGAATTTTCAACAAACTTAAATGGAAGACTAAGACTGAAAGTGAAATTGCAACTAATCTACTATAACAGCTGAATGAAGTGTTTAATCACTCTGCTACATAATTTTGGGAGAACTACCTCCTGTTGTGCCCTACAAAAACCCCCCATTTCATATCATGTTTATTTACATGATATCATCATATGAAATGGGTCCCTTTAGAAGTTAGTTGGTATCAATACTTCATTATTTGAAAAAGGTCCGCAAACCAAATGAAGACATTATATAAAACCTTTTAAAAACCCATTTTTGGTCAAATAATACAATCTTTTATCATTGCGATAAAGCGATCGCAAGATCGCATATCGCAATGGCATAGAAAACACAAATAAGTGGCACATTGGTCTCCGCCGATGCGATATCGCTATCGGCTATCGGCAATACTCTATGCACATTTAAAACACCCCAACCCATTCACCCCGATGCGATGGAATATCGCAATCGGCAATCAGCAGTATCCCATGCACAATAATAAGGTGCCCAGGTCATACCCCCGATGCGATGCGATATCGCAATCGGCAATCGGCGATACACTATTTATGCACATTGTTATGCCCATTCACCCAGATGCGATGCGATTTCACTATCGGCGATCGGGATTTCAAAATTGTCAACATAAGGATTTAAGTGTTCCCGACGCCCGATTACGATATAGCGTGGATTTCAAAAAAGCCGTTAAATGGAGGGATATTATGATTCATTCATATTTAAAGCTTGATCTTTTTAACAATCATTCACCTGCGCTCAACCGCCAAAACATCCACAGCACGCTTAAACAGGTCATTCGGCCGATTAATGATATAATGAGCATTTAAGGGGTGGCAGGTCTTAAACGAAAATTTAATGTAATTGTAAGATCTTCCCATCGATTGTATCCGCAGCCATTTTTAGAGTTAAACTCTCAGCATGCTTTGATCAATATATCTTTCCCATATTGGATTTTCATTAGCATATGTCTGTGTTACGTTTATTTTCGCCGCTGTGTAGAATTCATCCATAGAAGAAAGCTCAAGAAAGATGGGGAAGAAATCCAAGAAGACCACAGGCGCTTCCGCTACACTGGCTGCAGGACAAGCTGTCGTGGACAAAAAGAAGGGCTTGATATCTGATACTACATGTACGAGTCTTGTCAGAGTCACTTGGCAAGGCACCTACAACCTGATTGAAGCCGAAGAACTAGCAAGGACAATAGTAGAAGCTACTGTGGATTCAACTCGGAAGTCTCAGAGTACTCTCAAGGATTTAGCCGACTCTTTCCTTCACAGGATAGTGGCCATGGAGAAAATTCTCCCATACACAGACGTAGTGCGGTGGGCGATTGAAGAAATCCCAATCTTGTATAGAAATTTCAACACTAGAGACGGAAGAATTTTCGGATCGTTCAGGGCAGATGATCTAAGGCAAATGTATCATTTTCCCAAGCCAGAGAAGATATATAATAAGGCGTTCCAAGAGAAATTCGAAAACGAAAATGAAGTTGAATCCGAACCCATCCGGGATTGGAGACAAAATCCGGCCAAGCACAAACACGAATCTTCCGGTAAGTACTCGGTTGATTCTCTGGCTTCTCCTTATTGCTATGCTGGAATAATGATGTGTAGATTATGGGGATTGCATGACTCTACTAATTTTACCATAGAAATGGTTCCTCTAATGGAAGCAGCATGCAACAGTATAATTATGGATTGGGCCACCATCCTTTCTGACAAATTAGCACAAGCTGTGCTTGAGTTTAGAAGCAAGACCCGTATTTCTGAAAGGGTAATTCCCCCATTTTACTACAGTGCCTATATTTTAGATACCCTCTGTTTTAACTCTGAATTCCCCGTACTCGGCTGGAGGTGGACTACACAAGACCCCACGCCTATCCATATATATCATCAGAAATTGTGGAAATCTTCTTATAAACATCATCTATACCAAGTCTGTAATGGCTTTATGTTGCCTATTTATTATTCCATTTTCGATAGACCTGCTCCCAAGATTTCCTATCAAGCCGGAATTGATTTAACTGGAATAGGTAGATGGTTTGGAGAGGAGAGATTTACCTACATAAGATTTTTCGGTAGTCAAGCCAGACCGCATGTCCTCCCTTTGTACATACCGGATAAACTGCTAGCAAGGGAAATTTCTTACCAAATCATTGCAGAGAGTGTTACCCAAACGCTCAAGAAAAATAAGAAGCAAGGCTAGCCCTCTTTTCCTTTGAAGTGTGGTGTATATACCCTGCATGACCTCAAACATGCAGAAAAGGAAGCCACAAAAATTCAATCCTTGACTCTGGCGACTCTCCCAAATAGGCATTTCGATCCAAATAAAGTTGCCTATAATGCATTAGAACAGGCCAAACTGACAAGATTTGATCATAAGGAAGATATCTTTGACAACCTGTTCTCTTTAGCTGAGTCAATAAATCAGGTTAAATCATTCGCCAAAGCAAAATATAATGATGAAGGGTTGATTGAATTTAATAAACTTAGAGAACAGAGGTTGCAAACTCTGCCTCTAGATTTACTAGCAACAACCCCAACGACATCATCAAGCGAGCCTGGTTAGCAATAGTCAAAGGAACCTCCGGTTATAACAAAGGAACATAAGAAGGAACAAGAGGAAAGGCAGAGGAAAGAACAGGAAGAAAAGAAAAAGAGAGCACAGGAGGAAAGACAAAGGAAAGAGAAAGAGGAACATCAAATGAAAGAGCAGGAAGAGCAACAGAAGAAAGAGCAGGAAGAAGTGCGGAAGGAGTCCCAAGCCGAAAAGCAAAAACAAACCACCATTGATGTCAATATAGATACTCGTATTGACCCTAAATTGCTCCAGGAATGGAAGCAATTTGACTCTATCATCAGTGGGTTGGAATGTTCAAAGGATACAGACACTTCCAAGACAAACGATACACAGGACATCACTTCACCTCAGGTTCTAAGTGGAACCAGCGGCCCACCCATTTCTAAGGATGTTGAGGTAATACCAAAAGACCCCTCCGACCAAATCATTCTTCAGGTAGAAGATATTCCTCCCCTGGATGTTTTCTACAGCCCGAGGCATAAAGCAGTGGTAAAACGACAAAGGAAAAGGAGGATTGATCAACCTTCCCTTTTCCCAGAGCAAACTGTTACGGGCAGCGTAGTTTGGAAGGAGGAATTTGACCCCTCCGATGACCTGACAAAACTGTCGCAGTATGCAGGAGCCTATTCGACAGCGACAATTGATAAGGCATCAGAGGTAAGTCTTCTACTGAAAACTAAGGATCAAGAAATTTTCGCATTACAGGCAGAGTTGGCTGAGACAAAGCAGAAGGCAGAGCAGCAATTGTTGACACAATAGCAAGTGAACAGTCAATTAACTCAGCAATTGCAGGCAGAAAAGCAAAGGATCGATGAAAGCGCGATCCAGAAATAGAAAGAATTATCAGAGGCATTGGCACAATTAAGGGCAGCAAACGAGCAAATGATGAAAACAAAGGATGAGCAAATCGCTCAATTGTCATCACAGCTCGAAAAAATAAAGGGCGCTCCACAAGTGGATGAATTCAGAGCAGAAGCCTTACAAATAAACAGTGCATTAATATCCCAAATTAAGCTCCTATGTCAACAAATCGCTCAGGCAGAGCCACTGTGTGGGTTAACGACATCCATAATTCAGCAGGTAAAGAAGGCCAGAAATGAATTAGATCAAGCCGAAGAGATCATAACTACATTTCTTGACTGGAAAGATTCTGATCAAGGGAGAGCAGCAAATTTTCCCAGGATCTCAGAAACACATAAAGATATACTCTTCACAGAATGGCAGTCTCAGATGATGAAAGCAGAGAGGGCGGCTTCAAGATGTAAATCAACGTCCAGCAATCTAGTTGAACTAGTTAACAACACTCTCTACTTATCAAATATGATTTCCCAATGTACACCAGGAAAGTTGACAACAACAAACACATTGGAGCAATCATGTTATCCTGATTTAGAGGAAAAGGGGAGATTAATCGCCGGGATTAACAGTTTAACCTTCGAGGCATATTGGCTCTTCCTGATTAAGCCGCATACACAGAGAGCCGCCCTTAAGTGCCTAACAGATGCGATCGGGTATATAATTCCCGATATTCAGGATGCCACCTATGCCGCCCAGCTCAGTTCGCGCCTCAACAAACCTCCTGAAGTAGAGCCAATTCTTGCGATAAGTCAGCTCAGATTTAAAGGCAAGCAGCCTACTTGATGAATCATGCCGCCAATTGCCAGATCGCTGAGGAAAATAAGATCAAGATTTATTGATACCGATTTAGTAGGATTTCAGTTTAATAGATATTTAGATTAATTTAGTATTTATAGACCCTTTCATTGTTTTGGAAAGGGTCATAAAGTTTTGTACCAGACTTAAAAGACTGAAGTTTGCACTATTGTGCTTCAGTCAAATATTCTTTTATAAAACTGGACCAGTTGTTCTTAATTCGACAAGGAAGCTTTTTATGCAATTATGCACTATTGTCTTTGTTGAGAATGTTTTTGCGTTGAAGGAAGAACTACAAGTAGCGATTGATATTGGGAGTGTCAAGCAACTCATATGGTATTTCTATCTATGTCTGAATTCATTCCTTTCATATGAATTGTTATGTGATTATTCTTGCTATTATTGATTATATGCATGCGCTGTAACAACAGATCTACATTTATTCCACTATTGGATGTTTTATGATGTGCCTTTCTTTTAATCATGTATATGTCAATGATATAAATTATAAGTGTGGTAATATCGCTTCAATCGCTTTGCTTAACTATTTAAGCATAGTAATCATGAATGAAATAATGTCTATGTCCGTTAAATAGAGTCATCTATATGCCTGTTTATATACATAGATCATCAAGCATTGCACTTTAAAGCTCAATAGGTTCTCGGGATAGATCATAATTTATGTATTCTTGTTAATAGTTTAGTTATTCGCTCACCGTTAGTCTAGTTTATAAATCATCCATTCATCCCGTTTATCCACTTTTGGGAAACTAGTCCCATTATCCCCAGTCAGAGCCACTATTCCAAATGGAAAAGGAGCTGTACTAAGGTCCGGACCGGGTGGTTATCCCCGATGTTGTTGCAACGATTTTCGAGGCATCAACATTTTTGGTGCTAGAAGGAGGGCTGACTGTGAATGGCAAACAAACCCAAATCTGCAAGCCATTCTAAGAGTAATTCTCCCTCCGAATCCCCTCGAACTTCTCATTCGCATGCTGGTTCTCCAGTATCTAAACAAGAAGAAGAGGAACCAACTACCACTGCTCAAACCCATCATACTCCAGAACAATTAAGTCTTGAATCACCTGAAGTTCAGTCTCTTATCCACAAACATCAGAGCTTCTCGATTTCACCACAGAAATCTGAGGTATCAAAAAGCAGTGCGACTTCGCAGTTCAATTTATCTCATCCTCTCACTAGACTTCAAAGCGAAAGGCTCGGTATTGAACCCACTGAGTTCCCTTTACCCATAAGGAAAAAGGCGAAGAAATATACTGAAGGATCTGACGGTGAAGAGCTTTCATCCACATCCTCCATTTCAACTTCCCATCTGCAAAGTCAACCATCCACTCCCCCATTACATATTGTTGTTCACCAGGGATTAGAAGCTTCAACATCCCAGCCTGCTCACTCCTCAATATTACTTCCTTCCCAGTTATCTGTAGTCCTGACAGTAGTATCAACCACTACTGCTATTGTAATGGCAGATCCATGGACCAGACCTGGTGCAGTCAATATGCCTGCGCCATTGCACCCACTACCAGATTATCCTGAAAAAATGGTTACCCAAGTTTAATCCAGATGATGGAACCCAGGCTGAGGAACACATTAATAATTTCATGTTAGCAATCAACTTGAAAGGAGTAACAGAACAAGATGTTGTTAGACTTTTCCCTTACACCTTGTAAGGATTAGCAGGATCCTGGTATTTTTCTCTACCCTCTGGTTCCATTACCAGTTGGAACACTTTCCAAGAGCAGTTTCTTACCAAATATGGAGATGATAGGTCTTTGGCTACCCTAATAAATGATCTCTCCAATCTGAGAATAGAGCATAGGGAACCAATTAAGGAATTTAATGCCCGCTTCAATAAGATCCTGAATAAAATCCCTACAGCCTCCAAACCAAGTGAACAAATTCGAAGCGAATGGTATATCACGCCCTACCTACCAATATAGCCATTTTTGTAGACAGGGCAGGGAAACCTACCTTAGCTGAAAACATGAGAGAAGCACTTGCTGTGGAAAAACGCATCAATGCTCTAGAGAAGAAAGCTGCTCTGGAAGACAGAAAAGCCAAAAAAGTCTCTTTCAAAGTTGACTCAAGAAAGAAAACCCCAAAAGACCCATACGACATGGAGGGTTTACAAAAAGTCCTAAAAACTTTATCAAATGAAATGGTTGAAATAAAGAAACAGGTAGCCGAAACATCAACCAAAAGACCCTTTAGGACTTATAAGAGAAATGAATCAAAGCCACCAAATGTCATATCTAATGCAGATTCAGAGCAAGAAGAAGAAGAGGAAGAGGAAACGATCTTACCAACTGACGATGAGGAAGAAGTAGTGAAATGTCATGGAATGTGGGATTTTATACTCCCCAACTCTGATACCGATAACGAAGAAGAAGCATTCCCGGTCACTACTAGGAGCAAAATTACTTCTGAACCTGTTCAAGTAACATCAAAGAAAAGGAGTGCTGGTGCTGCTACAACCAAAGAAAAAACACCTGCAAAGAAATCACCTGCAGTAGTTCCCCAAAACCAACCTTCAACTTCTAATACTCCTTCAACATCTAAAACATTAGTGGTATCCGATTCAATGGAGTATAACATTGTTGATGACATGAAGAAAACTAAAGCAAACATTACCATGTTTGAACTTAGTAAATTAAAACATCAGCAGAAATTACTTCTTAAAGAATCGAATGTTGTTCCCTCTACACCACTTCCCAGTGCAAAAGCTGCTAATGATTCAGGCCAACCTCCTCCAGGTATGGTTGAAGCTACCGATTCAGTTCTGATTGGAGATAGATCAAATTCTCATACTCCACCCTTCCTTCTAACCTATGAGATTTATAACAGAAACCTGCACAACTGTTTAATTGACTCAGGGGCATCATCTAACATAATGCCAGCTTCAGTTTGTTCTAAACTGAACATTGAACCCCAAAAGTCTGCTATTCATATTGTACAGTTGGACAGGACCAAAGTGCAGGTTGTGGGAGAAATTAATTCCGTAACTATCAGGTTGTCTGCTGATCCAAGAATAGTGCAGAGGATTGATATCCTAATAGCTGATATACCTGAATTTTACGGTTTAATTTTGAGTAGGGATTGGTCTGAGAAATTGCATGGGTATATTTCCACTGATTGGTCACATATGTGGCTTCCCTACAAGGGCAAGCCAAATCAAATAAGGATCGATCGAGAGAAACATATGACCCATACAGTTACAGAATTCGAACAAGAAAACCAGCCGGTAGCATTCAACAACAACATTTTGGGGAATTATTCATCAGAGTCATTCTTTGGTAACTTCGTTGCCCAACCATCCCCTTTCTCAGTCAATCATTTTACATCTCAGATTGAGAATTTTTCACAAACAGATAGGTCTAGATGTTTCAATGATACTGAGAAAACTGTAAATACAATTGTTAATACTTCTTTATTTTGGTCATTATATTTCGATGGGTCCAAGTCTAGCGAGGGCTTAGGAGCAGGATGTATTTTGGTTAGCCCATAAGGAGAAAAGACAATGCTGTCCTGTAGGCTAGAATTTGAATGTACTAACAATACAGATGAATATGAAGCCTTAGTCCAGGGATTATATAAAGCAATCGGCCTAAAAGTGCAATATCTAAAAGTATTTGGTGATTATGAAATTATTGTTAAATAGGTGAGAAATGCAATCCATTGTCTTTCAAATCACCTCAAGCATTATCAATCGCTAGTACAAGAACTTACCTCGCACTTTTCCGCATTCAACATTTCTTCTATTCCCAGGTCTCAAAACTCGACAACCGATCTCCTAGCTAATGTAGCTTCCAAGCTCCTACCTTCTGAAGGCTACAGCCCAGATAGATTTTCTGTAGAATTGTTTTTTAGGCCTTCAGTGCCTGACAATGTCACTAATTGGAGAGTATTCAACCATGATGAGGATATTTTACAATTTTTAACTTCTGAGAGGTCCTATGATAATCAAATCATTGAGGAAGATGAGCATGACTCCCAAATGAGAGAAATACCCCAGGAAAATGCAATTCCTAAACCTGTGGTGAAGCTGGAAGATCTTTATGATATTAAAGACAGGTTTAAACCTGTAACTAATACAAAGCTCCAAAGCTCTACCCTAAGGTTTGAATTTATAAATCTAGGTACTGAACAAGCTCCTCAAAATATTAATTTAGGATTAGGACTTTCCTTGGAAGAGAAGGAGGCATTCATTAGACTGTTAAGAAAAAACAAACAGGTCTTTGCTTGAAAGTACGATGATTTGAAGACTTATGATACATCCATTATCCAGCATACCATTCCAATGCTTCCCGACCAGAAACCGATTCAGCAGAAGTTAAGAAAAATACATCCAAACTTAGAGATCCAGATAAAATCAGAACTTAACAAACTCTTGAAAGCCAAGATTATTTTCCCTGTCCGACACTCAAACTGGGTCTCTAATATGGTGCCAGTCAGAAAGAAAAATGGCGACATTCGAATTTGTATTGATTTCAGAAATTTGAACAAAGCGAGCTTGAAAGACAATTTCCCATTACCTACTATGGAGCAAATACTTCAATCAGTAGCAGGCTCTGAATTGATGTCCTTTCTAGATGGTTTCTCAGGATATAACCAAGTCCTGGTTCATCCTGATGACCAGCTTAAAACTACATTCAGAACAAAATGGGGAACATATGTGTATCAGAAAATGCCTTTCGGACTTATAAATGCAGGAGCAACATTTCAAAGAGCTATGGATACAAATTTTAGAGGGTTGATTAATAG
This sequence comes from Pinus tabuliformis, assembly GCA_031772625.1. Lineage (NCBI taxonomy): Eukaryota > Viridiplantae > Streptophyta > Pinopsida > Pinales > Pinaceae > Pinus > Pinus tabuliformis. The sequence goes on along the minus strand of CM062817.1, from coordinate 1,886,927,884 downwards.
AACAGTAGTCGTCTATCTAGACGATATTACTGTATTCTCTAAAGAGAGGTCTAATCATTTGCATGACCTAAGTCAAATCTTTCAACGCTGCAAAAGATATGGTATTTCTCTTAACCCAAAAAAGTCTTTCTTTGCTCTTGATCAAGGGAAGCTCTTAGGTTTTATTGTATCTAAAGATGGATTTTATATTGATCCTGATCGGATCAAAGAAATCTCTGAAATTCCTTTCCCACACAATAAAAAATCGATGCAGTCATTTTTAGGCCAGATCAATTTTGTTAAAAGATTTGTTCCAAATTTTTCTCAAACTATTTTTCCACTTCAAACAATGATTAAGAAAAATTCAGTCTTTAAGTGGGGATCAGCAGAAAAAGAAGCTTTTGATCTAATCAAGCAATCAATAATCAATGCCCCAGCCTTAAATACTCCAAAATTTTCTAATCATTTTACATTGTATACCATCACATCCAACTCGTCTTATGCTGCAGTACTCACACAATTAAATGATCACAATCTGGAAGCACCCATTTCATTTTTTAGCTCAAATCTTCAGGGTGCTGAATTGAATTAATAAGATGTAGAAAAACAAGCCTTTGCCGTATTTAAAGCAGTTAAGCATTATAGACCCTTCCTTTTGAAAACCCACACAAAAGTTATAGTTCCTTTCCCGACAGTTAGGCAACTATTAATCCAAAAAGAACTGGGTGAAAAAAGGGCAAATTGGGTCACAGCGCTTCAAGAATATGACTTAGAAATTAAACCAGCAAAGATTGTTAGGGGTCAAGGTTTTTGCAGGATATTGGCAGGAGCATCCAACATTCCGGAATCAAGCGATACAGATCAAACTGAAGAAATCAATCAGATAAGTGTTACTGATTCTGAATCTCAATATGCAGATTTAATCTTTTATTTAAAGAATGGTTATGCACCTCCAAACCTGTCTTACAAGAACAAAAGGGCCATTAGGTTAAAAGCGAAGAATTTTACAATTATTGATGATGTGCTTTCTAAGCAGAATTATGATTCCATTTTGTTAAGATGCCTTGAGAAACCTGAAGCCCAAAAGGTTTTGCAGGAGTTACATGATGGGCCAGCAGAAGGACATTTTGGAGCTGACACAACAGCTCACAAAATTATTCATGCTGGATACTATTGGCCTACTTTGTTTAGAGATGCCCACGAATATGTAAGGAAATGCCTCAATTGCCAGACTTCTAGTGGAAGACAACGAAAATCAGCTTTCCCTCTGCAACCAGGAAACATTGAACAACCATTTGAGCAATGGGGATTGGACATCATTGGGGAAATTAATCCACCATCTTCCAAACAACATAAGTATATCCTTACTGCTACCGATTATTTTACTAAGTGGGTGGAGGCCATTCCGTTGAAGACAACAAATTCTGAAGCAATCATTGAGTTCATAGATCAATTCATCATTACCAGGTTTGGTGTCCCAAATTCTCTTGTTTTTGATAATGCATCTTATTTCTCAGGCAATGCTATGTTTAATTTCGCTATTAAAAGAGGTTTTAAATTAAAATATTCTGCTAATTACTATCCCCAGGGTAATGGTTTAGCAGAATCTACTAATAAGAATCTGATCAAAATCATTAAGCGAACTATCGAACAGAATCATAAAAACTGGCATAAATCCTTAATGTTTGCTTTATGAGCTGATAGGATAACACATAAATCTTCTATAAGATCTTCCCCATTCAATCTCGTGTATGGAAAAGAAGCAGTACTGCCCACAAATCTTGTTCTTCCTTCTTTATCCCTAGTACAGTACATTGAGGAAACTCCTTCTTCTTCTATTCAGCTTAGACATGATCAAATTCTAAAATTAGAAGAGGAAATAAAAAAATCCAAGGTTATTCATGCCAAACATCAGAAAATCATCAAAGCAACTTTTGATTCAGTCTCATCCGGTTCAAAAAAATTCCAAGTCGGTGATTTAGTTTTGAAATGGGACAAAGCCCATGAAGACAAGGGTAAACACACCAAGTTCATTATTTGAAAAAGGTCCAGAAACCAAATGAAGACATTATATAAAACCTTTTAAAAACCCATTTTTGGTCAAATAATACAATCTTTTATCATTTCGATAAAGCGATCGCAAGATCGCATATCGCAATGGCATAGAAAACACAAATAAGTGGCACATTGGTCTCCGCCGATGCGATATCGCTATCGACTATCGGCAATACGCTATGCACATTTTAAAACACCCAAACCCATTCAACCCGATGCGATGGAATATTGCAATCAGCAATCGGCAGTATCCCATGCACAATAATAAGGCGCCCAGGTCATACCCCCGATGCGATGCGATATCGAAATCGGCAATCGGAAATACACTATTTATGCACATTGTTATGCCCATTCACCCCGATGCGATGCGATTTCGCTATCGACGATCGGGATTTCAAAATTGTCAACATAAGGATTTAAGTGTTCTCGACGCCCAATAACAATATAGCGCGGATTTCAAAAAATCCGTTAAATGGAAGGATATTTTGATTCATTCATATTTAAAGCTTGATCTTTTTAACAATCATTCACCTCCGATCAACCGCCAAAACATCCACAACACGCTTAAACAGGTCATTCAGCCAATTAATGATATAATGAGCATTTAAGGGGTGGCAGGTCTTAAACGACCATTTAATGTAATTGTAAGATCTTCCCATCGATTGTATCCGCAACCATTTTTAAGAGTTAAACTCTCAGCATGCTTTGATCAATATATCTTTCCCATATTGGATTTTCATTAGCATATCTCTGTGTTACGTTTATTTTCGCCGCTGTGCAGAATTCATCCATAGAAGAAAGCTCAAGAAAGATGGGGAAGAAATCCATGAAGACCACAGGCGCTTCCGCTACATCGGCTGCAGGACAAGCTGTCGTGGAAAAAAAGAAGGGCTTGATATCTGATACTACACGTACGGGTCTCGTCAGAGTCACTTGGCAAGGCACCTACAACCTGATTGAAGCTGAAGAACCAGCAAGGACAATAGTAGAAGCTACTGTGGATTCAACTCGGAAGTCTGAGAGTACTCTCAAGGATTTAGCCGACTCTTTCCTTCACAGGATAGCGGCCAGGGAGAAAATTCTCCCATACACAGACGTAGTGCGGTGGGCAATTGAAGAAATCCTAATCTTGGATAGAACTTTCAGCACTAGAGACGGAAGAATTTTCGGATCGTTCAAGGCGGATGATCTAAGGCAAATGTATCATTTGCCCGAGCCAGAGAAGATATATAATAAGGCGTTCCTGGAGAAATTCGCAAACAAAAATGAAGTTGAATCCGAACCCCTCCGGGATTGGAGACAAAATCCGGCCAAGCACAAACACGAATCTTCTGGTAAGTACTCGGTTGATTCTCTGGCTTCTCCTTATTGCTATGCTGGAATAATGATGTGTAGATTATGGTGATTGCATGACTCTGCTAATTTTACCATAGAAATGGTTCCTCTAATGGAAGCAGCATGCAACAGTATAATTATGGATTGGGCAACCATCCTTTCTGACAAATTAGCACAAGCTGTGCTTGAGTTTAGAAGCAAGACCCGTATTTCTGAAAGGGTAATTCCCCCATTTTACTACAGTGCCTATATTTTAGATACCCTCTGTTTTAACTCTGAATTCCCCGTATTCGGCTGGAGGTGGACTACACAAGACCCCACGCCTATCCATATATATCATCAGAAATTGTGGAAATCTTCTTATAAACATCATCTATACCAAGTCTGTAATGGCTTTATGTTGCCTATTTATTATTCCATTTTCGATAGACCTGCTCCCAAGATTTCCTATCAAGCCGGAATTGATTTAACTGGAATAGGTAGATGGTTTGGAGAGGAGAGATTTACCTACATAAGAGTTTTCGGTAGTCAAGCCAGACCGCATGTCCTCCCTTTGTACATACCGGATAAACTGCTAGCGAGGGAAATTTCTTACCAAATCATTGCAGAGCGTGTTACACAAACGCTCAATTAAAATAAGAAGCAAGGCTAGCCCTCTTTTCCTTTGAAGTGTGGTGTATATACCCTGCATGACCTCAAACATGTAGAAAAGGAAGCCACAAAAATTCAATCCTTGACTCTGGCGACTCTCCCAAATAGGCATTTCGATCCAAATAAAGTTGCCTATAATGCATTAGAACAGGCCAAACTGACAAGATTTGATCATAAGGAAGATATCTTTGATGACCTGTTCTCTTCAGCTGAGTCAATAAATCAGGTTAAATCATTCTCCAAAGAAAAATATAATGATGAAGGGTTGACTGAATTTAATAAACTTAGAGAACAGAGGTTGCAAACTCTGCCTCTAGATTTACTAGCAACAACCCCAGCGACATCATCAAGCGAGCCTGGTCAGCAACAGTCAAAGGAACCTCCGGTTATAAAAAAGGATCATAAGAAGGAACAGGAGGAAAGGCAGAGGAAAGAACAGGAAGAAAAGCAAAAGAGAGCACAGGAGGAAAGACAGAGGAAAGAGAAAGAGGAAAATCAAATGAAAGAGCAGGAAGAGCAACAGAAGAAAGAGCAGGAAGAAGTGCGGAAGGAGTCCCAAGCCTAAAAGCAAAAACAAACCACCATTGATGTCAATATAGATACTCGTATTAACCCTAAATTGCTCCAGGAATGGAAGCAATTTGACTCTATCATCAGTGGGTTGGAATGTTCAAAGGATACAGACACTTCCAAGACAAACGATACACAGGACATCACTTCACCTCAGGTTCTAAGTGGAACCAGCGGCCCACCCATTTCTAAGGATGTTGAGGTAATACCAAAAGACCCCTCTGACCAAATCATTCTTTAAGTAGAAGATATTCCTCCCCTGGATGTTTTCTACAGCCCGAGGCATAAAGCAATGGTAAAACGACAAAGGAAAAGAAGGAGGATTGATCAACCTTCCCTTTTCCCAGAGCAAACTGTTACGGGCAGCGTAGTTTGGAAGGAGGAATTTGACCCCTCCGATGACCTGACAAAACTGTCGCAGTATGCAGGAGCCTATTTGGCAGCGACAATTGATAAGGCATCGGAGGTAAGTCTTCTACTGAAAACTAAGGATCAAGAAATTTTCGCATTACAGGCAGAGTTGGCTGAGACAAAGCAGAAGGCAGAGTAGGCAGAGCAGCAATTGTTGACACAATAGCAAGTGAACAGTCAATTAACTCAGCAATTGCAGGCAGAAAAGCAAAGGATCGACCAAAGCGCGATCCAGAAACAGAAAGAATTATCAGAGGCATTGGCACAATTAAGGGCAGCAAACGAGCAAATGATGAAAACAAAGGATGAGCAAATCGCTCAATTGTCATCACAGCTCGAAAAAATAAAGGGCGCTCCACAAGTGGATGAATTCAGAGCAGAAGCATTACAAATAAACACTGCATTAATATCCCAAATTAAGCTCCTATGTCAACAAATCGCTCAGGCAGAGCCACTGTGTGAGTTAACGACATCCATAATTTAGCAGGTAGAGAAGGCTAGAAATGAATTAGATCAAGCCGAACAGATCATAACTGCATTTCTTGACTGGAAAGATTCTGATCAAGGGAGAGAATAAATTTTCCCAGGATCTCAGAAACACATAAAGATATACTCTTCACAGAATGGCAGTCTCAGATGATGAAAGCAGAGAGGGCAGCTTCAAGATGTAAATCAACGTCCAACAATCTAGTTGAACTAGTTAACAACACTCTCTACTTATCAAATATGATTTCCCAATGTACACCAGGAAAGTTGACAACAACAAACACATTGGAGCAATCATGTTATCCTGATTTAGAGGAAAAGGGGAGATTAATCGTCGGGATTAACAGTTTAACCTTCGAGGCATATTGGCTCTTCCTGATTAAGCCGCATACACAGAGAGCCGCCCTTAAGTTCCTAACAGATGTGATCGGGTATATAATTCCCGATATTCAGGATGCCACCTATGCCGCCCAGCTCAGTTCGCGCCTCAACAAACCTCCTGAAGTAGAGCCAATGCTTGCGATAAGTCAGCTCAGATTTAAAGGCAAGCAGCCTACTTGATGAATCATGCCGCCAATTGCCAGATCGCTGAGGAAAATAAGATCAAGATTTATTGATACCGATTTAGTAGGATTTCAGTTTAATAGATATTTAGATTAATTTAGTATTTATAGACCCTTTCATTGTTTTGGAAAGGGTCGTGAAGTTTTGTACCAGACTTAAAAGACTGAAGTTTGCACTATTGTGCTTCAGTCAAATATTCTTTTATAAAACTGGACCAGTTGTTCTTAATTCGACAAGGAAGCTTTTTATGCAATTGTGCACTATTGTCTTTGTTGAGAATGTTTTTGCGTTGAAGGAAGAACTACAAGTAGCGATTGATATTGGGAGTGTCAAGAAGCTCATATGGTATTTCTATCTATGTCTGAATTCATTCCTTTCATATGAATTGTTATGTGATTATTCTTGCTATTATTGATTATATGCATGCGCTGTAACAGCAGATCTACATTTATTCCACTATTGGATGTTTTATGATGTGCCTTTCTTTTAATCATGTATATGTCAATGATATAAATGATAAGTGTGGTAATATCGCTTCAATCACTTTGCTTAACTATTTAAGCATAGTAATCATGAATGAAATAATGTCTATGTCCGTTAAATAGAGTCATCTATATGCCTGTTTATATACATAGATCATCAAGCGCTGCACTTTAAAGCTCAATAGGTTCCCGGGATAGATCATAATTTATGTATTCTTGTTAATAGTTTAGTTATTCGCTCACCGTTAGTCTAGTTTATAAATCATCCATTCATCCCGTTTATCCACTTTTGGGAAACTGGTCCCATTATCCCCAGTCGGAGCCACTATTCCAAACGGAAAAGGAGTTGTACTAAGGTCCGGACCGGGTGGTTATCCCCGATGTTGTTGCAGCGATTTTCGAGGCATCAACACCTCCTTGTCATAGCATTTGGAGGGATCCAATACTTCATTGTTCTTAGAAAAAGTAAACATAAAATGCAGAGAAAGACTCATTCATAAACGAAATACTTCACCACTTAGTTTTAAGATGAACCATCAATTGAAAGGGCTTTCGGAAATATTCACTTACAACATGAGTTATTAAACTAATATCAAATCTACTGTGTGCTCTAATGCTCCAAGCACCAATTGGAAAATAGAAGGACTATTTTCTTGGACTATATTGTCAAGCATAGATTACATAGTTAGATAATTCTACAATTAACTGGTTGAACACACTTGCATGAATTAAATTTTCATGAATGGAAAATATAAACTATTAAACTTGAAAACAATAAAATGACATACTTGAATGAAATCAAAGAAAAACTACAAAATAAAATCGATTCTACCGTACATTCTAATGTGCTCCATGAAATCTCCTACTTCACATCTCCTTCCATGTTGGGAACCTCAAAGCTTTATTCAAATTCTTCAAAATTACAAAGTACAACAAGTTGAGCTAACAAAATCTTCCAAATGAAGGAGAGAGATCTATTTATACAAAAAATATGAGAAGTCATATCATTAATGAGAGTCCATGAATATGTCCCTATACCTCTAGAGTTATAATCAAAATAGGAAATGATAATACACATGTCTTCTTATAGTTTCAATACAAATAGGAAATGTGACACATATCCTCATGATCCCATGATCTTCTCCACTCAAATTCGAATTTGGCCTTAGGATGCCACATAAAAGTCTTCTAGAAGCTTCCTTTTGACCTAAACATGCCAACAATCTCATCCCCCTTGTTAGGGATAATAATATGCACATTATTTTCTAATTTTTAACCACAAATTCACTTAAAAATGCTAAGAATTAATAAACTTTGGAAAAACACAAATGTGACCCAATAATGATGAAAGTGAGATGAATGTAGTGACATGGTAGTGAAATGAAGGTGAAATGGAGGTGATATAATGGACATGATAGTGAAAGTGTAATGGAAGTGAATGACAATTTCAGGACCCAACATACCCCCCAACTGAAGCTATTGCATGTCCTCATGCAATATATATTACATTAATTCTTTTGATCCTTGAGCTTTGGCTTAAGTTTGCATGATATCATTTGATAACTTCATACTTATGCAAAGTATTTTACTTGGATTGCAACATGGTTAGTTTTTGTGTTAGAACCCTATTTTGTTGTTGCATTCAATTTTGATCTTTGAACTTTGCATAACGATAATTTGATTATTGTTGCAAAGTATATCTTTATTGGATTGCATGATGGTTGGTTCTTGTGTGACAACCATGATTGTGTTTGTATCCAATTATCCTTTAAGAACTTTTGAAAAGCCATTGTATGTTCATAATAATAATGTAAGAGTTAATATATTTTGGAAGTATGTGGGCTTCTAAAGATGATATGAACATGGCAAGATATGAATACGAATGTATTCCCCCCCACCCCACTGATGGTATTGGCGATTTTATGAAATGAGGAAGAGATGTTTTTCCAACAATTATCATTCTAGCTTTTTATGGAATTCTATGGTAAAAAATTAGAAAATGAGGTACTTTAACTTACCCCTTTGAAATGGATGAGTTGTATGTGTGGTGGCTACAAAATTCTGATCATAATCTTCTTCAAGTGGATGGACAAAAAGAGTCATGGATAACAGATGACATTTTATTGCTTCTACTAAAACTTGTTGAATCTGCTGCTGAATAGTGTTGATATGTTTTATATCTGCTTCAAAATGCTGAAAATGATAGTCTTCATGTCTGCAAAACTCATTGGCACAATTCCTACTATGTGAATAGATGTTCTGATGTCAAACATAGCAGGAAATTGTTGACTTGGTGGCCATTAATGGATGCCACTAGTAAACATGAGAACTCTCACCATTGATGACAATGAGAGTCAAGATGCTCGAACACATATTGCTAGGTACGAATAAATTTTCCGATGTCGAGTCACCTAGAAGATCCGATGAACAAGGGACATTAATGTATTCCCATTATTCGTCGGCATGAGGACTTGCCATTAAGGCATGCAAGCCTCAAGGTGCTTTTGCAAGGAACTTAGACTCAAAGGACTGACTCAATAATTGGCATTGAAGCAAGGTTTATTTGTGAAATGAAAATGATAGGAAAGAGAAAATGAAAATGGAAAATGGCAATGGAAAGTAGTAATGGCAATGGGCAATAAGCATGTAACTAAGCCTCTTGCTTTTATTTGTGGGTTAGGGGTGGACAAAAAGTAATGGAAAGTATATGTGAATGTAAATGGAAAATATGAAGGGAAATGAGGTGAATAGCTTTTTATGAAGTATGCCTGTAATGGAGACAATAGTATTTGAAAGTTTTGCAAGTGCTTGGATCTTATTTTTCATTAGCATGTGCTCATGCATTGATGTTTCTTCTTTGTTGCTGATCAACCTCTTATGAAACAAATTGGTCTCTAAGAGAGACACTATTCACTTGTAGTCATCTGTCCTTCCTTCTGGAACCTGCAAAAAAATTAATACTTCTTCTGCAATGGAATGTAAGACTATCAAAAGAGAGAGGTGACCAATCTCTCTAGTTATGATAGTTACACACAAAACTAAGAATTTGTATTAATGAAACAAGTTCACGAAGGAAAACCAAAAGAATTTATACCTGCTGTGGAATTAGTGCCTCAAGTTAACTATTATACCTTTTGAGAAATTTATTCATTCTTGACTATTTCATACTCTGATGATGGATTTCTCATTGTGCAGATATCGCTGATATCTTTCCAATGACACTTGAATCGTCAAAATCTGATTTCGTATGAGAAAGTTAGACTGATTTGAATAGTGAGGTTTTTTAGCTGCAAAATTGATGTTTAGCTGCGGAATGGCTTTCTAGCTGTATAACGTGCACATTTTCTGTAGCTAAAAATATTGAATAGAAAGTTAGCTATTCATTTTTCATCATCAATCCAAAATTAATCAATAACTTCCAGAAAAGTGAGCAAATAATCTACTTATTTCATTGATTCATTTTTTTTATATAACAAGAATGGTTAATATATTTATTGCCAAAAGTGGAGCAATCTCCTATTACAATCGACAGTAGCTTTTAAAAATTGAGCAATGAGAATGAGTTGATGGTAGTCCCTTCTCCTAAGCTTAAATTCAAAATTTATGTGAGTTCTTTGGCTATTCTTGTTTTCTGTCTTACATTTTATCTTTGGAAGAGAAAATTCTGTGACCTTTTCCTGATGTTTTTCTTTTTGCTATTCCTTAAGTTTGTCGTTCCTTCTGCTTTTGTTCATTATGCTTGTTGTTCCTTTGGTCTATTGTTCCTTGAGATGTTGTTCCTTCGAACTGTTGTTCCTTCAGCTTGTTGTTCCTTCAGATGTTGTTCCTTCGATTTGCTGTTCCTTTGGATGTTGTTCCTTCAGCCTGTTGTTCCTTTGATTTTGTTTTTCATTTTTCTCCCTGAAGTTACGAAGAACATGCGGCATCATAGTGATAACACACACCTCTACTCCAAAACACATAAATCTATGATTGTGTTGTCACTATAATATGCATAAACTCGAAGGCCTTGTTTCTACGTGAAAATAAGTTCATGTACCCAAGTGAAAACGGTGATGGATTCTTCATTTTGAGATAATGAACCAAATCTATCAATACAGGAAGAAAAACTGTGATAATGTAAGGAGCTATAGGTAAGACACACAACAAATCAATATTTTTATGAAATCTTTGACGACAAAGCAATTTTCAAAATTTGCACAAGAGTACCAAAATTCCTGCCCTGATGTTTTCCAGGCTACCCATGTAGTCATTTTTCCCTCTTGACACCTCGAACCTACAAAAACGTGAAAGTAGTTGTGGAATACCTGATTAGCTACAGAATGTGGCTGCGTTCCGTAGCTAAAATACAACCAAGACATCATCTTTCTAATTTCAGTTATTGGAAACTAAATTTTATGTAGCCAAGTACAGGAAGAAAGTCCAAGACCGCCCATTTGATCAAGCTAAAGCTAGTATGGCATCTACCTTAGCAAGATGGATATCATTCAAAACATGAGCTTGCCCAACATAGAATATTGTCAACTGACGACTGATGTTATACATTTCGGGCTAGTTGGAATGATGGATTCTCTGGTAGCTGGTGCTCTTGGATGAAAACAAAGTGATTGTATGCACTATAAGGTGTTTGATAGGTGTGTGGGAGAAGTTCGGTTAAGCACAAGTAAAAAATGGAGATTTCATCATTAGACCATTTGGCATTGAAGATGGAAGGCATGGTGTAATCAGTGTGAATCGAATTGGACTCTTAGATGCGCCATATGGATTGAATGCCACAACATAATTAGTCTTTAAATTGAATTTTTCTTTCTGGAATGTGCCGTGTTCAAACAGTGCTCTCTTCATTTAATGAAATTCATTTTTCCTCATGCAACATGCCAAATTTGGCTTCAAAGAACTGAAAAATCCTCCCCAATCGTTGCCAGATTATTAAAAACGTTTCTGGTTTATCTAATTGACCCCGTTCCCGAAAAAACCCATGTTTTTGTTTTTATGAATTCATTTTTATTTGGCCAGAATTTGCGTTTAAAATTTGACATTTTTTTAGTTCTCCGTTTTCTGTCAATTACGTCTTCTGTGAAAAAAAAATCAATTTCGAATTTTCTCCAGATGCAATCATAGCACAGAAAATAGCACTAGCAGATGAATCAGCCAATGGTGTGTTCTCGGTGATATAGCCTCTACAAGTAAGGCTATCGATGATCTGATGTTATGAAACCATCTCACAAAAAGATAGAAAAGATAGATGAGCGCCTTAGAAATAAGCCTCTTTGAGGGGGAAACCTCCTTTACATTACACAAATGAACAATTATTAGATGATACAAATGACAAGACCTCCTTTCTATATATAGGAGTCTAAGGGGTCATAATATAATCAGAGCTGACATAACAATAATAATGTAAGGGCACAATAATGAAAATAGTGGGCTTCTATGGGGCAAAATAATAACAATATGGGGACTACATGGGTACAAAAATATAATAAGGGGGTTGTACTAATAACAATAAGGGGTTACACTAGTAGTATAGGGGCCTAACATGCCCCTCTCCTTCAAAAAGTGTTGTCCTCAACGCTTGAGTACTTCTTGATGTTTCTGTATAAAATTGTTGTCCTTCCATGTGAAATCTTCAACATGTAAGTTCTTCCACTTGATGAGATGCTTTGAAATTGATCGATTTCATAGCTGTCGACTTCTTGGTTCTGTAAATGCTTCAGGTTCCAATATGATTTTTCCTTCCTTGTCAAGTTCTAGCAATATTGTTGGAATTGGAAATTTCAGAAACTTTTGAATGAGTTCCCACCCTGCTTCGCCATTCTTCCATTCATACCTTCCTTTGTTTATCAAATTTGGTTGGATAATTGTACCAACCTCTACCATTTCTGCAACCATATGTTCAATTTCACTCCTTTGGGCATATGGATATCTATAAGGCTTGACGTTTGGAGGAAGAAATCCTAGAATAAAATGAATAGAATGATCATGATCACAAATACGTGGGAGACCTTTGGAAGTCTCAAATACCTTGGAATGATTGTCCAAGACTTTTTGGAGATCTAGAGAAATACATGATTTTGATGTACGAATAGTTAGCGAACATAATTTTGCAATTACACCTCATTTTTCTTTCTTTAGAAGCTTTGTCATTCCATCAGAGTTGATTATCTTTCCTGGTTTCCCTGTGATACCCCTTAATTCAACTTCCTTTCCTTCCGAAGAAAATTTCATAAAAAATTCTTGAAAATTAAAAGCTGTTGTACCCAAGGATTGTAGTCATTGGACTCCTAGTACAACATCAGCACCACCCATTGGAACGGAAAACATTGGGCTATTCATTACATATTCTCCCATGGATAGCTTGATATTATGGCACTTTCGAGAGCAATTTATGGTTCCTCCACTTACAACCGTCACTTGACACTCTGGTGCTGGATCTCGGAAGCAATTCAAGTCCCTCATTATATTACAATTAATAAAATTATGGGTACTACCCGAATCAATCAACACTATTACCTTTTTCTTCTTGGTATGTCCTTCTATCTTTACAGTTTGAGGAGTGGTAATTCCGACTAATGCATTACAAGATATGGTCGGATTCACTTCTTCTTTCTCTGGGGTTGGTTCCTGGTGAGTATCCTTTTCTTTTGATGTTTCTTGATATTTTTCTTCCTGATAATTCACTATTTTAACCTTCTTCTTCTTGATATTTCCTTCTATCTTGAGAGCTTGGGGAGTGGTAATTTCTTCCAATGCTTTACAAGATATGGTCGGATTCATTTCTTGATGCTCAATGTGATCTTTCACTTCTTGAACATTTTTCTTCTTGATATGTCCTTCTATTTGGATAGTTTGAGAAGTGGTAATTCCAGCCAATTCAATACAAGATATGGTTGGATTCATTTCTTCGTTCTTGATGTGATCTTTCACTTCTTTAACCTTTTTATTCTTGTCATGTCCTTCTATCTTGAGAGTTTGAGGAGTGGTAATTCTTTCCAATGCGTTAAAATATATGGTCGGATTCATTTCTTCTTTCTATGCGGTTGGGTCCTGGCGCATATTCTCTTCTTTTGATGTTTCTTGATCCTTTTCTTCCTCCTCTTCATACTCTATGTAAAATAATTTCTTCTCAGCACACTTATGACCTTTAGTGCATTTTCTATCACAATTGTAACAAATCCCTTTTTTCTTTTTTCTTCCAATTGTTGTGGTGTAACCCTTGTAGGTTATGGAAGGCTAGGAGAAACAACACTTCTATTATTATAGTTGTGAGGGGTAGACTTCTTTGTTTCCATAATTTTACTTTCCACTTAGTAACAAAGCCCTTTTTCTCTTTCCAATTGTTGTGGTGTTGCTCTAAAGAAGGTGTTGCTCTTTGTATCCTCATAATGTGTTATCATTTCCTCCGTGAAAATTGACCACGTAACAAGTTGTTTACAAGAACAAAGCCCTTTATACCATAAAAATTGATCTGGTTCTAAATATGAATATGCAATACACACCTTTTGTAACAGTGGCACACCATGTAGATCAAAATATTGCTCCATCTGAAGTATCCAATTTACCGGATCCTTGCCATCAAACTTCGTCATATCGCCTTTTCTTGATTTTAGGAGCTCGATCTTGAAATGACTATAACTTTGTAATTGCGGTTCTTCCAATTCTGAAATTGAGACTTGCAATAGTCCTCTGCATCCTCTTTCCAATGCCACCAGTTTGATCGAATTTAGATTCTCCAAGAAAGAGTTATTCACAATCTCCCAAGATGACCTGATTATATACCTTTTTAGAAGAGAAAACTTGTATGAAGTTCCAAATGTCACTATGTTAACCTTAGGATCTGAAAAATATACATAGGAAACTACAGTCCGTCCTCTTTTTGAAATTCCTTACGAAATTTCGACACCATTCTCAAAACAAAAGTTATGACGATTTTCCCCAGGTCAACTGTTTGGAATGTAATTCAGGAGTCTACAAAAAGGCCAACTTCCTCAGATCATATCTCTGCAAATATAGCACAAAAATCTCTGAAATTAAGACCCAACCTTCAAAATGATTTCAACCCAAATGGGTTTTTTTCAGTGTCTGAAACATCACAAAAAAAAGTTATAGTGAAAATGCCACAATGACCTGTTTGGAGCAGCGAAACCCTAGAATCCAAAGCTTTGATACCAAATGTTATGAAAACAGCTCACAAAAAGATAGAAAAGATAGATGAACACCTTAGAAATAAGCCTCTTCGAGGGGGAAACCTCCTTTACATTACACAAATGAACAATTATTAGATGATACAAATGACAAGACCTCCTTTCTATATATAGGAGTCTAAGGGGTCATAATATAATCAGAGCCAACATAACAATAATAATGGAAGGGCACAATAATAATAATAGTGGGCTTCTATGGGGCACAATAATAACAATATGGGGACTACATGGGTACAAAAATATAATAAGGGGGTTGTACAAATAACAATAAGGGGTTACACTTGTAGTATAGGGGCCTAACATCTAAACACTTGTGTTTTTTGGAAATGGTGTATGGATTAGTAGGCGCACTAGTGGATCACAATTACCAGGTGCATGGATCAAATTAGAGTGTTGAAACGTAGGATTGATTCAATCACGGGATTGTTGGTTTGTTAGATCACTGGTTCCTAATCATCTTGGGGAATTCTTGCAGAAGTCAATAAGTAAAAACTAGTTTTTTTATGTAACCTAGAAAGTGTAAGGCAAGAAAACAACAAGCACATTGGTTTCAAAATTTCCACCACATGAATTTCATGCCGCAACTGTAAAAACTCATACATTATTTTGAAAGCCACAAAAGAGTTTGTATTTCAACACAAAAGTCCATGCAATTCGATTTGTTGAATTCTATAATTTGCACATTTGATTTTTTTTTAAACTGTTCTTGCAGGTTTGTTTCAAGGCCAAAGCTCAAACAATAATGTAGGTTTTCTATTGAGGCCACAGTGGAAACTGGGATTGGAGATAGTCCTTGGTTGTTTATTTTATTTTATTTATTCTGAAATTGTGAATTTTTTATAAAAATTATTAATGGTTCTCAATTTCAGGCAATCTAAGGCTTCAAGGTGAATGTACTAGAACATGAAAACATGACTTTGACTGTGGTCTTAGGCTAGTTTTTTTAATCAATCTGGGATGGGTGACTAGGATAAAATCCATGTCGAGATGATTCCATAGATGCACATGTGGTCAGTTTCTTTGTTTGACACATGTAACCTGCTAAACCATGGAAGTAGCTACGGAACACACAGTTAGCTGCAGAATAGGGCTGCATTTTGTAGCTAATTTTCAAAATCTTATTAAATAGGACACAACATTTTGAAAGTCACCACAAACTATAACCAGTCAGTCTGGCTAGCTGAACCTATTAAAGCAGTTTATTGTGTTTTTTTTGTTTTTTTTTTAACATAACAATTCTTTTTGATCCTCCAGATCACACAAAGTGCAATAGGAGAGCATACTTGAGAATTTTTTTTATATGTAAGAAATAAGGTCTCCTAATTACACTTCCCCGACAATGGTGCCAAAATGTCTAGTCAATTTAGTGTCCTAAATTGCTCTACATAAATTATCAATCTGGGTATCGTAAACTGATGAAGTGTAGTGCATTATATGTGCTTAGTTAACCTTTCTCTTACTTCGTTGTTTTATAGTTTATGTTGTTTTTAGGGGTTTTGTTTCTCATGCTTAAGGAAATTAATCTAAGAAAGAAAAGTTATGCTTCTAAATGAAATCTCTAAATGTTAATGGACAACTAAATTTAATGACCTAAAATCTAATTTATAAAGAAGGGAGAAAAGGAAATGAACATTAGATAAAAACAAATCAAAACTTTGAATAGTTAGATTAATCTAAGCCGGAAAAATTTCTATGAAATGAAAGAAAAAATGATAATGCTATTTGAAATGGAAAGCAAATAGAAAACATGTAACTAAATGAAGTGTTTTGTCACTCTACTACACAGTTTTGGGAGAACTACCTCCTTGTGATAACATTTGGAGGGATTCAATACTTCATTGTTTTAAAACTGAAAATGAATTTGCAACAAACTTAAATGAAAGACTAAGACTAAAAGTGAAATTGCAACTAATCTACTATAACAGCTAAATGAAGTGTTTTATCACTCTGCTACACAATTTTGGAAGAACTACCTCCTTGTGATAACATTTGGAGGGATCCAATACTTCATTGTTCTAAGAAAAAGTAAACATAAAAATGCAGAGAAAGACTCATTCATAAATGACATACTTCACCACTTAGTTTTAAGATGAACCATCAACTGAAAGGGCTTTTAGAAATATTCACTTACAACATGAGTTATTAAACTAACATCAAATCTATTTTGTGCTCTAATGCTCCAAGCAACAATTGGAAAATAGGAGGACTACTTTCTTGGACTATTTTGTCAAGCATAGATTACACATAGAGATAAATCTACAACCAACCGGTTGGATGCACTTGCATGAATAGAAAATCTAAACTATTAAACTTGAAAACAATAAAATGACATACTTGAATGAAATCAAATCAAAACTACAAAATAAAATCTATTCTACCTTACATTCTAATATGCTCCATGACATCTCCTACTTCACATCTCCTTCCATGTTGGGACCTCAAATATTTATTCAAATTCTTCAAAATTAAAAAGTACAACAAGTTGAGCTAACAATGTTAACAAAACTTCCAAATGAAGGAGAGATATCTCCTATTTATACAAAAAGAAGAGAATTGATCTCATTAATGAGAGTCCATGAATCTCTCCCTATACCTCTAGAGTTATAGTCAAAATAGGAAATGATAAGACACATGTCTTCTTAGAGTTTCAATACAAATATGAATGTAACACATATCCTCGTGATCCCATGAGCTTATCCACTCAAATTCGAATTTGGCCTTAGGATGCCACCTAAAGGCCTTCTAGAAGCTTCTTTTTGACCTACACATGTCAACAATTTCAACCCACTTGTTAGGTATAAGCATATGCACATTGTTTTCTAATTTTTAATCACAAATTCACTTAAAAATGCTAAGAATTAATAAAGTTTGGAAAAACATAAATGTGACCCAATAATGATGAAAGTGAGATGAATATAGTGACATGGTAGTGAATGAAGGTGAAATGGAGGTGATATAATGGACATGATAGTGAAAGTGTAATGGATGTGAATGATAATTTCAAGATCCAATAAGGACATTTTCCTTGTATGATCACGACGTCATCTCTTGTGTACATCATCACTTTTGACAACACTTAATGCAGCGACCTACACCATCTTGACATAGGGGCTCGGAGACGTAGTCCGTCCTCGATGAACTCTGTTATCAACATCTTATGTTTTTATGTTGCTGATGATTGCCTTGTTCCTCGTCTTTACAACATCTAGATGTATTCGTTAATTTTCTTTTAAAAATGCAATTTAACACATCATGAAAGTAAAAGGTCTTGGAAGGGTCCTTTGTCACACCCGAACCTAGATCATTTGTTATTTCCTTTGTCAATTTCCATTATACATAATACACCAAATGAACACCCACTAGGATGTTCTTCCCAACATTCAACTTGGGATACATGTCCCATGACCTTGGTCTTATTTTTCCTTTATTAAATTTATTACACCAACTTTTAACCCGGGGCTATTATAGACCCTTTCCCCTTAGGGGACCACCATCCTCGGTGTTCTATGACACCTAAGACAACCAAGGATGCTAAAAATCAAAACATACTACCCATGGAGCTTTACAACTTACCTCGTTGTGGTATTTACAATGGCCACTGCTGAAAACATGACAAGCATAGAGTGTACTAGAGCTTTATAACATAGCTCATTATAGTATTTACAATAACAAATACATATACTTATACACATTTTATTAAACCAAAAAATAGCCATATTGTTTATGGAGCTTGATAAATCCATCTCGATACAGTATTTAGTATAATATACACATATACACAATGCACATTGTCTCAACCAGCAAATGAAAAGATCTGATGATTACATCACAAACAAGGGAATCCAGAGGCTCATACTTTGGCCCTCAAGGTAGTACCAGGATTCACCTCCTTCCTAGGAACTCTAGAATCCACTGCTAAAGTCAACTTGTAGCCGATGCATAGTGCTAGAATCCTTGTGCTACATGTTCCCTTAGTGACTATTTAGCGACTCATTTTTCCACGGAATACACCCAATGTGCATCTAATTCCATCTGGAAATGTTAATTACCAAAATAAATACATTTCTAAACCTCCCCTTCTCTGCTCAACAACCCCTTGAGAAATCCAATCACCCCCTTCCGTGTAGTCACTCACCATCTAAGTTCCATGAAATCCCTTTTCCCAAGCAATCCATCACTTGGCAAAGTTTCCTAGCATGAGAAGGTTTGAAAACCAAGGCATATCCCCACCTGAAAACCATAATATCGGATATAACATGCTCATGGAAATGAATGGACACTCTTATGAACCAGGGTCCTATAATGGCCCTGCTCATAAATTTCTTTACCAACATATTACTGCTTGTTCCAATTCCTTTTGCTATTGTTGATAATGTTTGCATTTAGTTTCAACCACCCAAACTGGGAATTTCTCATGCTTTCCTACACCAAGCACATAACTTCCATTAGTTTCAAAATGAATTGAAATAAACTCAAATCATACCTCATTGTTGGCCCGTGAATAAGGTACATGTCAAATTTGTTTACTTCATGTCACAACACCTCAAACTAGTTGTTTGATCAAATCATCATGTATAAACATATCACATATGGTTATCTCAAAATGAAACCATCATATTCAAAATTATAGATCACATGTAATCATCACAAATCATAGATCGCATGTAATAATCATGAATCAAAATCACATATTACATGCATAATAAAAATTAAAATAAATCTTGATACTTATCCTTCAATCGGTCCTTTGCTTTTTCCAGTATCCTTGTCTTTTTGCGTACACACACTGGTTCAGTTGCCACATTCAACAAGCACCCAATACTTATATTTCCTTCAATCATGTAAACATACACACAATATACATCACATGCATACACCCACACATGACGTACAACACCACACAATACATGCACTTACACCCGACATACAACACAACACATACACCTACACTCGGTGTAAAACACAACACATACACCTACACTCAGTGTAGAACACAACACATATGCCTACACATAGTGTACAACATAAAACATATACGTACACATATTACAACATAACGAATACACATATCACAATACCATGACTACACGATGCACATAACACATTACCCCATGTACAAAACTCAAGATGTATGACATGTAAACCATACCACGTGTACACCACACATCATGTACGACATGCACACAATACCACATCTGCAACAATGCCACTTGTACAACATGTACACTTTTACCACATGCACAATGTGTACACAACACCACACGCACACGACACCATCTGCACATTGTGTACACAACACCACTTGCACAATGCATACACAACATCACATGTACAAAAAACCACCTACACAACATGTACACAACACCACCTACACAGTGTGTACACAGAACCATGCGCACAAAACACCACATGTACAACATTTCCACAAAATTGCATACATATGTAGAACATGCACATAAAATAATATGTACACAACACCGCTTGTACAATATGTACTCATACCATATATACAAAATGTCATATATACAACATGTACACCACACCTCATGTACACAACACTACATATACAATATGTGCACAACGCCATTTGTACATAGCACTGCGTATACAACATGTACACAACACCATGTGTTCCTAGCACCACATATCCAACATGCCCTCATCACCATATATAGATAACATCACATATCCAACATGTACACAACACTATATGTACATAGTACCAGATATGTAACATACACATAACACCATATATACAACATGTACAACATATATAAAACAACAGTTGTCAGTCCAATTTAAGGGTGTAAATTAGATCATCAATTTTATTATCAATCTCAAATTCATGAATTTAGAAGCACAATAAAACCTACGATTTAGAGACTAATTCTAAAAAATTAACACTTTAACTAGCTTGAGATCTTAAGCATTGTTACTAAGCAACATTAAATCTCCCTTACTGGAGATGGACTCCGAAATCTTCCATTAATAGAATCAACACTTTTAGACCATCAATTACTATCAATCAAATAATTAATTAACCGAATTTGAACAATCCAATCACACATAAGCAATCTGACCAAAATGGGCAATTTTGAGAATTCTAACTATTGAGAATGAGAGAAATATCAATCTCCTTTACATGAGGCAACTTAATAACACTTCTTTTAAGGCATAACAACAACCAATATTGTCAAATAATACTAAAATGCATAACAAATTAACACAATGAAATTGCAGCAAACTAAAATATCATACCATACAATTAGAAACAAGTGCACGAGCTTGGGAATGGAGGACTTCCATGCTTTGCTTGCACACTTAAGTTGAAAATGAGTTAAAAAAAACTTGAAGAATAGGCTAAGTGTCATCCATTAAGCACAATGAATACATGAGAAACTCTAGATTAATTTACTTCAACCGAGTAGAAATAGTTCATCAAACATACCATGACATAATATATCTTTCTACCTCAAATCGCACATATTTATAGAAGTATTTCTATAAGAAAATAACATAAAATTCTCAAATGTATTTATGAAAATGCTAGATGAAGGCTAAGAGGTCTAATTCATCCTTCTTATCACTAGAATTTGGGATAAATCCATCAAAATCCAAAACTTCCCTAATTTAGTGTTAAAAACAATAGATTTTTTGCATCAATGGCCTAGTTCTACCAGTGTTGACAAGGCACCTCCATGAACCTTTTTGAGAGAAAAATAGGATTTTCGTTATCATTGTACAATTTTAATTCACCAAAAACTTCCATTTTTTTCCTAGATGTCCTACATATATGAAAACCACGAAGCTATTACGGAAAGTAACAACATCTTGTAATCTATGAAAACAAATTAATTTTAATTTCAAACTTTTGCCAAAATTTAATTCATAGAAATCAAATTATAAATGTACCATTGGCATTATGATGCATGTGTTGTCCTTAATGGAAACTCACTTGCAAAAAAACAAGTATATGGTAACTAGATGAATCCATGGGTCAGTTCACAGGTGACAGAGTGATGGAACAAAATAACAAAATAATGGGACACAGGTTTAGAGGTCAGAATCAAAAGTTTCATAAAGGTGAATTTTCAAAGATCTATATGTGGGTTCATCAAGGCCAGGTTGCGTATACACTCAAGTTTGGTGAAGCAAAGTCACATACAGTTTTTGCATTATGGTATTCTAAATACCACGGGTCTTTACAATGGTATTGGCCTATAACAATGCGTACGACAATGGATATTGATCCCGCTAAAGACTACCACCATCACTAGTTTAGTTTTGACCTGTGGTATTTGATGAGCCTCATAAATGGGTAATTATATGGGCTCATTTTACCTCCTAACCTAGTCAAATCAACCATTCTCTTCACTTATTGTATGATTTTCTAATTATATGTATGCTTATAGAGTGACCTGAGTTAGTTATGATGCCATGTGGTCTAATATGTGTTTAATGCAGATTATTGATGAATTTTGTGGTCAAACTCAAGGATCCAGTGGAAGAATGGCAACAATAACTTGAAGTGGACAAAGGAGAGGAATTATAGGAGGGAATCCCCCTCATTTATTACTCCTCACTTCGAATTCCCCTTGATTTAGCTCGGAGTACAAGCAGCCAAGTCATGCACTAGAAGGCAACCGAGCAAGTGAAAGATGATTGATGATTATCTTGAGTTTTGGGAGCCAAGTCTCCCTAATTTTAAGGAAGCCGTTGATAGCTTCATTTACATAAGTAGAGAGGCCTAGGGCCTCACTAGGGTCAGATTTTTGTTGTAGTTTTGCTTATGTAAACTCTGCTCAACTTTGAGCTTATTATCTTGACAATTCATGTAACCTTGTTATTGTTTTGAGAATAAATATGGAATCCTTTTTGAGCTAGCACTGAGTTACCTCAGAGGGATGAATCTCTTGGGTTAGGGCCCAATCCAAGTATCCAAGCACCTCTTTAATTGTATTTGTATGTTTCATTTCAGTTTGTAGATTAGGTTGCTATTAGATGAATTTCTTTTATGGTTAAGAATAGGTTGCTTTTGATGATTCAGTAGTCTGCTTCCATTTGTGCTCTCTATAGTAGGTTAAGCAGTGCTAAATAAAAGAATCAAAAGGCTAGAAACAGTGCCTTGGCCTCTCCTCCTCCCTTTGGGACAATGATTTGAGGAAAAGCCCTCTTGTTGCCCCAAAAACACAGATTTTCCTCATTCATAGGACTTCTAATGTTTGCTTCAGAACTTCTTCATCATTATCACTTCTTTATTTACAATAGTCCTCTTTCATGCTTTCCTTTCCTGCAACAATTATCAACATTTCCTTTCATAGATCCTAGTTTATTTTGATGCAAAAACTATGTTTTCTAGATGCCCTTATTTCATTGCTTTCTTAATCTCATTGGTTGATTGTTAGTTGTTTATACAACAGATATCTTCTAGAAACAGGCCAGCCTATCAACCATCCCATCCTCCATCTAATCCATGCCCTACAAGTTTCCCAAGTCTCCCCTCAATTCTGCCTCAAGTTTCTTGCATTTTCCATAGAATTTCTTCCTCTCTCCTTCAACTTATCCAACCATCATTCTCTCTCCTAATGATTCTTGGTAGAGAATAGGTGCCCTAACACTTCATTTTGATCCTCATTCACCTTTCCCACCCACTCTCATACCTCCAAAACAATGAAAACTACTCTAGGCCTCCTTTTGTAGGCCTCCTATAGAACGTTGTTTTTCCTCCGGTAGATTTCCTGTGTCCCCCTGTAGATTTTCTTGTAGGATTTATTTTGAAGGCGAGTTTGGGAGAAGCCTCCAGAAGGCCACTTGAGACCTCCTAAGGCCCATTCACACCATCCTACATCCACTCAAGTCCCAAAACCACCCTCCATCGCCACCTATTCTCTGCCACATTCACAAGTAAATAAATTACATGCATGTCAAATTCACATAAAAATACACAAAAATCCAAAAAGATGTTTTTTTCTCATTTACTTCCAGAAATAGCTTGGCTAGATGTTGTTTACTTCCTTGAGTTGGTAATGGCATTCCTTTCATGGTTTTCATAGCGCTTTATGCAAAAGTAGGATTAGTTGGTTAATTAGGATTTCCTTGGTTTGCTTTACATTTCAGTCTCCCTTTTTGCAATTAGAATAGCATCTGTATAGTAATCTCTCTTTTTCCTTTCATCACATATAAAGCTTCTTCTCGAATCCATAGAAGTTGGCTTGAGCTCCCTGTGATATTGCACCGGATGACCAAGTGACAACCTTCAGTAAGAAGTAGTACTTGTGCATACATCACCGTCGCTTCCGAGTCTGTTACGAACTACCGGGTTGATAAGAGTAAAGTAAGCAGCCCAGGATTTGAAGCATTATTGTTGCAATACTGGTGCTCACCACTTTTTGATGTCATTTCCGGGGAAGCGTTAGAGTATTCTGTGATTACTTCTTTCTTCTATTTTCTATTGCAACATTCTTCTAATAGTTTATTTCAGCAAAAGTACGATAACCATTTCCTTTCTTTCAGTTCTGCATTTTCTTTTTCTTTCCTTTTCAATTCTGCAATTTCCATTTCAGCAAAAGTAGATTAGTCATTTCCTTGCTTTCAGTTCTACATTTCTTTTTCTTTCCTTTTCAATTCTGCAATCTCATTTCAGTTAGTTGCAATTTGTTTTGTTCAAATAATTTCAATTTTGCAGGTACTATCAGTGTGGGGAAAAAGAAACAAAAACCAACCAAAAAGATTTCCTCTCATGCCTTGTAGAAATAAAGATAATTCAGGAAATTTTTTGCCCAACACCTCCACTGATTCACACATCCAACCTTCTCTCTTCTTCGGTGCCTGTGATCAAGAAGGACCCTTAGGTGAAAAACCAGACATATTCAAAGGACCTATAGGGGAAGAAGAAGAAGAAGAAAACACTCCTTTGGAGCCAATGGTTGAACACAAAAATGATAGGGGGAATGGAAAGAGAATAGAGGGTACCTTTCCCATTCGGGAGACCAATGGGGACACGAAAATGAACAATATAAGCCCTTCCACCCTACCTTATTTCCATGGTATGAATACAGAAGATCTTGACACCTTCCTATTTGAGTTTGCCATTATCTATCGAACCTATGACTATGCAGAACATGAGAAAAAGTTGAAACTTTTCCCTTCTACTCTCAAGGATGTAGCATTGCGCTTGTTCATGGGATTACCTGGTAATAGTATCACAACTTGGGCTCAGATGCAACAAGCCTTTAATAACAAGTATTGAGACTATTGTAGATCAAAATATACTAAAGAAGAAATTTTTTGAATGACTATAGGAAGTGATGAGACCTTGGAAGACTATGAGGAGAGGTTCCAGCTCAGTTACAAAAGAGTCGGGTGTACACTTGACCCTAAGTCTCTAAAGATCGTCCTTCATAGGGGAATTTAGGAAGATCTTTTAGACACCCCCCATCTACTGGCTAGGGGAGACATCTACCAACTGACCTATGAAGACATAAAGACTGTTTTTAGAAACCATTCTAGAGTAGCCAAAAATAAAGGTACGTGGAGTTAACCCATAGGGCTCTAGTACCTCTTCCTTTAACTCATCCATCAAAGGAGAAATTGGAAAGATGCTGGAAGACTTTGAGAGTGAGATGTTGTAGACTCTTGCCATGTAAACGGATACCTTGCATATAAAAAAGAAACAAGAGGAAGTAGAGAGGGCTTTGGCCATCTTTTGCCTTAGATGAACCAGGAGGCATCCTAGGAATGAATTCCGATTGAACTCTATAGAGGTTTGTTTAGTTTGTGAAGAAAAAATTCTACAGATAAGTCCCCTTCCTTGGCGGACTTAAAGTTGTATATCAAGGGGCTAAGGGAATCATTGAACAACTCTATTACATAAACCAAAGAAGGTCGCATGGACGTAGAATATACCTGCCTGGGATGTAAGGGACATCCCAGGAATACTACAACCCCAACCAAGTCACTTTCATACCTTCTTGGGGTCCCCCTACTCACCCTTACTGGTCCACGCCTCCTCCTTGGTCCTTCACATCTCAATATCATGCCCAATCAGCCAGCCATTCATTTCAATCCTATGCTCAGCCACCACCTCAGTGGAATGCACCTCATCAGGGGTGGAGGCCCAATACAACTCTTTTTTGACTCTTTTGCCTCCACCACCTGCCCAACCACAACGGTTACCTCCTACTCCACCAAAGCAACCCCAAATGTTTGCCTAGCCAAATCCGAACCTGAACAACAGACAAGCTCAGCAAGTGTATAGTGGGGAACCATCATGCCCAACTTATGTTGTGGAGATTCAGAAATTATCTTACGATCTGGGAAAGTTCTCCCAAACAGTCAGTCTCCACCCAGGGAAGTTGAGGAAGATAAAGAGGAAAGTGAACCTAAAGCAATTCCACCCTTTCCTGAAAGACTATCTATGATAGTCTAGCCTACCCCAGAAGAAATTGAACTCCTGGGGGAATTGAAACATTTATGTGTGAAGATCTATACCACTTCTCCAAGCCATCAAAGATGTGCCTATCTACAATAGGTTGATGAAAAATAATTGCTTTAGGCATCCAGGAAGGCGCAAGAGAGATGCCCCAACCAACAATGTCATAGGGCAGTTGTCTGATCTAATGTTGGGGCAGGTAATCTGTCAAAAAGATCTAGACCCTGGAAGCCCAGTAGTTGATGTCTACATCAATGGCACCATGATCCCACACACCTTGATTGATCTAGGAGCTGCCATTAATGTGATGACAAAGGACACAATGCTCAAACTCAACCTCCATGGCTCCTTGAGGAAGACCACAACCGTGCTACAGTTATCAGACTACTCCACCATGACCCCTGAGGGGATTCCAAAAGATGTGATGGTCTCCATTGATTGTTCGGAGTACTCTGCTGATTTCTTAGTTCTCCAGCCAAAGGCAAAGCGCACTGGGTATCCTCTCATTCTGGGAAGACCCTAGTTGGCTACCGCTAATGCCTACATCAGTTGTCGAGCTAGGAATATGACAATAAAGAATGGGCATATGTCCAAGCAGTTAATCTTATATCCTCATGGCCAACCCTTGTTAGAACATGATCTACCTCTCTAGTTAGAGGAGGAAGATGAGGATGAAGTCTATTACTCACCACTTTGTGCATTAGAAATCGCTATGGGGGAAAAACAAGAAGATGAGGATGATATGATTGAAAATCTGATTCAAAATCCACCTCCCAGTGTATCGCCCTTAGAGGACCTAGTAAGAGAAACCCAAAAAAACTCCTCAACCGATTTTTGTTCGGTCGACTCCACCCCTCTTTGTGTTAAGAATATAGAGTTTCAGTCCAGAAAGAACCTTGAAAATCAATCCATCCCTATCCACTTCCCAGGAGAAGGAATTGTGTAGCCTGCTGAGAAAGAACTTAGATGCCTGAGCCTGGAGTTATAAGGAGATGAAGGGAGTTCACCCTTCAATATGTAATCATCATATATACATCAAGGAGGGTTGAAAGCCAGTCAGACAACCTAAAAGGAGGATGAATCCAGCACTTAAAGATATTATTAAGGAAGAACTACAAAAATCTCTTGATGCAGGATTCATCTATCCCATCTCTGATAGTGAATGGGTCTCTCCTTTGGTGCTAGTGCCAAAGAAAAATAGTAAGTGGAGAATCTGTGTCGACTATCGGGAATTGAATAAAGCGACTAAAAAGGACCATTTTCCTTTACCTTTCATAGATCAAGTGTTAGACGGTTTGGTGGGGAAAAAGTTTTTCTCTTTCCTAGATGGGTTCAGAGGGTACAATCAAATTCAAATCAGCCCAGAAGACCAAGATAAGACCACTTTCACTTGTCCTTTAGGTACCTTTGCATACCAGGTCCTTCCTTTTGGTTTGTGTAACGCTCTAGCTACTTTCCAAAGAGCGGTACTGTGTTTATTTTCTGAATTTGTTCATGATGCAATAGAGATATATATGGATGACTTTAATCCTTATTGCTCTGACTTTCAGGAAGCCTTATCTAATCTAGGCAAAGTTCTAGACAAATGTATTGAGATGAACATGTCCCTCAGTTCAGAAAATTGTGAATTTTTTATGACTAAAGGGACTGTGCTAGGTCATGCAATATCTCAACAAGGACTGTAGGTGGACCCCAATAAAATTTCCATCATCCAAAGGATCCCACCTCCTCAAAAGATGAGAGATGTCAAAATTTTCCTAGGCTTAACTCGATATTACCCGAGATTCATTATAGATTTCAACAAGGTAACCTCTCAGTTGCCTGGCATTTATATGGTTAGAAAACTGTCAAGAAGCCCTAGATACCTTGAAGAGAAAACTCGTGATTGCCCCAATTTTGAGAGACCCAAACTGGGCCCTACCTTTCCACATTCACACAGATTCCTCGAACAAAGAAATAGGAGCAACCTTGGGACAAATTGATGGAAAGTTTCCTTATGCCATATACTTTACAAGAAAAAACTTGTCAAAGGCGGAGTTAAAATATATAGTGATCGAGAAGGAGCTCCTAGCTGTCCTGCATTCCTTAAACAAATTCACACATTATATCACAGGTTATCAAGCCTTTGTGCACACTAATCATGCTGCAATTAGATATTTAATGAACAAACCAAATGTAAATGCTTGCATTATTAGATGGTTTCTTTTACTGTAGCAGTTTGATTTGACCATTGTTGATAAGCTTAGTAAAGAAAATTGTTGTTGCTCACTTTTTGTCTAGAGTAGATTTTCTTGTAGGTGAAGAAGGAATGGTGGATGATCAAATGCCAGATGAACACCATTTTTCTATCTCAGTACTCTCTCCATGGTTTGCTAATATAGCAAACTACTTGGTTTCAACACAGTTCCCACCACACATGTCCTCAAAAGAGAAGAGCAAGATAGTAAGGAAAAGCGCCCCTTTCACCTAGATTGGGACAATCTCTTCAAACTTGGCCCAGATCAGATCTTGAGAAGATGTGTCAGGGAGGAGGAGGTATTTGAAATCCACTTGAGCTGTCATGACAAGCCTTGTGGAGGTCATTTTGCAGCAAAAGGAACTGCCTTCAAGATACTGCAAGTAGGCTACTATTGGCCCACTCTTCATCAGGATGTGAGGAGATATACCATCTAGTGTGATCGATGTCAAAGGATGGGGAAACCTACTCCAAAGGATGAAATGCCCATGCAACCTCAAGTGACTTGTGAGCCATTTTAGAAGTGGGGTATGGACTTTGTGGGGCTTATCAACCCTCCTTTAAAGTAGAAGTAATACATCATTATGTTCACTGATTACCTAATAGAGTGGTCAGAGAAAAAAGCAATCAAAGCAGTGACAGAGGAAAAAGTAGCTGATTTTTTTAGAGAAAACATATTCTTCAAGTTCGGGTATCCAAGTGAGTTAGTCATAGATCAAGGCATCCAATTCACTTCCAATTTGATTGAAGCCCTGCTCACACATCATAAAATCAAGCACAAGACTTCCACCCCTTACCATCCACAAGCCAATGCGAAAGTAGAGGTCACTAATTAAGCATTGGAAAGGATCTTGACAAAGGTAGTGAGTAGTAGCAGGAAAGACTACGCAGAAAGATTAGTTGAGGCCACTTGGGCTTATAATACAACATGGAAGACCACTACAGGGTTCACACCCTATGAGCTGGTCTATGGGAAGAAGGATTTGATTTCAAAAGAATTTGAATTCAATACCCTGAGGATGGTAGCTCAGCTGGACCTAGATCTCAGCCATGCACAGAAAGAAATATTACTCTAGCTCAGTGGATTGGATGAACACAGAATGCAGGCCCTTCTCCATACAGAGGTAGTTTAGCTTTAGAGAAAGATATGGCATGAAAAAAACAACACGGAGAAGAAATTCCAAGAGGGAGATTGGGCACTACTCTATGATTCAAGATACAAATATTTTGAGGGCAAGCTAAGGACAAGATGGCTCAGACCCTACATTGTGGAGAAATGCAATGACAATGGTTCAGTTTTGATCAGAACCATTGATGATGAAGCCATCCCCATGCTTGTCAATGGACACTGGTTGAAAGTCTACAAGAAACCCCTTTTCAAGCGAGAGTTCATTGAAGATTTGAATAAGACAGTGATGGTAGTGGAGCAGGTCTTAGCCTCCACTTCACCCACTCACTGAAGAAGAAAAAACAATAAAAAAATAAGGACTCAAGTGAAAACCTCCATGGCGCTTGAGTCCCATCACTGGGTTGAAAACCTCTTTTGAGGTGGCCCACTGATGTCAAAAAAGAGAAGACAAAATAATATCCCTAGGTGAAAACCTCCCTTGGAGGTGTCAGGGGCAGGCAATTAGGGTGAAAACCTCCCTGAGCAACCTGGTTATTTAAAAAGAAAAAAAGAAAAAAAAGAATTTCCATTTGCATTGCAGGTTTGCAAGAGGACTACTGGAAGTAACAATAGGTGCCAAGGGAGCCCTGAAACCAATACCAGCACCTATCCTACCTTCCCACACCTTTCTCCATCATTCTTGGCATTCTTTTTACCTCACTGTGCTTCTTTTTTAAAAATTGTGTTTTCTACAGGAGGCTCTTGTAGGAATTACAAAGGGCTAGAAATGGATATAAAAGGCAGTTTGAGGGATAGGGAATCTTCATAAAATATATATAAGTCCTATTGCAGTTCTAAAACTCCTTGCCATCATTTCCAAGCCTACATGACATCCCAAGCATCACTCTTCTTCCTGCCGAAGAAAAAAACAGAAAAAACAGTTTTTTAGGAAAAAAAACAAAAAAACAAGAAATAAAACAACACCATCCACCTCACCTGAAGCCTACCTATTACCTATCCATCTCTATATACATCTCTGACATCATCCTCATAGCTCTAAGCACAGAAAGAAGTTGAATTTTCAAAGGGAGAAGCAGCTACAGGAGCTCCTGTAGGAATTCCTATAGCAGCTGATCCCATTAAAATCCAGCATCAACAGCAAGAGGTTATCTTCTAACAATTTCTTGATGATGTTGACTATCCTTTTCTTTGAAGATTCAGCTAGCCCATTACCTTGAGGGTAATAGGCAGTGGAATGGCCTAGGGTGATATGGTATCAGTTACAAAAACCTATCATTTTCTTAGATTTGAAGGCAACAACATTATCAGTGATGAGATTTTGTGGGCATCCAAACCTAGAAAGGATGTTGTTCTCAAGGAATGAAATGATGACAAAATCTGTGGCTTTTCTAGAAGGGATGGCTTCTATCCACTTAGTAAAGTAGTTAGTGGGTGTCAAAATCCATTTATGTGGGGTTAAGGAGGGTAGGTTAATTTCCCCAATGAAGTCTAAACCCCATTGTTGAAAAGGCATTTCTGCTAAGATAGGTTTGAGGGATAATGGTAAGAATTTCTTCTTTCCTTAAAATATTTGGCATTTGTGACAGGAGGTCACATATTTTTTGACATCTGTAAAGTGACAGGAGGTCACATATTTTTTGACATCTGTAAAAGGGTCGCCTAGTAAAAACCTACCCTCTTATCAGCAGTTGTTTTCCAGTATAGGTATCCCCCACAATCCCCTGCATGACTTTGTCAGCTTCATCTTTTATTAAACAATTAAACAATATGCCACCATTCTCTTTCCAAAATAAAACATTGTCTAAGATACAATATTTCATTGCTTTCATTTTCAGGAATTGAATTTTAGTTCTAGATAAACCAGGAGGAGCTTGTAGGTTGAGTAAATTGAATATAATTTTTTCATATGAGGGTGAATCTATGAAAGCTCCACTGATTTGTAGATTCACCATCTCTTCCTGATCATCTATGGTAGCAATGAAATTTATGTCTAAGGCTCGATAATTCGATTCAACCATGAATTTGTGATCCAAATCGGATCCATAAATGACTGTCAAAGAACCATGACTGTATCGGGACGAAACAAATCCTTGAAGAATCCAAAACAGCAATCGAAACACCCTGAACCAGTGGCCATGGCAGCCAGCGTGAAATGACGAAGACCTCGGTCAAAGCACGCTGACCGAGGCCCAAAACGGGAAAAGGAGCTGATTTTTGATGCACGATTAGCCCCTAGCGCTAATCATGCATCGCTGGGCAAATAGGGCTGAAATGGAGGGGCCTTAAGCCCTTGGTCACATTGGGAGTCGGAGAACCGCGGGCGGAGAAACGAAAAGTGCCAACATATGAAGGTGGGACCATGACCTAGAAACCGTCGGTTTTGATCGAGGCACCCTTGAATGGTAGGAGGTTTTGGAGGAGAGCGGAGCGATCCCACTCAGTGATCGATGCGTGGCAGCGGAGGTGAGAGGAAAACTACTGTGATCGCTCGTTATCGGTCGAGCAAGTCAACCGCGCTCGATGTGCGTATGACATTGGATTGGGAGGAGCCCAGATCGGATGGCTGAGATTGTGCCCGATAGAAAGAAGTGGAATCGACAGGGAATTAAGCCGCGATTTAAGGGGATTTGGAATCCGTTGATTGCAACAATGGAGAAAGAACGTATCCACGACATAACCGAAGAAACGAATCGATGAACAGGCTAGTGCTGTCCCGATGGAGACACATGGCTACTTCCTGAGCGTTCATACTGACGCCGAACAGGGAATTCCAAGCACGCAGGCGGTAGGTGAATCGACGTAGGCAGGAGAGGAACCGAACAGGCATGGAAATCGAATGGCTAAAGTCATGAATAGAGACCGTCGAATAGAGATTCAGAGAGAGGAGGAATAGAGAAGAGTCCAAGCGACCAAGAAAGACAGTGAACAGTGAACCCTGAGAGGAGGACTGAGCACAGAGAGTAGTAAAGCTAAGCAGAGGAGACAGAGGGCCAAACTGACCACAGGCAACATCAAGCACCAGAGAGCTTGAAGAATCAAGCCTTCCCATAGAGGAATTTGTCTGGATTAAGCATCATAGTTGGCTCTTTCAACTGTAGACCAAGGGTCACAGAGCTGGTAGGAAGAACAAGAGTGTGTGTACTCCGAGTGGCTTGGGGAATCCAAGAACCACCCTGCCAAGCAAAATCTGCTTCAGGAGAACTCATATTGAGTCCCTATATTGTAATTTCTCTGCTGAAAGACACAATAAAACAAGGCCACCACTGAAGTTGGATAGGAGAAGTAGTCCTGGAGAATAGGGTGAACTCCTTATTAAAAACTTCTTGTGTCTTTGTGTTGCTTACTGTATTTCTCTACTATCTTTCCATTTATTTTCTATGTATTGGCAATCTAATCGATCCGTTGTTTCAATAACACAGAATACACACACCATCACATGAGTCTATAATACCTTTTGTTTAATAAATCTTCAACTGAGGTCACTCATAGGGTGATTATCAGATCAAGTGGTATTGAAGCTCTAGGTTGTATGGTTAGAAAAGCTTGTGTTGGTTTAGCTATGAATTCTCACTAGATCAAAGCTCAAATTAGGAGAAGGAGAGTTGGTGGAAACTAATCCTGAAATTGGGAGAGTCTATTCTCGGAAGACAATGTTAGAGGAAGGTTCTATAGGGCCAGACCCTCAATTCATAGAAAGTTTCCTAGCTATAAAGTTTGTGGTACAAGAAATGTATAGGGACTTTAGAAACCATAAGGGTGAAGATTCATCAGGCTCTAAGCAAGATAAAGAAGAGGATGAATGTCATTCCCATGACCACTCCAAAGGAAAGGGGAGAGAGGAAATCTTCCCTACACCTCCTAGTAGCCCTGTGCATAATAAGAAGGCATCTTTGATTAAGTTAGATGTTAAATTTGATTTGCATATATATGATGGAGAGCTAAATGCTAAAACGTTGGACAATTGGATTAGACAAATTGATGTGTATTGTAGAGTACAAAATATAGACTCAGACAAGAGTAAGATTCTCCTAGCAAGCCTACGCCTAGGAGGCACTGCCTTGGTTTGGTGAGAAGGCAGAACCCAAGCTGATATGAGGAAGCATGGTAAGACCATCTCTGTCTGGAGTGAATTTGTTACTGCAATCAAAAATTAGTTCTATCCATTGGCCTACATGCAACAAGCCATGATGAGTTGGAAAACTCTTCGGCATTTGAAAGGGCAAAGTGTACAAGGGTATACTCAAGAGTTCAGAAAGAGAGCATCGATGTTAGGTATTTCATTAGACTGACCAGAAACTCTTTTGAAGTACATTGGTGGTCTACAAAGCTACATGAGGCATACCATCCTCATGTTTAATCCCACTAGTATAGATGAGGTATATGTACAAGTTACTCATCTAGAAGCTAGAGGAAAGAATGGAAATCCAGAAGTTGGGGGACCATCCCAACCCACTGTAAGCAAGAGCAAGGAGAAAAGAAAGCAGAAGTGGAAAGTAAGGAAGGCTAACACTGCACAGAAAGGCAAAGCTTCATGCACTCACTATAAAAAGGAGGGGCATGATGATGAGCACTGTTGGATTCTGCATCCAGAGCTGAGACCTAAGAAGTCCGAGGGCAAGAAGAAGACTGCTGCAGCTATTCAGAAAGATTTGGGGTTAGACTCGGGAGATGGAACAATCATTGTAGCCATAGGTATAAAAGGTAAAAATTCTGAAGCATCTACTAGTAATTCTACTGAATCTGTTATTGATGAAGAACATGAGAGAAAAAGGCATGAGCTTTTCCATATTCCAGTTGTTTCCAAAAATCAAAAGATTGATACTTTTTTTGATAGTAGCTCACAAGTAAATCTGATTTCTGAAGCAATTGTAAAGAAATTGGGATTAACAACTACACCTCATAAGAAGCCATACCCATTAGGATGGTTGAATGATAAAGCACAACTACAAGTGACTAGACAATGCAAACTCAAGTTTTCTTTTGGGTCAACATTTGTAGATGAGGTTGAGTTAGATGTAATTCCTTTGGATATATGTGGAATTGTTTTAGGAAGTCCTTGCTTGTATGATAGAAAGGCTATTTTCTATAGAGCTGAGAAAAATTATCTACTTGTTAAAGATGGAATCGAATACTTTGTAAGAGCTCATAAGCTAAAGAATAATTATACTCTCATAAACTGAGGACAGATGAAAAGAAGATAAATTCTTGCAAACAGTTCTTACTAATGGTTGTAAAGGAAAAGAAAACTGATAAAACCAATGTATTTGAGGGTTGTAATTCTCATCAGCAAGCTGATATCGAAAATATTGTTTCAGAGTATGATGTATTATTTCAAGAACCTCAAGGTCTGCCACCCAAAATGGAATAGTACATGATATTGTTTTGCAGCAAGATGTTCGTTTTCCTAACATTGGGATGTACATGTTATCTGCTTTAGAGAATGTTGAAAATCAAGAAGCAGGTGCAGGAGTTGCTCGAGAAAGGGTTCATCAGGCCTAGCACATCACCATGTGGGTCACCAATCATTTTGGTGAGAAAGAAATATGGCTCGTGGAGAATGTGCATTGATTATCGAGCACTGAATAAAATAACAATAAAAAATCGTTATCCCCTTCCTCACATAGATGATATTTTAGATCAACTGAAGGAAGTTGTTTATTTCACCAAGCTGGATTTGCGCAGTGGATACCATCAGGTCAGATTTGCAGAGCAAGATGCATGGAAGTCTGCTTTCAAAACAAAGAAGGGATTGTATGAATGGTTGGTTATGCCTTCTGGCTTGACCAATGCCCCTGCTACTTTCATGAGATTAATGAATGATGTACTCAGACCTTTTCTTGATGATTTTGTTATTGTGTACCTGGATGGCAAAACCTCTCTAAATTATTTGGGTCATATAGTAGGGGGAGGTGAATTGAAAATAGATCCCTCTAAAGTGGCAGTCATTGTAAACTGGCCTAAACCCAAGTCTGCTACAGAAGTGAGAAGCTTCTTAGGAGTAGCACAGTATTGGAGGAAGTTCATTTCAAATTTTTCCTCAATTGCAGCTCCCTTACATGCTTTGACAGGATTGAACAAGTTGTTTCAGTGGGGAGGCAAACAGTAGAAAGCCTTTGACACCTTGAAGGAAAAGATTAGTACATCACCTGTACTAGCACTGCCAGATCTATAAAGACCATTTGATATCCAAACTGATGCCAGTGACTATGCCATGGGAGCAGTGTTGACACAGAATGGTAAACCCATATGTTATCATTCTGAGACTTTTAATCTGTAGTAGTCAACTATCCTACATATGATAAGGAATTGTATGCATTAATTCAGAGTGTGAAAAAGTGGAAACATTACTTAATGGGAAAAGAAACAGTAATACATACTGATCATCAGCCACTTCAATACCTACACTCCCAAACTAAGTTGCAACAATCAAGACATTATAGATGGATGGGTTTTCTACAACAGTTTCATTTAGTGATCAGATATAAAAGGGGAATACATAAAAAGGTTGCAGACATGTTATCGAGTCCCATTATAAATGCATCTACCATACTTAAGCATAATTCTGTGCTGCATGAAAGCTACATAGAACAATATGCTCGGGATATGGACTTTAAAGATCTATATGCAACTTTGAGTCAAGGAAAAAGAGTAGAAGAATTGGACTATCATGTAAAGGACTGACTCTTATATCATTGTGGGAAACTCTGCATTCCACAAACTGAGAGAGCAAAGATAATTAGGGAAGCACACACTTCTCTGATATCAGGTCACTTTGGGGTAAGTAAAACAGTTGCACAACTGCAAAGGTTCTATTATTGGCTGAGAATGAGTGAGACAGTTTCTAGATACGTAAAGGGATGTGCTATGTGTGCTAAAAGCAAGCCCAACAACAGAAAACTAGGCTTGTACACTCCATTGCCAGTTCCTTCTCAACCTTGGGAAAGAATTTCCATGGATTTTGTTGGAGGACTGCCCAAATCTAGGAAAGGTTGTGATTATCTATATGTTGTTGTGGATAGGTTCAGCAAAATGTGTATTTTGATACCCTGTAGTAAACAGATTACAGCTGAACAAACTGCAAAATTATTCTTTGAACATGTATGGGTTCATTTTGGATTACCCACTTCTATTATATCTGATCGAGACACTCGATTTGTGGGAAAGTTTTGGTCCATTCTGTGGGAACTAATGGAAACCAAATTAAAGAAAAGCACAACTTTTCATCCACAAATAGATGGCCAGACAGAAGTAGTTAACAGGACAGTGATCCAGTTACTGAGAGGATATTGCAGCAAACACCCTAAGCTTTGGTATGAACACTTGTGTTATGTGCAGCATGCTTACAATAGAGCCAAACACTCTTCTACCTAGAGATCGCTTTTCGAGACCTGCTTTCGTTTCATACCAAGGTCTCCCTTGGATTTTGTCTTTGGTAAAGATACCATGGTTGATAGACATAGTGATGTGGACAGGGCAACTAGGTTCATTGAACAGATCCAGGAGATCCACCAGGTAGTACAGGAACATCTAGAAAAGAGCCAGGCCAAGTACAAGGCTAGGCATGATAAGCATTGGATGGAGCATAGCTTTCAAGTTGGAGACCAAGTCTGGCTGTATATCAGCAAGGATAGGATGCAAGGTGAAGGTAAAAATCTAAAACCTATTAGGAATAGACCGTTTAGGATACTTGAGAAGATTACTGAAAATGCTTTTCGCCTTGATCTGCCAGCTTACATGCACAACTACTCAGTCGTGAACGTAGATTGCTTGAGGTTGTTTGAACCTTCAATGATTGAGGACCCTGAAGAGAAGAGTCAATTGCCTTTTGTTAATAACTTGCTACCTGAATATCTTAATGAGTTGCAGGAAGATGCAGTGCTGGACAGGAAGGTAAGGACGATGCACAGTGGACAGGTGGAATACCTCAGGATTGGGCTTAAAGGTTCGAAGCCAAGCAGTGCGAAGTGGATTGAGATTGGACAAGTGAGACAACAGTTTCCTCACTTAGTCAATGCTTGAAGAAAATAAAATTTTGGTGGTCCAAAAGCTTTTCAGTAGGGAGGCCGTGATCCAATTCGGATCCATAAATGACTGTCAAAGAACCATGACTGTATCAGGACGAAAAAAATCCTTGAAGAATCCAAAACAACAATTGAAACACCTTGAACCAGTGGCCATGGAAGCTGGCGCAGAACGACGAAGACCTCGGTCAAAGCACGCTGACCGAGGCCCATGGAGACTGCGCAGGAGGTCGATGTAGCCCCTGGGAGCCCTGGAATGGGAAAAGGAGCTGATTTTCGATGCGTGATTAACGCCTAGCGCTAATCGTGCATTGCTGGGCAAACAGGGCCGAAATGGAGGGGCCTTAAGCCCTTGGTCATGTTGGGAGCTGGAGAACCACGGGTGGAGAACAAAAAGCACCAACGTACGAAGGTGGGACCCACAACCTGGAAACCGAAAGTTTTGATCAGGCCACCCTTGAAGGGTAAGAGGTTTTGGAGGAGAGCAGAGCGATCCCACTCAACGATCAACGCGTGGTAGTAGAGGTGAGAGGAAAACCACCATGATCGTGCTTATCAGTCAAGCAAGTCAACCGCACTCGACGTGCGTATGACGTTGGATCAGGAGGAGCCCAGATCGGATGGTTGAGATTGCACCCGATAGAAAGAATCAGAATCAATAGGGAATTAAGCCACGATTTAAGGGGATTTGGAATCCGTTCACTGCCATGGTGGAGAAAGAATGTATCCATGACATAACCGAAGAAACGAATCGTCGAACAAGCTGGCGCTATCTCGATGGAGACACATGGCTACTTCTCGAGTGTTCATGCCGACGCCGAACAAGGAACTCCAAGCACGCATGCGGTAGGCGACTCGACGTAGGCGAGAGAGGAATCGAACAGGCATGGAGATCGAATGGCAAAAGCCACGAACAGAGACCGTTGAACATAGATTCAGAGAGAGGAGGAATAGATAAGTGTCCAAGTGACCAAGAGAGATAATGAACAGTGAACCCTGAGAGGAGGACTGAGCACAAAGAGCAGTGAAGCCAAGCAGAGGAGATAGAGGGCTGAGTTGACCACAGGGAGCATCGAGCATGAGAGAGCTTGAAGAATCAAGCCTTCCCATAGAGGAGTCTATCCATATTGAGCATCATAGTTGCTCTTTCCACTATAGACCAAGGGTCATAGAGCTGGTAGGAAGAAAAAGAGTCTGTGTACTCCGAGTGGCTTGGGGAATCCAAGAACCACCTTGCCAAGCAAAATTTGCATCAGGAGAACTCAAATTGAGTCCCTATATTGTAATTTCTTTGCTAAAAGACACAATAAAACAAGGCCACCACTGAAGCTGGACCAGAGACGTAGCCCTGGAGAATAGGGTGAACTCCTTATTAAAAACTGCTTTTGTCTTTGTGTTGCTTAATATATTTCTTTGTTGTCTTTCCATTTATTTTATGTGTATTGGCAATCTGATCGATCCATTGTTTCAATAACACAGAATACACACACCATCATATGAGTCTATAATACCTTTTGTTTAATAAATCTTCAACTGAGGTCACTCATAGGGTGATTATCAGATCAGTTTGGCTAAACCTTGGCCTTTAATTAATTTTGTAGGCTTGATTTCAATGTCATATTCTATTATGTTGGCAATCAATTTGCCCCTTTTTCCATCAAGCCCATCCCGAGTTAGAATGTCCTTTACAATTGAGTTAGGAACATATGCTATTATGTTAGAGTATAGAATATATACTCTAAAATATTTTACGGGTTTCATTAAAGCAAGGGCTTGTTTTTCCATTATATTATACTTTAGTGTAGCATATCTCAAAGCTTTACTAAAGAAAGCGATGGGTTTCTCATAACCCTCATCATTTTTATGAAACAAGACTATTGCAATGGTGTGCTCCAAAGAAAATGAATAAATTATGAAGTCTTTGTTAAAATTAGCACTTATGAGGAGATGTGTTTTAGTAAGGGCTTCTTTAATTTATTCAATAGACTACATAACCTCCACTGTCCACTTAAGTGTCGAATCCTTTTTTAACATCTTATTCAAATATCTAATTAGTTCCGCTAAGTTATAAATGAATCTTCTAAGAAAAATTATTTTACCTAAGAATAATTTTAATTCTTTAATGTTCCTAGGATGACTGATGTTTAGGATTTATTCTATTCTAACTGGATCAATTATAATGCCCTCTTTTGAAATTATGTTTTCTAGGAGTTTTCCTTCTTCTAATCCAAAAAGTGATTTTTTAGGTGTTAAGGATATGCCAAACTTTCTATATTTTATGAATACCTTTCTTAGATGATTTAGATGTTCATTATTTGACTTGGAAAACACTGTGATATCACCTATGTAAATGAACAAAAACTCATGGATTGATTTTGAAAATGCTATGTCCATTTCTCTTTGGAATTTTGCCCCAACATTCATCAACCCAAAGGGAATTTTTAAGTACATGAAAGTTCCCCAGGGAGTGGTGAATGTAATCTTTGCTTGAACTTTAGGCTGGACTAGGATTTGATTATAACCAGAGAATCCATCAAGTAATGAAATTTTGGATGACCCTACCACCATCTAGAGAATGTGGTCCATTTTAGGGAGGGGATAGTTATCCTTCAGTGATACTTTATTTAAGTTCTTGAAATTAACATAGAGTCTAATTTCTCCTGTTTTCTTTCTAGTGGGGACTAAATTAGAGACCCAGTTAGAATATCTGATGGGTGTTATGATCTGAGCATCATACATCCTATTAACTTATTTTTCTAGTACTAGCATAAGAACATGGTTAATTCTTCTTAGTTTTTCTTTAAAGGGATTCTCATTTTCTTTAATTGGTATCTTATGCTGGATGATGTTGGTATCATAAGACTTGAGGTCTTCATAACTCTAGGCAAATATGTCTTGGAAATTTTTAAACAAGCTAATGTATTTCAGCTTTTCATCTAGGGTTAATGTCTTAGATATCTTAATGAGCTTAGGATTTTCCTATGTCCCTATGTTGCATTCCTCTAAATCTAACCTTAGAGGCTCCATTTTAGGTTTTCTAGCTACATCATTGAAGTCAACTATGTCTTCTAGTGGTGCTAATCCCTTAGGCAAAAGGTTGTCTTTGAGGTTTAAAACTTCTGATTCATCATTGATTAATTCCTCAATTTGTACAGTTTCTAATTGACCTATCTCTACTTTAGTGAATTTAGTTGGTTCTAACTTATTTACACCATTTACATCTATTTCACTATTTATGGTATAATCCAATGCACATTCAATGTCTATATTACCATTTCAAAATTCTCCTTCAGAAATTATAAAATTAAGGAATTTGATTGTCATGTGAGAAAAATTGCCAATACTTTAAATTATAGAGTATGGTTGGCCTATGCCTTACTGTTATAGACATTTTTGTGCCTTACAGCATGAAGCATGAAATGTCCATAATCTAAGGGATCCAAAGTCCCTAAACATGTTGTTCCTACCCCTAGAGGAACAAGGTCAGCAAACCACAACACTGAATAAAATTTCTCCACCTGAAAACACTCAAAAACAAGGCAATTCTCGATCATGTCAACTGCTCCACTGAGCATCTGCGCTGAATGTCAACTGATCCACTGTCTACCTGCGTTGAATGTCAACTGCAAAGAAGGCTACCTGCGCTGGGCAATTTTGGACATGTGGCACAGTCATTCCTCAAGGTGTCAATGCCCAGGAAGCTTCCAAAATGACACTTGGATCAGGGAATTCGACTGCTGATGAGTAAGAGGTTCTAGATCTCCAAGTGGAAGCAAGAACCTCCAAGTGGATTCAAGAACTGAAGAATAACTGAAGTGAGAGAGGACACTAGTCAGCTTCATACCAGCCACAAGCTGACTCATCCTTTCTCCAAAACTCCTATATATAGATCTCTCTCATGAGGTCTAGGGAGGCTGGAATCTTGTGAATGTAAAGAATTGTTGTTGGTTTGAGTTTAAAACTATTGGGTGATTTGCTTTGAAGGAGGTGAAGAGGAGATTTCTTTCTGCTGGGAAGGTGATGCTGGATTGGGCCTCTTATGGTTGTATCACTTCCTGAACTTTACTTCTTCCATTAATAAAGCATTTGAGTTTCTTCTATATGCATGTGTCTCAATGATGTATTGTTATACTTGTTTATTTGATTTATTCTAATCCTTGAATCAATTATGAATGTATGCTTCTTGTAGTTTCCCTCTCTTGTCATTTTGCAGGATCTTGGTGTAGCTGGGACAGTGAAAGAGCAAGGAGCTGGGGACAAGCGGAAAGGAGAGAAGATTGGGTCAATCATTAGCGAAAGACATCAGTTAGTGGATCTCTTTCTCCCCTCTTTTACATCTCATAAAGAAGTAATCTCACATAGCTTTGCTTTGATTGTTGCTGAGGTACTATCACCCTTAGAGTGGGATAGGGTCCTTCCATATTGGATACTTTTCCCAACAACAAATTGGCGACTCCGCTAGGGATCGTATCTTGTTGGTTGTTTGTGTTTTTGCTATTCATTTCCTAAACACAGGGAGTACCGAATCGAACTGCATTTGTATCTTTCAAGTGCAAAGTAGAGGGCAGCTACTCTAGCTCCGTTTCTGGGCATGTTTATGATTTGAAGAGCTGATCCACAAGGACTCTGAATAGCTCTTAGTGATAGCTTTTCATCCTCCTTTCCATCCTTTAGTGTGTACTTGATTGATAGCTTTGATTTGGCCAAAAAATGTTGATTTTTGAGCAATCTGTAACCAGGAAACCAAGAGAAACGAGAGTTTCTCTGTTCATTGCAGACACTGTGAAGGCAGTCTGCATTTCATCGCAGGTCTCGAAGGGGCTACCTGCACTGAATGTCAAACTGACAGTGTTCTACCTACGCTGAACCAATGTGGCCTTGTGTAATTGGGGTTCCCTGCTTTCTGTTGCCCTGTTTTCATCCCTGTTTTTGCAGCCTGTTATCAGTCAATGTACCTATCTGAAACCACTTTTCTTTGCCACTATTCCGCGTCGGTTGTATAAAGAAACTGTGTCTGTTATTTGTGTATTTCTTATATCATTTGCAGTTTCCCATAACGAAAGTGAACTAGTCTTGCTGTGGCCTCTTAGATCTAGACCTGTGATAAGTGTCGTTCTGATCTTAAGAGTTAGTTTGTTTGCTGTTCATAGCTGATTGAGCTTTTGCTTTCGTCATATGGTTTGAATTTATGTATTTCTAGTGTTGAAACAAGTAAATCTTAAGGTGTCTTTTGATTTTGGACAAAAGCTTGTTTGCTTTCACTTGAAATTGAATTCAAATTTATACAACAACTTTATTTTTGTAGTACATCAACATTAAGAAAGAGAAAAGAAATACCTGCATTGTGAATTTTGCATTTGACAGCTTGCATGTTGATTTAGGAAAAAGTGCATTAGTGTGTGCTCTATGATCTGTGTGAAAAGATGATGTCTTTCTTTTCCCTCAGTAGTTAAGATTTTCATAAGTTGAAGAGATTGAAAAAGCTTGCTTCTCATCTTTAGACTGCATTTAGGAGTTGTACCATACATCTCGTGGTGATCCATAAAGGCAAACTGCTAAACAAGATCAACCTAAAATGAATTGAATTTACATA
Organism: Pinus tabuliformis; assembly: GCA_031772625.1. NCBI lineage: Eukaryota > Viridiplantae > Streptophyta > Pinopsida > Pinales > Pinaceae > Pinus > Pinus tabuliformis. Next base: position 1,886,884,737 of record CM062817.1, on the reverse strand, counting down.
ACAACGCTTTGAAACATAACGCAAACACATAGAGGTCTAAGCTAGAGACGTGTTACGGCGTCGTTAAACGTGATATCTTAGCGTTGAGTGGTTGGGTGATTCCTCCACGGTGAAGCGATAAGTATCAATACGGACTTGTGCTCCCACGTACCGTCGCGTATATATTGGGAGACCCCTATAGGAACAAAGCCTTTATCCATAGGAAGCCGTGTCGGGTGCCCTACTGATTGCAATGCAATGAACACAGCATTCACGAAGATCGACCACCCGTACCGTAAAACGTATTATGTGGTTTTGCGAAAAGTTTGGCACACCCTCTGCCTAGATCTCCAGAGTAGTTTCTTTTGGCCTTTTTCAAACTCTATAACTGAAAAAGTCCATCCGAGCATTTGTCACTTCGGGCTCGTTAAAACATCGAAGGAGACTAGAGTCATCTTTAGCTTTTTCTCGACTCTTAAAAAGTGAAAAAGCAAGTTGTGTCTAAAGCGTCATTATAAAATTTATTTTAAAACGGAACATAATCACCTCCTATTCCTGCGTTGATCTGTAGGTTGAGAACATGGAACGCACCAACCAAGGAATTCCCCATGATGGAAATCCTAGTCCTTTCTCCTCTTAGGGAGAAGTTGGTGCGCCCCACATGGCCACATTGTCGCTTCTAGGACTGACAATTGGCCTGCCAATATGGCTATTCTCAACCAATGTAGTTCAGAACACCATGGTTCCTGAACAGTCGAGTCAACAGTTAGATCAGTTTAGAGCTGCCCACCAGCCTTCTACTTCCTATAACTCTTCCTCCAATCCTTCATCTTCGCAAGGTAGAGCTGGCAAAAGCCAAGCTCCCATAGAGAATAAGGAGAAGAAGAAGAGAGAGAAGAAGAAGAAGGAGCCTAAGGCGACTGGGGGAAAGAAAAAGACATCTGACAAAAATCCACACACAACACAGACCGGGCCTAAATCGCCATGTGTCATATGTAGAGGAGACCACTTCCATAGAGATTGTCCCTGTATTCCCCGGATACTAAGGGACTGGTCCCCTCGGTTGCACAGTTCGGGAGCATCAACCTCTGATAGCCATGTTGAATGCTTACCGTCAACCAGCGAAAGTGAAGGTTCAAGACAAAGAGGGGGAGCAAGATCCCCCTGCAGACTATGTGAAGGCGATCACGCCATCCACCGTTGTCCCTTCTTAGACGAAGCGAAGAGAGTTTTGGAAGATCGTCTGGTTTCACCGTTGAGACTTCCTCCTGGATACAAAAAACTCGTGCCCAGAAACAATCTCTCCATATCCTCGAAATGAGTAATAGCCTATGCTTGCTTGCCAACATAGTCAGGGAGAACTTGAGTATTAGCTGCAAGGTGTTGGTGGGCATAGATGAGAGCTAAGGGTTCTTCTAGTTATGCTCTAATCATCAGGGGTTCACTTAGCTCTTCACCATCATTTTCTAAATTTCCACTGCTCTCTTCTCTTCATGGCTCATCCAAGAAGCCATAGCCATTAACTGAAAATCTCCCAATGCAAAATTTGGATCCCATAAATTCATGTCAGTAAGTGCCATGTTGTGTAGATAAAATTCTGCTAGCTTTGCTTTATCCTCAGCTGAATTGTGATCACATAAATGCATGAATTGACCATAATCTTGAAATGGTATTGTGCCCCTCTAGGCCAGTGTTTTAATCTGAAATTGGAGCCACTAATCTTTGAGGTACAATGCATAGGATTTGGTTGGATGCCTGCACTGTAATGCCTCCATTGCCCAGCTGGCCATGCAGGCTAACTGGGCTTCCTTTTCCTGTAGCCGCCTTTTCAAAATCAGCACTTCAGTTTCTACCTGGGATTCTTTTTCTTGTTGTTGTTTCATCACGGTCTCATTATCGGTCTGGGGTTCTTTTTCTTGTTGTTGTCTCTCTGCTACCTCACTATTTTCCTGGGGTCCATCTTTCTGTTGCTGTCCTTTCAAGATTGATAGCTCATTTCCTCCTTGAGGTTCCCTTTCTTATAGCTACTTTTTCAACAATTCATTTTCTTCTTGCAATTGAGTTCTTCTGATGTTCTCTATATGCCTTACCATGCTAAATTCTATGCTCATCTCTCTCAACTTGTCTTCCATGTGCCCTATGTCTTTGACCCCTTTGGATTTTTCAATCTGCATCCATGTGTGGATCCTGGCTCTTTCCTTTTCCGGCTTGAAGAAAAGGGGCACTGCAAATTTTTGTGGGATGATCTTCCCACCTTCCAGAAGATTGTAGTAGGAGCCTAAGTTAGGCTGAGGCCTAGGCTCTGGTATTTCTTTTGCCTTATCTTCTTTTTGGGACTATTCTTCTGCCTTCTTTTCTAGTTTTTAAGTTTCTTTGAGCTTTGCTAATGTCTCCTGTAGAGAAGTTTGTGCCTCCTATAGGACTGCTTTAGAGTCCATTAATTTGATCCTTTCCTTCTAGGTATAGGTCTTCAGACTCCCTCTATCGTAAGTGATGGATATTTTGGAGGGAGATTCCTCCTTTGTTATAGTAGGTGCATCCTTAATGATGATGGGTTATTTCGAAGGAGGCTGAGGCTTGCCCATATTGATTTTGGTGCTTTTTCTGGCTTTGACGTACATAGATGGCTGTCTTTTTCTTTTCCCTTTTTGCTTAGCTGGAGTACTAAGGGCAGCAAGAACAATTGCCGCTTCTCTTGCTAGTGTCTGAGGAGACACTTCTTCCTGCTGTTTTTCTCCTTTTTCTACTGCTGTTTTGCCTATGTCTGCTGTCTCTAATGTTTTTTTTGCTGTCTCTGGTGTTGTTTTCCCCTCTACTTGCCAAGTCTCTGCCTTTCCTGTGGCAATCGTTTTCTAAGTTGTCTTGGGTTTCTTCTTTTCAGTTCTTGTCCTCTTCCTTTTCTCTTCTTTTGATGTTGTTTTCTTCTTTACTTTAGGTTCAACTGTGGGTGTGTCATGTTTCTCCTCTCCTCTTCGTTTCTCTTCTTTTTCTTCTTCTAATGGAATATTCTGTGTTTCCTCATGGATTTCCTTCTCAAGTTCCTCTTTCCGCTCCTCCTCTTCACTGCCAGATGGACTAAGGTCATCAGTGAGAGTTTTTATGTCATCTTCTTTAGTCATGTTCCTGAAAATTTCCCAAGCTATAGGGATTGTGTATGTGTGGAGGGCATCCTCTACCAGCAATTTAATGAGCCCATGGTGAGCCAGTTGGTCTGGAACCCCTACATTCAATTTGGTGCCACACTTTATCAAGGATTGGAGGAGAAAATATGGAAGACTGAGTTCTCTAGATGCAGGTAGGTCCATTCCATATCTTAGTTCATGCAATAATATGAAGTGATAACCATAGACTATACTGTATCTTCCCTCACAGGAGATATATTTCATGATCTGGTAGCTGACCTCACCCCATAGATAAGGTATACTTATCTTTCTGATCCCATTCTTATCCTCCACAAGATGTTCATCAGGCTGAAAAAAGGTCTTTTTAGCAATTTGTCCTAGTGTTTTTTCTTCTTTGCTCTAGTGGAACCCAAGTGGAAGACCTGTAATTCTGCTGATGAATTCTAGTGTAAGTTCTATGGTTAGACCTCTGAAACTAAATGTAGCATGGGTCTTTGAATGGGGTCTCAAAGACAATAAAAATTCCTCTGTAATTTCCTCATCATACCCATGAAATTTCTCAAAGAAAGGCATCCAATTTTCTCTGGTAAAGAGGGCTACCACTTCTGGGTGTTCATGCAATTTGGTGGAATTTAGAGGCTCCTTTTTCGTAAAACCCCCTAGCATGATTTTGAGTGACTACTGGAAATTCTCAGGTGAGGAGGAAGGCAACAAATTTTCAAACTCGAAAACAGAGGAACAGTTGAGGTTTTTTCTGGATCCAGAGAGAGTTTTTCATGTTTCTTCCTTTGAACAAAAATAAATGTTAATTTTCCTGCCCTTCAAACTCTGTTCTCAACCTTACTTTACTTCTCGGGTTGTTGGAGGAAATCAATAGTTTTTCTTTAAAAAAAACAACATAGAGAGCAAGACAGTGTTTTTCTTTCACATAATAAGCAGACCACCCAATGCAAGTTCACTGCCTCACAGGCTTGATTTCCTATGGTTGCATCACTTCTTCATGCGGGAGAATACGGGGAAGAAAAAGATAGACTTTTAGTGTAGAGAGTAAAATGGGGAGACTACATATATATTTCAGAAGAACACAGGCAGACTTCTGTTTTCACTTTCCCTTTCTTTTTCAACTCAGTACTTCGTTTCAAATCCACCACCTTTTGTAGATAATTAACATGCAGAGTCGGTTTTCCGAGCCTACCTTCTTTCGAGCTCGAATTTGGCACAAAATCCCGAATTTTTACTCTACAGAGCTGTTCACTTGCCTTCCTATAGAAAGGTTCCTGTAGACTGTGTCTCTGCTCCTGTAGAGTGCAATAATGCTCTTGTAGAGCCCGATAAGCGGAAGGGTTTCAAAATTGGCAGACAACGACTATTTCGAGGTTCTGAAGGTGGTAGGTAAGTTGTTGCAGCCGAGAACTCGTCGATGCAAATGAAAACAAAGGTGGTGGAGGATTTGACTGCAGCGTACTTAAGCTTATGTTGTTTTCTGTGGTGATGAGGTGAGGTGGCAGGAAGGGTACGTTATCCCCATCCAGACCGTTGGTCCCTACTGTAGTGCCATTATGATACTTCATGCCACTTGCCTGCAATCACTTCCATCATTCCCGTTATCCGCCGCCACCACTACCTGTTTTGAGTTTTTCTTCCCGAGTTGACTGAACACACGTGCCGATTGCATCCACTGAACGTTGTTTGAATTGGATGAGGCTTGTTCGAATTGGACGAGGGTGGCTAGTTAGCTAGCCATCGATTTCATTTAATCATGACCATCTCAATGGTTCATGCAGTTTCTAAATCATATTCATGCAACAGAGGAATGGGTTTAGCCACTTACCTGCTAGTTGCTACCGTGCTTTGCATGTGCAGACTTTGGCACTTTGTTCTTAGATTGCTGCTGCTGTTGGCTGCTCATGGCTTCTGAATTGGTGACCGACTATTTTATGCTGGTGATCTTCTTGATCAGGAACAAATCCTCACACATTGTATACACCTGTGGCTGCAATGACCCTGCCTCTGGAGCTTGTTTTTTTAAAGGGATCAGCTATTACAGGAATCCTACAGGATTTCCTGTAACTATTTCTCCCTCTAAAATTTCTGGTTGTGGTTTGAGCAAGGATTGAAGAGATAGCGAGGAAGGTTCTGAAGGAAAAACAGCTGGTATGCACTAGGTAAGAAGCAAGTTAAGGATGTTGCTATTTTATTTTTCATCATTTAAAAAAAAAACAAAAGAAACAGAATATCTATGTTTTCTATGCAGGGAAGAAAGAAGCAAGTGGAAATGTAGTGTTGTAGGGATGGAATGGACAGTTAGGAGGATGAATGGTGGAAGGGAGGCCCACAGTTCTTCTAGAAATTTTTTTAGGCCTCTGACTCTTTTCTAAACTTGATTTCAAGCTCTCTGTAGTTTCTACAGGAGCCTCCTATAGAATGCACAGAGCTTCCTGTAGGATGCAAAATTTCCCGAACAAGTGAGACCAGGGCATGGGAAAGGACAATGGCGATGGAGAAATGAACCATCAAGGGTGTATTCAACCTGACCATGTCCTTTTTCCTTCTGTGACCCTCCTGCAATCTGCAATGCATTCAAAAGAAGTTAGTTTTTCTGTTTTTTTTCTCTATTTTTTTTCTTTTTTTCTTTTTTCTTTTCATTTTTTTTTTTTTTTTTTTTTAAGACAGTTGGGGCGCCTCCAGGAGGTTTTAACCCTCACTACCTACCCTGGGCACCTCCAGGAGGTTTTCACCCAGGGATATTTTATTTTCTTTTTCTGTTTTTTCCTTCTTCTTTTTTGTGTCTAGGGTGTGGGTGGAGTGGAGGCAGAGATCTGCTCCACTCCCAACACTGTTTTACTCAGATTTTCAATGAATTCCTGCTTGGGGAGGGGCTTCCTGTAGATCTTCAACCTATGCCCATTGGTGAGCATGGAGATGGCTTCTTCATCGATGGTCCAGATCAGAACTGAACCATTGTCATTGCATTTCTCTACTGTGTATGGTCCCAACCATCTTGTCCTCAGTTTTCCCTTGAAATCTTTATATCTTGAATCATATAACACCGCCCAATCTCCTTCCTGTAATTGTTTTTCTTTGATCTGTCTGTCATGCCATATTTTCCTTTGAAGTTGGACCACCTTCGAGGGGAGAAGGGCCCGCAATCTCTGTTCATCCAATCCATTTAGCTAAAGTAACATTTCCTTTTGTGCATGACTGAGATATAGGTCCAGCTGAGCTACCATCCTTAAGGTGTTATATTCAAATTCTATTGACAGCAAAGCCTTCTTCCCATAGACCAGCTCATACGGCGTGAACCTCGTGGTGGTTTTCCAAGTGGTGTTATAGGCCCAGGTGGCCTCAACTAATCGATCTGCCTAATCCTTTCTAATGTTTCTCACTACCTTGGTCAAAAGTCCTTCCAAAGCTCTGTTAGTGACTTCCACCTATCCATTTGTTTGCGGATGATAAGGGGTGGAAGTTCTATGTTTAATTTTGTGGTGTGTGAGCAGGTCTTCAATCAAATTGGATGTAAACTGACTCCCTTGATCAGTGACTAATTCTCTTGGATATCCAAACTTGTAGAATATATTCTCCCTCAAAAACTCAACTATTTTTTCTTCTGTTGCTGCCTTGATCGCCGTTGTTTCTGCCCATTTTGTCAGATAATCAGTGCACACAATGATGTAAGATTTTTGTTTTGAAGGAGGGTTAATAGGACCCACAAAGTCCATGCCCCACTTCTCAAATGGCTCGAAAGTCACTTGAGGTTGTAGGGGCATCTCATCCTTTGGAGTAGGTTTCCCCATCCTTTGACATCGGTCACATTGGCTGATATACCTCCTAACATCTTGATGAAGAGTGGGTCAATAGTAACTTGCTTGCAGAATTTTGAAGGCAGTCCTCTTTGCTGCAAAATGGCCCCCATAGGGCCCGTCATTATAGGTTAGGAGAAAGTCAAAAACTTCCTCCTCCGTGACACATCGCCTCAAAATCTGATCTGGGCCAAATTTGAAGAGATTGCCCCCAATCCAGGTGAATAAAGCACTTTTCCTCATGATCTTGCTTTTCTCTTTTGAGGATAGGTGTGGCGGAAACTGTGCTGAAACCAAGTAATTCGCTATATTAGCAAACCATGGAGAGAGTATTGAGATAGCAAATAGGTGTTCATCTAGCATTTGATCTAGTCTAGACAGAAAATCAACAACAACATTTTCATTACCTGGCTTATCAACAATGGTCAAATCAAATTGTTGCAATAAAAGTAACCATCTAATAATACGAGCATTTACATCTGGTTTGTTCATCAAATACCTAATTGCAGCATGATCAATGTATACAAATGTTTGATAGCCGGTGATGTAGTGTCTGAACTTATTTAGGGAATGGACTACAACTAGGAGCTCTTTTTCGGTTTCAGTGTAGTTTAATTTTTCCTTGGACAAGTTTTTACTTACGAAATATATGGCATAAGGCAGCTTCTCATCACCTTGCCCTAAGGCTGCTCCTATTTCTTTGTTCGAGGCATTTGTATGAATGTGGAAAGGTAGGGCCCAGTTTGGACCTCTCAAAATTGGGGCAGTCACCAGTTTACTTTTCAAGGTATCCAGAGCTTCTTGACAGTTGTTAGTCCATATAAACTCAACATCTTTCCCCAAAAGACCAAACAATGGAGAGGACAGCTTACTGAAGTCCTTAATGAATCTTCTATAATACCCTGCTAAGCCTAGGAAACTCCAAACATCTCTTACCTTTTGAGGAGGTGGAACCCTTTGGATGATGGCGATTTTTTTGGGATCCACTTGTAATCCTTGCTGAGAATTTGTATGACCTAGCACAGTCCCTTCCGTGATAAGGAATTCACATTTTTCAGGATTGAGGGATAATTTCATTTCAATGCACTTGGTTAAAACTTTTCCTAGGTTAGTCAACGCTTCCTAGAAGTTAGAACCCTAAGGGGTAAAGTCATCCATATAGATTTCGACTGAATCATGAACCAGTTCAGCAAATATACTCAGTACTGCTCTTTGGAAAGTGGCGGGAGCATTGCAAAATCCGAAGGGAAGGACCCGGTATGCAAAAGTACCCCAAGGACAAGTGAAAGTGGTCTTATCTTGGTCTTCTGGGCTGATTTGGATCTGGTTGTACCCGCTAAACCCATCTAGGAAGGAGAAGAACTTCTTCCCTGTTAGGCCATCTAACACTTGATCTATGAAAGGCAAAGGGAAATGGTCCTTCTTGGTGGACTTGTTTAGTTCCCGATAATCGACATAGATTCTCCACTTCCCTTTTTTCTTTGGCACTAGCACCAAAGGAGAGACCCATTCGCTGTCAGAGATAAGGTAGATGAGTCCTGCATCCAGCAACTTTTGCAGTTCTTCTTTGACAATGTCCTTAAGGGATGGATTCATCCTCCTTTGAGGCTTCCTGACTGGTTTACAATCCTCTTTAATGTAAATGTGATGGGTACAGATTGAAGGGTGGACTCCCTTCATCTCCTTATAGCTCCAAGCAAAAGCATCCAAGTGGTTTTTCAATAAGCTACACAGATATTTCTCCTGAGAGGTGGATAGGGATGAGTTGATCTTCAAGGTTCTTTCTAGACCAAATTCCACATTCTTAACTCGGAGAGAGGTCGGATCAGCCACACAGAGATCAACTAAGGGATTGGCTTGGGTTTCTTCCACCAACTCTTCTAATGGCAACACATTTGGGGGTGGATTCTGAATCAAGTTTTCAATAAGGTCATCCTCGGTTTGCAGACCCCCCATGGAAGCTTCTACTGTACACAATGGTGTGGAATAGACTTCATCCTCATCTTCCTCCCTCAACCAGAGAGGTAAATCATGTTCTAACAAAGGTTGGGTAGGAGGATATATGACTAGTTGCTTGGACATATGCCCATTCTTGATTGTAATGTTCCCAGCTCGACAACTAATATAGGCATCTGCAATAGCCAACCAAGGTCTTCCCAGGATGAGAGGATACCCAGTGAGCTTTGCCTTTGGTTGGAGAACCAGGAAGTCAGTAGGGTACTCCCAAGAATTGATGGAGACCATTACATCTTCCACAATCCCCTCAGGGGTCACGGTGGAGTGGTCTTTCTCAGGGAGCCTTGAAGGTTGAGCTTGAGCATAGTGTCCTTGGTCATCACATTAATGGCAGCCCCAAGATCAATTAGGGTATGGGGGATTACGGTGCCATTGATGTGGACATCGACTACAGGACTCCCAGGGTCTAGATATTTCAAATAGATTACCTGCCCCAACATCAGGTCAGATAGTTGTCCTATGACATTGATAGTTGGAGCATCTCTCTTGCGCCTGCCTGGGTGCCTGCAGCACTTCTCCTTGATCATCTTGTTGTATATAGGCACATCCTTTATGGCTTGGAGAAGTGGTGTATTTACACAACTGTTTTAATTCTCCCATAAGTTCAGTTTCTTCTGGGGTTGGTTGAGTGGCTCCAGTTAATCTCTTAGGAAAGGGTGGAATGGATTTTGGTTCACTTTTCTGTTTTTCTTCCTCATCCTCCTTAGGTGGAGGTTGGCTATCTGGGAGAACCTTCCCAGATCGTAGGTTAATCTCCTGAATCTCCACAGCATAGGTCGGGGATGATGTTTCTCCACTATATACCTGTTGGGCCTATCTGTTGTTGGGGTTCAGGTTCGATTGAGAAAGTATTTGAGGTTGCCTTGGTGGAGCAGGAGTTAGTGGTTGTGGTTGAACATGTGGTGGAGGAAAAAGAGCAGGAGGAGAGTTGTACTAGGGCCTCCACCCCTGATGTGGTGCATTCCACTGAGGTTGTGGCTGAGCATAAGAGTGAAACGAATGAGTAACTCGCGGAGCATGGTATTGAGGTGGATACGACCAAGGAGGGGGTGTGGACCAGGAAGGATGAGTAGGGGGACCCCAAGAAGGCATGGAAGTGGCTTGATTTGGGTCATAATAGGTTTCGGATTTTCTTTGCATTCCTTACTGGTAAGGTCTGGGCCGATGTGGCCTCCTTTGGTTCATGAAATAGAGTGGTCCAGTGGCTCCTTTGGCCCCCTGATATGCAGCTTTAAGTCTGGGCAAGGAAGGGCACTGATTCGTAGGATGGTATTCTTCACAGACTGAACACACTTCTATGGAGTTCAATGGACATTCGTTCCTAGGATGCTTTCTAGTGCACCTCGGACAGAAGATGGCCAAAGCCCTCTCGGCTTTCTCTTATTTCCTTTTGATATGAAAGGTATCCATTTGCATAACTTGAGTCTGCCTTATCTCTCTCTTGAAATCTTCTAGCCGATTCTCAAGTTCGCTCCTAAGGAATGAAGTGGATGAGGATGTACTAGCTAAAGGTTGACTTCCCCTACGTCTCTTTCTAGTTGAGCTAGAATGGTTTCTAAACATAGTCTTTATGTCATCATAAGGTAGTTGGTAGATGTCTCCCCCAGCCAAAAAATGGAGGGTATCTAGAAGGTCTTCAGGGGCTCCTCTGAGCAGGACCAAGTTCAGAGATTTGGGGTCAAGTGTGCACTTGACCCTTTTATAACTAAGCTGAAACCTCTCTTCATAGTCTTCTAAGGACTCATCACTCCCCATGGTCATTCGGAAGATTTCTTCCTTGGTATCCTTTGATCTACAGTAGTCCTGGTATTTGTTGTTAAAGGCTTGCTGCATCTGAGCCCAAGTTGTGATGCTGATTCTAGGTAACCCCATGAACCAGTGCAATGCTGCATCCTTGAGGGTAGAAGGAAACAATTTCAACTTCTGCTCATCCTCTGCATAGTAATAGGTTCGATAGAGGATAGAAAATTCAAACAAGAAGGTATCATGATCTTCGGTAGTCAATCCATGGAAGTGAGGTAAGGCTGAAGGACTTATGTTTTTCATTTTAGTATCCCCATTAGTCTCCCGGATAGGAAAGGCGCCTTCTATTCTTTCCCCATTTCCTCTAACATTTCTTTTTTCAGCCATGGTATCAGGAGGAATGGTTTCTCTTCTTCTGTTATAGGATCTTCTTATATCTCTGGAGGTTCATCTATAGGTTCTTTTGGGTCACTGCCACCAAATAAGAGAGAAATCTCTTTTTGGGCGATTTTTGTTCTTTTTATACTTGCACCTCCAAAACTGAAATGGATTAAACCACAAATTGCAACTACTAAAATAAACTTTCTGAAATGAAATTGCAGAATTGAAATGAAAGCAAGGAAATGCGTAATCTATGCTTGCTGAAATGAAATTGCAGAATTGAAATGAAAGCAGGATATGACTAATCTACGCTTGCTGAAACGGAAATTGCAGAATTGAAATGAAAGAAGGAAATGCGTAATCTACACTTGTTGAAATGGAAATTACATAATTGAAATGAAAGCAGGAAATGCCTAATCTACTTTTGCAAAATTGAAATTACAGAATGGAAATAAAACAACTACTCTACTTTTGCTGAAATAAACTACTTAGTAGAATGTTGCAGTAGAAAATAGAAGAAAGCAGTAATCACAAAATATTCTGATTCTTCCATGTCAACGGTGCCAAAAAGATGGTGAGCACCAGTATTGCAAAAATAATGCTGCAACTCCTGGGGCTTCCTACTTTACTTTTATCAACCCGGTAGTTCGTAACAAACTTGGAAGCGATGGTGCTATATGCACAAGTACTAGCTCTTACTGCAGGCTGTCACTTGATCAGCTGGTGCAAGTTTTCTAGGAGCTTAAGCCAAATTCTATGAGTTCTCAGAATAAGCTTTAACTTTGATTAAAAGAAACTAACTCTATAAGGGCTATTCTACTTCCAGAAAGAGAATGAAAACTGAAATGAAACGCAAACCCTACCGAACCCTAGTTTACCCACTAACCCTACTTTTGCAAGAAAAGAGATGGAAACTACTGAAATGGGGTCCATTGACTACTAAAAAGGTAAATTTCATTTATTCAAGCTACTTTTGAAAAGAAATGAGAAGGAATCATCTTTTTAGTACTTTTGAGTGTTTTTATGTGAAATTATTATGTTTGTGATTTATCTGGTTGTGACTGTGCAGAGGATTGGTGCCAAAGGAAGATGGAGTTGGTTGCTGCAGAGGTGGATGATGGTGTGGAGAGGTCCTAAGAAGCCCCTAGTACCCTTCTCGAGACTTCCATAGTGATCCGACTTCGAAAAATCACTCACAGGAAATTCTACAGGAGGCTGCAGGGGATCTACAAGAGGAGGCCGAAAGCTGTTTTTTGAATTTTTAAGGTGAAAAAAATGATGGGAAAGGGAAAATGAAGGCTAGATGAAGGTTTTGAGGTGTCTAGAACTTGTCAAAGAAGATCAGGGATGAACGTGATGGTTGGATTTTTTCAAATGGCAAGAAATCAGCTTTATGGAAAAAACGCAGAAATTAGGGAAGATTGGCGAAATGTTGCGAATGAGCTGGGAAATCTATGAGAAGTGAGCTGGTGCTGGCTGTTTTATGGAGGGATGGTGAGCTGGGATGTCCTGCAAGATACCTGCACATTTACTTATCAAAACTGACCAAAGAAAGAACTAAAAAAAAACAGAATTTTGTCTAGCTTGACCTACAAACATAAAATGTTGAACAATACCTTATGAACAGAAAAGCATGCGAGAGAACTATATTAAAAGAACATGAAATGATCTAACCAATTGAATCTGAACCAATATCAATTTTTCCAAATCAGAGTATCACACTAGCAGTTGCATGGAGGAGCAAAAAATGTGTTTTTGGTGGCAGCAGTAGTGGCTTGACCTCAAATCATAGTCCCAGGAAGGGAGAAAGGAGATCAAGACCTGTTATTGGAATTTTTGGATCTTTTTCTGTCACTGCAACACTTACTTAAGTAACTTGAAACAAAAACAACTATACTAACCATCAAAAGCAACATAATCTAACAAAGTAAGATGAATCTATGCAACATAAATTAACTCATGAATTGAAACAAAAACATATAAGTACACAGTAGGAGGTGCTGTGTTATGCTCTTAACCTGCAAATCAATACCCAAGCGAAGAAAAGATACCGAGAACACAAAATATGCGAAGAAAATATACCCAGAACACAGAATAACAATGATTTTATTATTCAGAGAGAAATGTTCACAGGCCTCTTCGAGGGGGCAACCTCCAATAGAGCAGAGCTCGATTACAAAACAAGACACAATCCTCCTCGCAGGGAGTCTCTATCCTTTATATATGACTCATACATGCAATAACACGAGCCAATATCATGGGTTTTATTAATACCATCTATCTAATACTACCGCCTATTTACCATCTATCTAATACTACCGCCCATTTGCAACTAACTGTGGTCCCTTTATTAATTGCGGGTTAACCATTTACAAATATTAATATGGGCTTTATTGACTCTTGACTATGACGTGATCCCAAGACATAAATAAGGGGGTTAAGGTGGGACCCTAACATGCCCTCCCCCTTAAGACTAGCCTTGTCCTCAAGGCTGAAGCTGCGGAAACTGCTGAAGAATAGTGGCTGGTTCCCAAGTTGCATCTTCCGGAGAGGTGTCTTTCCATTTGACGAGGACCTCCTTAATCATTCGGCCATGCAGGTGCTTGTCTCTTGTGTCTAGAACCTGTTCAGGTTGAAGCCAGATTGACCCTTCTTCGTCCAATTCAGGTAGACTGGTTTGAACTCGGCAATTGTTCCCAATCACTTTCTTGAGGCACGATACATGGAAAACTGGGTGGATTTTTGCTGTAGGTGGCAAAGCCAACTTGTAAGCCACTTCTCCAATGCGCTGAAGTACTTGGTATGGTCCATAGAATTTTGGGGAGAGCTTTTGACAACCCTTGTCTTTGAGTGATGTTTGCTTATATGGTTACAGCCTCAAAAAGACCTGATCCCCTTCTTGAAATTGGCACTCCGAGCGATGTTGGTCAGCCTGTTGCTTCATACGGTTATGAGCTTGATGAAGATTCTCGCGCAGATGGGCAAGCATGGTTGCGCGGTGTTGTAGGAGTTGATCCACGGCTTGTACTTTGGAGCACCCCGAGAGATAAGAAGTAGGGGAAGGCGGAAGTTGTCCATAGACTGCTTCATAGGGAGTCATTTTGGTGGTGGCATGATAGTTGGTGTTATACCACCACTCCGCCAGAGGTAACCACTGTACCCAAAGGTGTTGCTTTTCTGAAGTGAAACACCTAAGGTAGGTTTCTAGACATTTGTTGACGGCTTCGGTTTGACCATCTGTTTGCGGATGATATGAAGTACTGAGTTTGAGTTGAGTGCCTTGTATTCTAAAGAGCTCCTGCCAAAAATTACTGGTGAAGATTGGGTCACGGTCGGATACAATAGAAGTGGGCATGCCATGCAATTTGAAGATCTGATCCATGAAAGTTTGAGAAACCAAGGTTGGTGTAAATGGGTGGGGTAGGGCACAGAAATGAGCATACTTCGATAGTCGGTCCACAACCACCATGATGACTAACTTGTTCCCAGACTTTGGAAGACCTGTAATGAAATCCATGGAAACCTCTGTCCAAATTGACGCCAGAATGGGCAATGGTTGTAATGTGCCTGGTGTGTTGACGGTTTCCCCTTTGTGGCGTTGACAGACGTCACATTCTACTACGAAAGTAAGGATGTCCTGTTTCATGCCGGTCCAAAAAAATGATCTTCTGGTGCGAGCATACGTCTTTTGAAAGCCCGAATGTCCTGCAATGGGAGATGAGTGCAATTCTGCCAAAATGCGACTTTTGAGGGTGGATGTTGGTGATATTACGACTCTGTCCTTGTAGCGAAGAATATCATTCTGCCACGAGTAGCCCTTGCTGGAATTAGGATTTGCCTGCAATTGAGAAATGAGTTGGGAGAGCCCTGGATGTGAAAACCATTCCCTGCGAGCCTCTTCAATCCAGTCTGGAATGGGGAGGGAAATTGCGAGCAAAGTACTTTCCTCCTCAAATTGGCGCGACAATGCATCTGCTACCCTGTTGTCTTTCCCTTTCTTGTAAATGATCTCATAATCATATCCCAGTATTTTGGCTAACCATTTATTTTGTTGAGGGGAAGAGAGGCGTTGCTCCAAAAAATATTTAAGACTGTGATGATCTGTGCGGATTTGGAAACGTCGCCCCAACAAGTAAGGTCTCCAGGTCTCTACTGCATGTAAGATGGCCATCATTTCCTTCTCGTAGGTAGATTGGCCCAGATTCTTCCCACTTAGTTGTTGGCTGGTGAAGGCCAATGGTCGCCTTTCCTGCATTAAGACCGCTCCAATACCTGTTCCCGAAGCATCACATTCAATGACAAATGATTTGGTGAAGTCCGGTAGTGCTAAGACAGGAGTGGAACACGTGGCGGTTTTTAGAGCGGTAATGCCTGTTGTGCTTCCTCATTCCAGAAGAAGGAATTTTTCTTTAGGAGTTGCGTTAGGGGCTTCGCTATGCGGCCATAGTTGCGGACAAATTTACGATAATAGCCTGTGAGACCCAAAAATACTCTCAAGCTTTTCAAGGTCTTAGGTTGAGGCCATTCTTGCATTGCCTGGATCTTTTTTGGGTCCACCTTGACACCCTCACGCCCCATAATGTGGCCCAAATACTCAAATTCTTCCATGCCAAATGCACACTTAGACATATTGACAAATAATTTATGCGTGCAGAGTAGTTGCAAGAGTAGATCTACATGCTGAAGATGTGCCGCCCAAGTGCCACTATAGATGAGGATGTCATTGAAGAAGACAAGGACAAATTTTTTGAGATATGGTTTGAGGAGGTGATTCATAAGGCTCTGAAAAGTAGAGGGGGCATTACAGAGACCAAATGGCATGACCAGGAACTCATAATGGCCTTCGTGAGTTCTGAAAGCTGTCTTTGGAATGTCGACTTCCTTCATGCGAATTTGGTGGTAGCCTGAGCGAAGATCCAACTTAGTGAAGAATTGAGCCCCATTGAGTTCGTCCAACAAATCGTCTACCACTGGGATGGGAAATTTATCTTTGACTGTTAACTTATTGAGGGCCCTGAAGTCTGGACACATCCGCCACTCCCCATCTTTTTTGAGGACCATGACCACTGGAGATGAATAAGGACTAATGCTGGGACGAATGACACCTGCTTCCAACAATTCCTTGATGATTTTTTCTATTTCATTTTTTTGGGTGAACGGATATCTGTATGGCCTCACATTTGGGGGTTGGGCCCCTGGAACCAATGTGATGCTATGATCATGTTCCCCTCGCGAGGGTGGAAGCTCATGAGGCTTGTCAAAGACAGTCCGATGTTTATTTAAAATCTGTTGCATCTCAGGATGAATTGGCGGGGGCATGGTGTCGACTACCTGGATGGAATTAAATTGAGCTACCACTCCATGATGGCCCTTTTTTAACAATTTTTCCATCCTATGCGAGCTGATGATAGAGGGGGCTCCCACCTGTAGTCCACGGAGGGTATGTGTGGAGTTGTTCTGCTTAAAACTCATATATAACTCCTGGAAATCCATTGTGATTGGCCCAAGAGTGCGGAGCCATTCCGCGCCGAGGACAATGTCGCAACCCCCCATGTGTATTGCAAACATGTGGGTTTTCAATTGATAATCCCCCATTTGAATTTTGACATTTTCACAGCGACCTTCACATTTCATTGTGCCCCCATCTGCAATCTGGACTTGGAAGTTAGAAACTGCCCGGACGAAACAATGTGCTGCTTCAGCGATCTTTTGGTGGATGAAATTATGGGTACTTCCACTATCAATCAAGACTATTAATGGGTGATGTTTAAGAAAACCCCTGATTTTGAGAGTTTGAGGGGAGGAAATTCCTGCCAATGCATTCAGCGAAATAATTGGTTCATCAGATACAATCTCTTGTTGGTTATCATCTTCTATCGCCTCCAGTTCCTCTAGTGGTGGATCTTCCTCTATGGAGCTGTAGTCAGTGGCATCTATTTGAAAAAACTTGTGCTCTTTGCATTTATGACCAGGAGAATATTTTTCATCACAGTAGTAACATAGTCCTTGCTTCCTTCTTTCGGCCATTTCCACAGGTGACACCTTTTGAATCTTAAGTGTCTGAGTCATATTGGGAGCCTGTGAGGGACGACCTTTAGCGGGGAAGTTGGGGCGGCTGGATTGGGCTGTTAATGCACGTTCCACCTTACGGGCTACCTGGCAAGCCTCTGTCCATGTGGGAGGGTGGTGGAGTAGAACCTGAGCTTTGATGGCTTCTTTAAGACCGCTGATAAAGGATTCAATGTAGAACTCATCTGTGAGACCCTTAGTGCGGAAGGCTAAGGCTTCAAAAGCAGTAATATATTCCTCCACTGTACCCGTCTGTCTGAGCTTAGTGAGACGCCCCAAAAAAGAGTCTTCCTGTTCAAAGCGACTGCGAAGAGTTTTGGCAAATTGGGCCCAATTCTGAAAATGTCCATTGCAACGCTGATGCCACTCCTTCCATTGCCATCGTTCATTGTCCAAGTACATGGTGCCAACCATAAGCTTAGTCCCCTCATCTATGATATGATTCAATTGGAAGTACTGCTCCATTTGTGCTAGCCATGCGGACGTGTGAGAACCGTCAAATTTCTGCATATCCAACTTGGGAGGTCGCTGACTGGGTGGTGGATGGGAGTGCCAAACGTGAGGAGAGTGGCTAGACTCACCCTCATGGTATTCATGGCCATTATACGCCTCCTCGTGGGCTGGCTTCTTGCCCTTTGAGAATGCCTCCTGTATCTGGTTACTCATTCCTTTAAGCTCAAGTTCTATGTGGTCACTCATTCCTTGAAGGTTAAGTGCTATCTTGTCCACCGCAGTTTGGAGGGAGTTGACATAGTTTTCAATTTTGTCGATCCTTTCATTGGCCATCGCTTGAGCGCGAGTTTCTACCATACACCAACCTGATGAAAAATTGGGACCGCCTAAAAATTTTTACTAAGAAATTGAATGGTACCACCTTGCTCAGCTCGTCGTCCTGATACTGATGGGCTAGGTCACCAATAAGCGCCCCGGAAGATCTCAGACTCTTTCTCTTTTATTTTTTATTTTTGGAAAACTCCTAATGGAGTTTTACTCCTTCCTGATCAATACTGCAGTCGCCAAATCCTCAAACTGTCAATGCCGCCAAAAGTCCTGCGAAAATCATATCCAGGTACAGGAACCCTTCGCAACTACTCCGATCTGGTGGATCTGAGAGATCTGAATGGTGGAACAACTGCTGCTGCTGATCTGGAATAGATGATGTGTGATCCCCCGATAGAAAGGGAACTATGGTCTTGGGGAGTGTCAGGTGCTACAGATCGCAATATACATAAGGGTCTGACAGTAGTACTCGGCCCAATGTTTCAGGGCTCTAACTAAGGAGGATCGACCGTACCCTTAGCTGTACAACCCGACTACCCTATCGTACGGGCGAGTAATCTCTCTGAGTGCTGTTCTCGGTGTACTGTAGCAACAAGACGGCCGAAGGTTTATCTATGGCGAGGTTTCAAGGGAGCTAGGGGGCTTCCTATATACCCAGAGGGTACGTGGAAGACAGTCCGTGCGCGGTTCTGTCTAATGCGCTACTACTCGAAGGGGTACCCACAGGGGTTACAAGGGAGTCCAACAGACGTGACCACCTCTTGTATTTCCTGCGTGCATGCCTCCCCAAATCCGTAGGTTTATGCGCTTAACGACAGATCCCGTGGTTTAAAGACGACGGAACACGTCTCTAGCCTAAAAAAATTTTTGCTAAAATTTGGAGATCCCACCGAGCGTTGGAAAGTGCTCTGATACCATTTGTTATGCTCTTAACCTGCAAATCAATACCCAAGCGAAGAAAAGATACCGAGAACACAAAATATGCGAAGAAAATATACCCAGAACACAGAATAGCAATGATTTTATTATTCAGAGAGAAATGTTCACAGGCCTCTTCGAGGGGCAACCTCCAATAGAGCAGAGCTCGATTACAAAACAAAACACAATCCTCCTCGCAGGGAGTCTCTATCCTTTATATATGACTCATACATGCAATAACACGAGCCAATATCGTGGGTTTTATTAATACCATCTATCTAATACTACCGCCTATTTACCATCTATCTAATACTACCGCCCATTTGCAACGAACTGTGGTCCCTTTATTAATTGTGGGTTAACCACTTACAAATATTAATATGGGCTTTATTGACTCTTGACTATGACGTGATCCCAAGACATAAATAAGGGGGTTAGGGTGGGACCCTAACATGCTGGGTAGCTTGGGTTGGGCCCTAACCCAAGAGCTTCAGCCCCCTGAAAGAGATCAGTTATGGCTCAAAAGCTATTTCATCTTCATTATCAAAAATAGTAGTTACATTACATAAACTGTTCTAAAAAAGAACTCGAAAATGAGCTGAACACAATGCTGCACAAAAGTGCAAAAATCTACTAATAACTGGCTAACATTTGACTAAAAAAACTGAGCACCTAAGACCTACTATTTATACAACTTGAGCTTCTAAACACTCTCCTAAAATCAAGGGGCTCATTTTCCCAAAACTGTAGATAAACAATAGTCCTACTTGACTTGCTCGGCTGCCCCTTGGAATCATCAATGTGGGCCTTTGTGCTATGATTTGTTGATGGAGGATTCGAGGAGAGGGGTCATTAATGAAGGATACACCCCCCCCTACAAGTCCTCTTCCCTATTTTCCTCGAGTTTGGCTGCCATTTGCTCATAAATTCCTTGTCTTTGTCCAAAATTGTCCAAAAAATGTGCATAAAACACACATTAGACTACATGGCAAAGTGACTAACCCAATTCACTCTATTAGCATAAATATATTAAAAAACATGCAACAAACTAATGAGAATGGTGTATTAAGTCAAAATAAGAGGCAAAATGAGCCCATATAATTACCCATTTCTGGGGCTCATCAAGTATCACATCAAAATCCACTTTTAAGCTCTTATTTGAATGAGTGTGGGTACACTTTGGGATCCCACATTCTATTATCTCAAATTAGGACAGCAAGTTCCTGACTACATTTTGGTTAAGACTCTGGTCAATGCTGGATACCAAGCTCACTAATTCTACGACCTTCCACCCCAAAATTGATGGCCAAATAAATGTCGCAACAAGATCATCATGCCCATTTTACGCATGTAAAAATTGAAGCATCCATGCACACGGGATGAAATCTTCATCTATGTCCAACGTATTTACAACATAGCTCTCCATAGCTCAAATGGACCTAACCCCTTTTCGATCAGGTGGGGATTCCAACCACTATTTCCCATTGATGTGGCCATACCATTTGCAACTACTCAACCAGAATCAACTTATGTCGATTTTGAAGTTGAAAGGGCTAACAACTTCATTGAGTACATTTAGCACATCCATGAGCAATTCCATGACATAATGAAAAAATCCAATTCTATGTACAAGCATCGTCATTATCAACATCAGGCTCCATGCAACTTCTAGGTGGGCGACAAGGTTTGGTTACATTTGCAGATGGAGTGCCTCGTTGGGACCCACTACGAGCTTCTCCCACTCCGATATGGGTCCTACATCATCACCAAGGTTGTAGGGGATAATGCCTTCGATCTCAACATTCAACCCTTCCTTGGCCTGCACCAAGTATTCAATGTGGACTAGTTGCGACCATAGTTTCCCCATTTGTTTCACACGTCTCACATTGCTAAGCAGTTCGCACCAACACATCTCAACCCAAGTTGCATCAACATGCCATAAGTTACAGGATCTTGGACACACAGATCAGGAACACTCAACAACATAGGGTCCAACTATATCAAGTTGTCAAAGTATGTCAACTCCTTCACCAAGGTAGGTGGTTCAATAGGGACCAGGGTCAACAAAAAATTCCTCACTTCATGGAGGCTTTGCATGCAATGGGGACCATTGCATCCTAAGGGAGGAGGATTGATCCAGGTACATAATTGTGGCCACTTGCCTATTCCACCTAGACCTTCAGCCGATTTCATCAGTTTCCTTCATTATAAAAACATTTACTATTTTTAGTAGGTTTTTGGGTTGTGAACTTGAAAAGTTTTTTTAACCCCAAAGCGACGTTCTGTTTTAGGTATGAAAAAGGCCATATCCATAGGAAAGCTAAAGCTAGGGGCTTGTCACAAATATTGTATTACTTATAGATATCTTTCCAACGAGTTATCCTACGAGTGTAAAAAATATCATATGACCAAGTTATGACCCTGGGAAGCTGGTTGCCAAACTAATCCCAACATGGCCAACAAACTCTTGGCATGCCATCTTGTGGGATTAGGGTTTTAGTTGTTTATGGTTTCCCTTTATTGCTAAATAATAAAAGGCCCCTTGAGCCTCATTATAACATAGTTCATAGGCATGTAGACATCACATCTCTTCTCAAGGATAATCTACCATCGCTCGAGCTATATTATTTCCATTATTTATGTAAACATATTTCAGTTCCTTAATATTAATGAAATGAAGTTTTATTTCGAATGTGTGTCTGTGTTTATGTTTATATTTGTATTATTTTGCATTCCTGTATAATTATGGATTAATGGTATCATAACAATCTTCTCTTTATTTTTCTTTGCATGTCCCCTGTGAGGTCAACGTATAAGGAGTTAGGGCTCGAACTGGTTGAACCTTTCCAAGACTAGTATCGTAAAGCCCGATGACCTCCCATGGCAGAAGAAAATAAATATGGGAGTAGGAGATCATTTCAAAATGTTACTCGAATAAATGCTCGAGCGACAGAGGAATGCAATGATGGAAAATTTTCCTAGATCCATCAGTGGCTACCCACAAACGATGCATCTTCATCGAGTAGCACTTCGGAGGCACCACTCCATTTAAGGTACAATTCAAATTTGACATCCCTATATTTGAAGTCCAGATAGATGTGGATGTTGTAGATATATGGTTAAATTTTTTAGAAGGATATTTTTTTGTTCATGATTTTTCTAATCAGGAAAATTCTACTTTTGCACTCCTCAAAGCCGCTCCCCATGTCAAGGACTAGTGGGAAACCTACTGTGAGAATAGGGACGAGAGGGAACCCCCATTATTTTCAGCCACACCCCCTTGAAATTATTTCTGAGACACCATCAAGGAGCATTATTACCCTATGAGGAACAATGGAGAGAAATACATAAAGTGGACCATGTTGCAGCAGGGAAGGGACCAAGACGTGCCAAAGTTCACGAATAGTTTTCATCCCATTTGCATGATGTTCGGTATCAATCATTTTGCATGGAATTCAGTACTCAAGTACCATGACTCTCTACACAAATACATCCAGGACAAGAATTATTTTTTGGACATCTCCTCTCTTGGCACCTCCTATCAATACAATGCCAAGATCAAGTAGAAATTTAAACAGAAGAAACAATATTTTGGATCTATGAATTTGAAGCAAGGAAAAGGTGCCCCCAAACCTCAAAAAAATAAAAAATCTTAGGATGGGTGACCCAGGACAACCCACCAAAGCTACATGAAAATAAAAACACCACAAAGAAAAATAAGATCATGATAAAATGGTGTGATTTCCATAAGCGCCCACTCAAACCATGAGTAAGTGTCGAGAGAAGCAGTCACTCATGTTCGAGATGAAGACTTTTGAATATGCATGTTTCAACTTTGAGTCAGAACCTCACAAGGGAAATGACAAAGGGAAGCAAATTGTTGACATGGAGCCTAGTGCCATTGTTTCCACCACAAAGATCGAGAATATTGAGCTTGAAGAACCAAAGGAGGGAGAGCACCTATTCCACTCACATATATGGGTGAAGGATTCTCCGCAGTAGTTCACTATCGATAGCTGGAGAGAAAAGTAACTAATTCTAGCAGTGGTCATGAAGCAGTTGGGCCTACATACCACACCACACCTGTAACCATACACCATCCAGTAGCTTCCCTAAGGAAGAGACATCTGCATCAGCTAATAATTATACCTACCCTACAACATGAATCCCTTCACATATGAAGTACTATGTGGTGTTGATCCTCTTTAAGTTTTTGATGTATTATTAGGAAAACGATACTTGTGGAAGCATCATGTTGTAGGGAAGGTAGCATCCAAACAAGGTTCCTCTGTACAACAAGAGAATATTTACAAGGTCATGGAGGAGTACATGGACATCTTCTCATCACCCGCAGGTGTGCCCCTACACTGTCAAGTTAAGCACTCCATTGATATGACCTAGGCGCAACACTAATAAATGAACAAATCTATTGACGTTCTCTTCTAGAGAATGATGAAATAAAGAGGAAGATTCAGGGGTTTTTGTAGAAAGGGAACATCAGTCCAAGTTCATCACCTCATGGGAGCCTGATCATGTTGGTACAGAACAAGCATGGGACATGGAGACTCTGTATTGACTATGAGATGATGAATAAGATCACTGTTCAGAATAGGTATCTAATCCCACAGATTGATGACCTTCTGGACGAACTCAAGCGAACCAAATATTTCAACAAGTTTAACTTGAATTCCAGTTATCACCAAGTACTAGTCAAACTCGTTGACGTGTGGAATAATATATTCAAATCCAAGGATGGACTTTTTGAATGGCTGGTCATGCCTTTCAGGTTGATGAATTCCCGGTAACCTTCATGAGGATGATGGAAGAAGTCTTATATCACTTCACCAAACCATTCTTAGTAGTGTATTTGGGTGACATCTTGATCTTTGGGTAGAGCTAGGAAGACCACCTCCACCATATTCGACAGGTCCTCCAAACTCTACAACAACAAAAATTGTGTGCCAATTTGGAGAAATGAAATTTTGGTATGACCTAGGTTCAATATTTGGGGTACATCATTGATGAGTGAGGTGCGCATGTGGACTTATGCAAGATACAAGTTATTTGATATTGGCTAGCCCTAACCACTCTAACATAAATCCACAACTTTCTGGTTCTTACCAATATCTACCAAATGTTTGTGTTGGGGTTCTCTCATATCACTTGGCCTTTGAGTCAAGTCACCAAGGGTGAAGCGATATATATATTTTTTTGGTCTGTATCCAAAAAAAGGCATTTGCTGAGTTGAAGCATCGACTCTGCTCTTCACCAGTGCTCACATTACCATAACTTCAACAACCATTCAAGATTGAGATAGATGCCTCCAACTATGTTGTGTGTAGATTTCTTTCTCAGCATGCACATCTATCAGCATATCACAATGAGAAAATTTTAGACACAATTAAAAAGTATCCCACCTATGAAAAAGAAATGTATTCCACTGTGTAGGTTTGTCGACAGTGGAAGCACCATCATCCACACAGACCACCAACCCTTGTAGTTCATACATACACAAGGAAAGTTGCAAAATAATGGCCATCAAAAATGGTCCACATACATGCAAGAGTTCCATTTGAACATCAAGTACAAGAAGGGAAGCACCAATAATGTTTTATATTGCCTCAACTGACCTCTAGTCATGGCACCTAACATTGTTCTTGACTATTATGGATACGAGACTTTATAGTGGTCACATCTTTACAAGAGTGATCTAGAATTCGACAACACATACTAGATGCTCCTAGAAGGAAAGAAAGTTCCATATTTTCACCTCTAGGGTGCATTGATATGCCACGTGGGACACCTCCGTGTTCCTTCAAGTGAGTGTGCCAAGATTATTTGAGAGGCATACTATATGCAGGCCGCTAGAAATTTCGGAGTAGAGAAAATAGTGGAAGTGCTCTAGAATTATTTTATTGGCTGAACCTCGAAAATATGTTGGGAAGTACATTAGATCCTGAACCACCTACACCATTTCCAAACTGACCATCAAGAAGTAAGGATTATATACTCCTATACCTACTTCTAGCTGGACTTGTGAATTAATCTCCATGGATTACATGTCAGGCCTTCCGTCTACTAAGTATGGCAACAACTATATTTTACTAGTGTCATCGACAAATTCTCTAAGATGGCCATTATGGAGGCCTCCAAGAAGAGTATCATTGTAGAAGCCGCTACTAAGATCTTCTTTGAATGAGTGTGGGTACACTTTCAGATACCATATTCCATTATCTCAGATCGGGACAACAAGTTCCTGAGTACATTTTGGTCAAGCCTCTGGTTGATGCTAGCTACCAAGACAACTAACTCCACAACCTTCCACCCCCAAACTAATGGCGAAACCGAGGTCTTCAACAGGATGATCATTAATATTATGCACATGTATAACTCGAAGCATTCGTGCACGTGTGGTGAAAACCTCCCCTATTTCTATCCTATGAAAGCCTCCCCTTTGAGGTGGGGTTGGGATTCCAACAACTCTGTCCCTTTCATGTGGCCATACCATTTGTAGCTACTCAGGGAGAATTAAGCCATGTCTAGTCTAAAACTATTACAACTAACAACTTCATTGGGTGAATTCAAAAAATCCACCAATAGGTCCATATATATGGGACAGAGCCAATGATAAGTACAAGTAGCGTCATGATCAACATCGAGTGTGAGACAAATTCCGGGTGGGCGACAAAGTTTTGTTAGATTTATAGAAGGATGACCTTGCCATGCCCCACCACAAGATTTTAACACACCAATATTGGTTGTAGAGCATCACCAAGGCTGTGTGGTAGAATTATTTTGAGGTCAACATTCCACCGTTCCTTGGCCTGCATCGAATATTCAATGTGGACATACTGTGACCATACTTTTCCCCATTGCTTGACACATCCAACCTTGTTGAGCAACTGACACCAACAAATCTCAACCCAAGATGCATCGAACAAGCCAAAAATGAAAGTACCATGGACACATATCAAGAACACTATCCAACATAAGATCCATCTATATCAAGTTTTGGAAAGCTAGGTAACTCCTTCACGAGCACAAGTGGTTCACAAGGGACTAGGTTCAACAAAAATTTCCTCACCTCATGGGGGCTCTTCATGCAATGGGGACCATTGATTCCTAAGGGGGAGGATTGATACAAGTGAATATTGGTGGCCACCCACCTATTCCACCTAGACCTCCATATGGTTTCATCAATTTCCTTGATTATAGCAACATTTGCTATTTTTAGCAGTTTTTTGGGTCCTGAACTTTCAGAGTTTTTTTGACGCCCTAATCAGTGTTTTTTGGAGGTCGCAGAGGGGCTTGCCATAAATCCCATATTACTCAAAGATATATTTCCAACGAAGTATTGTATGCACCAAATGGATATCATATTACCAAGTTATGACCCTGAGAAGTTGGCTACCCAGCTAACTCCAACGAGGCCCACAAACTCTTGGCATTTCATCTCCTGCAGTTAGGGTTTTGGTTGTTTAGGAATTCCCTTTGTTGTTAAATAATAAAAATTCCCTTGCGCCTCATTGTCGCATAGTTAAGAGGCATCTATCCACCACATCTCTTCTCAGAGATATGTTACCATCACCCGATCAAGTTTATTTCCATTCTGTATGTAAGCATATTTCAGTTCTTTGATATTAATGAAATGAAGTTTTTTTTTTTTTTTCCTCTAGGTTTATGTTTGTATAGATATTCTATTGCATTTTAATATAAGTCTCGATCAATAGATAAGTGTTTTTGAATTACCTCCTTACCAATCATATCTTCTTGTAAAATGATTATCAAATTATTTCTATAATTTTTTTCTACGAATGTTTTCTGTGGAAGCCCTAGAGATTATTTGGTCAATATCCTAAATGGCTTATTTTATTTATTAACAAATGGATAATGATTAGGTTTTTCACAAATTTAATTACTTATACCATTAAATCACTTAAAGCTCTATATACCAGATTCGTTCCCTTGGCCTAGCGCGATGGTGCTAGCAATTAGGGAACAGTTCTATGTCCTTAATAATAAACCTGAAGAACTAGGAGATACTAGGTGAAAACCCAAACTGTACTTTTAGTACCAAATTAATAAATGTCCAAATAGTATAACTTGCAAAAATAAGAGAATAACAACATATGAGAAAAATATGTTGAGCGAGTTAACTTGATAGGGTTTTTTGGTTAGAATGTTATATATATATATATATATATATATATATATATATATATATATATATATATATATATATATATATATATATATATATCTATATATATATATAGTCTACGTTCAGTAAAGGACCTCGATTCCTCAAGAATGTGGAAGGATTTCTTTGTTTAAAGAATTAGGGTTCAGTTATTTTCAGGTGATCCATAAACTATCGTGGATATTCCAATGGACAGCTCGTCAGAACATATCTGATAGTATTATATTAAAATATGGGATTCTACACTATTACAGTTTTATTTAATTTCTAGATTCATAGATCTTACTATAATTAGTGCATGCTTGTAAAAGTAAATTATGCAGGAAAGAAGAAAACAACAAAATAGTATCACACATATATAAGACACAATATATGCTCTCTGGGAAACCCTTTCGGGATAAAACCCAGCAAGAAGGCGAGGCCGCTTCACTCTCTTTCTTTGTCCATAAATATGGTTGTAAGTACAACAAAGTAATGCATGTGGCCCGTGGGCTGCTACAATGCATAGATCCTCTCTGTGTGCACTACCTCCTATCTCTCCTAGCTATCTTTGCTCGTCTATGGAAAAAATTCTCTCGAAATAATGCAATGCCTCTTCCTCCTAGTGGCTTGGTTATAACACAGCATGCTAGCCTACTAATTGTTATGTTTGACTACATCAACACTTAACTAGAGTTAAAAAATAGACTTGTCTAGAGTCTTCTACATCACCGACTTGTGGCTAGCTCCTTTTCCATGAATAATGGGGGCTGACGCGGCATCCTCCCAAACTATATGCGTGAAAATATGAAGGTCAACTTGTGAGTGGCATAAATTTTGCATATAGACTATGATTGATGCAATTCTTGCATCGTTGGAAAGATTTTTGTGTGTAGAACAACATGAAAATGTGTGGTTCTTAACAAGCAAAGTTTTTGATTCCTTAAAACACTCCCAAAAGGTTTCAGACCCCGTTTTGACAAATTGGGTCTCGCTAGTACAAGTAGTCTTGTCAGCTGATTACTCCAATTTTTCCACTCCAAATTCATCGGGATGGATGAAAAAGAATATAGTGATCCAATTCAGATCACTAGGCCAAGGTCGACAAGGGTTACCTAGCCTAGAGCAATCCTATCCATCAAGAAATAAAACAATCAACAGTGTAAAATTGAACCAATATTGTCAAAGGTAAAATTTTTGAAGATAGTGCTTTGTTAATAGGAAAATTTATGACATAAATGAAATTTATGAGAGATTCTTCAGCGTAAATCACATAGAATATCATTTGTCGATGCGTTTCGAACCAACTAGTGTGGTTCATCGTCATGACAAGTTGAAGAAATAGATCCAGCTTAGCATGTTAAATAGTGTGAGCAGAGTCTCCAATAGCTAATTCGACCAACAACTAATTTTGACTTTGGGACCATGGTCAAATTATTAATATTATTATTAATATTATTTATCTATTTTATTATTATTATTATTTATTTATTTTTAATAAATAAAATAAATCTAATTGGTGTTAATAGTTAGTTAAAAAATCAATTAATTAATTTATTTAATAATTAATACTTATAAAGATTATAATAATAGGTTGTTAATAAAAGTTAGTTAGAATTAGAGGGTTATACCTTTCCTTCTCCCTATTCCCCCTTGCCTTATTCTCACTTGGATTCCTGGTATCGACCTCTCCGTCGCTTCCTCGGCCTTCCTCTGTATTTTTATTGTCCTCTACATGGGGTTTCCTCAGCATGGTAAATCCATGCATTTTGGCTCCACTCCCTTTACCTACAGAGATCCCCCCATGGGCAATATTTTACTTCTTTTTGGGTTTCTCACTCAAGTCACCCTCCGAGGTACACTCTCTTCCACGAGTCGGGTTTCCCTCCCCTACCCGGCTTCCCTAACTGGTTAATCTTTCTAGACTGACTCACCTTACATCCTCTCTGTCACGCTTGAAGTCCATGGCTCTAGACTCATCCTTCCTCTTCCTGGCATCATCTATGCCCGTTCCCTTAACCTGCCACCGAGCCAAACTACCTGGCTCTTCCTTCACCAAAATCCCATACTGATTACGCAAATGAATTTCATCACCAAGTCTTTCCTTATCCCCCATACCGATGGTTCTGACCCCCCAGACATTCTGCAATTGGAAATTCTTATTACAGAGAATAGGTTGGATACATACCGGGTGAAACCCTTCTTTAAATCTAATTTTTTAAATGTATTAAAAATCAATACAACCTAATAAATTTTTTAATACACTATAGTTATTGATAAACATTGAGACAAAACCTATACCGCAAATATTAAGCGAAAATCAATCTATACCCTTAATTAAAAAAATAAAAAAATAAAAAAATAAAAAATTATATACAAAGTAAACACGTTACCTCTAACAAATTAACCATACGTAAATAACTTATTACCCAACATGAAACTATGAACGGTTGTACACGGTTATCAATGCCATTACATTATCGTGAACAACCCCCCATCCTATATTGTCAAACTGTACCACTCAATGTTAAAAACACTTTGTTAATCAACCAACCTTCTCAACCATGCATCCTTAGTTTTCCTAACCTACACATACTAATACATCATCCAATTCATTTCATCATTACCGCCTGCAAATTCATAACCAAGTTATATATATATAGATATCACCAGCCATTGCCAAGACAAATATTTAATAGTTGATTTCCACAAAATTCTTTACATTCTATTAGATGATTTCCACAAAATATGCCATCGGCTTTGGCAGGTGAGGATAGTTACCGTTCCTAATGGAATGGCATGGAGTTGCCAGTATTTTATGTCTGGTAATCTAATGTCACTCAGCACATGGCAGCAGTGTGGCAGAGGAATAACACTACCAAATATGGTAGCAATGCCTTTATCACATTGGGTTGAGAAGAAACGACAGACAAAATGTCAAAATATTTCCTCCAAACAGGCACTATATATAGGTGGTTAGACGAGGTTACAATTCTGTGAAAAAAAAAAAATTAAAAATTTTTAGAAATTTTTATTATAGTTGTGAAGATTTAGAATTTTTAGTTGGGAGTCTATTATTTTTGATGGTGTTAAATATATTTCCACCATAAAAAATATATTCAAACACTAGTTAAATTAATTTTTTTTGAAAAAAATAAATCTAATAGATTGCAACAATTTTTTTTTACCTTAAAGTAGTATCACTAAAACAACTCCTATATCTATATCTGTGGAAGAGCGGAGTGCATTGATTGCTCTATTTTGGTTGTTGATCAAGTCAGTTTGGCAAATAGAATGAGCACGAAGCAAGAAAAATATATAAATCTTGTTGTGTTTGGACCAAGGGTTGGCCCGAGTTTGTATGAAGCATATCTATGTAGCTTGATACCTAGTGCACAACTGTAGAAGACTTTTGAACGAGTCTTTGGTTGAACATGGAGGTCATGAGTGTGATGTAGCTTTGGATCATAGTAATACACATTGTGTATTGCATGGGAAGAGTTTAATGATTGTAATAGTGATTGCAAGAGAGACATATATGTGAGATTGTTCAAAAAAAATATATGCTTGTGTGTCTCATGCAAATGATATGACGATTGTGTGGTGATCAACATGAAATATGGTCTAGTGTGAGAGATTTGAAGGATATCCCTATAGGCTCATAAAATTTTCTTAAAAAAGCACGTTATCCTTGTGCGCATTGTCTCACCAAATTTGTTGTAGTGTGTGGATTGAGTGTGATGGAAGTAAGATTGTGATAGAGCGTCTGCACATGGACACCTTTGCATACCTGTAGCTCTGTTATGACAGTTTGAGAGAAAGAGAAATGAGTATGTACATGGGTTCGATTGGGATAAAATGATTTTGTGCACACATATAACAAAGCCTATGTGTATGGAGCATTTAGTTGTGCAATTGTTGGTGTGAATGACAAGAGCATCAAGTGTTCAGATCATGGGTCCTTGTGGTATCAACCTATAGCGAAAGTGATTTGGCTACTAAGGTTTGTATGAATATAGTCGAAGTGATTTGGCTACTAATTTTTGTATGAATAACCTTGTCCTTACAAGAGCTAGAGATTAGTGATAAATATGTTAATATTTTTGGATGGTTGTCTTAGGTTGTAGAGGTGTGTTGATACTAGTATGGCTTTGTATGCTACCCTTAGATATGTGTAGGTGTGTCATAATTATGTATGTTGATAAGAGGGTTTGTCTATGTTGAGTTACAGTTTGTGAGAGAGTTATTGATGTGTTGGTGAGAGGTTGTATGCAGAGTTATATTGCAATGACAAAGTTTATTTTGTATTCAATTTTAGTATAAGGTTATAAGGAGCCCAAAAAAACCCTCAACAACAACCAAGACCTGAACACCACGAGAAAAAAAGCCGCATAACAACACCACAAAAAGAAATAAAGCATTACCTAAAATCCATAGAATCCATGTGCGAATAAGGATCTATACAATTAGTAGGAGCCAATGCTTCCCCTCAGAGACTCAATCTCAAGGAGGTCTATTGAGAAATCCAAGTGCACTCCAGGGTCCTAGATGAATGTATGAGAGCCATCTTGAATAATAACTATTTCATAAATGACTATCATTGTACTTCTCCAACCATATAGCTTTGAGAGAAAGCTCACATGTAGTCCTTGTGGGAACTTTCCACCCCACATCCACAATTCATCTCCCAATTCTCATCAACCATTCCAAAGAGCCTAAGAAACATTATAACTACAACGACCACCTCCAGAGAGTTTGGAGGCCGACTGTCACATCCAATTATGCCCTTTATTTGAAAGAGCATGTGTGTCATGTGGCAGGAGGGGAAAGCCCCTAGGCCAATTTGCCCGATGTTCGTTCACCCCCATTGGGGGTTGTTATATTATAGTTTTATTGTAAGTATTAAGTTTTAATCTAGAAACTATTATAAAATTAAATTAGAATAAAATATTTTGATTTTGAAATGAACTATTGTTTTTGGGAATGTTGTATTAATAA
This sequence comes from Pinus tabuliformis, assembly GCA_031772625.1. Lineage (NCBI taxonomy): Eukaryota > Viridiplantae > Streptophyta > Pinopsida > Pinales > Pinaceae > Pinus > Pinus tabuliformis. The sequence continues at coordinate 1,886,852,752 of CM062817.1, read as the reverse complement.
GCCATGATATTGGCCCATGGTATTATAACAATTTTTTATGTACTTACTAATTGAATTTAAATATGGTTACAAAATTATTATTTTAATTTATACCATAAAATGGACCTTAATTTATAATTACCATTTAAATGTTATATATTTTAATGTGATATTTATATTGGGATTTTCTTTTATCTAAATTTTTTTGCATAATTTTATTAATAAAAACAAAATTATAATATAAAAAAATTAAATTAAAAAAACGTTTTGGCGCAACATCCTATGCATCTCCTCTATACTAGATTGTAGAGTGCGTATTGTCCCAATAATATTATTGACACCTAATCATATGGATTGGATGAACAAATTGTAAATAATGTAAATAATTAATAAAAGAAAATGAAGAGTCATCGAGAGATGAAACCCAACAGCCACTCCCTCAGGTATATAATTATGAACAACCCAAATGAATAAACATAATCTCATTTGAAGAGTTACCTCCTGACCTGACATGGTATCAGAACCAACTCCCAAAATTAGCTTCTGTGTTGTAACTCCTTGCATCAATTTTCTGCCATATTATGTCTCTCTATTCTCTGCGCTCTCTTCCATACTATCACTATCGTATTTTTTTAATCATGACTGCATAATTGTCCTACTATGCCCATTGCATCAAACTATTGGTTTCATATACCTTTGTCATATTAATGAGCATTGTGGTATTGGTATCTTCGTTGTTTGAAGCCCTGCACCATACCACCACTGGCCATAATTTGAATTCTCTCTCTGCATACACGCTTCCTGTAAATATAGTTGTTGTATTACATTTTTCATTATTTGCTATGGTATCGGTCCCATAGAGTTGCTCCCATACGAGCCCTTATCTCCTCGCAGATCTCCATACATGCTCTCTTCTGTGTACTCAACACTGCTTCATACACATTATCGCTCCATACACTCCATACGTAGCCTGGTAGCCGTTACTCCCCACAAATTATGCTTCATTCCATAACATTGCTCTGTAGTTGACCTCCTGAGCACTGTGCTGTTGAGCAGACTGAAGGCCATCTCTGCCGTGTGTTAGGATGGAGTGATGACTATCACCATCTGTATGTTGCTCCTTCGAATCATAAATGAATTGATTGCAAGAGGAGACAAGCGCATTTCAATCTAAAGTGAGTATAATGGAAGCTTCTGTTGGAGAAGCTACACCCTCATATAAATCTAGGGTCGAGGCACTGAAAATTAAGTTTGAGTCTTTTTGGATCTAAACTTTTTTTGCAAAAAAAAGGTCGTGCCTCAAGCACATATAAGTCCTGGGGTTTTTTGTATGCAGGTAGCATGACAACCCCATCAATTTTACTATATACGCTGCTCCTCAGATATACACTTGTTGCTTCTATTATAAAAATTCAGAGTGCTAACCCTCCATATAAATGCGTTGATCCTCCTCCAGATACACCCTCTACCAGATATATCACCTTCCACACAAGATATATCTGTCTTATATATCAAAGTGATTTTTTTCTAGTTTCACGCTAGAACTCCATTTTTTTAACACTAGAGGTGATTTCTTTTTCATTGGTAGCAGAAGTACATTTTTTTTACAGTACACATATTTTTAAAAATGTGTTCATTTATATCTATTGGGGGAGTGGTTCTCACCGGCAAGGAGAACTATCTAGAATGGTCGTGAAAAATCAAACACACTCCATTTTTAATGAGCTATGGCAAGGTGTGTGTGTTGGAGACAGAGACAAAGAACTAGAACAACCTACCTCAGAAAAGGAATTCACCATTTTGGAAAAGAAGAACAACAAGGCTTATGCCTTGATTGCAACATCATTAATTGAAGAGGTGAGTCACCATATTTCGCCATTTTCAAATTGTTTTGCAGCCTTACAAAATCTGAAGGAACTCTATGACTCACACTCTGCACTTGAAGTTGTTCAACTCATGATTAAATTGTTTAGCCTTGAATTACAAAATGATGATCCTCTTGCTCTTGCATCAGAAGTAAAACCTATTATTCATGATATCAAAGTCACTAATTTTGAGCTGGACATTCCTTTGATAGCTTTTTTCAAGGCATTTCATCCCACTTACTCAAATTATCTTGAGTCATTGCAAGCAAATGGAAACCTCAAAGAAATTACCTTTGACTTCCTTGTGAAAAACTTTTCTGAAAGAGAGAAAGCTTTTGAGAAGAAGACATATCCTTCTGAAGAGGTTGTGTGTCTTACACATAGAGAGAAGAATCTTGCTCAATATTATTCCAGAGGAAGAGGTGGTTGAAGAGGAAGAGGAAAAATACATTTTCAGAGGCAAGTGGGGCAGACATTATCAAGGAGAAAAGTCAGATTTGCATTGCATACGTTTCAATAGATACGGATCACATGATGCATCCACATGCAACATGCCTTGGGATAGAATTGCGCAGGATAGAAACCACCCCAAAGGTAAAACTAATGACAAAGAGAAAGGTAAAACACCTAAATCTGCTCACTATGTTATGGCACACTGTAATATTGAAGTAAATGAAGACTTACTTAATGCTTCACTTGCTTCTTGGAAAAATGACTGGTTTCTTGATTCAGGAGCAACTTGCCACATGAATTTTAGAATATATTTTTTTAAAGAATTTACTGAAAATGTTGATGGAGTAGTTTACTTTGTAGACAAATCAAAACTCAAGCCATCAGGGCTTAGCACAATCAGGCATAAATTTCCTGGTCTTCGAGACTTTCTTTTGCATCATGTTTTATATCCGCCATAGTTGACGAGAAACTTGTTGTCCTTGGTCCACATTTTCCAGCAAGGACATTTCATTCATATGTTTGATGCCAAGGTTGAGGTTAGAAAAGCATCATATCACTCACTTGTCATGACGGGGATAGAAGAAGAAAGGCTTCTCAAGCTGCAAGGTACCTCTGCTTGTGCACAAGATTTCTAATACAATTCTCATTATGAAGAAGGTATATTTCCATCATGTTTATTATGGCGTGCTATATTTGGAAACTTGAACTATGAAAAACTCCGCTTGTTGAAGAAAAATGGTGTTACTGTTTTGCCTACAATTCCTAGGAAACATAAGCAATGTGATGCTTGCATTCTAGGAAAGCATAGAAAACACTATTTTCATGATTCACATTCTAGAGCACATAGAAAACCTAAACTCATTCATTCAGATTTATGTGGTCCAATGCATATTCCTTTTGCAAATGAAAATAAATATATGATGACTACACCAGAATGTGTTGGGTTTATTTATTGAAGAAAAAATCTGATGCTTTTAAAACATTCAAGAACTTTCATACATGGATTGAAAATGATGCACAATCTGATATTGGCTCTATTCGTACTAATAATGGAAAAGAATACACTTCACATGAATTTTAAAACTATCTTCGCCAACATGGCCCCCAAACATCAAACAATTATGCCTTATAATCCCCAATACAACGGAGTAACTGATAGAATGAATAGGTTAATCTTAAATATGTTTTGTTCCATGATGTTTTTCAAGAATGTAAAATTGATGTTTTGGGCTGATGCAGTTCCATGTGTTGTATATGTAAAGAATAGATGTCCATCTAATGCTATTAGAAACAAGACTCATTGTGAATTTTGTATGGTCACATCCTTTGGTAAAGCATCTCAGGGTCTTTGGTTCCACTTGTTATGCCTTGATACAAAAGGTACATAGAAACAAGCTTGGTGCAAGGAGTCATAAGTTTATCTTCTTAGGGTATTCAAACAACTCCAAAGCATACCATCTCTATGATGAAGCCAATAAAAAGTTTGTTGTACCTAGAGATGTAATCTTTCTTGAATCATCCAAAGTTGGCAATGTTGTTGAGTGACAACTTGATCGCTTGGATAGATTCACAAATGCAAAATCATTTCAAGAATTTGATAATCAGATTCCACATATTGAAGGGGGGATTCCTATACTGTATCAACCTGTGGAATCTTCTTCTGATCCAATCTCTCCCCCACATGAAACTCCAACTATTGATGATACTTTGAATGACGTGATTGACAGAATTGGGAGACTCAATATTGATTCAGTCCCAAATCAATCAACAGAGTAGCCTGGACCATCTCAAAAAGGTCCCCCAATGTGGCTGAAAAAGACACTTTATAGTGTTCATCCTGATGAGGTTGGAAAGGCAGGAACTAGAAAATCAACCTGACAAAATGGAGGTGATGTAGATGAATCTGATTACCTCTTGATATGGATGTTTCTTATGATTGTGAATTGAATTTTTCTACATATTTTGAACCAACATCCTTGAAAGAGTTCGTTTCTCATGATGAATGGAAAGAATCTATGCAAAATAAGTATGATGCCTTGATAAAGAATGGCACTTGGAAGCTGTTTGATCCTCCATTGGGAACCAAACCAATTGGCTGCAAGTGGGTTTACAAAAATGAGTATAAAGTTGATGGCTCACTTAAAAAGCACAAAGCTAGTCTTGTGGCAAAAGGTTTTGCACAAAATGAAGGGGTTGATTATGAGGGCACCTTTTCCCCCACAACAAAATGGGCTACCATCCGTGCACTCTTTTCCCTAGCAACTCATAACGGTTGGAAAGTCCATCAAATGGATGCAAAAACTTCTTTCTTGAATGGAGATATAAAAGAGATTGTTTTTATGTCCGAGCCTAAAGGATTTTCTATGAAAGGACATGAACATAAAATATGTAAACTTGTGAAATCCTTGTATGGCCTCAAACAAGCACTGCAAGATTGGTATGAAAAACTAACTGAGCATCTTTTGAAACTCAATTTCAAACATTATGATCTTAATGATGCAACTTTTTTTTTCGGGAAAGTTGGAAAAACAATTGTATATCTTGTGGTATATGTAGATGATATTTTGATGACACAGAATAATGAGAGCTAAATTGCATCCATAAAGAAGGAATTGAGGAAAGGTTTTGAAATGACTGATTTGGGTTGTGTTCATTATTATCTTGGTATTGAAGTAGCTCAACATCTGAAGTCCATATTCCTTTCTCAAAAGAAGTACATTGGAGATATTTTGAATAGGATTGGCATGGTTGAATGGAATCATCTAACTACTCCAATGGAACAAAACATAAAGCTCACATCCATTGAAGGAAAATAATTTGAGGATGCAACAAAGTATAGAAAACTGGTAGGAAGCCTCAACTACCTAACTACTACTAGACAAAACATTTCATTTGTTATTGGAATCCTCTCCAGGTTTATGCAAAAGCCTTGTGAGGGACACTGGTTTGCTGAAAAAAGAGTTCTAAAATACTTGAAGGGAACTCAAGACTTTGGACTCAAGTATACATAGTTGGGCGGCTCCAACTTCATTGGATGCTCAGATTTAGAGTTCGAAGGAGACAAAGAAACTAGGGTATCTACTTATGGTTATGCTATGAGTCTTGGATTAAGAGTTGTCTCCTGGAAATTATGCAAACAATCAGTTCTAGCAGATTCCACAACAGACGTAGAATATGTGGCAGCAACTAAGGCGACAAAAGAAATTGTGTGGCTCGGGCAAATTTTGGAAGATTTGTAGGTAAAACAAGTACATTCAACTCCACTCACGGTTAACAATACCTCTACAATAAATTTGGCAAAGAACCCAAAATTCCATGATTTAACAAAGCACATCAATACAAAATATTATCTGATTCAATATCATGTTGAGCCCAAAACAGTCCATCTTCACCATTGTTCCACTAATGAAGAGAATGCAAGCATCTTCCCCAAAGTTCTTGGAAGAGAAAAGCTTGAAATATTCAGAACGATGCTTAGACTCACCAACATCCCTTAATATTAAGGGGGGAAATGTTGAAACCTAATCATAAGGATTGGGTGAACAAATTGTAAATAATGTAAATAATTAATAAGAGAAAATGAAGAGTTATCAGGAGATGAAATTGAACAGTCACTCGGTCATGTATATAACTATGAACAACCCAAATGAATAAACCTAATCTCATTCTCTCCTGACAAATATATACATATTTAACATTTAAATATTTATTTATCATTCACATGTATATGTCTCTTCATATTCTAAAGTAGAAAACATATATCCATAGGATATAAGCTCATCCTCTCTATATTATCAAAAAATTTAAAATTTTACATGTAAACTCCATATTAAACATAAGAAGTATGAATCTCCTACATACCTTAAATTAAAAATAACAAGATATCTTTCTCTATGTATATGTATATATAATGTAAAAATATTTTACTCAACATGCATATTGAAACATTTGATTTATCACCAGCATTAATTTTTTACCCATATTAATATTTTTAAAATATTATATACCATCTTCATAATGGATTAATAAGAGAATTTTTAATTTAAATTACTTTATTTTTCTCTATAAAGTTAATATAAAATTATGTAATTTAACCAATATTGAAGTATTTTATTTTATATAAGAATATCTTTCGGATTAAACACATCATTAGGATTCATCCTAGTGATGTGATTAATTCGAAAGACATTATTATTTACAATATGGATCACAAAAGTGTGAGATATAAAAGTAATTTTATTTATGAGAGAGTTTATTTTTTTTAGTGATATACTTTTGTTTTAAATATTACATGTTATAATAACAATAATATTATTTTTACATCGCGTGAGCCAACTTCATCTTAAGTAATATTTTCCTCGTACTAAAAGGTAAACTATTATCTTTAGCTTCAATTACTTTATTTCTTTATAAAGTTGATTTAAATGAATATGGAAATTGAGATATTTTATTTATGCCAAACATTGATTTTTTTGTTATAAATGAATCTCTGTCATATTGGGCTAAAGAGTTATTCTCAAGACAATTATCTACTAGCTTAGATCCATCGTAGCTCATATCCTAAATCATTTTCACTCTAAAATATGTTTGCACATCAATATATTTGATCCCACTCAGCACTTGGTAAATCCATAGATCTGGGGTGGTTTAATTCCCCCCTAAATATGCTATATTCCACATGAATATCATAAAACCCCATAAATATGTTATATTCCACATGAGTATTATAAACATGTAACTAAAAAACCACCGATACCTTAACCACCTAACAAATAATAATAATAATAATAATAATAATAATAATAATTTTGTAAGCTTAGCTAGGTCCTTTTTCTATTTAAAATAAAACAAGTTGAATACACATCTTGTCAATAGGTGACCTCAACTTGCTTGGTGGCAAACCATGTCTGTTGGCCACTTATGCATCTTATACGCCATCCAAAATTGATAAACTATAAGCCTTTCTACCCAGGCTATGTAAACAGAACTATTTAAGATCCAATTTTTATCTATCGTTCCAACAAACATGCAAACATAATACAAACTAGCCGCTAAAACACAAAAATGATCTGCTACCATGCTCAGTCTAATCTTGTGGTTCATCCTGGTCTGGCTCAACCACTGCTGGGTTCGCTGCTGATCCATCATGCATTGGTGTCCTGACCGCTAACCTGGGACTGTGTCACTCTATTCAATCTAGGTGAATATCTTGTTTGCAAAGTTGAAATTGAATATTCTGCAAGTCCCACTTGTAATCGAGCATTTCCTTAGTTATTAAGGCCATACCCATGGAGACTTCCTCCACAACCTTGCACATTAACCTCTTCATGAGCCAATATAAGTGGAGGGTCTGCTTATACTGAGACATCCGTCCTCTCATATTACCCGGGTGTAACACCAGTTCTCTCCACTCCTCCATCTCCTCTTCAGAATCTTCATCCTTCACACTCTCCTCCATTTCTTCAATTATTTTCCTAATGCCTTCATCTGTATCCCGCCTGTAGGCGTGAGCCGCTTCCTGCACTGTCTCTTCCATGGGATGACGACCCCGTCTTTTGCTAGGGATGCCACTAACCTGGGGTTGTGGACTATTACCTGTCCTCCCTCTTCGCCCCCGACCATGGCCTCGGGTTGTCCTTGCCATCTCGTTGCTCCCTTCTATCTGTTCACAGGACAAACAGTAATGGGTCATGATAAAATCATCTCCTGACTAGATTCCCATAAACTCTGGAGTTTTCTATCTATCTCCCCTATCTTGTCTATGACTACACTCCCCTATTCTCAGACCTCCTAGAGGGTTATACCTTTCCTTCTCCCTATTCCCCCTTGCCTTATTCTCACTTGGATTCCTGGTATCGACCTCTCCGTCGCTTCCTCGGCCTTCCTCTGTATTTTAATTGTCCTCTACATGGGGTTTCCTCAGCATGGTAAATCCATGCATTTTGGCTCCACTCCCTTTACCTACAGAGACCCCCCCATGGGAAATATTTTACTTCTTTTTGGGATTCTCACTCAAGTCACCCTCTGAGGTACACTCTCTTCCACGAGTCGGGTTTCCCTCCCCTACCCGGCTTCCCTAACTGGTTAATCTTTCTAGACTGACTCACCTTACATCCTCTCTGTCACGCTTGAAGTCCATGGCTCTAGACTCATCCTTCCTCTTCCTGGCATCATCTATGCCCGTTCCCTTAACCTGCCACCGAGCCAAACTATCTGGCTCTTCCTTCACCCGAATCCCATACTGATTACGCAAATGAATTTCATCACCAAGTCTTTCCTTATCCCCCATACCGATGGTTCTGACCCCACAGACATTCTGCAATTGGAAATTCTTATTACAGAGAATAGGTTGGATACATACCGGGTGAAACCCTTCTTTAAATCTAATTTTTTAAATGTATTAAAAATCAATACAACCTAATAAATTTTTTAATACACTATAGTTATTGATAAACATTGAGACAAAACCTATACCGCAAATATTAAGCGAAAATCAATCTATACCCTTAATTAAAAAATTAAAAAAATTAAAAAATAAAAAATTATATACAAAGTAAACACGTTACCTCTAACAAATTAACCATACGTAAATAACTTATTACCCAACATGAAACTATGAACGGTTGTACACGGTTATCAATGCCATTACATTATCGTGAACAACCCCCCATCCTATATTGTCAAACTGTACCACTCAATGTTAAAAACACTTTGTTAATCAACCAACCTTCTCAACCATGCATCCTTAGTTTTCCTAACCTACACATACTAATACATCATCCAATTCATTTCATCATTACCGCCTGCAAATTCATAACCAAGTTTTATATATATAGATATCACCAGCCATTGCCAAGACAAATATTTAATAGTTGATTTCCACAAAATTCTTTACATTCTATATTAAGATTAACATTTATTAGCTAATTTCCACAAAATATGCCATCGGCTTTGGCAGGTGAGGATAGTTACCGTTCCTAATGGAATGGCATGGAGTTGCCGGTATTTTATGTTTGGTAATCTAATGTCACTCAGCACATGGTAGCAGTGTGGCGGAGGAATAACACTACCAAATATGGTAGCAATGCCTTTATCACATTGGGTTGAGAAGAAACGACAGACAAAATGTCAAAATATTTCCTCCAAACAGGCACTATATATAGGTGGTTAGACGAGGTTACAATTCTGTGAAAAAAAAAAACATTAAAAATTTTTAGAAATTTTTATTATAGTTGTGAAGATTTAGAATTTTTAGTTGGGAGTCTATTATTTTTGATGGTGTTAAATATATTTCCACCATAAAAAATATATTCAAACACTAGTTAAATCAATTTTTTTTGAAAAAAATAAATCTAATAGATTGCAACAATTTTTTTTTACCTTAAAGTAGTATCACTAAAACAACTCCTATATCTATATCTGTGGAAGAGCGGAGTGCATTGATTGCTCTGTTTTGGTTGTTGATCAAGTCAGTTTGGCAAATAGAATGAGCACGAAGCAAGAAAAATATATAAATCTTGTTGTGTTTGGAACAAGGGTTGGCCCGAGTTTGTATGAAGCATATCTATGTAGGTTGATACCTAGTGCACAACTGTAGAAGACTTTTGAACGAGTCTTTGGTTGAACATGGAGGTCATGAGTGTGATGTAGCTTTGGATCATAGTAATACACATTGTGTATTGCATGGGAAGAGTTTAATGATTGTAATAGTGATTGCAAGAGAGACATATATGTGAGATTGTTCAAAAAAAATATATGCTTGTGTGTCTCATGCAAATGATATGACGATTGTGTGGTGATCAACATGAAATATGGTCTAGTGTGAGAGATTTGAAGGATATCCCTATAGGCTCATAAAATTTTCTTAAAAAAGCACGTTATCCTTGTGCGCATTGTCTCACCAAATTTGTTGTAGTGTGTGGATTGAGTGTGATGGAAGTAAGATTGTGATAGAGCGTCTGCACATGGACACCTTTGCATACCTGTAGCTCTGTTATGACAGTTTGAGAGAAAGAGCAATGAGTATGTACATGGGTTCGATTGGGATAAAATGATTTTGTGCACACATATAACAAAGCCTATGTGTATGGAGCATTTAGTTTGGCAATTGTTGGTGTGAATGACAAGAGCATCAAGTGTTCAGATCATGGGTCCTTGTGGTATCAACCTATAGCGAAAGTGATTTGGCTACTAAGTTTTGTATGAATATAGTCGAAGTGATTTGGCTACTAATTTTTGTATGAATAACCTTGTCCTTACAAGAGCTAGAGACTAGTGATAAATATGTTAATATTTTTGGATGGTTGTCTTAGGTTGTAGAGGTGTGTTGATACTAGTATGGCTTTGTATGCTACCCTTAGATATGTGTAGGTGTGTCATAATTATGTATGTTGATAAGAGGGTTTGTCTATGTTGAGTTACAGTTTGTGAGAGAGTTATTGATGTGTTGGTGAGAGGTTGTATGCAGAGTTATATTGCAATGAGAAAGTTTATTTTGTATTCAATTTTAGTATAAGGTTATAAGGAATTAAATTGAGCTACCACTCCATGATGGCCCTTTTTTAACAATTTTTCCATCCTATGCGAGCTGATGATAGAGGGGGCTCCCACCTGTAGTCCACGGAGGGTATGTGTGGAGTTGTTCTGCTTAAAACTCATATATAACTCCTGGAAATCCATTGTGATTGGCCCAAGAGTGCGGAGCCATTCCGCGCCGAGGACAATGTCGCAACCCCCCATGTGTATTGCAAACATGTGGGTTTTCAATTGATAATCCCCCATTTGAATTTTGACATTTTCACAGCGACCTTCACATTTCATTGTGCCCCCATCTGCAGTCTGGACTTGGAAGTTAGAAACTGCCCGGACGAAACAATGTGCTGCTTCAGCGATCTTTTGGTGGATGAAATTATGGGTACTTCCACTATCAATGAAGACTATTAATGGGCGATGTTTAAGAAAACCCCTGATTTTGAGAGTTTGAGGGGAGGAAATTCCTGCCAATGCATTCAGCGAAATAATTGGTTCATCAGATACAATCTCTTGTTGGTTATCTTCTTCTATCGCCTCCAGTTCCTCAAGTGGTGGATCTTCCTCTGTGGAGCTGTAGTCAGTGGCATCTATTTGAAAAAACTTGTGCTCTTTTCATTTATGACCAGGGGAATATTTTTCATCACAGTAGTAACATAGTCCTTGCTTCCTTCTTTCGGCCATTTCCACAGGTGACACCTTTTGAATCTTAAGTGTCTGAGTCATATTGGGAGCCTGTGAGGGACGACCTTTAGTGGGGAAGTTGGGGTGGCTGGATTGGGCTGTTAATGCACGTTCCACCTTACGGGCTACCTGGCAAGCCTCTGTCCATGTGGGAGGGTGGTGGAGTAGAACCTGAGCTTTGATGGCTTCTTTAAGACCGCTGATAAAGGATTCCATGTAGAACTCATCTGTGAGACCCTTAGTGCGGAAGGCTAAGGCTTCAAAAGCAGTAATATATTCCTCCACTGTACCCATCTGTCTGAGCTTAGTGAGACGCCCCAAAAAAGAGTCTTCCTGTTCAAAGCGACTGCGAAGAGTTTTGGCAAATTGGGCCCAATTCTGAAAATGTCCATTGCAACGCTGATGCCACTCCTTCCATTGCCATCGTTCATTGTCCAAGTACATGGTGCCAACCATAAGCTTAGTCCCCTCATCTATGATATGATTCAATTGGAAGTACTGCTCCATTTGTGCTAGCAATGCGGACGTGTGAGAACCGTCAAATTTCTGCATATCCAACTTGGGAGGTTGCTGACTGGGTGGTGGATGGGAGTGCCAAACGTGAGGAGAGTGGCTAGACTCACCCTCATGGTATTCATGGCCATTATACGCCTCCTCGTGGGCTGGCTTCTTGCCCTTTGAGAATGCCTCCTGTATCTGGTTACTCATTCCTTTAAGCTCAAGTTCTATGTGGTCACTCATTCCTTGAAGGTTAAGTGCTATCTTGTCCACCGCAGTTTGGAGGGAGTTGACATAGTTTTCAATTTTGTCAATCCTTTCATTGGCCATCGCTTGAGCGCGAGTTTCTACCATACACCAACCTGATGAAAAATTGGGACCGCCTAAAAAATTTTACTAAGAAATTGAATGGTACCACCTTGCTCAGCTCGTCGTCCTGATACTGATGGGCTAGGTCACCAATAAGCGCCTCGGAAGATCTCAGACTCTTTCTCTTTTTTTTTTTTTTTTGGAAAACTCCTAACAGAGTTTTACTCCTTCCTGATCAATACTGCAGTCGCCAAATCCTCAAACTGTCAATGCCGCCAAAAGTCCCGCGAAAATCATATCTAGGTACAGGAACCCTTCGCAACTACTCCGATCTGGTGGATCTGAGAGATCTGAATGGTGGAACAACTGCTGCTGCTGATCTGGAATATCCGATCTGGTGGATCTGAGAGATCTGAATGGTGGAACAACTGCTGCTGCTGATCTGGAATAGATGATGTGTGATCCCCCGATAGAAAGGGAACTATGGTCTTGGGGAGTGTCAGGTGCTATAGATCGCAATATACATAAGGGTCTGACAGTAGTACTCGGCCCAATGTTTCAGGGCTCTAACTAAGGAGGATCGACCGTACCCTTAGCCGTACAACCCGACTACCCTATCGTACGGGCGAGTAATCTCTCTGAGTGCTGTTCTCGGTGTACTGTAGCAACAAGACAGCCGAAGGTTTATCTATGGCGAGGTTTCAAGGGAGCTAGGGGGCTTCCTATATACCCAGAGGGTACGTGGAAGACAGTCCGTGCGCGGTTCTGTCTAATGCGCTACTACTCGAAGGGGTACCCACAGGGGTTACAAGGGAGTCCAACAGACGTGACCATCTCTTGTATTTCCTGCATGCATGCCTCCCCAAATCCGCAGGTTTATGCGCTTAACGACAGATCCCGTGGTTTAAAGACGACGGAACACGTCTCTAGCCTAAATTTTTTTTTGCTAAAATTTGGAGATCCCACCGAGCCCTGGAAAGTGCTCTGATACCACTTGTTATGCTCTTAACCTGCAAATCAATACCCAAGCGAAGAAAAGATACCGAGAACACAAAATATGCGAAGAAAATATACCCAGAACACAGAATAGCAATGATTTTATTATTCAGAGAGAAATGTTCACAGGCCTCTTCGAGGGGGCAACCTCCAATAGAGCAGAGCTCGATTACAAAACAAGACACAATCCTCCTCGCATGGAGTCTCTATCCTTTATATATGACTCATACATGCAATAACACGAGCCAATATCGTGGGTTTTATTAATACCATCTATCTAATACTACCGCCTATTTACCATCTATCTAATACTACTGCCCATTTGCAACTAACTGTGGTCCCTTTATTAATTGTGGGTTAACCACTTACAAATATTAATATGGGCTTTATTGACTCTTGACTATGACGTGATCCCAAGACATAAATAAGGGGGTTAGGGTGGGACCCTAACATGCTGGGTAGCTTGGGTTGGGCCCTAATTCAAGAGCTTCAGCCCCCTGAAAGAGATCAGTTATGGCTCAAAAGCTATTTCATCTTCATTATCAAAAATAGTAGTTACATTACATAAACTGTTCTAAAAAAGAACTCGAAAATGAGCTGAACACAATGCTGCACAAAAGTGAAAAAATCTACTAATAACTGGCTAACATTTGACTAAAAAAACTAAGCACCTAAGACCTACTATTTATACAACTTGAGCTTCTAAAAACTCTCCTAAAATCAAGGGGCTCATCTTCCCAAAACTGTAGATAAACAATAGTCCTACTTGACTTGCTCGGCTGCCCCTTGGAATCATCAATGTGGGCCTTTGTGCTATGATTTGTTGATGGAGGATTCGAGGAGAGGGGTCATTAATGAAGGATACACCCCCCCCTACAAGTCCTCTTCCCTATTTTCCTCGAGTTTGGCTGCCATTTGCTCATAAATTCCTTGTCTTTGTCCAAAATTGTCCAAAAAATGTGCATAAAACACACATTAGACTACATGGCAAAGTGACTAACCCAATTCACTCTATTAGCATAAATATATTAAAAAACATGCAACAAACTAATGAGAATGGTGTATTAAGTCAAAATAAGAGGCAAAATGAGCCCATATAATTACCCATTTCTGGGGCTCATCAAGTATCACATCAAAATCCACTTTTAAGCTCTTATTTGAATGAGTGTGGGTACACTTTGGGATCCCACATTCTATTATATCAAATTAGGAAAGCAAGTTCCTGACTACATTTTGGTTAAGACTCTGGTCAAAGTTGGATACCAAGCTCACTAATTCCACGACCTTCCACCGCAAAATTGATGCCAAATAGATGTCGCAACAAGATCATCATGCCCATTTTACGCATGTAAAAATTGAAGCATCCATGCACACGGGATGAAATCTTCACCTATGTCCAACATATTTACAACATAGCTCTCCATAGCTCAAATGGACCTAACCCCTTTTCGATCAGGTGGGGATTCCAACCACTATTTCCCATTGATGTGGCCATACCATTTGCAACTACTCAACCAGAATCAACTTATGTCCATTTTGAAGTTGAAAGGGCTAACAACTTCATTGAGTACATTTAGCACATCCATGAGCAATTCCATGACATAATGAAAAAATCCAATTATATGTACAAGCATCGTCATTATCAACATCAGGCTCCATGCAACTTCTAGGTGGGCGACAAGGTTTCGTTACATTTGCAGATGGAGTGCCTCGCTGGGACCCACTATGAGCTTCTCCCACTCCGATATGGATCCTACATCACCAAGGTTGTAGGGGATACTTCCTTCGATCTCAACATTCAACCCTTCCTTGGACTGCACCAAGTATTCAATGTGGACTAGTTGCGACCATAGTTTCCCCATTTGTTTCACACGTCTCACATTGCTAAGCAGCTCGCACCAACAAATCTCAACCCAAGTTGCATCAAACATGCCATAAGTTACAGGATCTTGGACACATAGATCAGGAACACTCAACAACATAGGGTCCAACTATATCAAGTTGTCAAAGTATGTCAACTCCTTCACCAAGGTAGGTGGTTCAATAGGGACCAGGGTCAACAAAAATTTCCTCACTTCATGGAGGCTTTGCATGCAATGGGGACCATTGCATCCTAAGGGAGGAGGATTGATCCAGGTACATAATTGTGGCCACTTGCCTATTCCACCTAGACCTTCAGCCGATTTCATCAGTTTCCTTCATTATAAAAACATTTACTATTTTTAGTAGGTTTTTGGGTTGTGAACTTGAAAAGTTTTTTTAACCCCTAAGTGACGTTCTGTTTTAGGTATGAAAAAGGCCATATCCATAGGAAAGCTAAAGCTAGGGGCTTGTCACAAATATTGTATTACTTATAGATATCTTTCCAACGAGTTATCCTACGAGTGTAAAAAATATCATATGACCAAGTTATGACCCTGGGAAGCTGGTTGCCAAACTAATCCCAACATGGCCAACAAACTCTTGGCATGCCATCTTGTGGGCTTAGGGTTTTAGTTGTTTATGGTTTCCCTTTATTGCTAAATAATAAAAGGCCCCTTGAGCCTCATTATAACATAGTTCATAGGCATGTAGACATCACATCTCTTCTCAAGGATAATCTACCATCGCTCGAGCTATATTATTTCCATTATTTATGTAAACATATTTCAGTTCCTTAATATTAATGAAATGAAGTTTTATTTCGAATGTGTGTCTATGTTTATGTTTATATTTGTATTCTTTTGCATTCCTATATAATTATGGATTAATGGTATCATAACAATCTTCTCTTTATTTTTCTTTGCATGTCCCCAGTGAGGTCAACGTATAAGGAGTTAGGGCTCGAACTGGTTGAACCTTTCCAACACTAGTATCGTAAAGCCCGATGACCTCCCATGGCAGAAGAAAATAAATATGGGAGTAGGATATCATTTCAAAATGTTACTCGAATAAATGCTCGAGCGACAGAGGAATGCAATGATGGAAAATTTTCCTAGATCCATCAGTGGCTACCCACAAATGATGCATCTTCATCGAGTAGCACTTCGGAGGCACCACTCCATTTAAGGTACAATTCAAATTTGACATCCCTATATTTGAAGTCCAGATAGATGTGGATGTTGTAGATATATGGTTAAATTTTTTAGAAGGATATTTTTTTGTTCATGATTTTTCTAATCAGGAAAATTCTACTTTTGCACTCCTCAAAGCCGCTCCCCATGTCAAGGACTAGTGGGAAACCTACTGTGAGAATAGGGACGAGAGGGAACCCCCATTATTTTCAGCCACACCCCCTTGAAATTATTTCTGAGACACCATCAAGGAGCATTATTACCCTATGAGGAACAATGGAGAGAAATACATAAACTGGACCATGTTGCAGCAGGGAAGGGACCAAGACGTGCCAAAGTTCACGAATAGTTTTCATCCCATTCGCATGATGTTCGGTATCAATCATTTTGCATGGAATTCAGTACTCAAGTACCATGACTCTCTACACAAATACATCTAGGACAAGAATTATTTTTTGGACATCTCCTCTCTTGGCGCCTCCTATCAATACAATGCCAAGATCAAGTAGAAATTTAAACAGAAGAAACAATATTTTGGATCTATGAATTTGAAGCAAGGAAAAGGTGCCCCCAAACCACAGAAAAAAATAAAAAATCTTAGGATGGGTGACCCAGGACAACCCACCAAAGCTGCATGAAAATAAAAACACCACAAAGAAAAATAAGAACATGATAAAATGGTGTGATTTCCATAAGCGCCCACTCAAACCATGAGTAGGTGTTGAGAGAAGCAGTCACTCATGTTCGAGATGAAGACTTTTGAAGATGCATGTTTCAACTTTGAGTCAGAACCTCAAAAGGGAAATGACAAAGGGAAGAAAATTGTTGACACGGAGCCTAGTGCCATTGTTTCCACCACAAAGATCGAGAAGATTGAGCTTGAAGAACCAAAGGAGGGAGAGCACCTATTCCACTCACATATATGGGTGAAGGATTCTCCGCAGTAGTTCACTATCGATAGCGGGAGAGAAAAGTAACTAATTCTAGCAGTGGTCATGAAGCGGTTGGGCCTACATACCACACCACACCTGTAACCATACACCATCCAGTAGCTTCCCTAATGAAGAGACATCTGCGTCAGCTAATAATTATACCTACCCTACAACATGAATCCCTTCACATATGAAGTACTATGTGGTGTTGATCCTCTTTAAGTTTTTGATGTATTATTAGGAAAATGATACTTGTGGAAGCATCATGTTGTAGGGAAGGTAGCATCCAAACAAGGCTCCTCTGTACAACAAGAGAATATTTACAAGGTCATGGAGGAGTACAAGGACATCTTCTCATCACCCGCAAGTGTGCCCCTACACTGTCAAGTTAAGCACTCCATTGATATGACCCCAGGCGTAACACTAATAAATGAACAAATATATTGACGCTCTCTTCTAGAGAATGATGAAATAAAGAGGAAGATTCAGAGGTTTTTGTAGAAAGGGAACATCAATCCAAGTTCATCACCTCATGGGAGCCTGATCATGTTGGTACAGAACAAGCATGGGACATGGAGACTCTGTATTGACTATGAGATGATGAATAAGATCATTGTTCAGAATAGGTATCTAATCCCATAGATTGATGATCTTCTGGACGAACTCAAGCGAACCAAATATTTCAACAAGTTTAACTTGAACTCCAGTTATCACCAAGTACTAGTCAAACTCGTTGACGTGTGGAATAATATATTCAAATGCAAGGATGGAATTTTTGAATGGCTGGTCATGCCTTTCAGGTTGATGAATTCCTGGTAACCTTCATGAGGATGATGGAATAAATCTTATATCACTTCACCAAACCATTCTTAGTAGTGTATTTGGGTGACATCTTGATATTTGGGTATAGCTAGGAAGACCACCTCCACCATATTCGACAGGTCCTCCAAACTCTACAACAACAAAAATTGTGTGCCAATTTGGAGAAATGAAATTTTGGTATGACCTAGGTTCAATATTCGGGGTACATCATTGATGAGTGAGGTGTGCATGTGGACTTATGCAAGATACAAGTTATTTGATATTGGCTAGCCCTAACCACTCTAACATAAATCCACAACTTTCTGGTTCTTACCAATATCTACCAAATGTTTGTGTTGGGGTTCTCTCATATCACTTGGCCTTTGAGTCAAGTCACCAAGGGTGAAGCGATATATTTTTTTTTTGGTCTGTATCCAAAAAAAGGCATTTGCTGAGTTGAAGCATCGACTCTGCTCTTCACTAGTGCTCACATTACCATAACTTCAACAACCATTCAAGATTGAGATAGATGCCTCCAACTATGCTATGTGTAGATTTCTTTCTCAGCATGCACATCTATCAGCATATCACAATGAGAAAATTTTAGACACAATTAAAAAGTATCCCACATATGAAAAAGAGATGTATTCCATTATGCAGGTTTGTCGACAATGGAAGCACCATCATCCACACATACCACCAACCCTTGTAGTTCATACATACACAAGGACAGTTGCAAAATAATGGCCATCAAAAATGGTCCACATACATGCAAGAGTTCCATTTGAACATCAAGTACAAGAAGGGAAGCACCATTAATGTTGTATATTGCCTCAGCTGACCTCTGGTCATGGCACCTAACATTGTTCTCGACTATTGTGGATACGAGATTTTATAGTGGTCACATCTTTACAAGAGTGATCTAGAATTCGACAACACATACTAGATGCTCCTAGAAGGAAAGAAAGTTCCATATTTTTACCTCTAGGGTGCATTGCTATGCCACGTGGGACACCTCTATGTTCCTTCAAGTGAGTGTGCCAAGATTATTTGAGAGGCACACTATATGCAGGTCGCTAGAAATTTTGGAGTAGATAAAATAGTGGAAGTGCTCTAGAATTATTTTATTGGCTGAACCTCGACAATATGTTGGGAAGTACATTAGATCCTGAACCGCCTACACCATTTCCAAACTGACCATCAAGAAGTAAGGATTATATACTCCTCTACCTACTTCTAGCTGGACTTGTGAATTAATCTCCATGGATTACATGTCAGGCCTTCCGTCTACTAAGTATGGCAACAACTATATTTTACTAGTGTCATCGACAAATTCTCTAAGATGGCCATTATGGAGGCCTCCAAGAAGAGTATCATTGCAGAAGACGCTACTAAGATCTTCTTTGAATGAGTGTGGGTACACTTTCAGATACCATATTACATTATCTGAGATCGGGACAACAAGTTCCTGAGTACATTTTGGTTAAGCCTCTGGTTGATGCTAGCTACCAAGACAACTAACTCCACAACCTTCCACCCCCAAACTAATGGCGAAACTGAGGTCTTCAACAGGATGATCATGCATATTATGCAAATGTATAACTCGAAGCATTCGTTCATGTGGGGTGAAAACCTCCCCTATTTCTATCCTATGAAAGCCTCCCCTTTGAGGTGGGGTTGGGATCCAACAACGCTGTCCCTTTCATGTGGCCATACCATTTGTAGCTACTCAGGGAGAATTAAGCCATGTCTAGTCTAAAAATAATACAACTAACAACTTCATTGGATGAATTCAAAAAATCCACCAATAGGTCCATATATATGGGACAGAGCCAATGATAAGTACAAGTAGCGTCATGATCAACACGAGTGTGAGACAACTTCTGGGTGGGCGACAAAGTTTGGTTAGATTTATAGAAGGATGACCTTGCCATGCCCCACCACAAGATTTTAACACACCAATATTGGTTGTAGAGCATCACCAAGGCTGTATGGTAGAATTATTTTGAGGTCAACATTCCACCGTTCCTTGGCCTGCATCGAATATTCAATGTGGACATACTGTGACCATACTTTTCCCCATTGCTTGACACATCCAACGTTGTTGAGCAACTGACACCAACAAATCTCAACCCAAGATGCATCGAAAAAGCCAAAAATGAAAGTACCATGGACACATATCAAGAACACTATCCAACATAAGATCCATCTATATCATGTTTTCAAAGCTAGGTAACTCCTTCATGAGCACAAGTGGTTCACAAGGGACTAGGTTCAACAAAAATTTCCTCACCTCATGGGGGCTCTTCATGCAATGGGGACCATTGATTCCTAAGGGGGGAGGATTGATACAAGTGAATATTGGTGGCCACCCACCTATTCCACCTAGACCTCCATATGGTTTCATCAATTTCCTTGATTATAGCAACATTTGCTATTTTTAGCAGTTTTTTGGGTCCTGAACTTTCAGAGTTTTTTTGACGCCCTAATCAGTGTTTTTTGGAGGTCGCAGAGGGGCTTGCCATAAATCCCATATTACTCAAATATATATTTCCAACAAAGTATTGTATGCACCAAATGGATATCATATTACCAAGTTATGACCCCGAGAAGTTGGCTACCTAGCTAACTCCAATGAGGCCCACAAACTCTTGGCATTTTATCTCCTACAGTTAGGGTTTTGGTTGTTTAGGAATTCCCTTTGTTGTTAAATAATAAAAATTCCCTTGCACCTCACTGTCGCATAGTTAAGAGGCATCTATCCACTACATCTCTTCTCAGAGATATGTTACCATCACTCGAGCTAGTTTATTTCCATTCTGTATGTAAGCATATTTCAGTTCTTTGATATTAATGAAATGAAGTTTTTTTTTTTTTTTTTCATCTCTAAGTTTATGTTTGTATATATATTCTATTGCATTTTAGTATAAGTCTTGATCAATAGATAAGTATTTTTGAATTACCTCCTTACCAATCATATCTTCTTGTAAAATGATTATCAAATTATTTCTACAAATTTTTTCTACGAATGTTTTCTGTGGAAGCCCCAAAGATTATTTGGTCAATATCCTAAATGACTTATTTTATTTATTAACAAATGGATAATGATTAGGTTTTTCACAAATTTAATTACTTATACCATTAAATCACTTAAAGCTCTATATACCAGATTTGTTCCCTTGGCCTAGCGCGATGGTGCTAGCAATTAGGGAACAGTTCTATGTCCTTAATAATAAACCTGAAGAACTAGTAGATACTAGGTGAAAACCCAAACTGTACTTTTAGTACCAAATTAATAAATGTCCAAATAGTATAACTTGCAAAAATAAGAGAATAACAACATATGAGAAAAATACTTGAGAAAAATATGTTGAGCGAGTTAACTTGATAGGGTTTTTTGGTTAGAATGTTATATATATATATATATATATATATATATATATATATATATATATATATAGATATAGATATAGATATAGATATAGATATAGATATAGATATATATATATATATATATATATATATATATATATATATATATATATATATATATATATATATATATATATATATATATATATATATATATATATATATATATATATATATATATAGTCTACGTTCACTAAAGGACCTCGATTCCTCAAGAATGTGGAAGGATTTCTTTGTTTAAAGAATTAGGGTTCAGTTATTTTCAGGTGATCCATAAACTACCGTCGATATTCCAATGGACAGCTCGTCAGAACATATCTGATAGTATTATATTAAAAATATGGGATTCTACACTATTACATTTTTATTTAATTTCTAGATTCATAGATCTTACTATAATTAGTGCATGCATGTAAAAGTAAATTATGCAAGAAAGAAGAAAACAACAAAATAGTATCACACATATATAAGACACAATATATGCTCTCTGGGAAACCCTTTCGGGATAAAACCCATCAAGAAGGCGAGGCGCTTCACTCTCTTTCTCTGTCCATAAATATGGTTGTAAGTACAACAAAGTAATGCATGTGGCCTGTGGGCTGCTACAATGCATAGATCCTCTCTGTGTGCACTACCTCCTATCTCTCCTAGCTATCTTTGCTCGTCTATGAAAAAGATTCTCTCGAAAGAATGCAATGCCTCTTCCTCCTAGTGGCTTGGTTATAACACAGCATTCTAGCCTACTAATTGTTATGTTTGACTACATCAACACTTAACTAGAGTTAAAAAATAGACTCGTCTAGAGTCTGCTACATCACCGAATTTTGCCTAGCTCCTTTTCCATGAATAATGGGCGCTGACGCGACATTCTCCCAAACTATATGCGTGAAAATATGAAGGTCAACTTGTGAGTGGCATAAATTTTGCATATAGACTATGATTGATGCGATTCTTGCATCGTTGGAAAGCTTTTTGTGTGTAGAACAACATGAAAATGTGTGGTTCTTAACAAGCAAAGTTTTACCCCCGAAAAACATAATTTGATTCCTTAAAACACTCCCAAAAGGTTTCAGACCCCGTTTTGACAAACTGGGTCTCGCTAGTACAAGCAGTCTTGTCAGCGGATTACTCCAATTTTTCCACTCCAAATTCATTGGGATGGATGAAAAAGAATATAATGATCCAATTCAGATCACTAGGCCAAGGTCGACAAGGGTTACCTAGCCTAGAGCAATCCTATCCATCAAGAAATAAAACAATCAACAGTGTAAAATTGAACCAATATTGTCAAAGGTAAAATTTTTGAAGATAGTGCTTTGTTAATAGGAAAATTTATGACATAAATGAAATTTATGAGAGATTCTTCAACGTAAATCACATAGAATATCATTTGTCGATGCGTTTCGAACCAACTAGTGTGGTTCATCGTCATGACAAGTTGAAGAAATAGATCCAGCTTAGCATGTTAAATAGTGTGAGCAGAGTCTCCAATAGCTAATTCGACCAACAGCTAATTTTGACTTTGGGACCATGGTCAAATTATTAATATTATTATTAATATTATTTATTTATTTTATTATTATTATTATTATTATTATTATTATTATTTATTTTTAATAAATAAAATAAATCTAATTGGTGTTAATAGTTAGTTAAAAAATTAATTAATTAATTAATTTAATAATTAATAATTATAAAGATTATAATAATAGGTTGTTAATAAAAGTTAGTTAGAATTAATAAAAATATAGGAACGAGGTAACTTAAAAAATAAAAATAAGTGGAACGAGGTAATAAAAATAAAATACATAAATAAATATTAATGTATGTAAATTAAAGAAGCTGGTTATTTAATAATTAATAATTATAAAGATTATAATAATAGGTTGTTAATAAAAATTAGTTAAAATTAATAAAAATATAGGAACGAGGTAACTTAAAAAATAAAAATAATTGGAACTAGGTGATAAAAATAAAAATACATAAATAAATAAATAAATATTAATGTATGTAAATTAAAGAAGCTCGTTATAAAAGGTACTAAAATAAACAAATAAACAAATAAAATAATAAAATAAATTAGTTAATTAATAAAAAATAACCATAAATTTTAAAAAAATAAAAATAAAATTAAGATTAAAAAAAATAATAAAATAATAAAATAAATAAATAAATAAATAATAATAATAATAATAATAAGTAACAAAAAAATATTATCAAGTTAAAAAAGTTAATTAACAAAATCATAATCTTTCAATTAGGAAGAGAGGGCTGGGATCGAGCAGCTGCTTATCTTCCATCGGTCCTCTCTATTGAGATTGTTCGTTCTTTTCTCAATTTCAAAGGCTTCCCTAAATTTTCGGTGATGGAATTGCGAAACCCTGGCGATAACACTCGCCTCCTCTATGCAGACATGATGATTGGTACTCTCTGCATGCTCAGCTAAAGCGGAAGAATTGGTTCTCCTATACGTGAGGTCAGCTGCATGCTCACTAATTCTTTGACTAATGGAGCGACCACTCTCACCAATATAGGGTGCGAACAAGGAATAATATAAACCCCTTTCATATCCTTAAGGTCGATAGGATACTTCACAGATCTGAGGGATTTACGGATGGTGTTGAGAGGTCTAAAGGTCGAGGGGACATTATGCCTCTTAAGAATCCTAGCAATCTTATCCATGGTCCTTGTACATAAGGAAGATGGACACCTGGGACCCGCTCTTTCGGTTCTCTTTTAGCCAATGAATTTTTGGCAGCTTTGAGGAAAGCTTTCCGACCCAGGTACTTTCTGTAACCATTCTCAACAAAAACATTAAGGAGGCACGATTTCTCTTTCTCAAAGCTTTTTTCATCAGAGATCCGAAGGGCATCAGTGGCTAGGGTGTTAAGAACACCCAACTTCTATCCCGTGAAGCGAGTGTTATCGGTGGGGTTTCACAATTCCATCACCGAAAATTTAGGGAAGCCCTTGAAATTGAGAAAAGACCGAACAATCTCAATAGAGAGGACGGATGGAAGATAAGGAGATGCTGGATCCCAACCCTCTCTTCCTAATTGAATGATTATTATTTTTATTAATTAACATTTTTAACTTGATAATATTTTCTTGTTACTTATTATTATTATTACTATTATTATTTATTTATTTATTTTATTTTATTTTTTATTATTATTTTTTTTAATCTGAATTTAATTTTCTTTTTTTTTTAATTTTTTAATTTTTTTTTAAATTTATGGTTATTTTTTATTAATTAACTAATTTATTTTATTATTTTATTTATTTATTTTAGTACTTTTGTAACCAACTTCTTTAATTTACATACATTAATATTAATTTATTTATTTATGTATTTTTATTTTTATTACCTCGTTCCAATTATTTTTATTTTTTAAGTTACCTCGTTCCTATATTTTTATTAATTCTAACTAAATTTTATTAACAACCTATTATTATAATCTTTATAATTATTAATTATTAAATAAATTAATTAATTAATTTTTTAACTAACCATTAACACCAATTAGATTTATTTTATTTATTAAAAATAAATAATAATAATAATAATAATAATAAATAAATAAATAACAGTAATAATAATATTAATAATTTGACTCGTCCCAAAGTCAAAATTAGCCGTTGGTGGAATTAGCTGTTTGAGACTCTGCTCACACTATTTAACATGCTAAGCTGGATCTGTTTCTTCAACTTGTCACGATGAACCACACTAGTTGGTTCAAAAGGCGCCGACAAATGATATTCTATGTGATTTACGCTGAAGTCATAAATTGATATGGATCACAAAAGGCTCAATTCAACAAATAAATGAAATTGACAAATATCCTAATTGTAAAAGCTAATACTAGAGTGTGCGTAAATAAATCTTATTTACCCAACTTCATTAATCAAATAGAGGCTTACAATAAACTCCGAAGTCACATTTCTATTCTGCAAACTAAATACAACAAGAGAAAAATCATGTGCATTGGAAACACATATTCCGAAGACCATACTTCATTGAAACTGCTAAAAATAATAGTTCCACACAACCTTTTCCGACGAACATATTAACAATCAAAAGAGGGTTTTCAAAGAAATCCTAATGTAAATATTTTGAAAACGAAAACAATTTCTCATACAAAAAATGTATTCATTTGAATGAAAGAAATTTCAAGCTTGAAAGACGACGTATCTAGAACCTAACAAAACATTAATGTGTATAACATAAAACTGGTGGAACACCCTCACACAATATTCACAACTGCAAGTTTGGGAAGGACATTTAACCTAGCAACCACCCTATGCCAAATTATAACATAATTTCGATATTTCTATTGGATGTCGAGAACCCAATAACCATGTCATACATAAGTGAATGCGAACATGTATTTAAAATATATTTAATATTGGTAGATTTTAACCCCATACTGAAATTACTTGCATACAAATTCTAAAACATAAAATAAACAAAGTTGAGATTATAACTCATAAAACAAATATACACAGAGACAGAGATTTTCCGCTGTATCTCCTGTGTTTACCAGTTTGATTTTTGATTATGTTACTTTCAATGTTACAATCTATATATATATATATATATATATATATATATATATATATATATATATATATATACATACATGCCAAAGCATCCATAACCCCAATCCATTAACCCTGGATTAGAACATAACCGTAGTTTCCTTGACCGGATCTACAAAATACCATAGACCAAAAACCATCGCCCAAAAAACCATGTGCGAAAACCATGCATAAAAGCATAGGTAAAAGCTAGTCATGGACATAGAATAACACAAACCCAACAATATCATGCCAAGACATAAAATAATATATAGTAGTAGTGTGTTACTCTTCTAAACATTAAAAAATACAATAACTAGCTAAGTCAAGTAAATTCATCAAAATAAGTATGTGACGTAAAGATTATATTTACCTATCATGTTTGGTAAAAAAAAATATTTTTACTGTTTGTAGAGAAGGGATGTTACAAGGGCTATCAGAATGAGGTTCGACATTGTGGCATGTTCAAGGGAGATTAATAAACAAACTATGTTTTGTTTCTTCGAAAAGAAGAACTAGAGATATGACAACCCTGCCTACTGGCCAATTTCTCCACCTTTACCTTAGTCAAATCTTGAGATGTGGGTGCAACTAGCTTGTTCAAGGGAGATTAATAAACAAACTATGTTTTGTTTCTTCGAAAAAAAGAACTAGAAATATGACAACCCTGCCTATTGGACAATTTCTGCACCTTTACCTTAGTCAAATCCTCAGATGTGGGTGCAACTAGCCGAAGAAACTTGATCCATATCCACTATAATGTTTTTTAGGGGTCAAAAATGAATAATAAAAAGATAAACTAAATAAAATTGTTAGGTTATTGAGTCAAGACAAAGAAAAGTGAATGAACCCTGCCACGTGAATTCAAATAAGTTTTAAGGATACTAATTAAATTACTGTTAGGGTACACATACCTACCAAAATTGATATGTTGGGTGTCTATGAGAGAAAAACGTTTCTTGCAAGACTTATCTAATAACACATGTTAATTATAAAATTATATCTCATGACTACCCACGTAGAGAGTGAAGAGAGAAGTATATGATATGTGTAGATAAAATAGGAGGCATATACATCGATGAACCTAGAGTTTAAAAGTTTAATAAATTATTATTGATATTACATAGAATGAAGACATAAAGAAGAGAGTAATAGGAGAAGCACCTCCTAGACCCCTAAGGGAGGGGATTAAAAATGGGTTCACATAGGGGATGAAGGGTCATCTCTTACAACATGATTGTTGGAAGTAAACAATAGTAAAATAGTTTTCTTAACCAGGTTGATAGATAATAAAACTATGCAAATATGTAATTTAACTAATTACTATAATTATATTCAAGAAGAAAAGGTTATATTATCAAACATTTAGAAAGCTCTACAAAACAAAATTAGTAAAATAGTTTTCTTAACGAGGTTGATAGATAATAAAACTATGAAAATATGTAATTTAACTAATTACTATAATTATATTCAAGAAGAAAAGGTTATATTATCATTAGAAAGCTCTACAAAACAAAATACCTGAGGAACGTGGTTTCCTAAAAATTTTCAAGCCCGTCCTTGGAAGTTATGGTGATCTATGAAGCAAGGACAAAACAAAAATAGAAATACAAAGTTAGTCTATGATAAAAAAATGACTACAAGTACGATATATATATATATATATATATATATATATATATATATATATATATATATATATATAATCTATTAGCAATTGTCGAAGTGGATTATGTAAATAAATAACCAACAAATCTAGTAAATGACAAGTAATTCTTGGAATAGTACATGCATATGACAATTAAGAGGATTTAATAAGCTATGAGAAATGGTAGAGTGTGCATAAAATTGTGGACAAGAATGAAGAAAAGATGCAGAATTATGTCAAAAGTTACTCCAAGTAGGAAAACTTGACACATAAAGGTTGGAGATTGAATTTATCTTTAAAAAATTATATATACATAACAATTAGTGGTTTCATTCTTATGGTTCCAGAAGAACCAAAAATGTACTCTAAGGTTGGTTAGGGAAGCATTGGGAGAACTAAGGTAAACAATGATAAATTCATGGTATTTGAGTTAACTATGAATCATAAGAATTCATTTTTGTAAGTTGTGGAGTCCATAAAAAATTACTAGTGCATCATGATGACTAAGAAGGTTTGGGAACATTCGTTATGAATACTCTGGTTCAGACTATAAACACATAGTAAAATTTATGCAAGATCCTCCTAAGGGATGTAAATACCTATGAAGAGTTGTTGTGAAGAGGGTGGAAATCTATATTATGTAGAATTGTAACAATGTAAACTTTGAAACGGGAACTATAAACTCAAAACGGGAACTCTGGCCCAAAAACCCCAAAAAAACCACAAAAACAGTGCTCAAAACGAAAAGTGTGTATACTGGAACGATGTTTTTTTTTTAGGTGTCAATTTTGCGGTTGTTTTAAAAATGACAGTGACTACGAAATTTTCCTCCAAAATATAGCTTCAGAACGAAAGTGCTGATACTGGAATAATGTTTTTTTTTTTTAGAGTCAATTTTCATACTTTTTAAACAATGCTAATAAAACCAATTTTTTATGTCTCAAACAAAGTTAAATTTTAAGGAAAAACACATTAATGTTTCTGGTAGAATATCATTTTTCTTTCCTAAGTATAAATTTAACATGTTTTCAACCACAAAACTAAAAAAACATGAAATTATGAACAAAATATATCACTGAATGAATTCAAAAGTCTTTATTTGTACACTGAATAAAACAGACATTATATCTCTAATTTGATATTGCATTGTAGATATTTAAACAATAAAATTTATCATACTTAAGACATAATCCAACAACATAAAAATGCTTCATAACTTCTCATTTAACAAAATATGGAAAACATTAATTTTATTTGAAGATACGATGCATACATCAGTTATATAAACTGTCTTAAACAATTATTCAAAATCACTCATATTTTCTTGCACACCATCAGAATTCACATCTTCGGATGAGTGACTGGATGCTGACGAAGATGTTCCATATTCTTCTCTGTCATCAACTAGTGCCCCATCTGAGTCCACATGCATGCCCAAGATTCTAGGTTTCAAAAGTCTTCTAGATCTACGACTGGTTTCAGCAGAGTCCCATGTCAACACTATTCCTTCTGGTAACAACCTTTTCAGAATCTTTGTCGTCTTGAAGTGAAGAGTTCCTCTCTTTGTTAAATTGAAGTCATAAACAAGTATGTCAACATCCTTCAATTGTAATATGTCTGTGCGGCGGTGATTTATATTTGTACCCTTTCTTTTTCTTTTTCCACCATTTTTTTTTGTCAACTACCATCTCTAGCTTATACACACCATTGAATGGGTGTGTATTTGTGGCATACCAATGTACTTCAACACTTGTAACATCCTCATTTTCTGTAAAGACCTTTATAACTTTAGCAACCCAAAATGGATAGCCATTGGGATCTCCATCTGCTAGCACTGCAATCATGCAACCCTCCTTAATATCCTGTACTGAACCCCTATAAAGGTCTTCCATGGCTTCACGTTGTGCACGAGATCTTCTGGAACCTATATACATCTCTCTTTCCTCTGCCTGTGAAGAATTAATAATACCTTGAGATTGTTGTTGTTCAACAATGTTTACTTCCTCATGTTCATTCGACACATTTTGTGGCCAAATAAATGGATTTTTCAAAGGTATATCTTCATTTATTGTTGTCGAAATGAGATCACTTTGATTATTGAAAAACGACTCCCACCAAACTGAATCAGCAATGTCAAATTACTCATATGTATATCTAATACATTTTTTAATTTCTTCCAGGAAATCAGAATAATTTATAGCCCTGTTCTGTCTAAGTGCATTCTGAACTTCACCAACTGATTGTAATAACAATATTTATGATGCAAATATTGGATGATTTGGAATGAACTTCAAAAATTGCAATCCTGGTGACGGTGCCCACTCTGTAGTAGTTGAATACTTCTTGCCCCATATTAGTGTTTTCCCATCAATTTTTTTGATACGAAATTGATGTTGGAAGCTAATGTCATTAAGTTGTTCAATGCATTTCCCCTCACCATATGATCCCAGAATAAACCTTCGCATGTCAACAGTTTCTTCCAACACTTCAAAAGCAGGCTCTGGCATGTATGATTTCTTAATACATTCAATTAGTGATGGCAAGCAGGGAAAATTTTAAGAACCCCCCCCAAATTTATAAATATAATAATTGGGCGAATCTCCATGGTATATAGGAAAAATGGAAGGCGATTTTATCAATAATATAATATGTATATATAATTTTCTGGCGAATCTCTCACCAGGCATGGCGAATATTTTACTCAATTATAAAATCTTGTAAGAACTTGGCAAGTCTTTCACTAAATAATAAAACTTTGTAAAGTCCTAGTGAATTTTAGCATTGTGAACTCTTAGAGAATTTTTTGAAGAAGTATAAAACCATATATGATAAGAGCCACATGGTGGCAATATCACTATCTTTTTTCACATTTCCACGACATGGAACTTGTCTATAAAATTATAAAAAAACCAACCAGGAACAGGAACAACTCAAATGCTTTGTGAGAGCTAGTCTAGAAAAAAGCAACAAATAACATGTCGGCAGAATTGTTCATCGGTGAGCCGCTATTTCGTGGGCAATCTGTAAAGGAGGAGTTGGATATCATATTTCCAAATCCGGGAAAGCCTTTCCCATCCCTCACAAGATTTGTTAAAAATGTTGGGTGTCTAGAAGGTGTGGATTTGCTGAAACAAATGTTACAAGTGGATGGAAACAAAAGAATAACAGCTAATGAAGCTTTGCAACATCCATACTTTCAGTCCTACAGGACTATAAACAGCTGCCATAAAGATTAAAAATGGAAGTCAGCTACAAATCTCTTGATGACAACACTATCAAGATAGAGGTCGATGCTCTCTTAAAGACAGAGCTGCTGGAAATGGAAGCAGGTGCTATGAAGCTGACACTAGTAAAAGATGGGACAGCACAGCTTCCCATAGTGCATCCCACTCTGGGACAATCAGTTTTTTGATGTTTTGCAGATTGGGTTACAGTGTTGCAACTTGTTTTGGATTTGTCACCAACCTGATGTTTTGCTTCTAATTTATTTTCATCTGGTGATAAACAAAGTGTCAATCTTTTCTTAGGATAAAATAGTATTCTTTACAGATATATTAACTTGGCTGAAAAGTCCAGGACAATATGAACAAGACAGCTTCCAGGTTTTTTTGAAGATTTCTCATTTCTCCTATCAATTTACTGCCGGAGGGTTTTCTGTGATTTCTTGCACTTCTGAAATTTAATCAAATTTCTACTTGAAATAAAAGTTCAGAAGAGACTATATCACTAATGCTAAACACACATAATTGAGAAGCCGATATGAAGCATTGTTTTTTTGGGTGTGTTACAACTTTGGTGACCATGCAGCTCAGTCATTGCATGTTCAGTTTGTAACTCCACCTTGAAAGAGTGAAATGTGTGGTGTAGGATAATAAGCTCTCTGTTAAGGCGCAATTGTTTTTCCCCAAAATTCTAATATCTAGATTCTGTCCTGTTCATGTCTGTGTCAGGTGATGTTTCTTTTCATGTGCATGTGTTTAGTCAGATATAAAATACTCAAGTTCTCACCAGCCTGGGCTACAGTGGCCATTCTGATGATCTATTTCATACTCATTGCATTTTTCTAATAAAATGGCATTATACTCATTTAAATTATGTGATTGAAATAGGGATACAAGAGCTTATTTGTATTTGAAGGTCTATAAGGCAGAGTATAAGCTCACACCAATCCTTGTTATTCTCTGCAAGAGAAAATCAGTTTCTATTTCACTCCTCAATAACACTGACTAAATCTCAGTTTGAAAATCTGTTAAATTAAGAAGACTAAATCCCAGTTTGAAAATCAGTTAAATTTAGATGAAATTACTCATTCAAAATCATTTGGATGAGGAAATTGTCAAATAATTGTAAGTTGTCGTCTTAGAGAACATGAAGGGAGCACATTCGTCATATTCTACCAACTGCAACATACCTACCTTCAATGCACTCTCTGTAAGGACCATAACGGGAGCAAATGTGGACCCATGTACAAATTTTTAATGCCTCAGGGTTTGTTTCGTCCTGTGACTACTAGGTTCGTTAGTCCTTCACATAACTCTCGAACAAAATGAATCCAAGAGTGGAATATAGACTCTTTACACGCAATTTATTTTCTAGAAAGTCTATACAGAGAAATGAAAGTTGCAAGTATAAGAATTATGCTTCAAATATGAATTTTCTTGTGTAGTGAGCTATACCAAGGGTATGCTTTTGCAAAGTTTTATAACAGAAAAATTTGTCAAGAGGAATTTATTAAGGAAATCTCTTGTTAGAAATGAAATCCAGTTGAGTTGAGATAAAGTCCATAGTTACAAAGAAGTATTGTTGTGGAAAGCAATTCCACTATGACATTCCTGTACATTTTAATACAATATAAAAGGAAATTGATGTGATTTCCAAGCTACTTGAATCCATTGAACACAAAGAGAATCAGTTGAGAACTGATGAATGAACATGGAAATCGATGTAATTCCTAAGCTACTTGAATCCATTTTGAACACAGAGAGAATCAATTGAGAACTGATGAATGAACATGAGCTGAAGCAAAAGGACACTATCATTAAGCTAGTCGACCCTGAAATTGAAGAAAATGATCATGTCAAACAAATCTACTAGCAGTGTACTAATAACGGTAAAATCGACTTGCAAGAAGAAAGTAACTTAAATACCACATTTATTGGAAAATGAAATCAATCAAAAAATGTTCTAACCAGAGATGAAGTTGATTCAAATGAAAGAAGTTCAAATCAGGGTGAGGTGAACCCAATAAATGAGATGTCGATAATCCCAGGAAAAATCAACTAGCAACAATGAAGGAAATCGATTGAAAATAATTAGTTAATTCCATTGTTAAGATTTCAACTTGGATATCATTTGTTGCCCAGGTACATTCTCTTGGAGAAATCGACCTGCATGTTTTTTTTCTAGTTTAGACTAACCTAAGTACCCACGGGGGATTTGAACCGATGACCTATCGCAAGGAGTGCCTTAACATCGCACCCATTCACCGTCAATCCAAAGCCCCGTGGGCAATCGACCTGCATGTTAGGATGTAAATAAGTTCCAATTAAACAGAACTTTTTTATTTGAGGGGAATTGAGGTCCAAAAGAGCAGAGTTCTTGGCAGAGGAACAATATAACTGCAAACACCCATTCAATATCTATGACTGTAGATTGAAGTTCTGCAACCTTGGAAGCACTATTGAGTACTTAACCAGAGCTGTAGAATCATTGGTAATTTATTAGATTTGATATGCAATACAATGCTTGATTCGCCTTGATTCCCATTTATTTTGTTTAATTTCTACATACTGATTCCTACTGATACCGTTCCAACTGCTTGAAACAATAACATTTTCAAAAGGTCTCTTTCACTCCCACTTCAATTAGAACAGTACCCCTTTCTCTACTACATTCATGCACATATGCTTACATTTCCAATTCTGCAGATTGGTTTTCATGAAATTAACCAATACTTGTTTTGCATCTAACGAATTCACATAACTAAACAAAGCACTGAAAATATCACCAAAATTGAGTGGCCTATCTAGTATTACAAGAAGATTTATTCAAAAGAAACAAGAAGTTATTTTAAACTACCCTAGACATCTCATTGTCAGTACAGCATGCAGGACTTTTTCTGCCTGCCAGTTTTTGACTTCCGTGAAGTCTTACATTGAAGATCTAATCAAAAGATCGCTGCAAAACTTTAAAGGGGTGTAAAACCCCCAGCATTCAAATGCTTTGATGGCCAGAGCATGAGCCCAACTCAAAGTTTAATCTGAGATGTAATCTCTACAAATATAGAATGCAAACAAATGCACTAAAAACCAAAGAAACCTAGTTCACTGGCCCTTTCCTTCTCAAATGTCTCAAAGTACTCTCTTTCAATTCCTTAAGTGCATGCATAAATGGTTGGGACATGACAAGACAAATAAATAAAGGGAGAGGAAAATTAGATAAAATGAAACACCCAAACTCAAAAATAAGACCATTACCAAGGCAGGTGGAGGATGATAAACCATTGGGGTCTGCATTTGCTCACAGGGATGGCTTCAAGTAGGGATTTCACCAGCACTAACTTATCCCCCTTGATGATAACCATCTATTACACCATATTGACATCTCCTTTTCAACCTTAGAAACCATCCACACCCATTATATTTTTTTGCAGTCACTGAATTTAAATAAAGACATAGCGCTGCGATTACAATTGAGCTAAGGACAATTCCACTAAAATGTATCTTCTACTCTAGAAACATTAATTATATCTTTTGTTATATTTGAATCAACAATGATTGTCCAACCTGTTCATAGTTTCAGTTCCTCTGTTACACTTCTAGTGAACATCAATTTAACTATTTTAGAAATATTGAAGCGCTGTGTGAACAGTATTTGATTGCATTAATGGCTTCCAATGAGCGTAGAAATTCATTTGGGCTTACATGGGCCTAAGCAGTGGGATTATTCATACAACGACCAGGACACAGCACAGAAAAACAAGTTTGTGGTCTTGACCAGATTAGCAGATTATAACAACTAACAAGAAGATGAAATGTGCGGCGTCTGCTGGGGCCAAAATGGTGAAGGAAGGGACTTCGGCTGGTATCCGTTGGGCCAAACATCAATACCACAAAAATGCCCAGAACTGAAATGGTAGTCAGTGTCCAAAATTAGCAGAAGAAATGAGTGTGGGAAGGGCATATATGTGATCTATTTTGCTTCTGTTGTATTCTAGAGCAGACTTATATTGTATTAATTTTTGGGCTAAAGTTTTGAGTATATTAAATGACTGAACCATGTAGAACCATTGACTTGACTTTACATATATGGTTGTAAGGCCTCCTGGTTTTAGTCATCCATTAAAACAGGGGATATTTGTGCACTAAATGTTCACTCCATGCTTTATTTTTCTGCTGAAAAAATATTTGAATCAACAATAACCTCACAATCATGTTCAAAAGGCCTCTCATTGTCATGCTTATTTGAACTAAGCACTAATCCAGCATTGTAGGCTTCCTATCATTTCCTTGATTTTAGTCTCTACTTCAAAGCAAGATCATTCTAAAGCTACATTTATAAAAAATGATCTATTATTATTTTTTTGAGTAAAGGTTCACCTTTTCATTATGCCATCAATCATTCACAACTGATTTGACCTTGCATTATTGATTTTCCCGATGGGAAAACAGACCAATAACACAAGTTTATGAAGGAAAAGTAACCCCAAAGCATAGAAGTTGGGATCTTTCTAATCATGGGCATTACTGCAAGGCAGCCAACCGCCATCAGAGATTGCAACAAATTACTCAATTGTTGTTCTTTCACCTCAACAGGAAGCAGGCCATCCACGTCCTTGTCAACATTAAAATTGATTCATCAACTGGGCATCCATATTCCCAGTACTTGCGGCCAACTGAATTGTGGTCTCTTTCAATTCCTTAAGTGCCTGCATAAATGGTTGGGACATGACAAGACAAATAAATAAAGGGAGAGGAAAATTAGATAAAATGAAACACCCAAACTCAAAAATAAGACCATTACCAAGGCAGGTGG
The DNA here is from genome assembly GCA_031772625.1 of Pinus tabuliformis. NCBI lineage: Eukaryota > Viridiplantae > Streptophyta > Pinopsida > Pinales > Pinaceae > Pinus > Pinus tabuliformis. Next base: position 1,886,816,961 of record CM062817.1, on the reverse strand, counting down.
AGGCTGATAAACCATTGGGGTCTGCATTTGCTCATAGGCTTCTTGCATGTTTCTGTATAATTGCCCTAAGGTTGAATTTTTCTGCATACTTTTCCAGATTGTTGTCACTAACTTGCTAAGCACCAACTGTAACAAAAGTACTTGTAAGTTACTCGTCTATAAAATGTCTGAATTGTGTCTTTTCCCTGAGAAGCTGCAATTGATAATTCCAATATATTAGTACCTGATGTTTGAGGGTAGCTAAGCCTTTCATGTGCATTGGAGATTCAGGAATAACACCATTTGAAGGAGGTATGCCAACAATACCACATAAAATAGTCTGTCACAATAAAAGGAAAATTTATGAATCCACTAGAGATTTTTTATGGAGGTGAAAACAAAGAATGAAGAGTTAGATCAAGATGTCTTCAGGAGAGCAAAAGCTCTTCCAGAATAGGGTAGCCAGTGATAGTTGAACCTAAACATGAACCCTGACAAAAATTACAACATAGTTCTAAATAATATATATTTAGTGTGGTAATGGGCCTTGACACAATCTCTGCAATAATGGCCCTGCTTGATACAACATCATTTTTCAAGGGTTTTTTGTGAAGTTTCCTTTAAACTTTTCTATGCAGACTTCTTCCCTTTCTTCTTAGTGATTTCAGTGTAAGTGCTCGGTATACACTCTTTTAAGTGAATCTGTTCCAGCAATGTTCTTTCTGCAGTAACATTCCACCAAGAAAGTTAGCCAATTTATCAGTGGCATTCACACTGGTCACAAATGGCTGAAACATTTTTTTCAACCATTGGAACAGTGGCACTACGAACTTTAGGATCAATTCTATCATCAACTGCTCCAAATTGATCTTGCACATCCTGAATACGTATCGTATAAACAGTGATATACACAACCAATCATTTAAAATGCATACAGTCATTTCCTAGAATAGAGAATCCTTGTTCTGTTAGAGAATCCTAGTCCAAATCTTACAAGAACTAATCAAACTTCTAATTTGAGGACCAATATGATCTGCAATAGTAAAACTTATAATGCACTGCACATCTTCATTGTGCGCCAAAAGCTTTACTAATTCTTTAGCAACAGTGCAATTTGTCTTCTTACCCTCCACAAGTCTTTGACTTTTCACAACATTGTGTCTAGTTGAAGCCATGATTTCTTAACTGCCTCTCCTTGTGGATCTTCTCTTTGATTATGGCGTATTATCTCATTGAAACACTGGAATGCTGGATTGATACGGGCCTCAAGACTCACTTTCAGTCTTGCTCCTGCCAGCATGCGACGAGGGATTAGAACCAAGTTGCAGATTGTCTATCAAAAAACAGGTGTGATGGCCCAGGGAGCTCATGGTATCAACTTTTTGATGGAAGGTGCTACCTTGGAGACATATCTTTTACTAGTTTTATTCAGACCAATGGACAGCTTATATGATGTTGTTTTTTTATAAACTTCAGGTGAAATATATGTAATGTATATTTTTTTATTTTCAATATGAAAAAGTAGATGATTTTCTTCTAAGGCAAAAAAATATCAGTTTTCTTAGAAGAAAAATGAAAAAACAAAACACACGTTATTCACAGGGACACCTAGCATTCACTGAAGGCAAACCATCAATGAATTGACAGAAAAATCTCAAGCCTCTTCTACAGGAAGTTCGTAGAATATGGAGAAATCTCCAATGGGAATTCGATCAGCAATTTCAAACCTAAAACTGCTTCTCAAAACATAAGAAATTATTTCACAAATTTGAAACTTACTGACTCATCACTTGCATAAAGCGCATAACATTACTGCTCTGCCTCTCATCCAGCGGCTGTGTACACAACCATCGGAATTTAGAGAGTATTCCACAACAAAGGGTAAATAAGATGAAATCCACACAGTCAGATACCTTGAACCCCAATTCCATAAAGTACATATTTCAGTGCAAAGGATGCTTACCCTTCTGCAAGCCTGCACAATATCAGACTCCAAGCCTTGTATATTGCAGCGCACTTCCTGCCATACCCACAATGGTTCCAACAGTGTAAACAGAATAATCAGAATGAAAACAGGGTTGGAAACCCCATGAAAAAAGAAACGAAAGCAGTGGATTATTTAAATTACCTGGCTAAAATACCGTTGAAGTAAACTTTCTTTGACAATTCCACACATGCCATAAAAGTAAAGCAAATTCATCATCACCTGCAAATACACGATCAGCATGAGGCTAATATCTATCATGAGGCTAATGTCCAGGTGCATCAATATGATAGATACAGAAATTGTGAAAGAATAACGAAGCAGCCTCAGGGAAGAAGAACAACCCTTGAAAGCATGACATGTCTGTTCAAGAAACAAATAGATGCCGGACCAGTTAGTAACGACAAATAATTTAGTATACAAATTACACGGTTAATCACAAGGTTCTGTCAATCAATTGATTTTATTAATTTACAAAACTTCAAAATTCTTATTCCATCAATGTAATGTATTGCTGTGGAAGAAAAAGAAGATGTTACAATAACCACAGAAATGGCATCAGCCCATCAACATATTTCCACTCATTGCTTGCCAGATTAGCAAAAACTTGTTGGTGTGAAATACTGCTTTAAAGAAGTAAGTTCAATAATTTCACTCATTAGCCCAGAATGCACATTGCATGTCTGAATGCATTAACAGTATCGTTGAAGAGAAAAGGAAACACCAAGAGGGCGGCAATCAATAAAAGCAAATGATTTCATAAATGGAAAAAAATGCAAGAGACACTTGCGAAAATGAGGTGTCATCAAGAGTTTGCTACACCAGGATGCTATCAGGGCAAACTACAAAGTGATTTGAGCATGCTGATTGAACAAATACAATATAGTCTAAGATTCACTCCATGTCCACCATGATAGGAAATTTGAGGAATTAATCAAACCTGAAATCGGCATAGAGATGTATTGGAATTCCACACATGCCATAAAAGTAAAGCAAATTCATCATCACCTGCAAAAACACGATCAGCATGAGGCTAATATCTATCATGAGGCTAATGTCCAGGTGCATCAATATGATAGATACAGAAATTGTGAAAGAATAACGAAGCAGCCTCAGGGAAGAAGAACAACCCTTGAAAGCATGACATGTCTGTTCAAGAAACAAATAGATGCCGGACCAGTTAGTAACGACAAATAATTTAGTATACAAATTACACGGTTAATCACAAGGTTCTGTCAATCAATTGATTTTATTAATTTACAAAACTTCAAAATTCTTATTCCATCAATGTAATGTATTGCTGTGGAAGAAAAAGAAGATGTTACAATAACCACAGAAATGGCATCAGCCCATCAACATATTTCCACTCATTGCTTGCCAGATTAGCAAAAACTTGTTGGTGTGAAATACTGCTTTAAAGAAGTAAGTTCAATAATTTCACTCATTAGCCCAGAATGCACATTGCGTGTCTGAATGCATTAACAGTATCGTTGAAGAGAAAAGGAAACACCAAGAGGGCGGCAATCAATAAAAGCAAATGATTTCATAAATGGAAAAAAATGCAAGAGACACTTGCGAAAATGAGGTGTCATCAAGAGTTTGCTACACCAGGATGCTATCAGGGCAAACTACAAAGTGATTTTGAGCATGCTGATTGAACAAATACAATATAGTCTAAGATTCACTCCATGTCCACCATGATAGGAAATTTGAGGAATTAATCAAACCTGAAATCGGCATAGAGATGTATTGGAATTCCACACATGCCATAAAAGTAAAGCAAATTCATCATCACCTGCAAAAACACGATCAGCATGAGGCTAATATCTATCATGAGGCTAATGTCCAGGTGCATCAATATGATAGATACAGAAATTGTGAAAGAATAATGAAGCAGCCTCAGGGAAGAAGAACAACCCTTGAAAGCATGACATGTCTGTTCAAGAAACAAATAGATGCTGGACCAGTTAGTAACGACAAATAATTTAGTATACAAATTACACGGTTAATCACAAGGTTCTGTCAATCAATTGATTTTATTAATTTACAAAACTTCAAAATTCTTATTCCATCAATGTAATGTATTGCTGTGGAAGAAAAAGAAGATGTTACAATAACCACAGAAATGGCATCAGCCCATCAACATATTTCCACTCATTGCTTGCCAGATTAGCAAAAACTTGTTGGTGTGAAATACTGCTTTAAAGAAGTAAGTTCAATAATTTCACTCATTAGCCCAGAATGCACATTGCATGTCTGAATGCATTAACAGTATCGTTGAAGAGAAAAGGAAACACCAAGAGGGCGGCAATCAATAAAAGCAAATGATTTCATAAATGGAAAAAAATGCAAGAGACACTTGCGAAAATGAGGTGTCATCAAGAGTTTGCTACACCAGGATGCTATCAGGGCAAACTACAAAGTGATTTTGAGCATGCTGATTGAACAAATACAATATAGTCTAAGATTCACTCCATGTCCACCATGATAGGAAATTTGAGGAATTAATCAAACCTGAAATCGGCATAGAGATGTATTGGAATTCCACACATGCCATAAAAGTAAAGCAAATTCATCATCACCTGCAAAAACACGATCAGCATGAGGCTAATATCTATCATGAGGCTAATGTCCAGGTGCATCAATATGATAGATACAGAAATTGTGAAAGAATAACGAAGCAGCCTCAGGGAAGAAGAACAACCCTTGAAAGCATGACATGTCTGTTCAAGAAACAAATAGATGCCGGACCAGTTAGTAACGACAAATAATTTAGTATACAAATTACACGGTTAATCACAAGGTTCTGTCAATCAATTGATTTTATTAATTTACAAAACTTCAAAATTCTTATTCCATCAATGTAATGTATTGCTGTGGAAGAAAAAGAAGATGTTACAATAACCACAGAAATGGCATCAGCCCATCAACATATTTCCACTCATTGCTTGCCAGATTAGCAAAAACTTGTTGGTGTGAAATACTGCTTTAAAGAAGTAAGTTCAATAATTTCACTCATTAGCCCAGAATGCACAAAAACTTGTTGGTGTGAAATACTGCTTTAAAGAAGTAAGTTCAATAATTTCACTCATTAGCCCAGAATGCACATTGCATGTCTGAATGCATTAACAGTATCGTTGAAGAGAAAAGGAAACACCAAGAGGGCGGCAATCAATAAAAGCAAATGATTTCATAAATGGAAAAAAATGCAAGAGACACTTGCGAAAATGAGGTGTCATCAAGAGTTTGCTACACCAGGATGCTATCAGGGCAAACTACAAAGTGATTTTGAGCATGCTGATTGAACAAATACAATATAGTCTAAGATTCACTCCATGTCCACCATGATAGGAAATTTGAGGAATTAATCAAACCTGAAATCGGCATAGAGATGGTGGGCATGGAAATGTATCGAGATCGTAAGTTGATCACCAATATACAAATGATGATCCCTGTTTACAGAGTCATTTTTTCGAATGCAACAGAACATATGGAAATTTCATCATTGCTTCAGATTATCTCAAATAATAGAATAGAAGCTACCATGACAAATGCCCACGGTGGGCTCAATAACTTATACAGGGCTACCAGCAAAGCACAACCATCATGCAAATTGCGCAAACATTGCCTTTGCGTGAAATGACTGACGTAATCAATCTGCAAGACGCTAAGAATCATGTCAATAAGATACAGAGATGAAACTCACAGTTCAAGGCAACATCCGAATAAGTAACAAGGGCAGGCTTCTCCTGGTCTCCGCATACAAAAACAGAGATTGGCCCATGGCTAGTCTGCACAACATGCTCCTGCATTCAAAGTCACACCATTACAATAATGTAAGCCAAGACACATTTGCAGGCAAAACGGTTCAAAAGTTAAAAGAAACCCCCAAGTGGCAATGCTGGTCTGACACACAACAAAGCAAAACCCATAAAAGGCATTCACAGACAAAATTTAGGACACCCAGCACAATGTCTCGCAATTTTCCTCAATGCCTGTACATAATCTCTACAGAACCAAATATGAAGGTGAATGCAAACTGAGATCCAATTAGCAGGGCATTTTTATCTCAATGAAAAACCTGCACAGTGCATTTACCTTCCCACCCCAAGGAATCATTTCGACATCCACATAAACAGAGCCGCTGGAGCCATATACACCAAAACAGCGGGCTGAATCCGTTACACCAAAACAGCGGGCTAAATCCGTCAAAACAGGGAGTCGCCCTCCATTTGAAAACAAATTAAGCTCCGCCCTCCATTTCAAAACAAATCTAACATCCCAGGACCAAATCGACCCTCACAAACCACTCCCGGGACTAAATCGACCCTCACAAACCACTCCCAAACCAGAAAACCCAAACTGTAAATCAAAAATGGCGATTTTGCTCTCCCAAACCAGGAGCAAATATCAAAATGGGGGCGATTTTGATCAAATACGATTCCGCAAATATCAAAATGGGGCGATTTTGATCAAATTCGATTCGGTTAGTTTATCCGCCCTGGGCTAAAATAAAAAAATAAATTAATTTTTAAATAAAATATGGGCTAATTATATATAAAAAAAAATTATTATTTTATTTAAAAATTCGCCCTATTAAAATATAAAAAGTCTTAAATTTCGCCTTTGGGCTATTATTCGCCCCTAAAATTAACCTTGATGGCAAGCTCCCAACTTCCTTCCTCCTCAATGTGACTGAAAAACGACTGAACATCTGATCAATATGGTCATGAGTGTGCCCAACAAGAAGGAAACCAACCTTTACCTTTTGGAAAATTCTCAATTCAACAAGCATGTTCAGATACCCAAAAACAACCTGATTTTTGTTTTCACGGCAAGTGTTGTCCAATTGTAGATACAAAACTTCAGGAAGATTACCAGACCAATGAGAAATCACATCATGAATTATGGTTATGGTCAGATTTGCATCATTATGAATATTTGGAGCTGTGAAGTACACCCTTGGCAACATTTTCCCATTGAAGACCATACAACCGACCAAGTGAAACTGAATAAAATTTTCCTCTTGTAGATTTTTGGGTGTGCGAACAAAATGTGGTAAAAGTGTTTTCTTCTGGTCCATACCATCAATTATCAAACCCAAATATTTATTTGGATTATCATAACACTTCTTTCGATGCTTGTACAACTTCTTCCTTTCATTTGTTTGTTGTTCGCGATGCTCCTGAAGTTCTTTGACAATTAAATCTACACAACATAAAAGAAATTCATTAAGAAATATGTTTTCATAGTTGATGACTATACAATTTTAAAAGTAAAAGTTATGAACACTTACCTCTTTTTGAGCCTTCACATTTGTCCCTTTTTGATTTAAGAGAAGCACATGTACTGCAAATCCCCATCCTTGTCTTCTTAGGAATACGAACATTATTGAATTCTTTATTCCATATCTTCACAAAATATTGATATGTAATAAAGTGGCCCTGTCCCTCAACACTTTCTGCATATTCTTTGTATAAGTTGTAGATTTCTCGTCTTGAAAAATTATCTGGAATATGTATTGTCTCTCTATTTGGCATACACTCTCCATGCTTTGAAAAGAAATCTTTCATCCATGACATTGCAGTATTTGATAATGGCCCAAACTGTCTTTTATAACGTACTTCTGAATAAAATGTGGGATCCTTTTCCAAATTTTCTTGAATTCTCGAGAGACGAAAATTCCCAATTGAATGAAACATTTTGAAAGCTTTTCTACACAATAAAAAATTCCTAATATGATAATCATAACCTGACAATGTAGATTGCATGCAGCCAACTAAATATGAGTTTTTCATGCTTTTATTCATTGACAAATATCTCTTCCTGCTTTCTAATGCAAATGTGAAATCCATACGTTTCAAGCAATTTTTTTGGCAACATTCACTTGAAATGAGAGCGCTGATAGAACTTCTTCTCGTCAGATATTCTGCTCTACCCATTGTATAACTAGAATATCTTGCATCGATACGAAAAGGTTTGCTCCTACTCCTCGATACAATATTTCTTGGCAACATCTCCATCATTGGATCATCATTTTTATAAGGACTTTCATCATCATTAAGAGGAACGTTATCCACACTATGATCTGCTCTGATTTTCAAATTTTGACTGAGAGGATACCCTTCATCTTCCCCTTCTTCAGTGCTACTATCATAGTCCTTAGAATTCAGACTAAATGGAAAATCTGACTCGATGTTTAATGGATATTCTTCCTCATGTACATTGTCAGTGCTACTCTCATAGTCCATAGAATTAGGACTATGTTGAAAATGTGGCTGCTTACTTATTGAAGATGCTACATCCTGTCCTTTGTCACTGCTACCTTTATACTGATTAGAATTAGGACTAACTGCATCATCCTATTCTTCATCACTGGTGCTCTCATAGTCCTTAGAATCAGGACTAAGAGGACATTGTGATACTCCAATGTTTTGAAAATCATCATCCCGCGCTTCATCACCGCTGCTCTCATAGTCCTTAGAATCAGGACTAAGAGGACATTGTGATACTCCAATCTTTTGAAAATCATCATCCTGCACTTCATCACCGCTGCTCTCATAGTCCTTAGAATTAGGACTAAGAGGACATTGTGATACTCCAATCTTTTGAAAATCATCATCCCGCGCTTCATCACCGCTACTCTCATAGTCCTTAGAATTAGGACTAAGAGGACATTGTGATACTCCAATCTTTTGAAAATCATCATCCCACGCTTCATCACCGCTGCTCTCATGGTCCTTAGAATTAGGACTAAGAGGACATTGTGATACTCCAATCTTTTGAAAATCATCATCCCGCGCTTCATCACCGCTGCTCTCATAGTCCTTAGAATCAAGACTAAGAGGACATTGTGATACTCCAATCTTTTGAAAATCATCATCCCACGCTTCATCACCGCTGCTCTCATAGTCCTTAGAATCAGGACTAAGAGGACATTGTGATACTCCAATCTTTTGAAAATCATCATCCCGCGCTTCATCACCGCTGCTCTCATAGTCCTTAGAATCAGGACTAACTGGACACTGTGACACTCCATACTTTTGAAATTCATCATCATGCTCTTCATCACTGCTACTCTCATAGTCCTTAGAATTAGGACTAAGTGGACACTTTGACACTCCATTATTTTGAAATTCGCCATCATGCACGTCAAAACTGTTGCTCTCATAGTCTTCAGAATTAGGACTAAGTGGACATCGTGACCCTCCATTCTTTTGAACTTCACCATCACATTCTTCAAAACTGCTACTCTCATAGTCCTCAGAATTAGGACTAAGTGGACATTGTGACACCCCATTCTTTTGAACTTCACCATCATGCTCCTCATCACCGCTGCTTTCATAGTCCTTAGAATTTGGACTAAGTGGAATCTATGACTCTTTATTAATTTGAAATTCTCCATCCCCTCTTTAATCAGTGCTGCTTTCGAAGTCTTTAGAATCGGGACTAAGTGGAAGAATTCACTTTCTATTCATAGTGGAAGAATTCCCGCTATATTCATCAATATGAATAGAGTTGTTACACGAAGAAGATGTTGATGGTGTATAAACTGAAACTTCACCATCAGAGCAATCCATCACTTTCAAATAGAAAATGTTGAATGATACAAATGGAGTCTCCTAAGAATATTATATAGCTTAAAGAATGAAATATTCCCTCCAAAGTTATTCCCTCCAAAAATTTTCGCGAAAATATTTCCCTCCAAAAATTTTCACGAAAATATTTCCCTCCAAAAGTTTGTTAGATTTATTTACCTTTATTATTTTATTCTACAATTGATTGAAAAACGTAAACTAATTTATTTTTATGAAATAAATCACTAAAATTCAAATTGTAAATCACAACTTGTACATTAATTATTCTAATAGTTAAAGTATATAATATTTATTTAACAATTATTTTTTTCTAATTTTTATAATATATTCTCAAACAAATTAATCCCACATTCAATCCATTGTAAAACAACTCTACAATATTCTCTCTATAATAATGTAAAACAAACTATCCCACATTAAGCGTATGGAAAAACATCTTCGTAATTTCACTTATATAATAAATTTTGATATCACTATTACTCGCCTCACATCTTGGTTTTCTGAAGTCCCTTTAAAGACTCGTGAATTTGTGGAGCAACGATATTGCTATCAACAATATATACAACGAAGAATTGTCGCAATTGAAAGGTAAATACAATTATTTTTTCGAAATTTTCATATTAAATTACTTTAATGAAAAATAATTTTTTTTTTAAATTAAAAAAATTTCCAAGCCAAATTTTAATATTGCTATTTACCCCACCCCGCCCGCCACACCTCCCCCCTTCTCCAACCCCTGCCCCCCTAACTCCCGCCCGCCACACCTCCCCCCTTCTCCAACCCCTGCCCCCCTAACTCCCTCCCGCCCCCCAATTTTTTTTTATAAATTAAAAAATTTTCCAAGCCCACCCCACCCTGGGCCCACCCGGCACCCGCCCCCACCCCGCCCCCCCTATCCATCCCCCACCCCACCCCGGCCCCCCTGTCCATCCCACACCCCACCCCGGGCCCACCCGGCACTCGGCCCCCCTGCCCATCCCACACCCCACCCGGCACCCGGCCCCCCTGCCCATCCCACCCGGCACCCGCCCCTCCTCCCTCCCCGGCACCCCCGCCTACCCCGCCCCCACCCGGCGCACGACCCAACCCCGCCCGCCCCTCCCCTCCCCGGCACCCCCGACCCCCCCTCCCCCACCCGGCGCACGGCCCACCAGGCGCCCGCCCTGTCGTGGCGGAAAAAGTCGTTTGTGCGGACACAACTGACCTCCCTAGGATTCTAAACTCTCTAGCGACAAACAAGACAAAATGGAGTGATCTTTCTCTAAATACACCTTTTAAAACATGAAAGCTACAAGTGTTTAGGCTTACCTTATTCCAAACGCTGTTGTTGTAGTCCGTTCTTGCCGATCTGGATGAGCTCCTCCTTCACATCAATTCCTGCAACCACAAACAATCAAACAATTACCAAGCACTTGCATTTCATATAATAAAACATATATCCAACATGCAGACCAAGGAATACATGAAATAACTCATTAACACAAGCTATTGAGAAAAATAAACCAGTTTGTATTAATAACGAAACAAAGGAAACTCTTACAACCTGGCCTTGGTGTTGTGCAAGTTCCTCCCAGGGTCCATCAAGGGTCTTCCTCTACTTTGACAAAGCTCACCCACTTCCAAGTAGAATCAAGCAAAGACAATCTCTCCTCACAAGGTTCTAAATGGGAGTCCTAAATTCTGCAGCATTTACCCAAAGAAAATGTATAGCTCCAACCTCTCCTCCTTCTGGCTCAAGGTCTTTATTTATAGTGCTGTAAAGAGGTTATTCAGGTCCACCATGAATGGGATAATCCTCCTCTTTGGGTGGGATAGCTCCCTTATTGATGGGATAAGTTCCTCCTTAATAGGGATACATGAACCAGCTGGAGGCGCATCCATTTCATCAAACCGACCTCTAGAAAGATCTAGAAGTAACCACAAGTAATTTTTTTAAGATGAAACTTGCGCATTTTGCCTTTTACAGAAGGACGCACCTGTCCCTTAACATACAGAGCGTCCAAGGACGCAGCCTTTGTGAACATTGTGAGCGTCCCCGCAGGTAAGGCTTGAGAGAATCTGCGTCCCCAGAGATAAACACATTTTTTACAAGACTTTCTCTCTTCTTTGAGTTTGAGATGGATAGCAGAAGCATAAGACTTGCCTAAGAGGGTAGCATGACTGTTGATTGAGCCATACTAACTGTAAATAGTCATGGTGACATTTTTTAGTGTAACAGATTGCCCCCTAAAGTGCGAAGCCTGGAATAGATTAGGGTTTTGTAATTCTAGGAAGGGTGAAGCACTTTATCATTTCAAGGATTGTCTTGTGGATGACCTGGTTGGAACCTGCAATTTTCAACACAAAATACATGTATAAGATTATATCATCACTGAGGTAAGCATTCCCATACTCAGATTCAAAACTTTAACTAATGGACTAACTACTCTGATACAGGAATGATCTTGCAGTACATCATTTTTATAGACTTTTGTAGACACAGTATGGACGCAGCCATCTGTTTATGATTAGTCTACATAGATAATGAATACAAAACTCCTCACAGCCTGGATGGTAGAAACTAGATCCAGGGTCTTCACTTCTACTTCCCGAATTGGTACGATTCTAGCCATGTGATTAAATGATTTGATGTCGAACATGGTAGAAACCACTTGATTACCAGTCGATGATGTAAACTGTTAACAAGTGTGAGAGAGACCACCAGTAATGTCAATGGTTCTCAAAGTACCAAGCACAACCCGTGAAATGTGAATAGATGTTTTGATGTCGAACACTTCACGGAATCCTTTGATCGAAAGTCAATGATGTAAACTGACTTCAAAGGCGAGAAACCTGCCATTGATGCATGCAGACTTCAAGGTACTGTCGATTCCTAAGTCATCTTTCTAGATAATGTGTCGATATCGATAGAAAGCGACCCGTTGCAGGCAAGCCCACAACACGAAATCATTGCTCAAGTTGAAGAAATGTTTGCTGTAAGGACTGACTTCAGGGATGGTCAAATGGATGACAAGTATTTTGCAGATGAAAGTTTTGCTCGCAGACCTCTTGAACACATAACGACACGACAGATGGCTTGGTGACGAATAACTCAAAGTTAATCCCCGGAACCCGGTTAAAGACTTTCAAAGTGGCTTGATCAACTGTGAGGTAAAAGATTCCCAACCCAGGTGAATGAAAAGTGTCGTGTTCAAGAGTGGTAATAAAGTTTCTTTTGAGACAAAAGGTAACAAACAGGTTCATTCTTCTCTCTTTTCCCCCACCATTTCTGGCAAGTACCTCTTTATTTTTAACAAGCTTGAGGAGGATAACATATGCTTGATTATAAGCTCATCCTTCGGATGAGTCCAACCTAGTTTTGATTCAAACCCTAGGAAGGAGTGGTTCGTTCCTGTTTGTAATTGAACAGGTCCTTTACTGTGAAATGTTTAACGAGCCCAGTATAGGAGAAACTCGGTGTTTTTTCATTTTTAGAGAGTCTGAAAAAACTAAAGGAGACTCCACGGTGAACTTTTTCGTAAATTTGTGTCCCCCAAGCCCGAAAAAGTATAAAATAATACCTGGGGGAACCGCTTGATCTTGCGACCAAGGAGTACTTTCATAATTAGTGCCACTGACCTGAAAAGTAAAAAGCGATCAAGGACACGTCGTTTTATTTCCTTATCGAGTTTGAAACGACAAAAACCCGGCAATCTTTTCCTGATTTTACGGTCAGAAAAGGGCTATAAGGGGACCGTCTTTTAATTCCGTTTTAACGAGTGTAAAAGAAACGCTCGGCAATCTTTTCATGTTTTAGGAGTCTGAAAAAGGGCTTAAAAGAGAACTCCAAGGTTTCACTTTTTCGTAAGTTTTAATGAGTTCGAAAAAGGGATAAAAATGTACTCATGGTTTTCACTTTTTCGTAGGTTTTAATGAGTTCGAAAAAATGATAAAAATGTACTCATCTGGCCGACTTTCAATTTAATTTACGAGCAGGAAAAGACGGAAAGAACTCGACATTTTCGTATGTTTTATGAGAATGAAAAATAGCAAAATAATCTCGGTATTTTCATGAGTTTAACGAGTCTTGAAAATAACTGAAACTGACTCGAGATAGGTTTCATTTTTACAAAAGCTTGAAACAGAGTAAAACTATGCTTCATAGTAGTTTCATTTTTACACAAGCTTGAAACAGAGAGAAAACTGTGCTTGATGCCCCCTAAGCATAGCTGCTAGAGTGCATGCCCCCCTAGCTTCATTTCATTCAACTAAGTACAAGCTGGATGGAATGAATATTCATGAACGAGATCGTTTGAAAGACTCGATCTAAAACTGAAATAACTAACCTAAATATACAACTTAACATCTATGAGATCTAGTCAAACTCTTGACTCAATTAGAGGAGGATTTGTTTCATTTTTTAACGAGCTTGACACAGGAAAAGAACTATGCTCAGATCCGGTTTCATGTTTACGCAAGCTTGAAACGAAAAACTATGCTTGTTATAAGTCCACATGCCCCCAGCATAATGACGCAAAACGAGGTACATGCCCCCCAAGCTTCATTGGATTCAATGAGGTGGATGGAATGAAGCTTTACTTTCAAGATCTTTGAAAGACTTGTGGGAGTTGTTTCATTTTTTAGTGAGGTTGACACAGGAAAATAACTATCCTCAAAACCCTTGTTTCATTTTTTAAACGAGCTTGACACAAGATAAGGAACTATGCTCATGACTACTCTACAAACTACCTAACAAAAACTTTACTCTAAAAACCTTGATTCATTTTTTAACGAGCTTGACACAAGACAAGGAACTGTGCTCTAAAATCCTTGATTCATTTTTTAATGAGCTTGACACAAGACAAGGAACTATGCTCATGATTACTCACTACAATCTACCTACTTAACCTACCCTTGTTTCATTTTTTAAAGAGCTTGACACAAGACAAGGAACGATGCTCGAAAAGTTCGCATGCCCCCAGCATAATGATGCAAAGCGAGGTACATGCCCCCCAGGCTTCATTGCATTCAACCGGCTGGATGAAATGAAGGTTTACTTTCAATATTTAACTTGAAAAGGGAGTTGTTTCATTTTTAAGGAGGTTGACACAAGAAAAGAACTATCCTCATACCTGATTCATTTGTTAACGAGGTTGACTCAGTAACAGGAACTATCCTCATACCTGATTCATTTTTTAACGAGGTTGACTCAGTAACAGGAACTATCCTCATACCTGATTCATTTTTTAAACGAGGTTGACTCAGTAACAGGAACTGTCCTCGCAAAATCCTACTTTCTACAATCTATATAGCCTAAAATCTAGCTGATTCATTTTTTAATGAGGTTGACTCAGTAAAAGAACTATCCTCATACTAGCCTGTTTCATTTTTTAACGAGGTTGGCACAGGAAAAGGAACTGTCCTCGAACCTGATTCATTTTTTAACGAGGTTGACTCAGTAACAGGAACTGTCCTCGCACACACTTACTTTCTACAATCTACCTACATATCCTAAAACCTACCTGATTCATTTTTTAATGAGGTTGACTTAGTAACAGGAACTTTCCTCATAACATCCAATTTCATTTTTTAACGAGGTTGAGAGAGGAACAAACTATCCTCGTGCTCACTGATCATGGCTTCCAACTGGAAGAAAGACATGTCAATGGACACACCTTGATCATGGCTTCCAAGAGGTCTTCATCAGAAGGAAGAATAGTTCTCTGGAAGGAACACATGTCAAGGGACTCAAAAGGGATAAGAACATCGTGTTCAAGAAATCCCTTAGAGTTTTCCATGTCAATTACCGGATTCAAATCAACAGTGAGAGGCTCACTTACATCGGTAACTGAAAACATGGGACCGGTTGCCACATAATTTACCCGTGGCGGGGTAGATACCACTTGAGAATCAGGAACATTTAGGGCTGTCATATTATTGGTAGTTGAAACAAGACTAGGGAACGAAAGCTGGTCTACAGTCACAATACTGCCATTGTGAGGGAAAGACATCACGCGAAAGAGTGTCGATACGACAGCTTTCATTGCATAAACATAGTCTCGCCCAAGGAGTAAATTGAAATCCAAGGGACCTCGAACTACCATAAGATCGATACAAACAGTTTTACCTTCCAAGGTAATAGAAAACTTAGGAAGGATCCCTAAAGGTTCACTAATGGTTCTGTTAAAAGCTTTCAGATTCTGCGTAATAGGCGCAAGCTGAGGGGAACCCAAAGCTTTCCAAACAGTTGAGGATAAAATACTAACAGAAGCACCTTCATCTACCTGTGTACGATGTATGTCCCTACCACCAGCCTTGACAATGATTTGGAAAGGGATGGAGGAAGGAAGACGAGGTTCTGTCAGTCTATTCCAGTCAAAGGAAAAGACCTCAGTACTTGGAGGGGGTTCTGTAGAAACAGGTGAAATGCCCCCCAGCATAGAAGAATCCGATGTAACAAGAAGAACATCAGCGGTATGAAATTTACTCTCGAAAAGGAGAGTGTGATCGACCGAATGTGAAATTGAAATGACCACTTGATCAACTAACGGATCATCAACCTGAGTGACATGAGTTGCACTCTCCAATGGAAGAGTGTGATCGACTGTAGTTGAATTTAGATCAATCACTCCGTCAGTTGACGGTAGGTTGGGAGAAAGTTTACGGTAACCAGTTGGAAATTCTTGCTGTGGAACAGTAAGGCTTTCCAACAATGTTGAGGCTTCATCCATGTGAGGGAAAATGTGAGTTTGATGACTCCCTTTACATAACTTGCAAGGAAACCTAACTTTACCCTTTTTCCCAGAAACCTGACTATCACTGGTTGATGGATCAATGGAAAGTTGATGAGATTTTTCTGACCAAACTTCCAAGACCTTTGGAATACCAGGACAATTGACAAGGAAGTGGTCACCCTTACAAAGCCTGCAAGGGTATTTGGGTTTACGGTGCATGTCGGAATTTTCCTCAACACCACTAACACTTACAACCATGGTTGGTTGGTTGACTTCTTTCTTATCTTGCTTCTTCTTCTTCTTCTTCTTCTTCCCTTTCTTCTTCTTCTTAGCCTCCTGGTTACTAGCATCAAGGCTTTTACCAGGCGAAGAGGAAGAAATGGAGGAAGAAAAATTAGGCGAAGAAGGTAAAGGGTCAACAGAAGGTTGGTGATGTTGAGATGGTGAATTCTGTTGAGGTGAAGCATCCGGTTGAGATGGAACAATTGAAGTATTTTGGGCCAACGAAGTTGAAAATAACCATATCGGTAAACCTATTGTAAATCCAGGTAATGACAAAGTAGCCATATAAGGAGGACCAACATTTCCAAAGTAAGGAAAAGTACTAGGATTCTCATTAGGAGGGGTTCCTAGGTTGATAAATTCCGGAACATTTGCCATTATATTCAACTTCAATGAATTTTATTAACAATTTAAAACTAAAATTAACAATTCCCAATTCACACTTAACAACTAAAATTCACAATTCACACCTATGGTCTCTAAAAGTAAAAACAAACAAATTAACACGTGCTATCAAATCTAGGAGACAAACCACACACAAACAGTAAGCTCTCCGGACCGAAAACACTAGTTGGTGATGAAGCCCAACCTCGCAGAATTCAGTACAGAAATGGCGGGTGGAACAGTTACCCCGGCAACCTGCTTAATGAATAGACCGGCACAAGTTCCTCCACTTTAACCGTCACGAAGTGAAGTGAACCCCCCGGAAAATCCAAGTGAGTATAACCGACGTCTGCTCCAGGTACAGTGGGACCTTCCCTCCACCATCACCTCGGTAGAACCCTAAAGATTATGGTCACTAAGGTCACCAACAGTAACAAATACACCTGGGGGAACAGTCTAAACTCCGACAGCACGCAAGGGCAGAGTAGCAAGCTCAATCCCCTTACCGGCTCCTTGACAACAATCCAAGGTTTACCGATAAGTGACCCCTGGCTCCTCGACAATGGTTAATCCGAGGTTTACCGTTTGTAATACGTACTGTCTGGCGTCGTTCCCAACGAGGGGGGAATGATCCCCTCACTAGTTCGGACACGAGCTCGTGCTTCTCCTTTAAGAGGAGCTTTCCCAGAGTGCAACTGAAACAATTGGATTTAATCTACTCAAGATAAACTATCTGTTTGGTTTTGTAGTCTTGGAGAGTTAAGTACTCACCTACTCCAAGACCCTAGCCTAAGCTATGTTGGTGTTTCAGAGCCCTAGAAATGTAAAAATTACTAGATGAATTTTAATTAAGCGCTGTGTTATTAAGGTTGTTATTACTCAAATGGGTAAATGGAGATGAAACCAATGATGTTATGACCCGACTCAACTGAATGCAATCGAATATGATAATGTAATCTTTTCAATTCGATGAATCCTAACTAAAGTAAGGAGAGAGTTTCCATTCACTTCCGACAATGCAAAAATTGATGCACTAATTTTATCAAGAAAAACTAATGCAAATCAATTCCAAACCATTTTTTTTATTTTTATTTTTTGTGTAAATTCAAATCAAAGAAAGCTGATCTAAATCTACAATAGATTTTTCAGAATGTAAACTATGCAATTGTAATCTAAGCACAATTCACTCGAAAAGCATGCAAATGTAATCTATGCACATTTTTCAATAATATTCTGAAAAATGAGAATTCTAATTGTGCAAATGTGATCTATGCAAAAGAATTCTCAAACACAAGACAATTCTAATGTGATCTAAGAACCAATCAAGTGCAAATTGAGAAAATTGGGTGAGAGTTCCAAAGATCAAAACATAAAAACACTCAAAGGCGATTAACACTCATACACAATTTAGCCCCCCCCGGCGAATGAGGGGGAATTTTTTTTGCAAAAACAGAAGCAAAAAGATGCAAAATTGTGAAAAGACTGAGACAAACCTCCAAGTAATGATCAAAGGAAATCAAATCAAGAATTTCTCGAGAAAGAGACTCAAAACACCCAATTGATGAAAGCTAAGAGCAGGAACAAACTTAGGTGAAAATTTTTGACAGGGTACTAAAGGATCTGGGCAGAAAACACTAAGAAAAACCAACATCTAAAAGCAATTAAAGAAAAAATGGAGTTTTCCTAAATTTTTACAGGAAGACGCAGGCAACCCGTTAGAACAGGCGCGGGCCCGCTCTGTGCAAATGGCAACAGCGCGTCCAAAGACGCACTGTGCAGTACTCAGAGGGTGCGTCCTTCTGGAAAAGTTAAGAAAAACCAAATCTAACTAAATCTAAAGCTAAGCCACCCAAATACTAATTCTCACAGTCAAAAACCAAAAATTAAAAATAATTTTCTCAGAGCAAAGTTCACACAAAGGAAAAGACTTTCTCATTAATGGATTCCCAGCGGAGTCGCCAATTTGTCGTGGCGGAAAAAGTCGTTTGTGCGGACACAACTGACCTCCCTAGGAGTCTAAACTCTCTAGCGACAAACAAGACAAAATGGAGTGATCTTTCTCTAAATACACCTTTTAAAACATGAAAGCTACAAGTGTTTAGGCTTACCTTATTCCAAACGCTGTTGTTGTAGTCCGTTCTTGCCGATCCGGATGAGCTCCTCCTTCACATCAATTCCTGCAACCACAAACAATCAAACAATTACCAAGCACTTGCATTTCATATAATAAAACATATATCCAACATGCAGACCAAGGAATACATGAAATAACTCATTAACACAAGCTATTGAGAAAAATAAACCAGTTTGTATTAATAACGAAACAAAGGAAACTCTTACAACCTGGCCTTGGTGTTGTGCAAGTTCCTCCCAGGGTCCATCAAGGGTCTTCCTCTACTTTGACAAAGCTCACCCACTTCCAAGTAGAATCAAGCAAAGACAATCTCTCCTCACAAGGTTCCAAATGGGAGTCCTAAATTCTGCAGCATTTACCCAAAGAAAATGTATAGCTCCAACCTCTCCTCCTTCTGGCTCAAGGTCTTTATTTATAGTGCTGTAAAGAGGTTATTCAGGTCCACCATGAATGGGATAATCCTCCTCTTTGGGTGGGATAGCTCCCTTATTGATGGGATAAGTTCCTCCTTAATAGGGATACATGAACCAGCTGGAGGCGCATCCATTTCATCAAACCGACCTCTAGAAAGTTCTAGAAGTAACCACAAGTAATTTTTTTAAGATGAAACTTGCGCATTTTGCCTTTTACAGAAGGACGCACTTGTCCCTTAACATACAGAGCGTCCAAGGACGCAGCCTTTGTGAACATTGTGAGCGTCCCCGCAGGTAAGGCTTGAGAGAATCTGCGTCCCCAGAGATAAACACATTTTTTACAAGACTTTCTCTCTTCTTTGAGTTTGAGATGGATAGCAGAGGCATAAGACTTGCCTAAGAGGGTAGCATGACTGTTGATTGAGCCATACTAACTGTAAATAGTCATGGTGACATTTTTTAGTGTAACACGCCCCCGCCCCCTCCCCGGCACCCTTGCCCGCCCCTCCGCCACCTGGCGCACAGCCCACCCAGCGCCCACCCCCGCCCCGGCCCACCGGGCCGCCCCACCCCCGCCCCCTCCCACCCCCGACAGGGCCGGCCACCCCCGCCCGGGCCACCCACCCCCGTCCCCCTCCCCCTGCCTCCCACGCCCGGCCACCCCCGCCCGGGCCGCCCCCTCCCCCCGCCCGGGCCGCCCCACCCGCCTCCCCCTCCCCCTCCCTCCCCCGCCTGGGCCGCCCCCTCCCCCCCCCCGGCCACCCCCCGCCCGGCCACCCGGGCCGCCCCCTCCCCACCCCCGGCCACCCCCCGCCCAGGCCGCCCCACCCCCCTCCACCTCCCTCCCTCGCCCGGCCACCCCCGCCCGGGCGACCCCACCCCTCCCACCCCTCCCCCTCCCGCGCCCCCTCCCGCGCCCCGCCGCCCACCCCGCCCGCCCTTCCCCCTCCCGCGCCCCCTCCCAGGACCCGCCGCCCACCCTGCCCGCCCCTCCCCCTCCCCCGCCCCCTCCCCGGCCCCGCTGCCCACCCCGCCCGCCCCTCCTCCTCCACCGCCCCCTCCCCGGCCCCGCTGCCCACCCCGCCCGCCCCCTCCGCCCGCACAGGGCCGCCCCACCCCACCCGATGGGCGGAGCGGGGCGGCCCGGGGGTGGCGCTGCGTGGCGGCGCAATCGACGCTTCGCCCCTTGGGTGGGGCGGGGCGGCCCGAGGGTGGCGCAATCGACGCTCCGCCCCTTGGGCGGGGCGGGGCGGCCCGGGGGTGGCGCTGCGCGGCGGTGCGCCCCGCCCTGCCCCAGGGGCGGAGCGTCGATTCCCAGATTCGACGCTCCGCCCCTCGGGCGGGGCGGGGCGACCCGGGGGTGGCGCTGCGCAGGCACGCTGTCGTGCAACGCCACCCCCGGGCCACCCCGCTCCGCCCCTCGGGCGGGGCGGGGCGGGGCGGCCCGGTGGTGGCGCTATTCGGGCGGAGGGGGCGGGCGGGGGTGGGCGACGGGGCTGGGGAGGGGGCGGCGGGGTCGGAGAAGGGGCGCGGGAGGGGGAGGGGTGGGGGTGGCCGGGCGGGGGAGGGGGAGGGGGAGGGGGCGGCCCAAGCGGGGGTGGCCGGGTGGGGGAGGGAGGGGGAGGGGGAGGGGGGTGAGGCGGCCCAGGTGGGGTTGGCCGGGCGGGGGAGGGAGGGGGAGGGGGAGGGGGAGGGGGGTGCGGCGGCCCGGGCGGGGGGCTGGGGGGTGGAGGGGGCGGCCCGGGTGGGGGGGGGCGGGCCCGGCCGGGGGAGGGAGGGGGAGGGGGTGGGGTGGCCCGGGCGGCGGGGGGGGGGGGGGGGGGTGGGGGGGCAGCCCGGTCGGGGGGTGGCCGGCCGGGGGAGGGGGAGGGGGAGGGGGGTGGAGGGGGCGGCCCGGGTTGGGGGGGGCCGACCCAGCTGGGGGAGGGAGGGGGAGGGGGGTGGGGCGGCCTGGTCGGGGGTGGTCGGGGGGGGGTTGGGGCAGCCCGGCCGGGGGAGGGAGGGGAAGGGGGGTGGGGCGGCCCGGGCGGGGGTGGCCGGGGGGGTTGGGGCGGCCCGGCCGGGGGAGGGAGGGGGAGGGGGGTGGGGCGGCCCGGTCGGGGGTGGTCGGGGGGGGGGGGGGTTGGGGCAGCTCGGTCGGGGAAGGGGGTGGGGGTGGGGGGTGGGCAGGGGCGGCCTGAGGGGGGGAGGGAGGGGGGGGGGATGGGGCGGCCCGGGGGGCCGGAGGGGGAGGGGGGCGAGGCGGCCCAGGCTGGGGGCCTAGGGGTGGGCTGGGGGGCGGGTCGGGGGAGGGGGAGGGAAATTTTGATTATACAAATAAAAAATTTATGGTATATTTTTGTTGTTAATTTAAGTTAATATGTTTTTTTATTTACTAATTTATGTGTTTTTTTTAGGAAAATGGCATCAAGGAAAATTTCTGTGAATCTTTCTGGAGCAAGGAGTCTTAAAGGTGTATCTTCAAAAAACGTTGGTGAACGAACTCCACCTGAGCTCATACCTACAAATATGTCAACTGCTTTAAGTGATAAGAAGCTAATCTCAGATTGGAAAAGTTCAAAAGAGGTGAAATTTCCATCAAGAGCCTGGTATGTGAAAGAAAGAGAGAGCACAACTGTGAATATATATCTATACATTGATACACGCAATAATAATGAAAATTTGGAGGTGATGGGAAAAGTCATAGATATGTGTTCGGTACCAAACACTGAAGTTGTTTACGTACTTACAAAAGCTGCCAAGTCACATGAAAGGATTAAATACCGACTATCATATTCATTATATGACAGGAGAGAGGTATCTATAAAGTTGTGTAAACAAATCGTAAATGATATGACACAAAACACGGTAAGTATTTTTATTTGTATTTTTATTTTGCGTTTTGAAAATGTCTCGCTATATTTTTTAACTTTGATTATATTAACATATGAGATTTTGTTTGGCAGAATTTTGTTGAAAGCTGTTCAATTATGTTGGGAGGCATTCATTACATAGAGCATGATATCATGAAAGTTGTCAGCCATTTTTACTCAGTGTCAGAAGAAGATATGCAAAACATGGAAAATGTAGTAATTGATGATGCTACAAAACTACATCCAAAGAATCAGAAAAAAAGGCCTCTGGTGGATAAATCTAGCAAGGGTAAACAAGTTACTTTTAAGGACGATGAAGTTGAAATTGACAATGAAGCATATGTTGCCATTACTGAAGATGACATTGAAATTGTGGAAGGTCGTAAAAGACCAAAAGTAACAATGCCCAAGAATAGATCTCTTGAGAATGTTAAGACGAAAAAAAGTAGAGTTGAAGATCTTGAAGTAGTCATTACCAGCAGTCAAGAACCTAGTGAAACTTCAAAAGAAAGTAGAGAAATCATTACACCAGGAGCTGATTTAGGTGATGGCATTATCAAAACAAAACAAAACAAAATGCCATTCGACAGAATTTGACAAAGAGAAACTTAGTTGATGGTGGTCGTACATTTCAGTTAAATGTCACACAAACCTATAAGGCAAGTGAAGGACAATGCCAATATCAAGTCAGAAAACCACATCATCTGCATGTTCACAACTTGAAGACATTGATGAGGTACAATGCATATGCTCATGTGGTTAGTTATGTGCTTCTTGTTGATCCACTTCAAGTTCCCAACAAAGAAGCATTTGATAAGTCAAAATGTTTTGAATACAATTATTATGTGCTTGGGGGGAACCATTTTGTTGAAGCTCAAAGACAATTGATGGAGGAATATCCTAATAACCCACGTTTTGAAACAATGAAATGTATCATTTATGATGGTTTAAATGAAACAGAAGCAAAGTTAGTGGCATGGGATCATAATTCAGATAATGAATATAGGATGTCTATGACTTTGATCCAAAAGGTTAGATTTATTCATAGTGAATTCCTAGAAAAATGTGGTGGGGATAAGATCAATATTACTGCAGATTTCCGAAAGGAATGTTTTATGGAAATAGGCTATCAAATTGAAGATAAAGGCAATTCAAAAAATGGAAAAGACAACAGATCTAGCGATTTATTCAAAGGTGTTGATAACATTTTCCAATTGGCATTTAGAACTGGAGATATTTGGAATTTGATTGATGACATTTTTAGCATGTGGGAAGACATTCACATTAAAAACCAGAGGGTCAGAAAGTCTAAGCCATTGATATGTAGCAACAATAAATCAGCGCCTGAACTGAAGAAACTTCCAGACGATATGACCATCACGCCTTGGAGGGCGATGCAAGGAGTGAAAGATGAAAAAATTGTCAAAACAATATTATCTCGTGTGAAGTCGGGGGAATTATCATTGGAAGAAATGTCTGAAGAATTTCAAAAGTAAGTTTGTTGAATTATTTTTACTTATTTCCAGGATTATAGTTATCTTTTAAATAAAACATGTTGTTATTGGTAGTATTTGTTATACATATCAGTATATTAACTTTTTCTTACTTTATCTATGCAGTCACAAAGTTTACATGAAAATTCAGGAACAAATGGTTAAATTGTTGAATGAAGATAGTTGGGATGATGTTGTACGCAACTATCCAGATTCAAGTTCTACATCAAAATTGAAAGCTTTTTATCTTGCATTTAAAAAGGTAACTTGATTTATACATTCAATTTTAATCATCTGTGTACTATTTTTAATTTAAAACTTACACATACATTTGTTTGTTTGGTAAAAGATGAAGAAAGAAGATAATGGAGCACCAGATAGTTTCAAGACTTTTATTGAAAAAATAAAGATTGAAAGACTGAGAAAGCAACGTATTAAGAATGTTGAACTTGATCCAACTCTTAATCATTTCATTTGGAATGGGCTAGACACTATTCAATATCAAGTAATACAAGGCGACTGTGAAGACATTACGAAACTCGTACCAAAAAGGGATTATGCCCTGGTTATTGCAGATATTCCCCATGGTTTCAATATTCCAAACATTTGCTATGATATTGACCCTTATACTTATCAAGCTTTTAATAAAGTGGTGGCGGGATTTAAGGAAGTGACGTCATCACCATTATGGAGATTTGTGACATTTCATTCAGACACACAATTGGCAATGTTATTGTCAAGCTTCAAGGGGAAAACAAATTCAAGGATGCAGCTTACATGGTAAGATGTTTAAAGGTATATTTGATTAATGTTGAAAAATTAATTTATGTACAAGTTAATTGAACTTTTACTATTTTATGTTACAGGCAAAAGTCAAATCTTCTTGACAATGAAGATCAACAATTTATAAATGACTGTGAGTTCATTCATATTGATAGTTGGGCAAAAGATGATAGCCATATGTCTATGATTTTTAATCGGGTGGACAAAAAGAGTCATAGCCAAATACTGACTTATGATGCTGTTGTGAGAAAACTAACATATGAAGACAAAGAAATGAAAGGAGAGATAGTTAACATTTATCAGAAACCACAATTATTGATTAACTATCTTATAGACATATGTTCAAATGAAGGAGATTGGGTTCTGGATTTATTTTCTGGCTCAGGTACGTTTTGCCACATGGAATTGAATTTCAATATGTTCTTTTTTTTAATTAATATGTCATTGTACTAATTTACTTCATTATTTTTTTGTGCTTGATAATTAGGTACAACACTAGCATGCTTCCTTCAAAAAGGAAGAAATTGCATTGCAATTGAGAAAGATCCATTACAATGCAATTTCATTCAGCAAAGAATTAATGCTCTTCAATTTCTTCCAGATGCAATGCAAGAAATTGGGTTGAAGAAAGGGGACTTTAGTGAATCACGTGTGGCAAAAAAGGCAAAGGAACCCCAACCACCATTACATGGAATGTATGGAAAGACACATATTGGGGGATTTGCAGACATGAAAGACCCATTAGAAGAG
This sequence comes from Pinus tabuliformis, assembly GCA_031772625.1. Taxonomy (NCBI): domain Eukaryota; kingdom Viridiplantae; phylum Streptophyta; class Pinopsida; order Pinales; family Pinaceae; genus Pinus; species Pinus tabuliformis. Next base: position 1,886,791,596 of record CM062817.1, on the reverse strand, counting down.
GAAAATGAGCAAAATGAGCAAAATGAAATAGAAAATATTGTGGAAGAGGACAATGATGAAACTCTAGAGGACGAAGATTTTGGATTACGTGACATTCTTGATTAAATTTAAGTTATGCTTGTAACTCAAGCTTTGCAATGTTTTGACTTTGACATTTTATGAGAAGAATAAACACTCAATTAGGGTTGTTATACATTCAATATTGGTAATATGTGATTTTTGCATTGATTTTTAAGTTAATCATTTTTTTTTTGAAAAAAAAGTAGTTATTATTATCTTTTTGACATGAAATTCATAAAAAAAACTATTATTTGACCATTTTTAGTTAATATTTTTGTATAAAAATTGTGATTTTGACATGTTAATTCTAGCAAAAAATTATCAAAACGTTTAGTTTTTTTGTTATATTTATGTTAAAAATGGTTATTTTTTATGTCCATTGTTAAAAAATGTTGTTTTTTAGAAACAATTATTTCATGTGGATTGAAAAATTAATTAAGGATGTCTAAATATGTAGATTATCTAAAATTCAAACTATCGACTTTCTAATTTAAAAACGCAAAACAATAAAAACCCCACTAAAAAAAAAAAATTAAGATAGAGAACAAGAAAATATGAATACAATCACGATTTCAAAAACTATCAAATTTAGAAAATAATTTTTTACATTTCACACACTAGAAAATTTAAAGTCAAAAAATAGGTCTTTTAAAATTAGGGTGTGATGCAGAATACTCACTTTTTAAAATCACGATGAAAATCACTACCATTCACTACCATTCTAAAACTTAATGCACATGAAAAAAATTAAAGTTCCAAAAACCATGTTCTTAAAAAAACATGTGTATTCTGCATCAACACTTTTGAAAATCGGGTCATTTTTTTGCCACCTCTACAAAACGGGTAACAGTATCAGTTCTCGTTTCAAAGTTTACATTGTTTTGTGTATAACACAATGCAAAAGGTGCCCAATGTTGACATGTGTTACAACTAAACTTGATTTATTGCATATCTTCATTAAAGCAAAACATAGTAGAAACATAACACAAGTATAAGTATATTAAATGTTGTAACTTATGATTGTGACTAGATTCCCATGGCTCTCAGGAGTAGTTTTGGTTGTTAGGATTAATAAAAGTGGAAGAATTAATCATATACCTCCCTAGTAAAGAGATAAAACACGGAAACAAAATTGAAAATTTCAAAAGGCATCTTTTTTGATCTCCTTCATTGTGGATTGTCAGAATTTGGCTTATTTGTAAGTCTAAAACTCCAATTTTGTACATCAAATAACATAAAGAATGATGGAACAAACATGGCCTGTGACATTCTCAAGGAGAACAAGTGTGGGAAACGAGTAATTATGTGTCATATAAGATGTTCTAGCTAAAAAACCTCTATCAAAACCTAGAGTGTGTTCGTTAGTGATGAGGCTCATCATTGGGTAAAATATATGGACCTTAATACACCACCAATCTTACCAAAATCAAATCTTCTAATAATTCCTTACATGTTTTAATTATAGTTTTCTTAATGAGATGAGTAAAAGTAAGATGTTATGTCTAGTGTTCTAATCTGCATTAATTGCAGGTTTTTGAGAGAAAATTATTGCAAATTATGGCTAATTCTAGTGCAGGAACTCAATCAAATCACACTAGCTCGAAGTTGTAGGCAACTGAGTCATGAGGATCATTGGCAGTCAATCCAGTGATAGTTAAAGACAAGTTTATCCTCTAAGTGGGAGACAAGTCTCCCTAGGTTTAAGCAATTTGTTGGAAACTTTAATTGTATAAATAAGGAGGCCTAGAGCCTCATTAGCATTGGGATTTTTTATGCAAGATAACTAAGCACTTTCGAGTTGAAGAGTTGTGAAAAAACATTGTTATGCGGTTTTTGATATGTTAATGAAAATGAGCATTCCCTTGATCCAACACCGAGTTGACTCAAAGTCCTGAAGCTCTTGGGTTAGGGCCCAACCCTAGCAGGAGTGGCTCCTCTTACTGTACTTGTATGCTTAGGTTATTCCATAGATTCCTTGTTAAATTGGTTTTCCCATTGTTACATTGCAAGTATTGGTGAATTTGATTAGTTTGCTTCCATTTGTGCATAGCTTTAACAATAGATTTAGAGAGATAAATAAATATCAACAGGGCAGATAATAGGTGGATGTTGCCTCATTCCTCCCTTGAGGAACCATGGTTTGAGGAAAAACACTCATTCAACCCAAAAAGACAGAATTTTGGTTTCTTATGAAACTTAGGGTTTTTCTGCTAATTAGGTGAGCATGTTTCAATTTTCAAAGATAGGTTGCAGTTGTCATTTTTAATATATTAAGCTTTGAATTCGATTTCATGGTGCTTCCATAATAGGCTTCAAGCATTTCCCTGCATGAATTATGCAATTAAATGATGAAATTCTATTTTCCTATGTTGATGCAAACCTTTCTTGTTTTGACATGATTTATGGATAACTTCCAACAATGATGTGTCTAATGCAGAAGTTTCAATAGTGTAGGAAGACCTCATATCAGCAACTCCGTTTAGTCGAAAAAGACGGAATTTTGGTTTCTTATGAAACTTAGGGGTTTTCCGCTAATTAGGTCAGCATGTTTCAGTTTTCAAAGATAGGTTGCAGTTGACATTTCTGATATATTAAGCTTTGTATTATATTTCATGGTTCTTTCATAACAAGATTCAAGCATTTCCATGCATGAATTAGGCAAATAAATGATGGAATTATGTTTTCCTATGTTGATGTAAAAATTTCTTGTTTTGACATGGTTTATTGGTAAATGTCAACAATGATGTGTCTATTGCAAAAGTTTAAATAGTGTAGGAAGACCTCATATCAGTAGCCTCAACCTAACCTTACCCATCCATGATGGCCAAAATCCACTAAGTTCATAATCCGAGTTATCATTTCACAAGGACAACTTTCCATGCTTGTTGAGCAAATTCAACCATCATAGAACTTTGGTTTGAAGCTCTGAGGGAGTCCTAACAAATTCCTTGCCTTATTCCTTTCATCACTCACCTTCTATAAGCCCCATACCACTGTCCAAATCACTCTTTATGCTTTCGACCTGTTCTTGTAGGAAAATAGAGGATTGTGTAGGTGAATTAGGACATACTGTAGACATCCTATAGTGGCATGTTTTGAGCCCAATTTGTGAGAAATGAATCACGAGAGCTAGGAGAAGACCCCTACTTGCCTCCCAAGCCATCTAACCCATCTCATCCATCTCTCTGCACACCTAACCCACCTTCCATACAATCGAGAAGGATTAACATTCATGTTTCCACAAAAAAGACAAAAGAAAGAGGTTGTTATGCTCATTCATGTGCACAACAGTTAAGTGTTTGATCAGATCAGATTGTATCCCTTGGTTATTTAGGATTTCACATGTTTTAAATTAACATTCTTTTGGAGAAAGGTATCTTAACAAATAGCTAGACGATTTGTGTGTTTCAGGCATCTATTCCAGTCTTTCTTTACTAAAGTAGGTAGCATTTCAATCCTCTCAATTATGGTAAAGTTCTCCTTTCTCAATTGGTAATAAAACTTCTTCTAAATCAATAGAAGGTTGGTTTCAGAAACCCTAATGGTCTATTGCCCAACTGAGCAGTGACAAAAGAGTGGACTGATTACATCTACTTGTGTATACAACACTATCACCTCCAAGTTTGTACGATCCATATGTTGATAAAGTAAAGTTGGTAGCCCGAGGAGTTGCAACATTCTTGCTGCAATACTCGTGCTCATTAGTTAGAAAAGGTAGAGTGTCACAATAATCTATTGTAATAACATAATGAAAAAAAAACTAATCCTATCAAATTAAAGGTGATAGTGATAATGATATTTTTAGTGCTTCGAGAAATAAAAAAAGTCGAAGACCCATAGAAATGGTATTGAAAAGATTCATAAATGATAGTTTTACACAACACATGGGAAATGTGATATTAATTAGGGCTAAGATTGAGAGTGGAAACAATAGTGTGACAACCATGTAGTTTGGTTGAGTCCATGAAATGAAGGACAATAAAATGGAAGAAGGGAATTCTCTTAAATCTCGCCTAGAAGTTCACATGTACTTATGTATTGTAAACATGTTATATATATATATATATATATATATATATATATATATATATATATATATATATAGATATATATATAGATATATATAGATATATATATATATATATATATATATATATATATATATATATATATATATATATATATATATATATATATATATATATATATGGAAGTTTCATTATGCTTGACATGGTTGTTAGGGGTCATTGCAGTACAAATATGACTACTTATAGAATTAGTATGAAAAAGGAAGATATATTGTGAAAAAAAAAATCCTACCAAGCAAGACTCATATATTGTGGTTAGAGGTAGTTTGACCTCGTTCACATGAATAAAAATGGTGTGGTTTACGTGGTAATTTCTAAAGTGTTGAGTAATGTGTTTATGTGTATGTGTTGTACATGTGTATATGTGTATTGTGTATGGTATGTGTACGTGTCATTGTGAACAGGTAATTTTAAAACAAATATGCAAAGGACATTGGATCTATATAGGGTACAAACTGGTGTGACAATTAAATAAAGATTGATCTAGTTGGTGTTGCAGTATATACAAGTAACCATTGATTGGGTTCTTGGAACAATTCAAAAAAATTGGAAGATTTTATGACATGGAACAATTTAGTCGAAAAAAAAAGATTATGACTCGGTGGTGCATTTATAACTATGGAGAGAAATCTCTAAAAATATTCTTGTAAATTTAATGAATGTGCAAATGAATGCAAGTGAAAGAAACCCCACGACTATACACAAAAAAAAAACTATGTATAAGCTTAATCAACAACCTGTAATGTAGGATGATAAAGGACCAAAACTGAAGGAATCTTGCAATATGGACTCTTGGTTTTGCACGAAAAGGAAATAGCAAAGGAGCTGAAGATAGACATTACTTGGGAAAGTAAGGAACAATATAGCGACCTTGACCATGGAAGGAAAAGGAGGTTATCCTAAATTTTATTAATGCATGACTAATGCATATGCAACATTTGCAATTAAGATGACAACATAATGATGCTATGAGGATGATAATACACTAGTTGCAATCTATTATAAAATACATGTAAAGGATTTTTGAAAACATTATTATTACTACCTAAGTAGTGCAAATAGAATTAGTGCTTTCATGGTATGAAATTTATAGTGGACCACATGGTGGGGTCTTTTTCAATTTCTGTAACGATTGGGTAAATAAAAATGATGTATTGCTATTGTGATGAATTTACAATGAGGTTCCTAATGCTTATTGAGTGGAGGTTGCTTACCCTTATTGTGTTGTGATTCATTATGATGACCCTTGTTAGGTACGTAAAGAACAACTAATGGTGTGTGCAATAAAGTTTGGAATGACACACACACACACATTCTTAAATAATGATTAATGGAAACTAATGACAACCATGGATGTAGATCAAACCAGATATCCTAGTCGAACCTATGTGTATGGACCAAGATTAAAGTGAAGTGGAGACACTTTAGCCAAAAGAGGCAGACTAAGAAGATGAAAATTTTATGCATCAAGCATATCCCAACCTGTTTTGAATGGGGGAAGAAGTAATACTCAGGGGGAAGATGTAACACCTCTCCGTAAGTTGTAAATATTTTAATTACTTTTAATGGCATGACTATGGACCATATTGAAGGCTTGGTATGTATGTTAAATGAACTTAGGTGCTCATTTTATTTTTATAAATAATATTAACTATGGGCCACCACAAATTATGGGAAGAAGTACAAAATGACAGTTTCACTTACTAGACAATTACCAAAGAGTTATTCCTCTTCTTAGAGATAAATAATATTTGGGAATAGGGAGCCAAGAAGGTGAGAGGGAAGAATAGCTAAGGCAACCCAGTGAAACTTGCTACATGGAGGAAGGTCCAATAGAGGAGGATTAACCTCAAAGCTTTTAAACCTCGGGAAGGAAGTTGTTGAGGGGGGTAGGAGGATGCTGAGAAAGAGATTCTTGAGTTGGTTGGAGAAACTTGAATCCCCCAACTGTAGCTTGGTGCTAAGTTGAATTTAAATACTAAGACTTGGTAGGGTGAGGAAGAGTCTTGGAAGAGACCTATTAGGCTCTCTATCAAAAGATTGTCTCGAAGTGAAAGTAGCTCTGGGGGATTATGGTAGAAGATACAATACTCAATGTTTGGGTGGAGCAACCTTTCTCCAAGGTGATTTTTTTGTTGGTTCAGACATTTAAGAAAGATAGATAAGTATTTTTGAACTATTTCCTTACTAGTCATGCCTTTCTGTAAAATGATTATGAAATTGTTTGAGTATTTTCTATGGAAGTGTAAAACATGATGTGGTCAATAGCCTAAATTCTTTATTGCATTTATGAAGAAATGAATAATGATTAGCTCTACCACATATTTAATTATGAACCCCATCAAAATACTTAAATCTTTACAGATTAGATTAGATCCCTTGGCAGAGCCCTATGGTACCAACAACCATGGAACAATTCTAAGTCGGTAATAATAAACCTAAAGAACTAGAAGAGACTCTAGGAAGGATTGTACTTTCCATACTGAATTAATAACTCGATAAATATTATAACTTGCAAAACTAAGGGAGTAACAACATAGTTTTGAGAAAACTCTCACATGTGAGTTAACATGCTAGGGTTATATATATATATATATATATATATATATATATATATATATATATATATATATATATATATATATATATATATATATCTATATATATATATATATATATAGTCTAGGTTCAGTAAAGGACATGGGGTCATCTTGAACTAGAAAGGACTTCTCTATTTAAAGAATGAGGGTTTGGTTAGTTTTGGCCCAGAGCTGTCCTAACTATCAAGAAAGAAAACAATCAATTGTGGAAAATAAAACTAATATTGCCAAAGATAAAATTTTGGAAGACATATTTTCCTTAATATTAAAATATATGGCATAAATGAAATTGAAAATTATCATAATCTTGAAACTGAATACTAGAAACGATTTTTCTTTACAAAACTTCATTAAGAAAAAAGATATTTACAATGAATTGTGAAATTATATTTCGGCTCAATAAACTAAATACAACAAGAGAAAAATGATATGAATTGAAAACAAATATTCTCAAAACTATAGTCCTTTGAAACGGTTACAAATAAGAATATCACACAACCTTTGTCAACAAACATATTAATAGTCGAAGGAGGGTTGTCAAAGAAACCTTAAAACAAGTCTTTTGAAAATTAAAACAAATTCTCATACCGCAAAATGTATTCAGTAGAACCAAAGAGACTTCAAGCTGGAAAGAGCATATTTGGAACCTAATAGAACAATAATGTGTATAATATAAAAATGGTTGAATTACCTCATACAATCTTCGAGACTACAAGTTTGAGAAGGACATTTAACTTAACAACAACTCTATGCTAAATTATAACACAATTCCAATATTTCTGGGTGGATGTGGAGAACCCAGTGACAAGGTTTAGTGGTTGAATGAGAGACCTGGGTTGGTAAAATGAAGAGAGGGAATTATTAAAAGAACATGGCAGAGTAATGAGGCCAACCCAGTGACAAGGTTTAGTGGTTGAATGAGAGACCTGGGTTGGTAAAATGAAGAGAGGGAATATTAAAAGAACATGGCAGAGTAATGAGGCCACACACTCAAACCACTAGAGATTTATGGTTAGTGAAGAATAGAGGCAGAAAAGAATTGTAATCAACATTTTGTAGCAGAGTAAGGTATACTGAACAATTACATGTTGAAGAATGTTGAACAAAAAACCCTAGATGTATCACCCCAATTGTAGCCATAATACCCACAAGTAGCTCACCAAGTGTAGCCATAATACCCACAAGTAACTCACCAAGTGTAGCCATAATACCCACAAGCATCTAGAAAACCATGAAATTGGTTCACGAGTGACTTCATTAATTACAAAATAAACTGTGCTAAATTTTACTCTCAACATTAAAGAAAAGACATGCACGTAAACCTTTCAAAAAAGGTTTTAGGTTTCATATCCCATTCGTTCAGAAGAAAAGATTTGAATGATGAAGGGAAGGGAAGTTACTCTTGTAAATTCCCACAAACTAATCTACGATCGCGAAAAAACCATAAACAATCCCACAGTTGGATTTCATGTCAGCTCTAATTCCAATGACACCATTCTGAACTACAGTATGCATCTAGTTATATTATGTGAATGATTTCGACCATATAATGTTGAATAGATATGACACTAAGTTAAAGTTTGTGGTCAGTCTAAAGAACCAAGTGATATATGCCACTATGGTTCGAAAGTTTTACGAACACTAATAACCATGCCATTGAGCGTGTATATATATATATATATAATGCGTAGACCTACAATAGTGTGCTACTCTTCTAAACATTAAAAAATCCAATAATCAACTAACTCAAGTAAATTCATCAAAATAAGTACATGAAGTGAAGACTATATTTACCTATTGTGTGAAGTAATTTTTTTTACCATTATAGTGAAAGGATGTTACAACTTAGATATCAATGATCTCAATATTCACATAACTTAGTAATTTTTGTTTTTTTGTTTTAAATATCATAATTATAAAACCTTTTTAATTTAGTGAGTTAAAAGAGTAATCATAATAAGAAAAAGAAAATTATATCAAAATATAATTTTTTCTTTTCACTTCAACATTTTACAAAACCTTTTAGCGTTAGCCTATGAGAGTAATGATAACAATAAGAGGAGAATGAAATGAATTTGAATTTCGATAATAAGTTGGATTTTTCTTTTCATTTTAGAATTTTACTTCAACATTTTACAAAAACCTTTTAGTGTTAGCCTATGAGAGTAATGATAACAATAAGAGGAGAATGAAATGAATTTGAATTTCGATAATAAGTTGGATTTTTCTTTTCATTTTAGAATTTTATGTTATTTAAAATGTTTAATTGTTGTATAATATTAGTATGACATTGTTAGTTGGGTATGATTATTTATTAACATAGATTTATCTTAATTTTCAATTTATTACTAGCTGAAGGGATCAAATATTTCAAAATGTAAATCATTCTTTGAGTGTTAAAATTGAGGAAATGTTTTCATATTATTAGATCTGATTCCTTTAGGTTCTTAGTGGATCCTAAGTTAAAATGAATCTATGCTAATTTTGAGAAAAATAGTAATAAACTTTTTAGTTATAAATTTTTTCTCATTCATGTAATACTAGCATATATCCACTTTAACTCCACATCTACCAATCATCTCAAGGGATCAAATCTATTTTCACTCTAAACGAGCTTTCTGTCACTAGAGATTTGATCTCTCTCTAATGTTGGTATATCTGGAGTTAAGATAAATCTTGGTTGGTTTTATTATTAATTATTAATTAATTATTTTATTTTATTTTTATTTTTAGTTTTATGTATTTTGACCAAGTCAAAATATTTTATTGATAACTACAATTATGAATTATTTTATTTTATTTTTATTGAGTCAAAATGTTTACATGACATTACAACATCTTTACAAACTCCACTAGAGAGTGTGTCCAAGAAATTTCTTTTAACCTTTTATTGCATTGAGAGGCAGTTTCCAATCCAGTATGGAAGTACTGTCCTATCCTATAAACATTTTGACTTGGTAAAATTACATAAAAATAAAAATAAAACTTAAATTAAATAAAACAATTAATGTAATATAATGTAAACATTTTAACTTTGTTAAAATCGAATAAAAAAATAAAAATCAAAATAGCAAAATAACAAATCAAATAACAAAATAAAAATGACCCTATAAAAAAATTGAAGTAATCTTTAAGTACGACCATTTGGAGTTTCCCAGAGATTTCTTGTCCGAATAGAGTGAAACAATTTTTCGTCAAATCTTGATTTTTGTTGTTTAAACTGGTTTTTTTACTAGATATATATATTCAACACCCTAAAAAATCCATGGGGCACTTTTATTATGAAGAGTTCACCCATCAAACATGTGATTTCAATAAATCCTTTTCGGATTCTATACAAATTAGATCAGAAAATAAACGAGAAAGCTTTCCAAAAAGTTGCACTTAAAGACAAGTCCATAAAAATGACCCATGATATTCATGTCAAATATTGTCTATTTACATCCATCTTAACTTTAGATCTACTAAGTGCCGAGAGGGATCAAATCTCTTTTCACTATAAAAGATATTGGCATCTCAAAAGATTTGATCCCTCTCAGTGATTAGTAAGTCCAAAGTTAAGATGGATTTAGCCTGGTTATTTTTTAATTAAGCCCAAAAATATATGATTAGAGGAATTTACACCACTACAAATGGAGTTTTCTATAAGTGACACTTTTTAGAGTTTCAGACACATTTCTCGCCAGAATCTCATGAAATAAATTGTGGTCAAATCTTGATTTGTGTTATTTAAATTGATTTTTTTGCTTGATATATGGATTTAGCACCATCAAAAACCACGAGAGAACTTTGATTATGAAGATTTCACCCCTAAAACTTGTGATTTCAACAGATCCCTACTAGATTCTAGAGAAATTAGATCAGAAAATAAACTGAAAAACTTTTCAAAAAATCACACATACAAACAACTTGCAACAACATCACCCCATACGTTTAAATATTTATAAAAATTTTTGGAGTGAGTTTTGGTTTTTGGGCAAGTGGTGTTGATAAGACATGGTACAAGTCCATGGTATTGTAACAAAGCCTCCGTACCAGTTAATAATATCCATTGTAAAATGGAGGTCAATATGCATGGTTAAAAATCTTGTTATATTGTAATTTTATTTTATTGTGTTGATCAAGGAGATTCTATTATATTATCAAGAAACTACATATTAAAAAATGTGTCTTAGCAGCTCCCTTGACTTCACTCTGACCAATTTTTTTAGCTAGGAGAGCCAGAGTACCCAAAAGATGTTCCCATTGTGCCTTTATTTATAAGGGACTGCATAACCATACAAGCCAAAGAGGAGACAAAAATAATAAACAACATTTGAGTATCATATCATGGAGGTGGTAGAGGAGGGGGTAAAGGAGACATTGTAAGTAGGTCAGATCATTAGTCCAACGCTAGCTCATACGAATGTTAGTTAGCTACTCAAGAATCTCATTCTTACCGAATTTGATGTTATTCATATATGCCATTAGCTGACTCCTATTGTCATATCTGTGCTCCATGAGGATATCCAAGTTGGCCTGGATTCGTCTCAACTGCTCGACTAGCGATTTCAAGGTGACCAACACATCCAGATGTCCCAAGGAGAGACTCTAGTATTGGGCTACCTTCCCCTCACAGTCAACACTCGCAGAGTCTGTAGAAGACGAATTGTTATTGATTTCTTGAAGCGCTTCCTTCCCTAGCTAACCACTGCCTCTACAAGGCCAACCTCTCTAGTGAGGTATACTTGTAAACACACAAATCTTCCAGACCTGGAACCCAAAAAAGATGACAATATCCATAGAGAATCCACCCACAAGAAACAAAACAAGAGATCCATAGACCATACAATGAGGAGATACAAAATCTAATACATGATAGAGCCCACAATAATTAGGGGTGGTAGAGATCTTGCCTGACCCTGAGCTTCTCCCACAACTAGCGAAGAGGATTAGGTAATGTGAGTTAATTTCCTACCAAACCCAAAAATCCTTGATACACAACATGTTGCAATAAAAATGGGACCGATGTGAATTTTCCTTAGCCTTGAGACAATATACACAAAGAGAAAAATTGAAGGGAGGGTTGGAATGAGAAACCCATAAACCATCAACCAGTAGAAAGGAAACATACCCTCGATACATATACATGTGCTCACCGGAGAGCTTCTGAGCACACCGACTCCACCATAATCTTAAAATAAGGGAGAATGACTTACAACATGCACAACCCACAAGGTTGGCCACAACAAAAGAAACAAATTCCCTGAGCCCAAAAAAAGCCTCAACAACAACCAAGACCTCAACACCACGAGAAAAAAAGCCGCATAACAACACCACAAAAAGAAATAAAGCATTACCTAAAATCCATAGAATCCATGTGTGAATAAGGATCTATACAATTAGTAGGAGCCAATGCTTCCCCTCAGAGACTCAATCTCAAGGAGGTCTATTGAGAAATCCAAGTGCACTCCAGGGTCCTAGATGAATGTCTGAGAGCCATCTTGAATAATAACTATTTCATAAATGACTATCAATGTACTTCTCCAACCATATAGCTTTGAGAGAAAGCTCACATGTAGTCCTTGTGGGAACTTTCCACCCCACATCCACAATTCATCTCCCAATTCTCATCAACCATTCCAAAGAGCCTAAGAAACATTATAACTACAACGACCACCTCCAGAGAGTTTGGAGGCCGACTGTCACATCCAATTATGCCCTTTATTTGAAAGAGCATGTGTGTCATGTGGCAGGAGGGGAAAGCCCCTAGGCCAATTTGCCCGATGTTCGTTCACCCCATTGGGGGTTGTTATATTATAGTTTTATTGTAAGTATTAAGTTTTAATCTAGAAACTATTATAAAATTAAATTAGAATAAAATATTTTGATTTTGAAATGAATTATTGTTTTTGGGAATGTTGTATTAATAAGCCATGATATTGGCCCATGGTATTATAACAATTTTTTATGTACTTACTAATTGAATTTAAATATGGTTACAAAATTATTATTTTAATTTATACCATAAAATGGACCTTAATTTATAATTACCATTTAAATGTTATATATTTTAATGTGATATTTATATTGTGATTTTCTTTTATCTAAATTTTTTTGCATAATTTTATTAATAAAAACAAAATTATAATATAAAAAAATTAAATTAAAAAAACGTTTTGGCGCAACATCCTATGCATCTCCTCTATACTAGATTGTAGAGTGCGTATTGTCCCAATAATATTATTGACACCTAATCATATGGATTGGATGAACAAATTGTAAATAATGTAAATAATTAATAAAAGAAAATGAAGAGTCATCGAGAGATGAAACCCAACAGCCACTCCCTCAGGTACATAATTATGAACAACCCAAATGAATAAACATAATCTCATTTGAAGAGTTACCTCCTGACCGACATGGTATCAGAACCAACTCCCAAAATTAGCTTCTGTGTTGTAACTCCTTGCATCAATTTTCTGCCATATTATGTCTCTCTATTCTCTGCGCTCTCTTCCATACTGTCACTATCGTATTTTTTTAATCATGACTGCATAATTGTCCTACTATGCCCATTGCATCAAACTATTGGTTTCATATACCTTTGTCATATTAATGAGCATTGTGGTATTGGTATCTTCGTTGTTTGAAGCCCTGCACCATACCACCACTGGCCATAATTTGAATTCTCTCTCTGCATACACGCTTCCTGTAAATATAGTTGTTGTATTACATTTTTCATTATTTGCTATGGTATCGGTCCCATAGAGTTGCTCCCATACGAGCCCTTATCTCCTCGCAGATCTCCATACATGCTCTCTTCTGTGTACTCAACACTGCTTCATACACATTATCGCTCCATACACTCCATACGTAGCCTGGTAGCCGTTACTCCCCACAAATTACGCTTCATTCCATAACATTGCTCTGTAGTCGGCCTCCTGAGCACTGTGCTGTTGAGCAGACTGAAGGCCATCTCTGCCGTGTGTCAGGATGGAGTGATGACTATCACCATCTGTATGTTGCTCCTTCGAATCTTAAATGAATGGATTGCAAGAGGAGACAAGCGCATTTCAATCTAAAGTGAGTATAATGGAAGCTTCTGTTGGAGAAGCTACACCCTCATATAAATCTAGGGTCGAGGCACTGAAAATTAAGTTTGAGTCTTTTTGGATCTGAACTTTTTTTGCAAAAAAAAGGTCGTGCCTCAAGCACATATAAGTCCTGGGGTTTTTTGTATGCAGGTAGCATGACAACCCCATCAATTTTACTATATACGCTGCTCCTCAGATATACACTTGTTGCTTCTATTATAAAAATTCAGAGTGCTAACCCTCCATATAAATGCGTTGATCCTCCTCCAGATACACCCTCTACCAGATATATCACCTTCCACACAAGATATATCTGTCTTATATATCAAAGTGATTTTTTTCTAGTTTCACGCTAGAACTCCATTTTTTTAACACTAGAGGTGATTTCCTTTTCATTGGTAGCAGAAGTGCATTTTTTTTAGAGTACACATATTTTTAAAAATGTGTTCATTTATATCTATTGGGGGAGTGGTTCTCACAGGCAAGGAGAACTATCTAGAATGGTCGTGAAAAATCAAACACACTCCATTTTTAATGAGCTATGGCAAGGTGTGTGTGTTGGAGACAGAGACAAAGAACTAGAACAACCTACCTCAGAAAAGGAATTCACCATTTTGGAAAAGAAGAACAACAAGGCTTATGCCTTGATTGCAACATCATTAATTGAAGAGGTGAGTCACCATATTTCGCCATTTTCAAATTGTTTTGCAGCCTTACAAAATCTGAAGGAACTCTATGACTCACACTCTGCACTTGAAGTTGTTCAACTCATGATTAAATTGTTTAGCCTTGAATTACAAAATGATGATCCTCTTGCTCTTGCATCATAAGTAAAATCTATTATTCATGATATCAAAGTCACTAATTTTGAGCTGGACATTCCTTTGATAGCTTTTTTCAAGGCATTTCATCCCACTTACTCAAATTATCTTGAGTCATTGCAAGCAAATGGAAACCTCAAAGAAATTACCTTTGACTTCCTTGTGAAAAACTTTTCTGAAAGAGAGAAAGCTTTTGAGAAGAAGACATATCCTTCTGAAGAGGTTGTGTGTCTTACACATAGAGAGAAGAATCTTGCTCAATATTATTCCAGAGGAAGAGGTGGTTGAAGAGGAAGAGGAAAAATACATTTTCAGAGGCAAGTGGGGCAGACATTATCAAGGAGAAAAGTCAGATTTGCATTGCATACGTTTCAATAGATACGGATCACATGATGCATCCACATGCAACATGCCTTGGGATAGAATTGCGCAGGATAGAAACCACCCCAAAGGTAAAACTAATGACAAAGAGAAAGGTAAAACACCTAAATCTGCTCACTATGTTGTGGCACACTGTAATATTGAAGTAAATGAAGACTTACTTAATGCTTCACTTGCTTCTTGGAAAAATGACTGGTTTCTTGATTCAGGAGCAACTTGCCACATGAATTTTAGAATATATTTTTTTAAAGAATTTACTGAAAATGTTGATGGAGTAGTTTACTTTGTAGACAAATCAAAACTCAAGCCATCAGGGCTTAGCACAATCAGGCATAAATTTCCTGGTCTTCGAGACTTTCTTTTGCATCATGTTTTATATCCGCCATAGTTGACGAGAAACTTGTTGTCCTTGGTCCACATTTTCCAGCAAGGACATTTCATTCATATGTTTGATGCCAAGGTTGAGGTGAGAAAAGCATCATATCACTCACTTGTCATGACGGGGATAGAAGAAGAAAGGCTTCTCAAGCTGCAAGGTACCTCTGCTTGTGCACAAGATTTCTAATGCAATTTTCATTATGAAGAAGGTATATTTCCATCATGTTTATTATGGCGTGCTATATTTGGAAACTTGAACTATGAAAAACTCCGCTTGTTGAAGAAAAATGGTGTTACTGTTTTGCCTACAATTCCTAGGAAACATAAGCAATGTGATGCTTGCATTCTAGGAAAGCATAGAAAACACTATTTTCATGATTCACATTCTAGAGCACATAGAAAACCTAAACTCATTCATTCAGATTTATGTGGTCCAATGCATCTTCCTTTTGCAAATGAAAATAAATATATGATGACTACACCAGAATGTGTTGGGTTTATTTATTGAAGAAAAAATCTGATGCTTTTAAAACATTCAAGAACTTTCATACATGGATTGAAAATGATGCACAATCTGATATTGGCTCTATTCGTACTAATAATGGAAAATAATACACTTCACATGAATTTTAAAACTATCTTCGCCAACATGGCCCCCAAACATCAAACAATTATGCCTTATAATCCCCAATACAACGGAGTAACTGATAGAATGAATAGGTTAATCTTAAATATGTTGTGTTCCATGATGTTTTTCAAGAATGTAAAATTGATGTTTTGGGCTGATGCAGTTCCATGTGCTGTATATGTAAAGAATAGATGTCCATCTAATGCTATTAGAAACAAGACTCATTGTGAATTTTGTATGGTCACATCCTTTGGTAAAGCATCTCAGGGTCTTTGGTTCCACTTGTTATGCCTTGATACAAAAGGTACATAGAAACAAGCTTGGTGCAAGGAGTCATAAGTTTATCTTCTTAGGGTATTCAAACAACTCCAAAGCATACCATCTCTATGATGAAGCCAATAAAAAGTTTGTTGTACCTAGAGATGTAATCTTTCTTGAATCATCCAAAGTTGGCAATGTTGTTGAGTGACAACTTGATCGCTTGGATAGATTCACAAATGCAAAATCATTTCAAGAATTTGATAATCAGATTCCACATCTTGAAGGGGGGATTCCTATACTGTATCAACCTGTGGAATCTTCTTCTGATCCAATCTCTCCCCCACATGAAACTCCAACTATTGATGATACTTTGAATGACGTGATTGACAGAATTGGGAGACTCAATATTGATTCAGTCCCAAATCAATCAACAAAGTAGCCTGGACCATCTCAAAAAGGTCCCCCAATGTGGCTGAAAAAGACACTTTATAGTGTTCATCCTGATGAGGTTGGAAAGGCAGGAACTAGAAAATCAACCTGACAAAATGGAGGTGATGTAGATGAATCTGATTACCTCTTGATATGGATGTTTCTTATGATTGTGAATTGAATTTTTCTACATATTTTGAACCAACATCCTTGAAAGAGGTCGTTTCTCATGATGAATGGAAAGAATCTATGCAAAATAAGTATGATGCCTTGATAAAGAATGGCACTTGGAAGCTGTTTGATCCTCCATTGGGAACCAAACCAATTGGCTGCAAGTGGGTTTACAAAAATGAGTATAAAGTTGATGGCTCACTTAAAAAGCACAAAGCTAGTCTTGTGGCAAAAGGTTTTGCACAAAATGAAGGGGTTGATTATGAGGGCACCTTTTCCCCCACAACAAAATGGGCTACCATCCGTGCACTCTTTTCCCTAGCAACTCATAACGGTTGGAAAGTCCATCAAATGGATGCAAAAACTTCTTTCTTGAATGGAGATATAAAAGAGATTGTTTTTATGTCCGAGCCTAAAGGATTTTCTATGAAAGGACATGAACATAAAATATGTAAACTTGTGAAATCCTTGTATGGCCTCAAACAAGCACTGCAAGATTGGTATGAAAAACTAACTGAGCATCTTTTGAAACTCAATTTCAAACATTATGATCTTAATGATGCAACTTTTTTTTTCGGGAAAGTTGGAAAAACAATTGTATATCTTGTGGTATATGTAGATGATATTTTGATGACACGGAATAATGAGAGCTAAATTGCATCCATAAAGAAGGAATTGAGGAAAGGTTTTGAAATGACTGATTTGGGTTGTGTTCATTATTATCTTGGTATTGAAGTAGCTCAACATCTGAAGTCCATATTCCTTTCTCAAAAGAAGTACATTGGAGATATTTTGAATAGGATTGGCATGGTTGAATGGAATCATCTAACTACTCCAATGGAACAAAACATAAAGCTCACATCCATTGAAGGAAAATAATTTGAGGATGCAACAAAGTATAGACAACTGGTAGGAAGCCTCAACTACCTGACTACTACTAGACAAAACATTTCATTTGTTATTGGAATCCTCTCCAGGTTTATGCAAAAGCCTTGTGAGGGACACTGGTTTGCTAAAAAAAGAGTTCTAAAATACTTGAAGGGAACTCAAGACTTTGGACTCAAGTATACATAGTTGGGCGGCTCCAACTTCATTGGATGCTTAGATTTAGAGTTCGAAGGAGACAAAGAAACTAGGGTATCTACTTATGGTTATGCTATGAGTCTTGGATTAAGAGTTGTCTCCTGGAAATTACGCAAACAATCAGTTCTAGCAGATTCCACAACAGACGTAGAATATGTGGCAGCAACTAAGGCGACAAAAGAAATTGTGTGGCTCGGGCAAATTTTGGAAGATTTGTAGGTAAAACAAGTAAATTCAACTCCACTCACGGTTAACAATACCTCTACAATAAATTTGGAAAAGAACCCAAAATTCCATGATTTAACAAAGCACATCAATACAAAATATTATCTGATTCAATATCATGTTGAGCCCAAAACAGTCCATCTTCACCATTGTTCCACTAATGAAGAGAATGCAAGCATCTTTCCCAAAGTTCTTGGAAGAGAAAAGCTTGAAATATTCAGAACGATGCTTAGACTCACCAACATCCCTTAATATTAAGGGGGAAAAATGTTGAAACCTAATCATAAGGATTGGGTGAACAAATTGTAAATAATGTAAATAATTAATAAGAGAAAATGAAGAGTTATCGGGAGATGAAATTGAACAGTCACTCGGTCATGTATATAACTATGAACAACCCAAATGAATAAACATAATCTCATTCTCTCCTGACAAATATATACATATTTAACATTTAAATATTTATTTATCATTCACATGTATATGTCTCTTCATATTCTAAAGTAGAAAACATATATCCATAGGTTATAAGCTCATCCTCTCTATATTATCAAAAAATTTAAAATTTTACATGTAAACTCCATATTAAACATAAGAAGTATGAATCTCCTACATACCTTAAATTAAAAATAACAAGATATCTTTCTCTATGTATATGTATATATAATGTAAAAATATTTTACTCAACATGCATATTGAAACATTTGATTTATCACCAGCATTAATTTTTTACCCATATTAATATTTTTAAAATATTATATACCATCTTCATAATGGATTAATAAGAGAATTTTTAATTTAAATTACTTTATTTTTCTCTATAAAGTTAATATAAAATTATGTAATTTAACCAATATTGAAGTATTTTATTTTAAATAAGAATATCTTTCGGATTAAACACATCATTAGGATTCATCCTAGTGATGTGATTAATTCGAAAGACATTATTATTTACAATATGGATCACAAAAGTGTGAGATATAAAAGTAATTTTATTTATGAGAGAGTTTATTTTTTTTAGTGATATACTTTTGTTTTAAATATTACATGTTATAATAACAATAATATTATTTTTACATCGCGTGAGCCAACTTCATCTTAAGTAATATTTTCCTCGTACTAAAAGGTAAACTATTATCTTTAGCTTCAATTACTTTATTTCTTTATAAAGTTGATTTAAATGAATATGGAAATTGAGATATTTTATTTATGCCAAACATTGATTTTTTTGTTATAAATGAATCTCTGTCATATTGGGCTAAAGAGTTATTCTCAAGACAATTATCTACTAGCTTAGATCCATCCTAGCTCATATCCTAAATCATTTTCACTCTAAAATATGTTTGCACATCAATATATTTGATCCCACTCAGCACTTGGTAAATCCATAGATCTGGGGTGGTTTAATTCCCCCCTAAATATGCTATATTCCACATGAATATCATAAAACCCCATAAATATGTTATATTCCACATGAGTATTATAAACATGTAACTAAAAAACCACCGATACCTTAACCACCTAACAAATAATAATAATAATAATAATAATAATTTTGTAAGCTTAGCTAGGTCCTTTTTCTATTTAAAATAAAACAAGTTGAATACACATCTTGTCAATAGGTGACCTCAACTTGCTTGGTGGCAAACCATGTCTGTTGGCCACTTATGCATCTTATACGCCATCCAAAATTGATAAACTATAAGCCTTTCTACCCAGGCTATGTAAACAGAACTATTTAAGATCCAGTTTTTATCTATCGTTCCAACAAACATGCAAACATAATACAAACTAGCCGCTAAAACACAAAAATGATCTGCTACCATGCTCAGTCTAATCCTGTGGTTCATCCTGGTCTGGCTCAACCACTGCTGGGTTCGCTGCTGATCCATCATGCATTGGTGTCCTGACCGCTAACCTGGGACTGTGTCACTCTATTCAATCTAGGTGAATATCTTGTTTGCAAAGTTGAAATTGAATATTCTGCAAGTCCCACTTGTAATCGAGCATTTCCTTAGTTATTAAGGCCATACCCATGGAGACTTCCTCCACAACCTTGCACATTAACCTCTTCATGAGCCAATATAAGTGGAGGGTCTGCTTATACTGAGACATCCGTCCTCTCATATTACCCAGGTGTAACACCAGTTCTCTCCACTCCTCCATCTCCTCTTCAGAATCTTCATCCTTCACACTCTCCTCCATTTCTTCAATTATTTGCCTAATGCCTTCATCTGTATCCCGCCTGTAGGCGTGAGCCGCTTCCTGCATTGTCTCTTCCATGGGATGACGACCCCGTCTTTTGCTAGGGATGCCACTAACCTGGGGTTGTGGACTATTACCTATCCTCCCTCTTCGCCCCCGACCATGCCCTCGGGTTGTCCTTGCCATCTCGTTGCTCCCTTCTATCTGTTCACAGGACAAACAGTAATGGGTCATGATAAAATCATCTCCTGACTAGACTCCCATAAACTTTGGAGTTTTCTATCTCCCCTATCTTGTCTATGACTACACTCCCCTATTCTCAGACCTCCTAGAGGGTTATACCTTTCCTTCTCCCTATTCCCCCTTGCCTTATTCTCACTTGGATTCCTGGTATCGACCTCTCCGTCGCTTCCTCGGCCTTCCTCTGTATTTTTATTGTCCTCTACATGGGGTTTCCTCAGCATGGTAAATCCATGCATTTTGGCTCCACTCCCTTTACCTACAGAGATCCCCCCATGGGCAATATTTTACTTCTTTTTGGGTTTCTCACTCAAGTCACCCTCCGAGGTACACTCTCTTCCACGAGTCGGGTTTCCCTCCCCTACCCGACTTCCCTAACTGGTTAATCTTTCTAGACTGACTCACCTTACATCCTCTCTGTCACGCTTGAAGTCCATGGCTCTAGACTCATCCTTCCTCTTCCTGGCATCATCTATGCCCGTTCCCTTAACCTGCCACCGAGCCAAACTACCTGGCTCTTCCTTCACCCGAATCCCATACTGATTACGCAAATGAATTTCATCACCAAGTCTTTCCTTATCCCCCATACCGATGGTTCTGACCCCCCAGACATTCTGCAATTGGAAATTCTTATTACAGAGAATAGGTTGGATACATACCGGGTGAAACCCTTCTTTAAATCTAATTTTTTAAATGTATTAAAAATCAATACAACCTAATAAATTTTTTAATACACTATAGTTATTGATAAACATTGAGACAAAACCTATACCGCAAATATTAAGCGAAAATCAATCTATACCCTTAATTAAAAAATTAAAAAAATAAAAAAAATAAAAAATTATATACAAAGTAAACACGTTACCTCTAACAAATTAACCATACGTAAATAACTTATTACCCAACATGAAACTATGAACGGTTGTACACGGCCCCCCATCCTATATTGTCAACTGTACCACTCAATGTTAAAAAAACTTTGTTAATCAACCAACCTTCTCAACCATGCATCCTTAGTTTTCCTAACCTACACATACTAATACATCATCCAATTCATTTCATCATTACCGCCTGCAAATTCATAACCAAGTTTTATATATATAGATATCACCAGCCATTGCCAAGACAAATATTTAATAGTTGATTTCCACAAAATTCTTTACATTCTATATTAAGATTAACATTTATTAGCTGATTTCCACAAAATATGCCATCGGCTTTGGCAGGTGAGGATAGTTATCGTTCCTAATGGAATGGCATGGAGTTGCCGGTATTTTATGTCTGGTAATCTAATGTCACTCAGCACATGGCAGCAGTGTGGCGGAGGAATAACACTACCAAATATGGTAGCAATGCCTTTATCACATTGGGTTGAGAAGAAACGACAGACAAAATGTCAAAATATTTCCTCCAAACAGGCACTATATATAGGTGGTTAGACGAGGTTACAATTCTGTGAAAAAAAAAAAATTAAAAATTTTTAGAAATTTTTATTATAGTTGTGAAGATTTAGAATTTTTAGTTGGGAGTCTATTATTTTTTATGGTGTTAAATATATTTCCACCATAAAAAATATATTCAAACACTAGTTAAATTTTTTTTTTTGAAAAAAATAAATCTAATAGATTGCAACAATTTTTTTTTACCTTAAAGTAGTATCACTAAAACAACTCCTATATCTATATCTGTGGAAGAGCGGAGTGCATTGATTGCTCTGTTTTGGTTGTTGATCAAGTCAGTTTGGCAAATAGAATGAGCACGAAGCAAGAAAAATATATAAATCTTGTTGTGTTTGGAACAAGGGTTGGCCCGAGTTTGTATGAAGCATATCTATGTAGGTTGATACCTAGTGCACAACTGTAGAAGACTTTTGAACGAGTCTTTGGTTGAACATGGAGGTCATGAGTGTGATGTAGCTTTGGATCATATTAATACACATTGTGTATTGCATGGGAAGAGTTTAATGATTGTAATAGTGATTGCAAGAGAGACATATATGTGAGATTGTTCAAAAAAAATATATGCTTGTGTGTCTCATGCAAATGATATGACGATTGTGTGGTGATCAACATGAAATATGGTCTAGTGTGAGAGATTTGAAGGATATCCCTATAGGCTCATAAAATTTTCTAAAAAAGCACGTTATCCTTGTGCGCATTGTTCACCAAATTTGTTGTAGTGTGTGGATTGAGTGTGATGGAAGTAAGATTGTGATAGAGCGTCTGCACATGGACACCTTTGCATACCTGTAGCTCTGTTATGACAGTTTGAGAGAAAGAGCAATGAGTATGTACATGGGTTCGATTGGGATAAAATGATTTTGTGCACACATATAACAAAGCCTATGTGTATGGAGCATTTAGTTGTGCAATTGTTGGTGTGAATGACAAGAGCATCAAGTGTTCAGATCATGGGTCCTTGTGGTATCAACCTATAGCGAAAGTGATTTGGCTACTAAGTTTTGTATGAATATAGTCGAAGTGATTTGGCTACTAATTTTTGTATGAATAACCTTGCCCTTACAAGAGCTAGAGATTAGTGATAAATATGTTAATATTTTTGGATGGTTGTCTTAGGTTGTAGAGGTGTGTTGATACTAGTATGGCTTTGTATGCTACCCTTAGATATGTGTAGGTGTGTCATAATTATGTATGTTGATAAGAGGGTTTGTCTATGTTGAGTTACAGTTTGTGAGAGAGTTATTGATGTGTTGGTGAGAGGTTGTATGCAGAGTTATATTGCAATGAGAAAGTTTATTTTGTATTCAATTTTAGTATAAGGTTATAAGTGTGCTTAGTGTGAAAATGGATGAAAGGGTGACCCAAAGAGTTTGAGGAGGTTGGGGCCTCCAACAAGCGATGGCTTGCCAAGATAGGAATTTGGGGCTTCCTAGCTAGTAGTGGCCAAAAATAGTTGATAGGGAGTTGGGGCTTCATAGCTGGTAGTGGCCAACAAACTATTATAGGGGTGATGGCTCCTTGTCGGTAGTACCTAGCATAATTTATATAGAGGAGTAGTGGCTCATTGCTAGTTGGGGCTAGTTCTTGTTGTAAAAGAGATTATTTGATAATAAGAAAAGAAAGCAACATAGAAACCTGACGGTTTTTGTCCCCTTGAGGGTTTAAAACCACTTGTGTTCCTTGTGCATGATTGTCTTGACGCAGTTCATGATGTTATTGTTTTTATTCATGTCATAGTTGTTGCAAGTAATGATGATGACTTAAAAAAGTTAATTTTGGTACAAATTGTATAATTGCTATCACTATTGACTCATCCCCCTTTTTCAGTAGTGATCTGGTTCCAATAATTGGTGTGAGATCCAAGTTCTCTCTAGTGTAGCTTCACTAGTTCATGGTAGATCAAGGACCTATGGCTAAGAGTAAGAACAAACTTTCTTAAAAAAGGAAGGCCTACAAACAAGCTAGAAATACTTCAGATTCATGGGAATCCCTCTTTTTTCTGATTAAAGATGCCCAATATAATAAAGAAGGTAGATGAGGTACTTCATTTTTTCTTCACTTGTGGATGTGATGGTCATTACACATCTAGATGCCCATTTCTTGGTACAACTATGATGATGATTTCCTTGAGCATATTGAGCTAGAGGATGATAATAAGTTGTTTGAAATTCATTCTCGGAGTGAAAAGGTAGTTGATTGTCAAATGGAGAAATCAAGATCAAAAAAATTTGAAGTTGAAGAGAGAAACATGATAATGGCACTTCAAGCTGAGATCAAATGATTCACAACTCAGAATAAATACTAGGAGAGGTAGTGTTTGTGGAAAATTTTGAATGTTAAGGAGGTGTAAAACACATGGTATTCAAACATGTGATCCCATGTGCATGCTCAAGGATTTGTTCTCGTGCGAGTTGGTCTACACTTGCATATTTATGATGTACTCAATATGTGTTGGAAGATCACTTTGGGTGTCTCTTATTTAATGATACATGAAGCTAGGGTTTGTGACCAATTTTCGAAAGAATGTTGCTTTGCGAAAGTTTATCTAAGTTTGGCTTGTTGATGATTATCCTTTAATGTTGGTTAATTTCTAGAAAGGATTTCATGGTTGTTGTTACTGATGGTGAGTTTGATAACATTATTGTGATTAGGGTTTTGAATATTTATGAATGATGGTATGAGCTTGAGCATGAATTTCGCAAGAAGAGAGTTGTCGAGGCATGGAGATCATTAAGAGATAGCACATGTCGAGGTGAAGAATCCCAAATTATTCTAGTGGACCAACAAATTTTTGCCATTATGATCTTCTTACAGGAGCTCATCATGTTTTTCATGTTATTCTTGATATTGGTTTATTGTAGGAGTTACAAGTGGTCCAAAGCAAGCGAGCATGTGCTTTGGGTTTTGTAAAACTAAGGTTTTCATGGCTCATGTACCATATCATAGCCCTGTATGATTTCATATGTAGTTGCCTTGCGTTGCCTTGAATGAGGACTTATATTGCAGCTTGATGATGTATTTGACTGAGTATGAGAGCTCACATTATGCCATGTATAGCTTCCCTTGATGTATGGTTAAGAGAGAGCGAGTTGTATATGCTTGTAGGGAGAATCAGATTGTCATGCTTATGTTTCTATTATGGAGAACATAATGATGGTGGTGCATATGTTTTACTATGTATGGTTGCAGCTATTTATGACTAGTATGCAAAGGGAGTAGGAGTTGATCACGATGGACTTATGCTATGTGTTGCTACAAGAGTATGACTAACTGTTGACCTAATATATTATGTTATTTCCATGGTATTTCTTGATATGACTAATCACATGTTTTGATTGGCATGATTTGCTACTAATATAAGTTTTGCATCAATCTTGTTTACTGCTATGTTTTAGTGGCTTGTGCGGGTTTGGATATTACAAAGAACCTTCATTGACATTATGTATAGCATATATTTGTTAAGAAACCAGCTCACAAACAGATAGAAAAGATAGATCAACACCTTAGAATTCAGTCTCTTCGAGGGGGCAACCTCCTTTACATTACACAAATGAATGATTCTTTGATGATTCAATTGACAAAATCTCCTTTCTATATATAGGAGTCTAAGGAGTCACAAAATAACCCAGCTGAACTAACAATAATAATATAAAGGCACAAAAATAACAATAGAGGGATTCTATGGGGCACAGTAATAACAAGATGGGGACAATAGGGGCACAACAATATTAATAAGGGATACAATTACAATAGTAATGGGGTAATCACTAGTATTATAGGGACCTAAAATGCCACTCTCCTTCAAAAAAGTGTTGTCCTCAACGCTTGAGTAGTTTTGGATGCTTCTGTATAAAATTGTCATCCTCCCATGTGGAATCTTCAGTGGATAAGTTCTTCCACTTGATGAGATACTCCGAAATTGGTTGATTTTGTAGCTGTCGAGTTCTTGTTTCTGTGACTGCTTCCAGTTCCAATATAATTTTTCCTTCCTCGTCAAGTTCTGGCAATATTGTTTGAACTGGGAGCTTGTCGCCTATAACCTTATTTAAACATGAAACATGGAAAATCAAGTGCACTCGAGAAGCTGCAGGAAGCTCCAATTTGTATGCCATAGTACCAATCTTTTGCAAGACCTTGTACAGACCATAATACTTTGGTGATAATTTATTATCCTTCTTAGCTTGCTTGAGGGACATTTGTTTATATGTTTATAGCCGTAGGAATACCCAATCACCTACATCAAAAATTCTTTCGCTGTGATGTTGATTTGCCTATTGTTTCATTCTATTCTGCGCCAACATGAGGTTATCCTTTAAGAGTTGGAGGACTTGTTGTTGATGCTCGATGTGATGTTACACTTCTTGAACCTTAGAATTTTCTCTTAAATATGATGTGATGGATGGTGGGTGATATCCATAAAGTGCCATAAATGGGGTCATTTTTGTTGCTGTATGCAAGGAAGCGTTATACCACCATTTAGCCAGAGGCAACCATTTGACCCATTGTGTCTGTTTATCAAATACAAAGCAGCGAAGATATCCTTCCAAACATTTGTTTACTATCTCAGTTTGCCCCTCAGATTGAGGATGATAAGATGAGCCATGAGCTAACTAAGTACCAAGACAAGAAAATAATTCTGTCCAAAAATTTCTAGTGAAAATGGGATCTCTGTCACTTACAATAATCTTTGGGTTTCCATGTAGCTTTTGAATTGTTTCCATAAATGCAGTAGAAACTGTATTGGCTTTAAATGGATGTGATAATGCACAAAAGTGTGCATACTTGTTAAGTCTGTCAACTACAACCATGATGACACTCTTTCCCTCAGACTTGGGTAAACCTGTGATAAAATCCATTGAAACCTCCTCCCAACGTTGGCTTGGAATGGATAAAGGTTGTAGTAGATCCGAGGTCTTAATTGTTTCAACTTTATTTTGTTGGCAAACCAAATATTCTACCACAAACTTTTGAATATCCACTTTAAGGCCATCCCAAAAATATTCCTTCTTAACCTCGTGGTAAGTTTTTAAAAATCCTGAGTGCCCTCCTAAGGGATAAGTGTGCGATTCCATAAGAATCTTTTGTTTGAGTTGGGAATTCTTACAGAGGTATAAGCGATCTTTGTACCATAACGAATCATTTTTCCAGCTAAATGTATCAGATGTACTGGAATCTTGTTGTAACTTTTGAATAAGTGCCCACACTTCGTCATCATTCTTCCATTCCTCCCTTGCTTCGTTTATCCAATCTGGTTGGATAATAGAAATGGCGCACAACAATGCTTCCACATCCTCATCCTTTCTTGAGAGTGCATTTGCCACCACATTTTGCTTCCCTTTTTTGTAGATGATTTCAAAGTCATAACCCAACATCTTTGTGACCCACTTTTGTTGCTCTTCATAGGATAATCTTTGTTCTAAAAAGTATTTAAGGCTATCATGATCCCTTTTTACCTTGAAGTGTCTTCCCATTAGGTAGGGTCGCCATTTCTTAAGTGCATGTAGTATTGCCAACATTTCCTTCTCATAAATAGCTTTGTGTAAAAACTTTCCCTTGATTGGACGACTTTCAAAAGCAATGGGTCTTTCATCTTGCATTAAAACAGTACCAATTCCATTTCCTGAAGCATAACATTCCACAATAAAGGTTTTGTGAAGTCCAGTGTAGCTAAGACCGGTGCTTGGAACATTGCCTCTTTAAGATGTTCAAAGGCATTTTTTGCTTCTGGAGTCCATGAAAATGCGTCTTTCTTCAATAATGTTGTTAGAGGTTCTGCTATTCTCCCATAATTCTTAACAAACTTGCGATAATACCCTGTCAACCCGAGAAATCCTCATAGATGTTTTATGGATGTGGGGATTTTCCATTCCTTAATGGCTTTAATTTGCTAGGGTCTACCTTAACTCCTTCATGAGATACGATATGACCCAGATATTCCACCTCTTGTACTTCAAAGAAACATTTGTTTCTTTTTGCATATAATTGTTTCTCCTCCAATAGTTGTAGCACCCTGTCAACATGTTCAACATGATCCTTCCAAGACTTGCTATAGATTAGTATATCATCAAAAAATGCTAACACAAATTTTCTAAGGAAGGGTTTGAAAATGGAATTCATCAAACCTTGAAATGTAGAAGGTGCATTGGTAAGGCCAAAAGGCATGACCAAAAATTCATAATGATCCTCATGAGTTCTAAATGCTGTTTTTGGAATGTCTTCAGTCTTCATTCTGATTTGATGATATCCTGAACGAATATCCAACTTGGTGAAGTAAATTGATCCATGCAATTCATCCAGTAATTCATTAATGACAGGAATGGGGAACTTATGTTTAATAGTGAGCTTGTTGAGCTCCCTATAAAATGGACACATGCACCATGATCCATCGTTCTTGTGCACCAATACTACTGGAGAAGAGAAAGAACTTTGACTAGGTTGAATTGTACCAGCCTCTAGCATTTCTGCAACCATATGTTCAATTTCACTTTTTTGGGCATAGGGATATCTGTACGGCCTGATGTTTGGAGGAACACTTCCTAGAATCAGTTGAATAGCATGATCATGATCATGAATAGGTGGGAGACCTTTGAGAGTCTCAAATACCTTGGAATGATTGTCCAAAGCTTTTTGGAGATCTAGGGAAATAGATGATTTCGATGTGGAAACATCTAGCGAACATAATTGTGCAATTACACCTCTTTGTTCCTTTTTTAGAAGCTTTGTCTTACTGTTAGAGTTGATTATATTTCTTGGTTTCCCTACAATACCCCTTAATTCGACTTCCTTTCCTTCCACAGAAAATTTCATAAAAAGTTCTTGAAAATTAAAAGCTATTGTAACCAAGGATTGTAGCCATTGGATTCCTAGTACTACATCAGCACCTCCCATTGGAATGGAAAGCATTGGGCTAGTAAATACATATTCTCCCATGGTTAGATTGATATTATGGCACTTTCCAGAGAAATTTATCGTTCCTCCATTTGCAACCATCACTTGACACTCTGGTGCTAGATATAGGAAGCAATTCAATTCTTTTGCTATTTTACAATGAATAAAATTGTGGGTACTTCCTGAATCAATCAACACTATTACCTTTTTCTTATTGATTTGTGCTTCTATCTTGATTGTTTGAGGAGTGGTAATTCCAGCCAATGCATTACAAGATATGGTAGGATTCATTTCTTCTTTATCCAGGCTTTGTTATTGGAGTATATCCTCTTCTTTTGACCTTTCTTGCTCCTTTTCTTCTTCCTCTTCACAATCTATGTAGAATAATTTCTTCTCAGCACACTTATGACTTTTAGTGTATTTGTTATCACAACTGTAACAAGGTCCTTTTGCTCTTTTTTCTTCCAATTGTTGTGGTGTCAACCTTATAGGTTGTGGAAGACTAGGGGCAACAACACTTCCATCTTTATACTTGTGAGTGGTATGCTTCTGGGTTTCCATAATTTTGCTTTCCATTTTCTTGCTAACCTGAATGCCTTCTCTAATGAATGAGGTTCCCAAAGGTGAATATCATGTTGGATATAATCCTTTAAATTCCTTATGAACACATCAATCATATTCTCCTCTGGAATAATTTTTACCCTTATGTTCAATTTTTGGAACTCCTCAATGTGCTCCATTATTGAACCCTTTTGTTTGAGACTTATCAATTGGCTAAAAAAAGTGTTTCTTTTTGTATCCTCATAATGTGCTGTCAATTCTTCCATAAAAATTGCCCAAGTGATAATTTGTTTATGAGAGCAAAGCCATTGATACCATACAAATTGATTTGGTTCCAAATATAAAGTTTCAATACGTACCTTTTGTGTGTTTTGCACATTATTGAGATCGAAAAATTGCTCCATCTGTAATATCCATGTTGCGGGATCCTTGCCATCAAACTTCCTCATATCGATTTTTGGAATATGGTGGGTCTTCGATCCAACATTAGAGTCTATGAAATCGTGATTAAAATTTATTTTTTTCTCATCATGAATTTCCTTTACTACCCTTTCACCATTAGTAAGCATTTCTTGTAGAAACTTTGTCAAATTTGTCTTCAAATCTTCCATGCCTGTCTTCAAATCTATCTTCAAATTGTCCATCTTAGCTTCCACGTCATTCATCTTAGCTTTTATGCCTTTCTTTAAACAATCCATCTTAGCTTCTACATCTTTCTTTAAACCATCCATCTTATATTCTATTACTTTTTGTGCAAGTGACACTTGTTCCACTTGGTCTTGTAATTTTGATATATCATGTTGCATTTCTTCCTCTTCTTCATGAGTCATGCTAGAGCTTTCAGGCTGCTTACTAGGTGTTTGAATTTGTTAGAAAATTATATATTATGGAGCAATGGAACACATAAAATATTGCAGAAATATAAACACAGAAAGCACATAAAACAAGAGAGACACAGATATACGTGGTTCACCTAGTTTGGGCTATGTCCACCCCGAATAGCCAGTCCTTCCTTTCTATTATCCAGCAAAATGAAGAGACAACCTACAGCAGATCCACTGTAATATCCTCTGTTTTCTCTCACAGTCTCACTCTCTATTTCCCGCTCACCGAATACACATCTATCACACAGCCTCAAATACAATGCCCTCATACAAAGAGAGGGGTTTCCTTCTAGGGCAAAAAACCCTAAACTAAAATAAGTTCTACCGTCAGATCATCCGCCTAATGAACGACCCAGATTGATTGGAAATTACTATACTTTTACAAGGAAATTTTACAGTTGTTTTTAGCTTCGGGGGCGCTGCCCTCGAAACCCCTTGCCGGGGGGGGGCTCCCGAAGGTCGCAGCCGCCTTGACGGGCGGCGTTTCCGCCCCCATTTCGAACTAGGGTCCAATGTGGCGATACCTTTGAATATAGAAGACAATCAGGCTCCACACCCAACAATCTCCCACTTGGAGACTGATTGTAGCAACTCCACCGCTGCTCCATTTTCTGGACAATGACTCCTCTTTGGACCTGGCTGTTTCTCATCTTCATCGTCATCCTTGAAGACCAATTGAAACTGAGAATATTCTCAGTTTCTCTCTCGTTACAACTTTTGTTAGCATATCTGCATGATTCTGGCTAGTGTGTATCTTTTCCAGCTTCAACTCTCCATCTTCCAACACTGATTGTATGAAATGGTACTTGAGCTGTATGTGTTTAGTCCTGGAATGAAATGCTGAGTTCTTTGCAAGATGAATGGCACTTTGGCTATCACTGTATAACGTGCCCATATCATGCTCCTTACCCAATTCACCCATAAACCTTTGTAACCAAATCATTTCTTTACTAGCCTCTGTAGCAGCAACATACTCTGCTTCTGTTGTTGAAAGTGCAACAACACTTTGGATTTTTGAAATCCAACTGACAGCTGTTCCACCAACAGTAAATACATAACCTGTAGTGCTCCTCTTGTTATCCCTGTCACCTGCCATATCTGCATCAACATATCCCTGTAGAGAAATGTTTTCACCACCAAAGCATAATGCTTGATTTGTGGTACCTTTCAAATATCTGAGAATCCATTTCACTGCCATCCAATGTTCCTTTCCTGGATTGTTCATGTACCTGCTTACAACTCCCACTGCATGTGCAATATCAGGCCTTGTGCAGACCATTGCATACATTAAGCTTCCAACTGCTGACACATATGGAACTTTAGACATATAATCCATGTCTTCTTGGGTCTTTGGGCACATTTCCTTACTAAGTTTGAAATGGCTAGCAAAAGGTGTACTAATTGGTTTTGCATTGTGCATATTAAATCTTTTCAACACCTTTTGTATGTACTCATTCTGAGACAATGTTAATTTGCGATTTTTCCTGTCTCTAGTGATTCTCATACCAAGGATTTGTTTTGCAGCTCCCAAATCCTTCATTGCTAATGAATTTGCCAATTTTCTTTTGAGTACATTTATTTCCTGCATGTTAGATCCTGCAACAAGCATGTCATCCACATACAATAACAATATAATATAGCTGCCATCATTTTTCTTTTTGAGATAAACACAATGATCAGAGTGACATCTAGTATAACCTTGTTCAGACATAAACTTGTCAAATTTTAGATACCACTGCCTTGGAGCCTGTTTTAAGCCATACAAGCTCTTCTTCAACCTTCACACTAGTTTCTCTTTCCTTTCACC
Source organism: Pinus tabuliformis (assembly GCA_031772625.1). Classification (NCBI taxonomy): domain Eukaryota; kingdom Viridiplantae; phylum Streptophyta; class Pinopsida; order Pinales; family Pinaceae; genus Pinus; species Pinus tabuliformis. The sequence continues at coordinate 1,886,759,350 of CM062817.1, read as the reverse complement.
TCATATCCTTGTGGCTGCTGCATATATATCTTTCTCCAAATCCCCA